>JAZKJV010001431.1:0-731573 GCA_037367405.1 Ottelia alismoides
TGTGTCCCCCAATAATCAACCGAGAAACTTACTAATAGACCATAAAGAAGATAGTCAAATAAGGATTCGGACTTCGAGCTTAATCATGGTCTTCCAATGTGCACAATGTATGAGAGTATTGAGAATACTCGAGGATAATGCAATCCTAATAGGTTGTATACCAAGACACTCCATTTTGATGGAGTGATGAAACAAGAATAGATTTTAGTGACTCCACTTTGTAGGCCTGGATCTCGGAATTACAATCTTGTCCAAAGAGTTGAACAATTGATTTGATGGGATGAAAGTCAATAAAAGTTTGAAATTCAGTTATTTGATCAAATCAAATAACTCCAAGTGGTGTAAATCTCGATATGAGATATAGTCGCAATATCAAGTTACTATACACTATTAATTGATGAAATATGGTTTCATCCACATAAGAGCCTAAATTGAGTTAAATTCCTTAACAAGCACATTCATGCATGCACTAATTTTATTTTTTTAAATTCATGCCTATAAATAAAACATCTTTTATCGCTCAAATCCACTAAAATGCAAAAATAAAATTCCCAAAAATAAATAAGGATTTCGGAAATTAATAGAAATATAAATACACACAAATATACTCAAACTACAAATAGTTGTTATTATTTTTATGCAACTCTGATTCAATTGATTTCTTTTGTATTAATTCAAAAAATGTATACAAAAATATAAAGTATTATAAAAATATCATCATAAATAATTGGCAAATGCAACAGCTTCATTTTCTTAAATATGCGTGCAATTCATATTTTATATCAGGAGCATATGACCCCAATTCACCCAACTTACTTTTAAATTTCATCTTTTAACATTCTTTAAATGCTAAAAAAGCTTTGAAAGTGATCGTGGCTCATTTGTGAGAAGTAGCTTCTGGACCCATTTGTATAACTTATTACAACTTTTTCTCTCTTTTGTACAGAGTTTGTTTAACTATTTTCATTTGATTTGTTTGTATTATATTTATCGTATACAAATATAAAATCAACTAAAAATATAAAATAAAATAACAAAAATAGGTCTTTTCTACGCAAATCAACTTGACTTGTATTCTATCCTCATTTAGTTATATCCTTTTCATTTCGTAAAAATAAAAATCAACAAAAATATGTCTAAGTATCTTTATACATATATATTATAAAACATAATAGATGGTATTACTAATAAGAAAACAAAACTAAAAATCATAAAAACCCAAATTTTGGTATTTTATACCCGAAAAGTAGGTTTTTAATGTGTATCTTTAATTATGTATACTTATTGGAAAAACTCTCTCATGTAATATTTTAGATAAATTATTTTAAGAAAGTTTAGTGTAAGATAAAGCTCATATAGAAGATTGGCAAAAATAAACTTATTATTTGAAACAACAAGAACAAAAATAAAGAACTTAGAAAGATAATTCATTTCATGCATCATCATGATCATCGACATCTAAAAACCTAAGCCAAGAACCACACGTGACTTTTGATATATAAACGAACAACCTACATGGTGGTGAGAATGGATATACTGGTAATTCAGAATATATCAACGATCTCAGTGTAAATCCCAAAAATGGCTCAAAAATGATTTTTTGAAAAATCAAGACAATCATATTTCTTTAAACAACAAATAACATCCAAATACGCGTCTTTATGCAAGAATGAGATGCAATGTAACACTTCAATGCACATTATATAGTTGATGCAATGCATATCATTGACTAACGACTACTGAGTGATATCGGAAGGGACATAAGGAATCCATACATAAAAATTTTATGAACATAAAGGAGGTGAATTTAACACCTAAACAATATATAATATATATTATATTGCCTACTTTGCATAACAAAAAGCAATATCATAAATCAAACAAGCAAATGGGCATAACAATATATAGATGATAAAGAACATCTTTAATAACAACCATAAATTTTGTTTCATCTTGACCTCTAATGGAGATATTGACAAAATATCGATGATATAAATCGATATTTGGAAAAAATATACTACGCTCCATCAATTTTGAGCGATATGGCTACATATACCGATATCTCATCGATATCTCGTGAAATACCGGTCGATAACCTAGAAAAGGATATAGATATGACTATCGATACCCCATCCTGTCAAAAGCGATATATCATTGTGTAGAGCCCACAAAGCGGTGTGTAAGGATAACAATGGACGTGCGTAGATGTGTCAAGTAAGGTCATTTAGATGAGCTATGTAAAAGTGGTATTCTACGTCATTTTATATGTTTCCATGGGACAAACCATTTATCAAAGCAAGCACTATATTATAAGTTGCAAATGTTGACATTCTATTTGTATAAATAGAGTTGTAATGATGATGAAGTGAGAGGACATCATCTGCTAAACTAGTGGAAGCGTGATGTCATGACTACTGTGTTACGTCGATCAGATATTTGAGAAAATAAAAATAATAATGCATTGGCTCAACTTGTCCGAGTCTACATGTTGTTTGCTTTCCTACTTGACCTTCTCTCAATCTCTTATATGAGAGTAGAGTTTCCCTTGTCCCGTTATAAATTGTATGTCTTCTACATTTATTAATAAGCAAGGTCGCAAGGTCCCATTTGGGGTCATCTCCCTAGAAAGCGGAATGTTCCTCGCTCCCCAAAGTATTCGAGTATATGACCTTTGTTCATGTTGTTGGCCCTAATATGGAAAATTGACAACTATGACGGTCAACTGTGTATTTTTAAGGTATGCACACAAGCACTATATCAATGCATGCGTTACCTTATTTGAATCACTTCCTTTCTATTATAGCATTCCTACCCATATGCCTCTCACTCCTATTATCTTAGAAACTACACATATTCTCATTCCACAAGATATTCACTATATGATTGATTTCAGCGAGGACATCTTCCTTTTAAGCCAACGCCACCTCCCAATAAGATAAGTCCTTCTATTGATGTTATATAGACTTGCAGAATGTTTCCTACCATATATTCAGAAACATGGTCATGAAATGACCGGATAACTAGTGAAGCAGATATCCCCATAGCTAAAAAAAATAAGACGAAGTAATGCACCAAGCAACTATTTCAATAGTCATTTCTTTCCAATGTCTTGGACTATCTTATAAAAGATTTGCACATGCATTATCCGCTTCAGATATTCCTCCTAATAATAATGAGGTACTTCGTGAATCCAAATAACGATTTGCACTTTTTTGACTTGACGGGATGAACCTCGAATAGAGGCCCATCCAAGACTCGCCCCATGATTCAAACCATGGTCTCCCTTGTGGTAGACACCCACCGCTACAACTTGAAATCTTGGTTGCAATATTCAAACAAATGGACGAAATATTCAATTGGATGATCCTATTCAAGTGGTGATCAAATAGAATATTTCTATTTGGTCAATACTCGATCCAACCCGATTATTCAATTTGGATATTAGGGTATTTGTCTCGATATTTGATTGACATTTTTGCAAGAGATTACTGATTTTTTATTATTTTTTATTTTTTATTCTTTATTGTTATTGTTATTTTTAAATGTTCCCATTTATCTCACTATCACCACAAATGTTAAAACTTCGTTTGAGTTTTTTATCTCGGGGATTTTTGTTGTGTTTTCATGGTAATTTCAATACTTGAGCTATATATGTGTGTGTACCCTCTTCTCATTGGTCCATACCCCTCCACATCATCAACTCCTCTTTTTAGGAAAATTTGACCCCAAATAAAAAATGTCCCTCCTCTTCCCTCTTCCATGCAAAAGCCCAGCACCAACCACCTACCTCTGACCACCTTGGGTTGCCCTTCATGCTGGTGACCACCACCTTGACGCCCTTGCCCTGCTAAAACCATTTATCCCTCGATTAGAGCCTCTGAGGTATCCATACTATCCTCCATTCCTCCACCAAATAAAAGGAACTTCAAAGTCAAATTTTGAACTGATCTGCCAATACTCTAGTCCCCTTCCACCTCTACCTCCCTGGTTGTGATAGGGCAAGGGAGAGTGAGAGAGCAATGACGATTGTGAGTAGTTGGCATGGTCCCATGGTGTCCAGGCACCATTTTATCACAAGCTCTCATCTTTTCGAGCTCCCAGCTACCGTCGTCCGTCAAAGCCAAGACGAGGGTCTCTACCTTCATCCCCAAGTGTATTACTCCCGTACTTTTCCGCTCTATGCAACTTTGCATTTAGTTTTTATTCTTATTATAGTGTAAAAACACATCATCATCAACCTCCATCCAACCCCTCACCATGTGAACCTCCGAGGATCCAAGTACTCGTTTACAACACATTCGCAATATTATATTCATAAAAGATCGCATAAGTTATATGAAAATACGAGGAAATTTTTCGGGTTTCTGCCATGACATTCACAATTCAAATAACAACCACATAATCAACAATAGAATGTGCCACCAAATTTTCATTCATTAATTTCCATATATATATAAACATGTACAAAAGAGGTTGACAGTTCATACATGTATTCCAAAAAAATATACAAACGAGAAAGAAATCATTTTTCATTATAAACTGAACAAAAACTGTGACAAAACTATACCATCTGGAATAGCAGCGGTATCTGGAATCATCAACCAGCTAAATGTGGAGCATCAAATGTAGAGCAGTGGAATTGTGGCTACTAATATACTGCATCAAAGTTCAAGCAGCAAATGCAGAGAATCAGAGCTTAAACATTTGGAGTTAAACCGGTTGGAGTTAGGACAATTGGGGTTACATTGAGTTAAGACAAATGTTATTGTAGTCTACTCATATAATACGACAGTGTTAAAGTTAAAGCATCGGAGTTAAAACAATTGGAGTTCAGGCGACAGAGTTGTATAAAGCTCCAGATTATATAAAGTATCAGAGTTATATAAAATATAAGAGTTATGTAAAGCATCGGAGCTTGAACATTTCGAGTTAAACCAGTTGAAGTTAGAAGGAATGGAGTTACAACGAGGAATCATCCATAGATAATCAAACTGTCATATACGCTAGATATTATATGAGGTGTTTATAAATGGTTGAAGTAATTGAATAGGATGATAACTATGACATCATCAAAATTATAATGAGATGTAGTCTACTGTTGAGCATCAAGTTAAAGCATGAGTTTAAAGCATCAGGGTTATAGCATCCAAGTTATAGCATTAGAGTTGTAGTCCTTTGATGAGGATCATAGTTAAAACATCAAAGTCTATACTTATTGTTTCAGTTGACGAGGACTGACGAAACAAAGGTCGGGCATTTTAGTGATCGATTATGAAAGCCCTTCTGAATTGGGATAGGCATTGGGATAGGCAGGAATGCTCGATGGTGGGACTGATGGAACTTCTACTACTGAGCTTCGTTGAAGCCTACCTATTATAGAGATCCGCTAAGGTTACCTGAGTGGCCCTTGTCTCAGTAGTGAAGTGTCATGCAGGAGCTGGAGCATGAGCGCCTGCCCATGTCCAGTGCTTTGAAAGAGGCCCAAGCCTGCCAAGCTGAAATGGAGCGGAATGTCTCCGGGGTTCGGAGAATTGGGAGCCAAAGGCCGGCTTTCTCCCTCGACCGAGAAGCACTTTTTTCTGTGTGGCATGAAGAGGATGACTGACGGAGATGCGTGGTTGATGTGGTCGCTTGCATCCGACTTTCATCTTCTCTGGAATTTCTCTTCCTTACATGATTAGGATCATGGTTAAAACATCAGAGTCTAAACATTTGGAGTTAAACCGGTAGGAGTTGGGATAATCGGGATCACAATGTTAAAATAAATGGAGTTTAATCAAATGAAGTTATAGTCTACTGCATCAGAGAGATATACTACGTCAGTGTTAGAGATAAAGCATTATAGTTAAAACAATTGGAGTTAAAGCAACGGAGTTGTATAAAGCATTATAGTTATGTAAAGCATCCGAGTTTAAACATTTTGAGTTAAACTAACCAGAGTTAATACAATGCATCGGAGTTAAAGCATCGGAAGGTGGAACAATTGGAGTTGTAGTCTGTCGAAGCAGAGTTATATACAACACCAGAGTTTGAGTTAAAACATCAGAGTTAAAAAAAATAGGAGTTAAGGCGATGGAGTTTTATCAAGGATTCGAGTTATCTTAAGCATTAGGGTTATATAGAGCATCACGATAATATAAAGCATCAGAGTTATATAGATCATCACAATTACATAAAGCATTAGAGTTATGTAAAGCATCAGAGTTGTATAGAGCGTCGCAGTTAAATAAAGGATGAGTTATGTAAAAGCATCAGAGTTTATATATTGCAGGTTAAAGCATGAGAGATATATAAAGCATCATACTTATATACAACAACAGAGTTGCAGCTTCAAAGTTAAAGCATCTAGGCTTAAACATTTGGCGTTAATCAAGTTGGAGCTAAAACAATTGGGGTTAAAGCACCAAAGTTAGAGCAACTGGAGTTAACAAAGCATCATATCAACACCATCCTTCTCTGGATCTTCAAATCTGCTTAAACTTAAATCCCCAACCTCTTCAGGTCAATTCAAAATAATTAAAGGACACATCTAAACAATGAAAACAACACAACCATCAAAACTCCCTAAACCTAAAATCGAGCAAGCATAACTGACGCTAAATCCAGTTGCATACGAGTAAAGATGAAACATAGGAAGCATACTAACCACAGTCATGAATCAAACACCAACAAACAAGTAAAGAAGTATAACTAAGATCATATTTGGACATGGGTTCAGCACAATGGCGAAAGCAAAAACCAACCACTATCTTACAAACTACAAGAGCCGATCGTAAATCAAACATCAGAGATCCACCAGAGCTACATTGGTAAACAACATCCAATTGGACATGGAACAAGAAAAACAAGATCATTACCTTGACCACGCAATAGTCCACACGGTCGACAAAATATGGAAACAACAAACAAGCAGAATGAGCTCAAAGAGCCGCACATGGCAACCAAATTCCATTCTCCAACCCCTTCTATATGTGGAAGATGTGGGAGAAGAAGCCCTAAATTCACAGTCAGAATCCATTGTCTAAGAAGACAACAAGGTAGTGTCTACCATATCACCATAAATAATGGCATCCATACCTCCCAACAAAGCTCAATCAAAGATGCTTTTGCAGCTTTCCAGTTATCGAGTCAAGCATTGCCTCCCACAAAGAAGATAACGACAATGCATACATCTGAGCATCACAAGAACTGAGTTCACATAAGCGAGGGAGACTGAAACCCGCAGAAGAGGGGAAGGAGAAGACATGGAGGAACACCTCCGTGTGAAAGGGGCAGGTTGTTGCGTGGTGGCAGGAAACGAGGGAGGCTGAGGGATAGGATCTCCCTCCTTCCACGAGAAGAAGAGAACCATGGCGCAAATAACAAGAATTGCACATAAGTCAGGGGTGGGGGCCCCCCAACAGGGGGCAGCAGCTGTTTACCCCAACTTGGGGGGCTACTTGGATATTTGCCCAGCCATTTGAGAACCCCAGTCGGCCCCCATATCCAGGGACTGTGCGAGACCCATTTCCAGGAGGAGCATCGCCCCCTTCCGTGCCCCTTTTTCCTTCCATTCCAGCCGTTTCCTCAAGCAGCTCGAGAGAGGGTTTTGGACCCTCGTTTGTTCCTCCACGAGAGAGAGATCGAGAGCGCGAGAGAGAGCAACCGGTGGCCTGGCTCGTCTTCTCCAGTCGGTCAAGGTGCTGCTAGGGCTGCGGTTTGGGTTGAAGGTGCAGTGGGAAGTCAAGCTCGAGAGGAGCAGCAGTGGTGAGGTCGTTGCGGACGACCTCAAGGGCCGAGCGCCGAGTTTGGGTCTCCATCCGGGAGCCCACAAGGGGAGTTACTTTGTCCTCCTTGTTTTGAGCACAATATTGGTATAGTTAGATACCTAGGGATAGTTTGTTCCTTGTAGAAGAACTATCCATTGTGTGTGCTTGTACCTCGGTTTTGTGGGCAACAAAACCAGGAAGAACATTAACTCATTTGACCGTAGTGCTTGGTTGCCGGTCTTGCCCCGTGGTTTTTCCCTTGCTCACATTGAGCAAGGGTTTCCACGTAAAAATCTTTGTCTCGTGTGGTGCTTGCTTGCTTGCTTGTGGTTGCTATCATTGTTGCTATTGAGTTCCCGTGTGGGGAACATATCTTGTGTGTGCCATCTTTGCTGCAGGACGGTTTTAGGGGATACAGATCCTTGGTTGTTGATTATTGTTCCGCATTAGCATCTATATATATCCCCAACAAGTGGTATCAGAGCTCAGGTTTGAGCATAATGGGCAAAGATGATGAGGGCACAATGATCAAGCTCACAAGTAGCAACTGGCAGATTTGGAAGGCCAAGATGGAAGACATTCTATATTGCAAGGACCTCCACGATCCGGTGGAGGGTGAGAGCGCCAAGCCGGAGAACATGTCCGCGGGAGAGTGGACAAAATTGAACCGAAAGGCCATTGGCACCATTCGGAAGTGGCTTGACATGTCCGTGTTCCATCATGTTGCCGAGGAGACGAATGCCAAGGAGCTTTGGGACAAGCTGTCCGAGCTCTATGACCAGAAGACCGCTACCAACAAGGCTTTCTTGATTAGAAAGCTTGTGAACTTGAAGTACAAGGACGACACCAAGGTGGCGGAGCACTTGAATGACTTCCAAAGCATAATCAACCAGTTGACATCCATGGGTTTGACACTTGATGACGAGTTGCATTCACTTCTTCTTTTGGGCTCACTGCCAGACAGTTGGGAGACTCTTGTAGTCACCGTGAGCAACTCTGCGAAGGATAGCAAGCTGACCATGGCTATGGTCAAGGGCAGTCTCCTCAATGAGGAGATTAGACGTCGCTCTTCGGGAGAGGCATCCTCCTCTTCACATGTGTATGCAGTTGAGAGGAGAGGAAGATCCAGCAGCAGAGGGCAGTCACAGGAGAAGCAGAAATCCAGAGACAAGACCAAAGGCAGAGGAAAGTGTCACCATTGCCAGATGCCCGGTCACTGGAAGAGAGATTGCAGAGTTTGGAAGGGAGAGCAAGCTGAAGCCAAGAAAGATCAGAAAAAGGAAGATGGGAATTTAGCTGCAGTTGTGGCAGATGAAAGTGCAGAAGAGGTGATTCTCACCATCCAGGACCAGTGCTTACATGCAGGGAGTGATTTGGAGTGGGTCGTTGACACGGCCGCCTCCTATCATGTGACTCCACACAGGGAGTTTTTCACCACCTACACTAGGGGTGATTTTGGGAGAGTCTTGATGGGTAACGAGAGTTACTCTAAGATCATTGGCATGGGCACCATCTCGATCCAGACGGATGTTGGGTGCTCAATGACCCTCCAGAATGTGAGGCATGTTCCTGATGTGCGGCTTAGTCTTATATCTGGTTCACAGCTAGATAGTGAAGGCTACCATCTGAAGTTCGGCGACAGCAGATGCAAGATTAGCAAGGGTTCTCTCATCATGGCGAGAGGCAGTTTGTGTCACACGCTCTACATGACTAGAGTGAAGGTCATGGATGACAGTTTCCATGCTAGTGAAGCAGATAACTCAGATTTGTGGCACCGTCGGCTTGGCCACATGAGCCAGAAGAGCTTGCAGCTTCTTAGCAAGAGAGAGTTGATCCCCTACCACAATGACATCACTTTGTCACCTTGTGATGCATGTGAGGTTGGGAAGAGCAGGAGTGCACCTTACAGAGCGAGATCCAAGGTGAAGGGAGACCTTCTACAGCTGGTTCACTCAGATGTTTGTGGTCCTATGGACACGGCCTCTTTGGGAGGCAACATGTATTTTGTTACCTTCATTGATGATGCATCTAGGAAGGTGTGGGTGTATGTCCTGAGATCGAAGGATCAAGTGTTTGATTGCTTCAAGAAGTTCCATGCCATGGTTGAGCGTGAGACAGGAAAATTGTTGAAGTGTCTACGCACAGACAATGGGGGAGAGTACACCTCCCATAGCTTTCAGGGCTACTGTGCAGAGCACGGCATCAGGCATGAGAGGACAGAGCCAGGCACACCCCAGCACAATGGTCTAGCTGAGAGGATGAACAGGATCATTGTTGAGAGAGTCCGCTGTATGTTGAAGACAGCGAAGTTGCCCAAGACTTTTTGGGCTGAGGCGGTTCGCACCGCATGTTACTTGGTGAATCGATCTCCATCAGTTCCTTTGGGCTTTCAGATTCCAGAGCGTGTTTGGACAGGGAAAGACCCCTCATATGCTCATTTGAGGGTGTTTGGATGCAAGGCGTATGCATTGGTACCCAAGGAGCAGCGGAAGAAATTGGATGACAAAGCGGTGCCTTGTATTTTTCTTGGCTATGGAGATCAGGAGTTTGGATACCGTCTTTGGGATCCAAGGAAGAAGACAGTCACCAGGCACAGGGATGTGATTTTCTATGAGAACCAGACGTTGGCTGAGGACACCACTGAGAGTGGTGATGGAGATGAGATCTCCATGGATGATGACAGTGATGAGGACACAGAGCCCTCTCCAGTACATGGTACAGGTGGAGAGGATGGGCAGCTAGAGCAGCATGAGCCAGATGCAGACCCCATTGGTGCAGGTTCAGGGGACCTAGGGCAGGGGGAGCTACCTCATCCAGTTGCAGACACAACAGAGCCTCAGGTCAGGCGATCTGAGAGGACACGCCAGCCATCATCCCGCTACCCCACTTCCAGGTACGTGATGCTCACAGATGCAGGTGAGCCATACACCTTTGAGGAGGCACAGGAGCACAAGGATAAGGATCATTGGCGCAATGCAATGAATGAAGAGATGTCATCTCTCAAGAAAAACCACACGTATGACCTTGTTGAGCTTCCTAAAGGGAAGAGGGCCTTGAAGAACAAGTGGGTGTACAAGCTGAAGTCAGATGACAGTGGCAAGCAAGTGAAGTACAAGGCCAGATTGGTGGTGAAAGGATTCAGCCAGAAGGAAGGAGTGGACTATGATGAGATCTTCTCCCCAGTGGTGAAGATGAACTCAGTGAGAATGGTGCTAGGACTTGTTGCTAGCATGGACCTTGAGCTGGAGCAGATGGATGTGAAGACGGCGTTTCTTCACGGTGATTTGAAGAAAGAGATCTACATGGAGCAGCCACAGGGTTTTCAAGAGAGAGGGAAAGAGCATATGGTATGCAGGTTGAGGAAGAGTCTCTATGGCTTGAAGCAAGCCCCTAGACAGTGGTACTTGAAGTTTGATGCTTTCATGGGAAAGCAGGGCTTCAAGAGGACTACAGCCGACCCATGCGTATATGTTCGTCGTCTTCCCAATGGCAGGTTCGTCATTCTTTTGATATATGTGGATGACATGTTGATTGTAGGTCATGATTCCAATTTCATTGCAAAGCTCAAGAAAGAACTCTCCAAAGAGTTTGAGATGAAAGATTTGGGCAAGGCCAGTCACATCCTTGGGATGTAGATTACAAGGGACAGGAAGAAGCACATGCTGTGGTTGTCACAAGAGAGCTATGTTGAACGCGTATTGGAGCGGTTCAACATGAAGAATGCAAAGCCTGTCAGTACGCCCTTAGCCTCTCATTTCAAGCTGAACAAAGAGTCATGTCCTTCTACTTCTGAGGAGAAAGCAGAGATGGCCAAGATCTCATACCAGTCAGCAGTTGGGAGCCTCATGTACGCCATGGTTTGCACTAGACCAGACATAGCCCATGTAGTGGGCGTGGTGAGCAGGTTCATGTCTAACCCGGGCAAGGACCATTGGGAGGCCGTGAAGTGGATCTTGAGATACTTGAGAGGGACCTCAAGTATGTGTCTTGCTTTTGGGAGGTCAGATCCCAAACTTTGTGGTTTCACTGATGCAAATATGGCAGGTGATATGGACCAGAGAAAGTCTACTTCAGGGTACATTTTCACATTTGCAGGGGGAGCCATATCATAGCAATCCAAACTACAAAAATGTGTCGCTCTCTCGACTACAGAGGCAGAATACATTGCAGCAGCAGAGGCTGGGAAAGAAGTGTTGTGGCTACAACGCTTTCTTGGTGAGTTTGGATTGGGTGACAGTGAGCCAGTTGTGTTTTGTGATAGCCAGAGCGCTATTGACTTGAGCAAGAGTACCATGCACCATGCTCGCACAAAACACATTGATGTGAGATACCATTGGTTGAGGGATGCAATTGAACAGAAGCAGCTCGTGTTGAAGAAGATTCACACAGATGAGAACCCCTCAGATATGTTGACCAAGGCAGTCACTCGTGACAAGCTTCAGCTCTGTAGAGAGCTGAGCGGTGTCACCTCTTGTTGATCTCCATCACAGGACAACACCTCCCCGTTGGGGCTGGAGGGGGAGGTTGTTGGGTATACTTGATATTTGTTCCAGCCCCAACAGGGGGCAACAGCTGTTTACCCCAACTTGGGGGGGCTACTTGGATATTTGCCCAGCCATTTGAGAACCCCAGTCGGCCCCTATATCCAGGGATTGTGCGAGACCCATTTCCAGGAGGAGCATCGCCCCCTTCCGTGCCCCTTTTTCCTTCCATTCCAGCCGTTTCCTCAAGCAGCTCGAGAGAGGGTTTTGGACCCTCGTTTGTTCCTCCACGAGAGAGAGATCGAGAGCGCGAGAGAGAGCAACCGGTGGCCTGGCTCGTCTTCTCCAGTCGGTCAAGGTGCTGCTAGGGCTGCGGTTTGGGTTGAAGGTGCAGTGGGAAGTCAAGCTCGAGAGGAGCAGCAGTGGTGAGGTCGTTGCGGACGACCTCAAGGGCCGAGCGCCGAGTTTGGGTCTCCATCCGGGAGCCCACAAGGGGAGTTACTTTGTCCTCCTTGTTTTGAGCACAATATTGGTATAGTTAGATACCTAGGGATAGTTTGTTCCTTGTAGAAGAACTATCCATTGTGTGTGCTTGTACCTCGGTTTTGTGGGCAACAAAACCGGGAAGAACATTAACTCATTTGACCGTAGTGCTTGGTTGCCGGTCTTGCCCCGTGGTTTTTCCCTTGCTCACATTGAGCAAGGGTTTCCACGTAAAAATCTTTGTCTCGTGTGGTGCTTGCTTGCTTGCTTGTGGTTGCTATCATTGTTGCTATTGAGTTCCCGTGTGGGGAACATATCTTGTGTGTGCCATCTTTGCTGCAGGACGGTTTTAGGGGATACAGATCCTTGGTTGTTGATTATTGTTCCGCATTAGCATCTATATATATCCCCAACAGTTGCGTGGTGGCAGGAAACGAGGGAGGCTGAGGGATAGGATCTCCCACCTTCCACGAGAAGAAGAGAACCATGGCGCAAATAACAAGAATAGCACATAAGTCAGGGGTGGGGGGCGAACCCACCCTTCTACTTCCAGATCCCAACAACCCCTCGGTATCGTTGTAGTGCACTAGGCAATTTAGAATCTATATACCCCAATACCACTAATATATCAGTGAAAAAAATGCATTGCAACTTATTATATTATAGAACTACTGCCTTTTGGCATTCACTTCACCAAGTTCGAAGCAAATATAGTTATCAAAATATTAGCCAGGGATGGAAAGATCATGCCATGGCAGTAAAAAAGCTTGGCGTTAAGCAAGCTCCACTTTGTGGTTAAAAATAACTTTAAAGTTGTCAGTTACCTTAACCATCAGGATCTGTATATTTTTAAAGTGTAGAAGGCTAAGAATGTAATGCCAGTAAGAACAAGATATACGAGTAGCATCAAACTGCAATCAGCCCTTGATTATAGATATTAAGCATAAAGTTAACACCGCATGGTCGATTATTCACATGCCACAAGCAAAATTCAAGAGTACTTCTGTCGTTCATTTTGCAGGGCAAGAACTCTCTACGCGACAACTATATTGGTAGGGGCATCTTTGGGAGCATCGGAGGCAACAGTCGCAACATCTGCAGGAACTGCTTTAGTATTATCTGCAAGTTCATTGAGAGCTTCCGCTGGAGGTGAAACTGCAGGCACTTCAGCAGGAGCAGATTTCTCAGCCTCCAGCTCCTCTTTCCAGAACTCGGTCTTCTTTCCAGTCTTGGAGACTTTCTCGAAAACAGCCTGCGGTTCGATGGTTCCTTTCACAGTTACTTTCTGTTGCTCGATGCTCACGTCATAGGATTCCACACCTAACAGGACCAAAAACGATCTCAAAATCAGCATGACCACCACCCCTCAAACTTACACATTCAATGTTTGAAGACAGTTAGGCATCAACAAATTTGAAACTGGTGTGTATTATATAAGTTCCAGGTAGGGGATAAGAATTTACATGCATCACAGCCATGTTTAAAAACTAAACAAATATAGTAGGGGTTCCAGGTGTGTTGTGTGCACCCATTCGAGAGGACTAACCTTCAAGATGCGTAGCATTCTTGGTAAAAATACAAACTAAAGGCAGTTATACAGATTATGTATATTGCCTATTCACATTAACAAATACATTTTTATGATGTCAGCGTAATATAGGCTTCACCTGCAGTTTTCAATGGCAGCTAGTTGTGCTCTCGAAGGTTTAAAGTATAATTCACAAACAGCATTCAAGCGATCATCAACAATGTTAACTAATTTTATTGGTTGCACATATAAAACATTCCAGCCGTGCAGTCTCCACGCTTGTGAAGTATTTGATTGCATCAACATTGGAAAACACAGAAAAAGTGTTCAAACTGGTAGGTTGGGTGAAATTTTCCGAAGGTTAGTTTCCTAAATCCACGAAAATATTAGAAAAAGATGAGCAACAATAAGCAAGTCACCAGGACACAAATAGACTTCAAAAACATACTAGAAAATATTAAACTGGAGGAAAAGAATGTTTTACCTTCCATTTTAGAGAGAACCCTTTCTACTGCTCCAACACATCCTTTGCAGGACATTCCAACCTTGAGAACCACAGTCTGCAATAGCAAAGATGGCCAGAGGAAGAATACGAGAAGTAGATTTCAATCTAACAAAATGAGATGCATAGAATAGCTCTGCATGGAGCAATAAAAATTCAAGATGTACCATAGAGCAAACAGCGATTTCAAACAAATATGAAAACTGACTGATAGCCAGCTACGTGGAAAAATCATAAAATTACTCAATATTTCAGCGAACAATATTAGTTAGAAGAGGTCCATCGACTTAAATACATAAATGCGCATCAAAGATCTGCGAAGTACGAATATAGATATCAAATTTACGATGATAGCTTAATTATATTTATTATCCAACCCTGTCAAAAAGTTGAGTTGGAGTGGTCGTTTAGTACTTTATGATGGTTTACAAGAGGTCATGAGTTCAACACTCATCACAACTATTATTATTTTAATATAAACTCAAATTTGAATTGTCATTAAATGGTTCAATTTCGATTAAACTGGGTTAAACTGAGTTGCAAATAGTCGATCGGACCAGTGTGGTTGAACCAAAATTGTGCCAATTTGACATGAATTGTGAAAATCGATTAATTGGACCGGGCCAGGCCCGGTTCACAGGTCCAACCAGTTGAACCAGCTGGTTCGGTCCGATTTCAATAACATTGGTCAGATTTGTTAAGGGTATTGTACTTCAATGGGTAAACAGGTCCTTGCTAAGGGACCCTTTACCATCTCTCTTATATATTGTACACATCCACCCCTTCAAATGATGAAGACAAAACAGTCAAGTGAGCCCTAATATCTTTCGTGAGGAGATTAGGGTTGATTGTTCCCTCGTGGTTTTTCCCTCTCCGTAGGGTATCCACTTAAACCCATTATTCTTTGTGATTTTGTTCTTTGTTATTCTACATGGTATCAGAGCCTCGTTGAGGCATCGATCCGTGTCTATTCTGATGTTCTGAATCTGTGCTCTTTGCCCCCGTCCTCCAACTACGATCTCAGGCCCATGTGGTTCACCTTGGGCTCAACCACGCCACCGATGAAAGAAGCGAGGAGCGAGGGCGTGTAGGGTTCCTCTTTGGTTGCATCTCCTCAGTGTGTGGTACCACGAGATTGGGGATTGGATTCTTGCTGGTATAGGTTCTTCCATTCTGGCATGGCTCCAAGCACGAGGAGCCGCAAGGGTCAGCAAGCACAAGAATGTCCCAAGTCGTAAGGGGCCATAAGGGCTTGGGTGCTCCTCCACGGGCACAAATCCTCCAGGTGCAAGTGCTCTAGGTGCGGGATCAGCTCCAACTTGCGGAGGGCTTGTGGTTCCTCCAAGTTCAAGTTCACCGTCCTCGTGGGAGGACGATTACTCTTTATCTTGATTGGGAGAAGTTGCTGCATACTCTTGTTGGGACACTATTTTGATTACATCTCTTGGCACTCGTGCCTGGAGGGTAACACTTCTTACCTCCTTTGTTTTTTTGTGTTGTTAGTGGTGCTTTGGCTTTTGTTCCTTTGCATTGGTCTGTATGCTTAAGAATGGCTATGGAGGATGGAGATGCAAACAATATGAGTTCTCTAAATGTTAGGATGGATAACATGCCTAGTCAAGTTACAATCATAAGATTGACAAAGACAAACTATTTGATATGGTCTGCTGCGACGGAAGTCGCATTGGCTTTAAGAGGAAGAGGTGGCTATGTGGATGGGAGAAAAAAGGTACCTGCTATAACTGAAAAGATGTATGACCAATGATACTTAGAAGACAATCAGTGCAGAAATAAGATTATAAATACCATGTCCTCGGATATTCAACCATTGGTGCTTCACAAAAAAAATGCTCATGATCAGTGGATCACTTTGGAAAGCATGCATGGTAAAAGAAACAGGATATCAAAATGTACCAACTGAGCAGAGAAGTGTATAACATGAAACAAGGTGGTTTGTCTGTTGCTGCGTACTACTCTTCCTTAATGGTGAAATCAAAATATATGAACTATTATTGTGATGATACATGGGGACCAGTTCCGCTGATTAGAAGAAATATTGCGATGAGATCTGGAAGCAAACAATCTTCAATTTTCTTAGGGACCTCAACTCTGAATTTAAGACAACAAGGAGCCAGCTCCTTACTACAAGAATAGGATCAAACATTGAACATGTGTATCGTGCTATTCAATCTGAAGAACAATGACGAATTGCCATGAATAATGAACAAATTTTGCCTGTAAAATGATCTGCCTTGGTAGAAGCACTAAAAGTGGATATTGGAAAGAGAAGAAGTTCGATCATTGCAAGAAGTTGGGACACATAATTGATTGATGTTGGGAACTTCAGCCTGAAAGGAAGTTGAACAAAGGAAAGAAACCGAATGCGAAGATTGCTGACATGAAGAAGACAGAAAGTTCTTAAGCTGATAGCGGGAAGCTGACAGATGAATAGATCACGGATATCCATGAGTATCTAAAGAATCTCTCCATATCAGACAAAACCAAGAATGATGTTGATATTCTAAACATTGTCATGGCTGCTTAAAAAAATGAAGGTAAAAATTTAGTTCATGATGAATGTATTGATAATGGTGCATATGACCATATGATAGGAAATCCAAAATTGTTTCATGATTGTAAACTGGCATCTGGAAGGGAATGTACAAACCTCGCAAAATGGATCTTCTGTTAGTGTGGCAGGAAAATGGAGTATATCAATTGTCGCAAAGTATTTTAAAAGAATGATCTTCATGTCCAGATTTTTCCTATAAATTTGTCGTCCATTCATTGTATTATTAAAGATCTTAACTGTCAATTGATTTTTTATGCTCAATCTTGTGTTATGCAGGACTTGGTGACAGAGAAGCAGATTGAGATTGGTTTGAGTACTGATGGTCTCTATCGCCTTCCTGCACGTGTTGTTTCTACTTGGATTGTTGCTAAAAGAAAAAATCATACCGATGACCCTCATGCTCTTCAACAATACCATGAGAGACTTGGTCACCTTGGTCCGCCATCTTCTAACACTTATTTCCCTCCTCATGTAATAAAGTTGGTAGTCAGATTCACCTTGAAGAAGTTTTTAGCTGTCAAAACAAACTAGAACTATTTATCCTATTTCAACAACACGCACTATTTTGTTAGAGATTGTTCGTTCCGATGTTTGGGGTCCTTCAAGTATAAAAAGTTGGGAGGTCATGGTTACTTTATTACTTTTATTGATGACTTCGCATGAAATACCTTTGTTTACTTGTTAACAAATAGGATCAAAGTCTCTAATGTGGTAAAAATGTTCATCACCATGATTGAGACTTGATTTAATGTCAATGTAAAAACTACGAGGACTAATATTACTAGAGTATTTGGAAGGCTCTTTACGATATTTTTTTGATGGGAAAGAAATCATCCACAAGACCTCGTGTAGTTACACACCTCAACAGAAAAGGGTAGCAAAGAAAAAAATTGGCATTTAATGAATGAGACTAGAGCCCTACTTTATCAAAGAAATCTAACAAAGATTTTAGGGCAAGTTTTTTTAATTGCCGCTATCTCATAAACATAAACTCCATCTATGATGCTTAGTAAGAAAATCCCTTCTCTGTTTTGCATCCAAATAAGGATATTTTTGTTCTTGACCCACATGTTTTTGGTTTTGTTTGTTTCCTTCATAACTCTGGTCCAAACATACGACAATTAGACCCCAGGCTATAATTTCTATCTTCCTTAGTTATTCTAATAGTCAGAAAGGTTACAAGTGTTATGACCCTATCTCACGTCGCCTCCATGTAAGTAAAGATGTCATGTTTTTTGAAACCTAATCTTATTATCCGAGACACCTTCCTCAAGGAGAGCATGTTGGTGAAGATGTTGAAAAAAATGAACATGGTGCTTTTTTATTTGATGAGACACAAGTGATTATCATAATGGGTAAGAGAAATAAGCCGAGTAGAGAAAACGACAGTGAGGACAATAATAATTTTCATGAGAAACTAGATGAGGTCATTGACATGGATGACGGTATTCTGAACCTAGGATGATCTCTGTAAGTACTTCTCTACCTCCTATTATTAATGGTGATATTTCTGATAAATTGCTTGATGATCGTCCTATTACAGTAAGAAAATCTGTTAGAATGAGTAGACCTTCCACTCGTTATCCCGTTGACAATTTCGTGCCATACACAAGGGTGAGTCCGAGTTACAAATGTTTCATTACCTCTTTGAACTCTCATTGTGTTCCTAGGAATACTATTGGGGCTCAATGTAACCAGAAATGGGTGAATTTTACGAGGCAAGAAATGAATGCGTTGATTAAGAATGATATGTGGGATATGGTTGAGATTCCAGAAGATATGCATCTTGTTGGTTCTAAATGGGTATGCACGATTAAGTACATTGTGGATGGAAAAATTGATAGATTCAAGGCTCGACTAGTGGCTAGAGGATACAGTCAGAAATATGGTATTGATAACCTTGAGACCTTTGCTCCAATAGCTAAGATGAATACCGTCAGAGTCGTCATTTGTTTGGTGATCCAATTATCATGGCAAATGCATTAACTTGATGTTAAAAATGCTTTCCTAAATGGTGATCCCAAGGAGGAGGTTTACATGAAGATGCCCCTGGTTATGAAGAAAAGGAAAAGTGTTGTAAGCTGAAGAAGGCACTGTACGGTATAAAGCAATCTCCTCGTGCTTTTTTCGAATCATGTTGTCATGATAAAAATTGATTACCACCATTCAAATGAAGATAATACACTATTTGTAAGGAGAAAGAGTAAAAAAAGGGGGTATTCTTTCAATATACGTTGATAATATGATTATCATAGGTGATGATTAACAATATAATATTCCTTTCAACTGAATTCGAGTTGAAAGATGTAGGCAAGCTGAAGTACTTTCTTAGTATTGAAATTACTTGCTCTCCAAAAGGTATGCGTTTAAATCAATGTAAATATACTCTTGAATTGTTAAATGACACATGCATGTTGAGGTGCAAGCCGACCACTACTCCTGTGGAGGTGAATTCAAAACTAAGCAAAGAAGATGGTGATCTCTTCGATGAGGTAGGGAAAGGAAGATACCAAAGATTAGTAGGGAAACTGATCTACCTTACTCTCACTAGACCTAATATCACTTATGCTGTGAATGTAGTTATTCAATTCATGCATGCCCCTAGTATTGTACTCATGAATGCTGTGAACATGATATTGTTATGTAAAAAATCACATGGTTGGGGTCGTATGTTCAAAAAGAATCAAAATATGACAATTGAAGGCTATACTGAAGTTGATTGGGTAGTTTCTGTTGACGATAGAAGATCTACATATGGTTATACATATCTTTGTGGAAACTTAGTTGTTTTGAAAAGCAAGAAACAAATTATTGTGTCTAGATCCACTGTCAAAGCTGAGTATCAGGCTCTCACAAATGGTGTTACTAAAATCATGTGGTTAGAATTTCTATTGGAAAAATTGGGTTATGTACACCTATGAAGATGTTTTGTGATAACAATGCAGCGATAAATCTTGCCAATAAACCCGTTATGCATGACCAAACAAAGAAAGTGGAGATCGATAGACAGTTTATTTGTGAAAAGATTAATGCATGGAAGTTATGCCTTCCTTACATGAGATCTGTAGATCAAGTTGCATATCTCTTTACTACAGGCTGCCTACAGTGCAATTTGAGTTGTATGTAGGCAAGTTAAGCATGTTTGATATGTATGTCCAATTTGAGGGAGAGTGTTAAGGGTGTTGTACTTTACTGGGTAAACGGATCCTCGATGAGGGATCATTTACCATCTCTCTTATATATCATACTCATCCACACCTTCAATGATGAAGACAAAACAATGAAGCGAGCCCTAATCTCTTTTGTGAGGATGAATGCTCCCTCGCGGTTTTTCCCTCTCCTTAAGGTTTCCATGTAAATCCATTGTTCTTTGTGATCTTGTACTCTGTAATTCTCATCTTGTACACTATGAAAGCTCAGCAAACTGACTTATCTTTACTATTGAGAAACTACGTGTAGAAACATATACTACTTGAAGTGTTTTTCCTTAAAATAAAAAAGGATAAAAAGCCTACGTAGAGATTTAGGTATGATATGATGCAAAAAGTTAAAAAGCAACTAAATCGTGTATGGAATCTTTCATTTCATTGGAGATGAAATCTTGTAATCATGGAAGGCCCAAAAAGATCTAAATCGGGCAGGGAACCAAGATGTTTATGGCATGTGTTCCAGCACCGATGTAAAAAATCTACCTTTTTAAAAGCATGGGCTGCAACAAGCTGCTAAGTCATGGTCTACTCCTATGGCGTGCACCACCATTTTACAAATTCTGTAAAAGAATATTCATGGAAAATAGAAAATAACTTTTTAGAATGCTCCAATGCATTATTTTACACCGCATATAGAGTGGCAATTTCATAATCTTGACATATATTTCTTAGTATCATTTTCCAAAAAATAAAGAAAAGAATGATATGTTGAGCCCTTGCATTACTAGTGTTCGACTGTAGGTACCTACACCAAAAGTGGACACATGAGTTAGACCCTCGCATTAATAAAATAATAATAATAATAATAATATGAAGTCCTCGGCAATATTTGGATGGTGCCACTAGGTCCAGCACGCAAAAGGTGCTCACTGCTCGTGTGAATTGTTGGCAAAACAAAAAGGATTGCATTTTAATACACTCCTTTACTCTGCTTTAAGACTGCTGAAAGAATCCAACAAGAAACTATATCCAGAGAAACCTTGGCCTTTTTAATGCTAAAACTTTCTTCCAAAAAAACATATAGATGCATGGTCACTTTGAAACTTTCCTCCAAAAAAATATATAGATCCAGACATCCCTGGGCCATCCAGACTTCTTTTCATCCATTTAGATATTTGAAGCTCAATGAGGATTATAATAAATTTCACAATTCTTCTGTGTTCTCTTCCCTATAAAAGCATAGATCTACAATATCGAATAAGTTAGCAAAGGGACCATTTTATTAATGTCTTTTATTGCTTGAGAAAACAGTAATTGTAAGGTGTTGTGGAATGATCCAAGCACAAAATGAAACACAAGCAATCACATGGAGAACACAATGATTTGTGTGGAAAAGCTCCACCAGTGTAGCAGAGAAAAAACCACTGGCAAAAAGAAAACTCACTATGTAAAAAACTGGAGTACATAATACAAAAACCCGAAAAGGCGGTGCTCCATTAAGTTGTCGACCGAGATTGATATACAGAATGCATTGGATCATAATCAGGTTGAGCCTTCAAGGCATATCTCAACATAAGATTTGAACCTTGGTCCTTTAGGTACATTGCTAATTCACCGGACCATTGCAGTGAGTTCGAGTTTGCATCATCTCTTTTCTATCCAAGACAGGAGATTTTGTAATTTGATTCCATCCCTTGGTTGTCTACCTTCATGATCCATTAGTTTATCTCAAAAGTACTGCCGGTAACTGCATAATTAATGCATCTCAAGATAGTAATTTAGTTTTTTTAACTTATCATTAGTTTTTTTAAGTTAAAGGATGCCTCATTCCAAACAACATTAAATCATTAATTCAAACCACAATTATGTAAACCTCCCACTACAAACATGACACACACGACATATACAAAGCCTTTGTACTATGTACTGCATTTTTATATATAAAATCTCTCATGCCTGAACTAGCCCTGTTTCTCAGTCTCAATCAAAATCGTTGGCGACTTGCTCCTTTCTAGAGTCTACTATATGCTTGTTCACCACTATCAATCCTCAAGAGTCTACTATATCACCGTTATCACAAACTTGGCAAGTCTTGTGCACACTAACACTCTGTTTGCCTTATAGTAACAAGCATCTTTCTCATTACTAATCAAGCATGTACCTAGGGCCAGTCCTGAAGGTAGTTTTGGCGTGCAATTGCCTAGGGACCATCAACTTTAGGGGCCCATCTATACATGTGATCCAATCTTTAGTTTAAGAAGTATAATCCTTTACATATATCATAGAGTAACATATATTCACTGATTATATTTAATATACGTAATTTGTAAACACAAAACAACCCATGCTTTATAGGGCCTACTATCATCCCATCTTCATCCTTCTGCGTTTTTGTGATGATAGGGCTTACTATCATCACAACTTTTTACGTTCCAATCTCTCATACGTAAATCCGATAGTTTTATTATTATTATTGCCATTTGGTTGTTGGTTGAACCCGTGAGAAGCTTCATTTATTGTTGTTTACGTTATCCTTACTTTTTTCTGTACCATTTATAGAGAACGTGTGCTCCTTCCATGCTTTTATATAAGGGTCCATTTTTCTTTTGCTTAAGGCCCACGAAATGTTAGGAACGGCAATGCATGTACCTCACCCTTTATGGGAAACTTGGTTCTCCAAATCAATTGATACTCCAATCTAAAATCCTAATCCAGACTCTGTATGCACATCCTCAAAAACTAATAAGACTTAGCAATCGAAAACCCATCACACATCAGATCTTGAGCATCAGCAACTCCATCAAGTAATATCGCATCCAACAACATGACGGATGAAGAAAACTCTTTGGTCATCTGACTAGAAAGAAGTGCTGCGAAAGAATATAACCAAACAATGCTCCAAAACTATGTAAGCAATGCAACTAACTCTTACCTATTCATCGCAAATGCGAACAACCATGGAAACTCCTCCATCAGTACCCCTTTTCATATCAATCATCCAACCATGACCCAAAATCTCCATTATCCAGTAATCATCATTTTATCAGTGGCATCACTCTAGGTAACATGTACAACAAACATTTCCAAAACACAGATACCTTTCGTGGAAATCACACCCTTGCCTCAAGAGATAGGCACCTTCAACAACAAACCTCTAGAATTCTTCCACAGAGATCCTCTTTGCCACAACAAGTTCCAGTTCCTTTTAGGCAAGAAAGCCTCGTTGAGAGAACTCAAGCTCCTAATATCTGGAATTCATTCACTCTTCAGTCGGAAAACCTCCTCCCGCTTTACCAAGCATTTTCTATAATCCTCTTCCTTAGCCCCTTTGCAAAGGAACTTTCTTTGTACTCTATAGAGTCGATTATTGATTTTCATCAACAACCCTAAATATATGAAAGTAGAACAAAAGCAAGGTTAAGGGACCGAACACGAATAGTATAAATGGTCATCTTTAGACAACAACTTCGATTTCCAACCTCAAAATTTCTTCTCCAACTTTTCCACATGTGGTCCATAATCCACAATCATGCACAAAGGGCCCCTAAACAATAGGCCAAGGTAGAGTGGTAATTGCCTATGCTCAATTCCATGTGCCCATTCACAACTCATCTCCATCATGCCTTCATAATAAAAGCCACAAAATGGTGCTTACCTCCGTGTTTGATGTCTCACTAAAAATCCACCAATGCCAACATCAAATATGCCTTTTGGTTCGACCCTAGATTTAACTCCTCCAAAAAAAGGATCTACCCCCACCGCATGGTAGAAGTGCAACTATTCTCGCCTCTCTTTGTATCCCACAAATGAACAAAACCATGCAACTATCACTACGACATTTTGTTCTCTTTTGCCATCTTTCCTTTATCCATCACAACCAACCCAGCTCTGCTTCTCATATTCAAACTCCAAAAACTCCTAAACTACCATCCTATGAGAAGCAAGCTATGACATGAGTCATCTTCATCACCTCATTATCAAACACTAGCAAGTGGTCACATAGAACACCAGCCGAGTAGTTAATCCCAAAATGGTCACCACAACCTTGCTGCACTTTGAAGTCACCACTACATGTTGCCAACAAGTCAAACCTCTTGTTTGACCCACATGCATCGATACACTAGTGTATCGATGCAAGTCTTACAAATAAATGGGCACAACAGAAGGTGCTATCTCTGTCAGTGGGGAATGGTATTAATCATTTGGGTGGTAGACACAAAACATATTGTCTTGAGTCTCATGGACATGCACTTTAGACATGCGACTGGTGATCTTGAATCCATCAATGGTATATATTATATAAGCTATCATAAAAAACGACACAGAGCATTTGCTTAGGCAATTAACTCTTTATCAAACTAAAAGGACAGATTTCACATAAGGTGCACCCTCGAACAAGGGAATATGAAAATCAGATGTCATCGGACCAGAGCAATAGACATAAGCACCAGATAGAGGATTCCCAAGTTGTTGAATTACAACTGTTACGAAACCCTGCTTAAGAGAGCAATATGAAGCTACTCGGCAGCTGTAAGGCGAATCAAACCAAGAACACACTATGTATACAGGAAGTTAAGGCTTCTGCCAGAGCATAACAACGAAAACAATTCTAATCCCAGAAAATCTGATATCATTGTTGGAATTGCGATATCTAAAGTTCAAGAACATGGAATAAAATCGTGCCAATTCCGGTTAATTTGGGATACAGCACACGCTTCCCCCACGGAATCTACCAACGGGAGGAAACCCGAGAGAGGATCCTCGAACTAATTCAGAAGCGTTGGGCTTTCGTGAGCAGCGATGGAGACAAGTTACCTGCGACATGGCGTGCTGCAGGAGAGAACGCCTTCGCCCACAGGGATGAGCCTGAATGGAAAAACGAGGGGCTGTGGATGCACTCCCATGTGTCGTGGTGGGACTCTATTTAAACTCACCTGCTCACCTAAAGCTTCTTGGAAGAGGATCCTCTCCTGTAGAGAGTATTGCAGCATAGGTGATGCAAACCTGAATAATTTTTTTTATGATTTAGATTCTAAAATCCATCCTTATAGATTGAATCTTAGGTTAATACTTTATATATCTTTCAAAATTTCATTTAAATCCGATATTATTTACTATTTTATCTTAATGGTCAAACAATCGGTCAAGATCTAAGCAACTTGAACTCCATTTAAAAAAGATCCGAATCTTGAACTATTAAGATAAAATAGAAAATAACATTGGATTTAAGCGAAATTTGGAGGATATATAGAACGTTAACCTAAGATTCAATCTATAAGGTTGGATTTTAGAATCTAAATCACAAAAAAAAATATTCAGGTTTACAGCACCTCTGCTGCAATACCCTCTACAGCAGGGGATCCTCTTCCAAGCTTGTTACCCTTGTAACTTCTCAGCCACTTCATATCTTGCCTTGTAGGTCGTACTGCCACGACTATATTTAAGAGGTCGTACTTTTGGTTTGGTTGTTGCGAGACATAGATGTACTGCAGCCCAGATCTCTCCTTTTTCCAGTACAACTTCCGACATGGGAAAGTGGGGAGAACTGTGCGTCGTAGATCGAGCATGGCTGGCACTAGTCCCCTTTACGTTCACGAATCTCATGCTTTTTTAAGCCGTCTCTTTTTGTATTGCCCATATTGGTGGTAATGTTCGCTGTAGCATTTTCTTAATTGAGGAGCAGACAGATCTCGCTGCCATATACACAGAGTAGTTCTGTGTATTCTTTGTTAGAGTCATATGCAGCACTAACTGTAATCATACCATAAATAACTATATCGCGTACGTCCTTGATATCTTATTAATGTCTGAGTAAACTTAACATGAACAGCAATCCGGATTGTAAGAACCCAACAAGACACCATCAAATAAGGAAGAAATCAAGAATTGTACATCTCTCCATCGCGTTTGGGGGATGTATCGTTGTTTTGGCGAGAACAACAGAAAACAATTATCCTTCTTCTTGTTATTATCCTTCTCTTTACTGAGGTTATATCCTTGTGGTCCTGTCCCTCTCCATGGTTACAACAAGGATAGGGTTTGAGAATTTAACAAAATAAAATAAACCCTATGACAATCAATTCATAATGACTATTGATTAACATCAAAGAATTACACAGAGATTGATGAGAGACGGGCAACAAGCTGCACTGTCAATCTCTTTTGAGTGGCAAACCCAATTCTACGATACACCACATCCATAGACTTGAGAATCATAACATTGCTATGCATAATTTTTTAGATCTTTTTGAGGAGCTCTGCCGCTTCAGTTGCCAATAATCCAAAGGTATCAAAACTGAAGGGGATGAATACATGTTGATTGTCAATACAAACCTTCTCATGCTTAGCGACGTTAGCTGAAGCAACTTTCTGTGCAGCGTATCCCGCAATAAAATCACTCTTTATCGGACTCACCAATGTAGAAACTCTAGTCAAATCAATACATGCGTGTTTCCCTCCAGCCCATACAAATATTAAAACATTCGTTGGTCTGAGTGTCGATCTCCCCTCTCGCGGACCAGTCAGAAAATTCACTGGTGCTTCTTTCTTTAAAGCAACCCAGCATGTCTGAGTACATCATAAAGGACATCTCTGACAAAATAATGTCTATATTTAAAATCTGGGAGTTCAAACATTGAACCACATGCTCTCCAAAAGCGTCTAGGCAGGATTTGTGGTATAGTGGACATGTCTCATTAGCTGAGAATAGAGGAATCATAAGGCGATACTTGAGAATAGTACGATATTCAATGAGTGACATATGCATTCCAAGACCCTCAATAGGAATGACAAGAAGGAAATCATGAGCACGGTCAGCTTGTAAACAGTGAAAAACTACTTTTTGTCTAGCAATCATGTCAAACTCAACTTCCATTTCTTTAATGATTTTGCTAAAAAGGGAACTCGCTGAAGTGTTCTAGACTTTAGAGGGGAAGATATCCTTGTTAGCAAAGAATGTAAGATCGAGAGCTGGAAGTGTGACACGTAGACCTTCCAAAGCGTTTAGAAAATCAGAATCCATACTTTGTAACACATTGTCTCGTAAAATATGATCTTGGAGCAGCCAAGATTGGGTTCGAGAGGCCATGAACGCATACAAAGAAGCCTCCATAGTTGAGTGCAGACCCAAGCCATCGAGTCTAATAGGTAGTGACGCCATCCACCATTGAAGGTCACCAAAGAAAGGGCCTCCATAAATAACAATATCTTCAATAGCTATACACAATCCTTTGTCAAACCACGTAGCATCTCGTTCCATGTATGCGGGTTGACATGTCCTTAAGCCAAACATGAGCTTGCAGTACCTATATAAGACCGTAATAAAAGAAGCTCACTTTGTGGATCATTCAACTAAGGAAGTAGATGCATTAAATCAATAGCTTTGGTGGCCCTCATCATAGCCAGGTCTTCAACAAAGTCTTTTTCCCTACTCATTGCTCCTTCAAGTAGCCTCACTCCTATCTCAGGCCTCCCAATATCCACAGGAAACAACCCTTTACGGATCTTTTGACCATCACATGAAGTCAAGAAAAAAGCTCTGTTTTTTATATTCAGAATAAGCCCCATCTCTGGACCCCTGCATTGTATAATATCAAGTGCCTTGGCCACCTCCAATGTGTCCCCAATGATAGTCCCATCATCAAGATACCAAGCATGGAGAATGTGTTTACAATTGTCTATGATCTCATAAATAAGTGGGTGCAGTGCCCGAGAAAAAAGAAGTGGGCCTAAAGCATCACCTTGCTGCACTCCAGTGGTTGACTGTATATGATTATCTCCAATATATAATCTGACGGCTTGAGCATATATAAATTCCACCCATGAAGAAATAGATGGACATCTCCTCCTAACTTCATAGAGCATCAAAGATTTATCTATCATGTTGAAAGCATTAGAGAAATTTACTGTAAGCATAGAGAGAGACCTGTCACCATGAAACTTGTTCAAAAGTCTGTTGGTGTTGTGTAAGATGGCTTCCGCTCCTCCAAATACACCAACCCCAAATTAAATGCTCATTGAGATACTTGGACGTCTCTTTGTCCACCCCTACCATAGTAACTTTAGACTCTAGATGCCTCCAAATAGCACCTACAATAATAGGATGTATGTCGTTGTCAGGTTTGAGTAGTGGAGTAAGAGGTGCAGAGGCTACAAACTCATCCAAACTCAAGGGACATCTCTCACCTAGCCAAAAACTAACTACCATGAAGGTAACATGTAGGAAGTCTGTGGCAACCGCCGAACCCTCCCCATAAAGGGCATCTAAAATGTGTTGATCTCTAAGATCATCTCTGCCACATGATGACCCTTTAAGAAAGGATTTGATAGCCCGCAAAATAGCATTTGCATCAGCAATAAGAGGAGTCTCTGAAATCAATGAATCTGGTAAGGAAGGAGGCGGCTTGCACAGATGTTTAACCTCTAGGGCCTTCATGGTGTCTTCATTATAAGGATCCACTCCTGAAGATTAACACATCGATTCAATTAAACTTATATTTTATTATTTAGCCTACGTAACATGTGAACCACATTCAAGATATACTCCAACTTTTTTCTATTGATTCTTGTGATGCTTATTGACCAAATAATAACCTTAAATGTATTTTTTCATGAGTTTATTGTTATATCAATTAATCACATGTTTCAATTGAACTAATTAATATTATAATTGTGATCATGCATCGAATAGCTTGACATGATATATTCTATGCATCAAATATCAATTCAATCCAATTATTTTTAATTTAGAAGGATCATATATCCATCTTTGATTTCATTTCGACAATCATGTTAACCATTTTATAAACATGCATGCAAGATATAAAAATAAAAATTATTTGGAAACATAAAATACTTAAATGAAATTACGATAAACATAATGAACACTCCTCGTAATGCACTATTTAAACTTTTATAACAATGATTTCTATTGATGTCTAATCAAACAACATGCTCGATAAAATTTTTGGAGGTTAAACATTTAATTAATAGTTATATTAACCGTCACGTATTTTGCTTTATTGAAACTCTATTTTTTAAATTCTTTTACTGATAAGTGCTTCAACTCTTTGTGTTTTACACTAGTGAAGGGTTTAACATTCTTTGGGAAAAATATGGTTGCAATATCATGATAATAAAGTCTCAAACTCGGCAGCTTAGCAGTGCTCACAATAAATTTAAGTCTTTGATATAAAATTTTACAAGCATAGTCCTTGAATTGTAATCTTAAAATAACTATAAATTTAAGTTCCATAGCAAAAGCAATCTTGGCATGATACTTCAGTATTATCATGACACTACTCCCTAGTGACTAGAAATATATAGCTACAAGTTGATTTTCTTGTGTTAATTCATCATCAAAGTCTATATTCTGCTTATCCACTATTCTCAAGATCATCAAATTCTTCATACATGAGCATATGATTTTTAGTTTCCCGGATTCAGAAAAATGAATTCTGATCTCTATGGTTGTGAAGCTTGACTAACCTCTCTATCAACTCGATGTCAAGAATGCTTGCAGCTTTCTAGTGCCTTGCATATACCATGCTTACGTTGATGTTGACCTAACTTGTTAATGAAAATACTAATTTCTTGTTTAGTGCATGTCTAAGCACATATGATACTCTCAACTACTAATGCATAAGGAATCCTTGTTCATTTCTTTACATACCAATTCATTCTTTGGACATTAATTTAAATTACATATATCATCTTTATAAATTGAAACAACTGGTACGGAGGACTTCCTCATTCTAGAATTGTCCAAAACCATTTTAATATGTGCCTTCTAAGATAATTTGAACTGTCCTTGTGATTTTATCTCAGAATATTTATATTCCAATTATATAAAAAATTCACTACTCATGTCGTGTTAGAAATCAAAAAATCTATTGCAGCCACTCAGATATTATCAACATATAGAACTAATATGATAAACATGATTTCACCAGCCTTCATGTAAATACAATGATCTACAGTTTTTTTCTACAAAATCATAAGATATAAACTTTATATACAATTGATGGGATTCTCATCCATTATTAGTTTCTTTAATTTACATGGTATATTTTTGCTCTCTATATTATTTGAATCGTCAATCCAATCCATATAATCATTTTCCTTTAGCTCTCCATTCAGAAAGGTTATCTGCATCCAATCGAAGAGAAAGAAGAAGGGGTGGTGTCCTCTTCTTCGACTGCAACTGCATGAGGAAGGAGAGGGGCTAGCGTCAGCCCTTGGATGCTGATGTCAACACCCTTATTTTATTATTTTATTGTTTTTCTTTTTTTCGAAAAAAATTGGGATGGGCTTTTGGCTCATGTGACCTGTAAATAAAATAAAAAAGTAGAAATATTGAATGCGATTAAAACTTAATAACAAAAAAATAAAAATAACTGGTTAGTAACTAAATAAATTATATTATAAAGATAATAAGAGGAAGTGAAAATGATCGAAATATTTCTTTTTATTTTATTATTATTTCTAATTTTTATTATTTTCTACTTTTAGTAGTTTTTTATTGCAAATGACGTGAAAGTAAAATTGAAATTAGGCACACAATGAAGTGAAAATGTGATGATATCAGCTCAAGATTTCACTTAATTTTGGCATATTAATATGATAAATTGGTGATTCATCATACCTCCATGTGTAGATTCTACTAGTCCCGAGCAAGACAATGATATGCAAAGCGAAATAAAAAAATTAAGGATGTCTAAGGACGGTATACAACTGACACCCACAAAGTCCTGAGACCTTAAACAAGTGTAAACAAATCAAAGACATAAAATGCATCAACCTTTTGATTAAAAGTGTGTTCGAACTCCACTTAGATTTGAGTATTCAATTCGACGTCTCTTGAGTTCAAGAAACTTTAGTTGGTTCCATCTTTAGGTCAAGTTAGCTCATCCTGATCAACATATATCTCTTTAACCTTGAGTTGATTTTGAACCGTGCGCTAACGATAGGCCTATCCCCTTCACGCAACTGCATGCAGAGGCAGTTGGCCTCCTTCCCAATGCCACCATCGCTGTCCCTCCTTCTCCTCCTCTTTATCGAGCTCTATTAGATGGAAGAGAAGGACCCGTCGAAGGGGAGACCCATTTGGGAGCTTCCACTCCAGCCACACAGAGAACCCATCACATGGTTTCATCCCCCTTCCTTCCACCACAGGATAGCCCATCAGAGGCTTGTAGCTCTGCTTATTATTCCGCCTTAGGCCTTCCCTCCTCATCGCAAAGCATCACCGTCCACCGCTCTCCCTCATCGCCTATCGAGCCACCATCTCCAGTCGAAGATCTACCTACTGGAGCTCCTCCTCTCCAGTGAGTCCTGCCCCACCACAACATCGTAACCCACCACAGACCTCTACCTTTGTCGACGTCCTCTGTTGTGAAGGCCACCATGAGGACCGAGCACTTCCCTAGCTTTTGGTCTAGGAGACCAAGGGTCTTTTGCAAAATTTTATTTTCAGTATATTTTTAAGTCATTTTGGAACTAAATGTAATTTTAGAAAACATTATATTAGACTCTACAATTATTCCAAATTTATAATTTCTATTTTGTGATATTTGTATTTATTTTATTTAACTTCTGCTTACTTGTGTTTTAGTCCTTTAGGGACTTGTCTGCTATTTCATAAAGTTTCTTCTTTCCTCTACAATTTACTAATGAAACAATTTTAAATTAAGAATGTTTCATTTCTATCTAGTCACTTTTATTATATTGCAATCATATCCTTAAATTTTAGTTTTATTTGCATTTAAGCCCTTGAATTTTTTAAAAATTACACTTATGCTCCTGGTAACTAAAAATTCACCAAAAATAGCAGAAAAATCCAAAAAATTTCTTGAATTTTTGTCCGATCCTAATGATGTTTAGAATATAATTACATATGTTTTAACAATTTTAAGGTCTTAGAAATAAAAAGAAAAGGTAGGATTTAATTTGAAACGATAAAGTAAAAAATGTCTTTGTAAATAAAATAACAATTCACGTAAAATATCCGAGTCCCTATGGATCGATCCTCTACTTGCCCTATATATAATTTGATACATCTTGCTAGTAGTTGTATAAATTTTATGTGAAATTTCTTATTTTTTTGTATGCAATAGTGACAACATAAAAATCATTTCTTAGCATACAAAAAATCATCATTTCAATAAGTGATTAATCAAATCTCAAATCCATGCGAAAAAAGTTTTGCGTGATTTTGACCATGTAGCCTTGAGAAATTGGATTTGTTCATAGGCGAAGTTAGAAGAGGACTCGATTGTTATAATGACTTGTTTCTCTTATTTTAGGACTTGAAATAGATGAATATATGTAAATATATCATATATTCACATCAGGAGTCGGATCTAATATTTTTGAAATATTTAGAGGCACAATGAATTTTAAGTCCAAGTTATATAATGCTTTCTAATTTGAATTCCGACGGTCACATCTAGAAAATTTGGGATCTAAAATCATTGTTTATTTATTCAGATTATGTAATAAAGTAGAATATCTATTTATTTCATATTTTCTTTATTGATTTGTGCACTTGGTTGATTGCGAATCAATTAGAATTGTGAATTGATTCGATCGATTTTCTCGAGTATCTAGTTGTTATTGGAAATTTATGGAAATTAAAATATTTTAAATTCTTAAATTTTAATTGGTTATTATATAGTATAATATGTTGTCAAAAGATCAATAAAATCTCTTTATACAATTTCTACCAATTGTGTTGTCTATAATTGTAACGGTGATGTTGACTAGGCATGGATTACTTAACTGGCACCCTATACCGCTTGGTGGTGGAAGCGCTCCCTGTCAGTATAGTTTTCATAACCTAGCTGGATCTGTTTCAAGGAAGGATAGCATGAGAAATCATTGTGTATTTTTAATAACTAAAATTGAATAAAAAATTATATCGATGATGATATATATTATATAATAATATCAACTGTGTAAATTGAATTGCTCGGATTGTTTAATTATCGTTTTAATAGGATTAGAACTACGATAATGATAAAAAAAATCCTTACTGATTAGATCCCTTATTGGATTAATCATGAGAATATGATTCGAAATGAGTAATCATAAATGTAAACAAGATAAGGACTAGTCCTATGATGACATCCATGATTTTATATCATTGCAAAGAACTCTGTCTCCATGGGTTGTATTCTTGGAGATGCTCATGCACAGTTATGACTTCGGAATATAATTCACATGGATTAGATTCTTTGAAAGAGATGGGATGTACGTGTAGTGACCTTGATATTGTTGACCATATTATTGAGACGATGTTGGATTGATCATAGCATAATATTTTAATTTTCTCAATGACGGTTGGTTTAATCGATAACATGCTAACTCCATATGTATGGGGGTGTTGAAGACCAAACTGGTAATGCAAGTTTGGCTTGCAAAGTGGAAAGCGTTCATACTTCTTCCATTGTAGTTGCATTGTCTCATATGAGGTACAATAAAAGTGGAAAATAGACTCAGATCTTGTAGTGAGGCCATTGGGTTAGCGCATCTTATGATTTGAAAGATTGCAAAGGAAAACATTCAAAGTATGAAATATAAGACAACATCTTGATTTAAAATATTTAAATTGCTTAATTACCTTAATCACGAAATTAAAGTGTAGTCTTTTAATTTCAGATAAATCTCTCATCCCATTGAACAAGATGCTTGAGGTTAATTAGTTGATCAATCCAAATTATTCAGATTGGTTATGTAAATTGGAACTCGTACTTGAGACAGAGCGCTCAGTGTATGCGCTTTCATTTGTGCAGTATGAGAATCCTTAAACAACAGATGCCCATGAGTTCAATAAGAATTGGGACAAGGGTCATTCAATAGCTCGTTGCTACATTCTTGGATCATTATATGCCGTGCTTCAAAAGTAACTTATAGACATTGAATCATCTCATGACATCCTTCTGAATCTAAAGGAGATGTACGGAGATGTGAACTGCATTCTTTCTACATTAAGGTCCACTAAGGACATTATGAAGAAAGAATATCCCTCTAGTGATACAATGATTATACATGTTAAAAGGAAGCACGACAGGAAGCATGTATCTCAAAAGGGGTTGATCCGAGAGAAGAAGAAAGGTCAAACAGTCGATCAATCTTCTAATGCTTCAACATATCTGACATCCATGGAGATTGATGTCCATCACTGCTATAAGCCAGGATTCGGGAAGAGTAACCATCCGGAATACCTAAAGTTCTTAGAGAAGGACAAATGTATAACTCTGACAAGAAATCGGCGTTCATCATTCAAACCAATTTCCTGGTAGGACGAGAAGGAAGTTGGGTTATTGATTATGGTTCTTTTGTTCATGTATGTAATCATTTTCATATGTTTCAAGACACCATAAAACTTGATAAATGGGAGATCGTCATTGATATGGGATCTGATATAATTGTGGCAACAATCGTTATTGGAACTTGTAGACTATCATTATCCATTGGGAGAGTTAGATATTAGAGATTGTCTCTATGTACCAGATGTTAAAATTAACTTACTATTTGTATCTATGCTAATTAGACATGGATATACTTTCCTATTATGTAATAAACTTATCATAAGTCATTATGATAATTTTATAGCCGATGGTTCTCTATAGCAGGTGGACTCTATGAATAGAACATGCATGGATGTGTCTTGATGTCAATACCACTGTCAATAAACCCCCTAAATGATCAAGAGAGGATGGAGATCATTTACTATGATCTGGCATCAAAGACTTGGGCATGCATTTGTTAATAGGATCAATTAACTGGTGCAGGACAAACCTCTAAATTTTCTATAAGTCCATGATTTACTAACTTGCGAACATTTTATATTCGTGAAAAAATATCTGTCGCACCCTTCTCTAAGAACGCTATAATATGGAAGGTATACTTTACCTAATACATACAGATGTATGTGATCCCTTTCATATTGTGACTCGTAATGAACATCAATATTATGTGGTGTTTATTGATAATCATTCGAGGGATTATTTTGACTTACTTTTACATCACAAATATGTAACCTTTGAAAAATCTAAAGAGTTCATGGCTTTGATTGAGAACCAAACCAGAAGGACGATAATCTGATCTGATCGTTGTGGCAAATACCTCTCAGATGAATTCAAAGAATACCTTAAGGAGAAGGGAATTATTTCCAATCTCAGTCCTCCAGATACTTCTCAACTCAACGGAGTAGCAAAGAGACGCAACAAAATCATGTTGGACATGGTAAAATCAATTATGACTAAAGCAAACTTTACCTTTTAGCTTATGGGGAGATGCATTACAGACCGTGACTTATGTCCTAAACAAGACTCCATCTAAATATGTACGTAAAATACACCATGAACTTTGGTATGATACCATGCCGAGTGTACGAAATTTAGGGATTTGGGATTGTTAGGTCCATGCTGAAAAGGTGGATGCAACAAGTTGGAATCTCACACTATAGAGTGCTACTTCATTGGATAAGTAAAGATTGGTATTGGATACCGACTTTATGATCCTGAGACTCAAAAGGTATTTATTTTTAGAGATGTCAAAGATAATTCCTTAAAAGTCAAGATTGTAATGATGTTGAGGAATTAGAGTCTAGTGAGAGCGATGAATTTCCTATACCAAAAACTGAAGAGATAATTGAAAATGACATAGCCATACCTCTTAAAAAGAGTTCTACAGTTGTAAGACAACATAAAAAGTACAGATTCCATGTATCAGGAGAGTCTCATGATGATCCAACTTCATATAATGAAACATTGGGTGATCATGAAATGGATGATTAGATATTAGCAATGAAGTCTGATATAGACCATGCAAAAGAATGGTGTATGAACCCTCAAAGATCCACCTAAAGGGGTTTAACCCATTGGGTGTAATTGGATCTTCAAAAGAAAGAGGGGACCCGATGGGAAGGTAGAGATCTTCAAAGCACAACTCATAGCCAATGGTCACACAATGAAAGAAGGCATCGATTACAATGAGACATTATCTCCCGTAGACATGCTTAAATCCATCAGGGCATTACTAGTTATAGCTGCACAAATTAACTATAACATCTGGCATTTGGTTATCAAGATAGCACTCCTCAGTGGATACCTTGAAGAGGATACCTACATGGAGCAGTCCCATGGCTTCTTAGTTGAGGAAGGGAAAGTATGCAAGTTGAAGTAATCCATCAGTGGGATCAAACAAGCTTTCTCGTAATTGGAGCATCTGATTCGATGAAATCATAAAGAGTTATGATTTCTTTCAGAATCCGAATGAACGATGTTATACAATAGTGTCATTGTATTCCTTATGTTTTATGTAGATGACATCATTCTCATTAGGAATGATATTGAGATGATGATCAATGTTAAGATCTTGTATGCCATACTTTTGATATGAAAGATCTCCAAGAAGCCTCTTTATCTTGAGTTTGATATTGTTCAGATACAGAGAAAGAGGGTACTGAGACTACCACAACAGGGATATACCAAGAAGATATTTGAAAGATTCAAGATGGATAAATCCAAGAAAGACTCCCTTCTTTTAAGATATGGTATTCACCTATATAAAGGAATGTCTCTCAAACTATTGAGGAAGAGAAAGCCACGGCCAGATGTCCTTATGCATCGATTGTAGGATTTGATGTATGCCATGATGTGTACAAGACCAGGCACCTACCATGCAGCAGGAGAGGTAAGTAATTACCAATCTTATTATGGAGAGAAACACTTGACCTTGATGAAAAACATCTTCAAAGATATAAGAACTCAAGACTACATCTTGGATTATGTAGATAATCATCTCCAAGTCTTAGGGTACACATATTTAGACTTCCAATCAGATCTAGATGATAGGAAGTCAACCTCAAGGTTCATGTTCTTGTTGAACAATAGTGTTGTGATCTAGGTGTAGCAAGATTCAGGACATTATGATTATTTCGAAAATATCGAGTAGTGGACGCATAAGATGCAATAATTGTATTGGATACAGTTATTGTTTACATGAGATACATAAGTAGTAACATAAACTTGGCATAGTCGCTGTAGATAGAGTGACTAATCAACTTACCTGTCTATTTGACAAATTAGTCAACGATTAGCACAACGTGTACGGGTTTAAGAGTTGTACATGAATGGCTCTTAGGGCTAGTGAGAGACTATTAGGCTTGTGAGCCCTTGCAGACCCATTAATGTAATTAAAGTTATTATTCTTTGATGTCTATCTAAAATGAGTGTTTGTGAATACACTTAATGATAGGTCCCTTTATGCGAATAAGGTTCTGTATCATGGCCATATTGAATACCATGTAGTTAGGAGGACACAACTGACATTAACATGTCATATTCAATAATGGTCTCTAGTTTGAGAAAGAGATGGCAGTCTTTCTCTATAGACTTATTTTCAACTGACATCTTGATGCAAGTCATCTCCATAGGAATAGAGATTTGTGGGTGTTAGAATAACCAAGTCAAAGAGTTGACTTGATGAGGTTGAGAGAAACTAAGACCTAAATCGTAAATGTCACGATCACGCACACATCCTTTGACCAGAGATAGATACACATCTATATATCAAAATGTACAAATTAGACGGATCATTAGGATGAATACCTAACCAAGGTCCATATATCGATGAGTGCATATATGAGAACATATGAGAAATATGATCTCTCAAAGGAATCATACATGTACATACTTTATGAACCGGAAGATAGAGCTCACTCATGAGATATTTTAAGGTCATAAAGAATTCAATGCATTGTCATCTTTTTTATGAAATAAGACAAGAATTCGAGATATTAATATATGATTTTGAAAATTGTATGATTAATATTGTTGCCTAATTATCAATTGAGAAATCTATTGATATGTTCTGAAGAAGATCAAACTAGGGTTTGAACTTCAGATATATCAAAGTCTTCCAGTATGAAGGATGTTTGAGTATTGGGAATACTATGGGTTAAATCTATCCTAATACATCATTAACCATGATATTTCCATTCTGAGGGAATGCTGGAACCAGATGGATTTTAGTGACTCTACTTCTTGGCTTAATGATACGAGAATTAGTGGGATCAGGTCTCATTTCATTCGATTTCAATATCCAATTCGAATTCCAATTCCAATTTCCAAATGTTGGAAAGAGAAATGGAAATGGAGATAAGCTCGCTCGTTAAATTCATTTCTAAGCTCCAAATGCTCTGGATTATGACTAGAAATGGAGTAGGAAACTGAGTTCATTAGTGTACTCATTTATTGTGCTCATGCAGAGTGTAATGTGTTTTGTTAAGCTCACTTAGAGTGCGATTATTTAAACTCAAGCTCAACAATTGTAAGTGATGTATTTTGCCAAAAGGGTTATAAACCATGAAGTTGGATAGTTATCTAAATTTCAAATCATTATATGTGGATAGTATGATCTTCCCAACATTATATTCAGGTATCTGCGACTGTAACTCATGAGTCCTAATTGTCTTAAGACCCATAATATGTGATGTCAAAATTGAGATAATGATAATTATTATCACAATTAAATTTCTACAAATGGTATTTTTGTGAATATGATTCAAAAATATAATCCATAAATTAATATTAATGATGATTTGAAATAATTAATCTTTATATGAATTTGGTTCATATAATTATTTTAGGGCACTTATGCGAATGTGATTCACATTAGAATTTAAATGTAAATTGGATTTATATTTTTCTTTGAATTTATGAATACGATTCATAAGTTATGAGGTTATCTCATAAATTACCCATAATGATAATTATTGTATTATATAGATAATATAAACAACAACTTCAACAAGAAATAGGACATAGTAGGCATTCTTGCTTGGAGAAGCATAGATGTCCACCATGAAAATCCTAATGAGATCAGGCTCTCATATTTTTTGTTTGTTTGTTTCTTAATTTTAGATGGTAATTAAACGATATAATTCATGTCCTACTTCTTGAAGAACATGGATTTAATCTTTGCCTTTGATCTACCATCCAAGGGTAAAGAGAGATGACTTCTATTATAAAGAGTAACACTCTTCATAGACATCCCCTCATGCTATATAAGAGAGGGAATATCCTCTCTCCCACTGCATGATTCATTCCACCAATTTCATTACCTTAAGAGAAGAGTCTTGAGAGTTTATAAATCTCTTGTACATGTCCACCCTCTTCTCCTATCATACCCTACATGTCCACCAAGTTGCCTTCTTCTTCTCTACACTGGCGTCGACTTTCATGAGAGAAGAAGACTTCTTCTCCGTGCTTCTCGTACGTAGAGGAGGGATCGATTTTGTGAGACGAAATCCAGATCTTGAGATCATCTTGATCTCATTCTTGCTTGGACAAATTCAAGAAGAAGTTGATATCAAAATTAGAGGGAAGCTACATGATTCATCATCACACCAACTAGAGTAGTGATGAATCTGTGATTCATCGGTTTAAAAGTAAAAAATAGAGCTTTGTTCCCGAGTAATTAGTTGCAAATCTCCATTTATTTTGCATTATTCTCATTCATGCATTCAAAATTAATGTCTGCATTTCAGCATGCATATTTGCATTAAATAAGAAGCCAAATTCACTTGTAAATATCACATGTACATTCACCACATTTTCCTTATTTTTATCTAAATTCTCTAACTTGGAACTAAATAAAATCAACTCTACAGTGTATATATTACTAACACTAATAAAGGAAAATATCAAAAAAAAATACTAACTTGTAAAAATTGACCAATAAAACCTAAACCCTAGTTTGAGACTAAGAACTTTAAAATGTGAATATCTCTCTCATACAGTCTCCTATGGAACCTTACTCATTTTTGAAATAATGTACATTCAATTACCTTCAAAACACGACCAAATTCAAAAGAATCAGAGTTCGCATGTGAAACTTAGATTTTGGGTCCCTATTGTATATTGTACATATGCCCCTTATTTTTATTGATTTTATCTTTTTATTTTCTTAATTATTAAAAATTCAAAAAATAGATTACGTTATAAATATTTGCTTCATATTTTCTTTAATTTATCTTATTTAAAAAATGATAAAAAAGACAAAACACAAAAATGCGGTATTTTATATCTATAAGATACCACCAAAAATATTTTTTGTACAGATGATTTGTTTTGGTTTTGGATCCTTTACAAAAGTTGTAGTTCTCGTTGAGACAAGCAACTTTTGTATTGACCACTTTTTGATTTGACCCCTTTTGTTTTTTTATTTCTCTTTACATTTAATTTGTGATTTTTCTATCACCCCATTTTATATTATTTTTCGTATTTTATTTTATTTATCTCTATTTTACTTATTTATTATTTTAATAATTATTTATTTATTTACTTATATTTATATCTTTATTTATTCTATTTTGTTATTTATTTACCATTTTTATTTATATTTTTATTAATTTATTAATTTATTATTTTATTTAATTTCATTTCATTTTAATTTCATTTTTACCCACGTCATGTTGCCACCCCTACGCGTGCCACGTGGCACCTCTTCCCTCTCTATTCTAACCGCCTCCCACCTTCTCCCACCTCATCCTCTGCAACCGCCTCCAGTCAACCCGCAACCCACATCCTGCACCTTCCATCTCTCTTCAATATCTGCACGACTCAGCCCACTTCCAACCACCCATAAAGGGGTTATCACCGACCTCCTTCCTTGTTATCCGCCATTTTATGAGAGAATAAAGAAAGCGCCAAATTCCCCTTAGGTGACAGTTGAGGGTTATTTTTGTTGAGCGATGACCTTTACATCCTCTGGCGAGATCCAATGAGGAAACTCATCGCTGTCGCAGCTCCACGTGTGCTACTTGAGCTCATCGTTCGCCGACGATTTAAGTAAAGATCGAAGCTCGCGTAGAGCTTCTCCCTCGGCACCCTCTTCCACCAATAGTTAATCACTCTTCTCCTTCTTCTCTACCTCATTTCTTCTTCGTCGTCCACTTTGCTTTTGCTTTCGTTTCTACACTGCGCTCGACCTCCGCCTGACTGCGCGTCTACATTGCGCCATCTTCTATTGTATCTTCCTCTGTTTATCCCCTCCACTCGACTGTGTCTACACTGCGCTCCACCTCCGCCTGTGTATGGCTTCACGGTGACCACGCCGCTTCATGCCCTCCGACGTCTGCCTCGTCGAGCATCCCTACACCGACGACCCTCAAGTCCCTTGGGCCTGCCACAAGAGCTGCCCTGCCCCCACTTCCTCTAGACGTGTCGCCTGGAGCACGAGGAAGCTGCAACACACCACCCATGCGACCTGCTCCTCCTCATGGGTATCTCCAGTCGCCTCCGCTTCCTCGGCCGTGTGTCGGTCGAGGACCCCAGCGAGCCACATGCCCTCGCTCGGCCTGTCGAGCTGCACCACCCTTGAATCACACATCGCAGCCCAACTTTTCCCCCCTCATGTGAGGAGCATGTGGGGGTGAGGGGAGATTTGCATCCTAGCCCTCCAGTTTCCAGCATATCATAAGTAACCTCGACCAATTGGGAAGCTCACATGTTGCGCACGTGATAAGCAGACTAAATTCGTCGAGCCCCCTGTTGATCCTGCCATTTACAAAGAAGTCCTCGCTAGCCACCAAGCATGTCCCGTTGCACGTGCAACATTGGAAAAATTGCAATAACCCCCTTGGAAGTTCTGGTAACTAAAGAAGCGCCCTTAGCACTATTTTTTATTTAATTTATTTTCTATAATTGCACGAACACCCCTGTGTTTATTCTCTAATTTGGACATCATTCCGTCATCATTCCTTTAATTCAAAAATAATATGTTGTAGACCATTTATTTCTCTATCTCTTGGCTATTTATTTGAAATTTTGTGAGCATTCGTTAATTAACTACAATTGTTTTGAGGAAAAATTGCATATTTTTCTCAATTCGTGGACTGACATTCGTATTAATTAACATTTGCTTTAACTATATGAAAAAATCATAGATGGTGTGTTTAATGTGATTTAACTTATATCCAAATTTCATGAAAAATGGAAGTATCTTGTGCATAAAATAAATTATTGAGTGATTTTAGTAAATGATTTTTCATTAAATCCATAAACATTATTTTTGCGAAATTTTAACTCTCCTGGATTTCTTATCAAAATATCTTTTTTAGATATATCTCTCTCTGATTAAATTGATTTTGTGGATTAATTAGGAATTAAATACTCACAGTCACTCTGTTTCCATTAAAATTTCATAAAAATTCATATATTCTCAAATAATTCAAAAAAATATTATAGCTTCATTTCATCATGTTTCACTTCCAGTAAAAATTTCATTAATTTTGCATTCTGTTTGCACTAAAAATTACATAAACCCCTCCTAAAAAGTATGCATTTTCAATATTGCATTTTAAACCCAAAAATTCTAAAAAATACATTTTGTATTAATCACCATATTAGATTTCTAAGAAAAATACAATTTGGCTAAATTGGATTATTTTCGCATTAAAGTTTAATTTGGTTAAGTTGCTTGATTTCTTAAGAACTTAATTCGATCGCATTTTGCATTGTCATTCACTTGCATAAAAATACCAAAAAATGCTTCCTTGAAAACCTATATCGCCTAATAATTAATATAAGGATACAATGGCCTCCTTGAGTTCGACCTTGAGCTTGTCCAAGTAAAAAAATAAAATTAACTGCTCGCTTTTAATTGGATAATTAATTTTAGCAATTTTTGATTAATCTGTTTGTTGCCCGACTACAACAATTCGATAAAATTAACTAGGGTGATTCGTGGACTATCAGATGACGTCGTTGTTGGGGAGGCACGACGTAGGTTGATTTTTAGAAAATATAGATATTACATTTTCCACCCCCGGTAGTCTGACTCCCAGTTTTTCTTGTGTATATTTCTCTATTTATTTTTCTGTATTTTTTATTTATTTTGTTTGCTTTATTTTATTTTATTTTATTGTGTCTATCTCTTTGACCATCATATTTTTTTGTGTGAGGGGCCCTATGCGATGGAGCGGCCGCTTAGGTGGCCGAACAACTCAGGAGCATTGGAGGTATCAAGCTGAATCGTGAGAGAGTGTAGAGTCCTTATGAATTTATTTTATGCATTTATTTTATTTTTGTAAATAATTTGTAATAAATTAGGTAACTGCATATTTCCAGCGGATTCTGTTTGGAATCTCGCGTGTGTACTCATACTTGGACTTTCTCTTGTGTGTGTCGAGACATGTTTCACTCTCTGGTGAGGGTGGGGAACGACTTGAATGGTGCAATTAAGATAGGCATACGAGAGTGTACATTTCAAATTTGTATGTGTCCTTCGTAGTCAGGCCATACATCTTAGAAGATTCATCATCTTATAAGATTCATAACGAGACACACATAAATACGTACTACAATTCTTCCCTGCTAATAGTATATTGTTTAGGTGTGGTTTTCTCGATCTACATTTATTTAGTGTAAATTAAAAAAATCAGTTTTGCATAACACATGGAGAGTGATGGGAGTCGTTGTAAGTATACCTTCTTCTGAGCATGCATCATAGTTTCTTGTTTGCATTTTGGTTTCCTATTTCTCACTTGTTTTACAATTAGGATTAAAAAGGAAATTGGGACTGAACGGTAGACGTACTTTGTTGTGCTCACATTAATTTTCAAGTGACAACCAAACTCTAAAATTGGGATTGAATTGAGAAGATTGATTAAATAAAAATTGAAATAAAAAGAACCTTATTTTAGGGGTGCATAAAGCCCTCATCTTACTTGCAGGTACTTACCTCCAAACAAGAGTGGGTAAGAATGTAGCCCCTAAGGATTAGAGCCATAATCCATGCACGTGTACCCTGAGCGCTTGGACTCACTCTTAAGGTCCTATTATTGCTACAAGCACTTGCTTCCGACCCTTAGAAGAAGTAGTCTTACTTTAAGTTGGTGTGCTCCGCCGGCTTGAACATGAACTACCTTAGGTGACTACACCTGTGAGTAATTATTAAAAGACTGTTTTATTATCAACTAAAACAGACAAGATAATTCAGCCGAACCTTTACGGCCCTCACATGTGAAGTTGATGAACTTTCCAAAGGGGTTTGCCTTGCGTTTGTATTGTGTGAGTATTCTCTGCACATTCAAGTGCATTGTAGAACTAGCACCTTATTGAATATCGTGCTCTAAACGGTTCTTTTGACATCAAAGATGACTAACTGGAGGGATATTTATTTGGACTTCATGAATCTCTCATTGAACCCTCCAAGGAGTACGTCTTCAAAGGTCCATTCACAACTTGGACCAACCTAGACTCATGACCCTCTTGAGTTCAGGATCACTCACTCTCAGGACAGTCACTCACAAACCATTCCCTATCTCTCCTCCCACCTCACCGAGGAAGACCTTCACATTAGTGAGAATATCTTGATTTCAGAATCATCTTCTAATCAAGACCCATTGTTGACCCAGGTCTCCAAGAAGATTCAAGTAAAATGCCTCTAAAGAAGAAAGATGAAGAGGAAGAACACCTTGAGGACCCCCATGAGGATGATACTAGATAGATTAGCTGCATTTGAGCACCAGCATGCCTTACTCCGAACTCATTAGGATAGCTCAATGTTGGGGTTAAACCACCAATGGATGCGGCGTACATCCCTGTACAGTACATAATTCGGAATTATTTGAGTCCATCCGAACTGAAGTTGATTTTAAGTTGAAGCTGCAGTTTCTGAACTTGTTGTCGCACTTTGATGGGAATGCTTCTGAGGAGCCATATGCATTCCTAAGGGATTTTGAGCTCGTCTGTGCTAACTTTAAACATCCTAATGTTAGCCAGAATTATATTAGGCTCACAGCCCTTCCATTTTCCTTGGGTGGAAAAGCCGACTATTGGGTGAAGAATCTTGGAATTACAGTCACTACCTGCCCAGATCAAGGACCATTTTCTGAAGTTCTACCCCCTGAGTAGGACTAACATGATGAGGACACACATCATTAGCTTTTCCCATCTACCCCATGAAGCCTTCTTTGACACTTGGGAAAGGTATAAGGACATCTTACAAAAATGTCCTTATCATGGTCTCGATAACAACGTCTTGGTCCAGTCGTTCTTCACCGGTCTCAACCCTGAGATGTAGGGTTTAGTGAGCGATGCCTGTGGAGGCAGCTATACGTCACGTGGAGTGGATACCGTTTGGAGGGTATTCAAGCAGATGGTTGAGACTAGCCGCTCATAGATTGTCAGCAGGGCATACACACAGTCCCCCGGTTCACTCTCATATGGAGGGGGGAAGTCAGATGCAGTCGATCTCTCTAGAGATGTGATCCCTAGCATGGGACTCCTTGTAGACAAGCTTACAACAGTTAAGAGGATCGACCGAAGGATTAGTGAGTTGACTGAGAAGGTATCTAAGATAAATATACCTATCGTGACTACACCCATTGCTCCCGTATATCGAGTTCACCATGTTCAGGAGCAGCTGGTGTCAGAGCAAACCCAACCGTGGGAGCAGGATCAGCCCTACCCCCACTCTTTCCAACATCAGCCTCCACCCGTAGCAACAGTTCAAGAGGAGCCTCCATCGGTTTGGGAAGTAAATTAAGTATGGTATACTCAAGACCCTGCCAGGCAGGGAAAAACAGGGGACCGATAGGCTTACCGGCATCCTGATGAATCCCGTATTCATCATGCTAAAATTGGTCAATTAGGCTCTGTTCTTCAAAATTCACATGCATTTAATCATTAATAGAGCATCATTGACATTCATACGTGTGTAAATAATATTTGTATTTCATCATGCATAATTGCATTAAAAATTCCAATTGTAAATTAGTCCAAAAAGCAGCTAACTTCTCATTTCTTTAGTTAATTCATCCTAACTCCAATTAACCCCAAATTACCTCAATTATGTAGATATTACTAACCAGAATAAATTAAAAAATACAAAAAAATACTAACTCAAATAAGTGTCAAATAATCCCAAGGTCTAATTTCACATCTGACGGACTAAAGCGAGCATATCTTTCTCATACGAACTCCGTTTTTAGCATATAATATGTCATTTCGAAGCTCTTTTCATGCTCTACCACTTAGCATAGTTTGTAGATAGATCTGAGGTTGTTATTGATAACTATTATTTAAGGATATCGGTTGGCATATGCAGGCTCATTGTGACATTTTTGTGCTTGAGAAATTAACATCATCTTTTGCAGGAATTCGAGTGAGAATTTTAATCTGATTAATTTCTTGTGATCTTGTTAATTATTCTCTATAGTTTAATGTTTACAAGGGATTCATTTAAGATTTATTCCTCTAAGATTATTGTCGACTATTCGAGGAATTGAATCAAAGATATTTGGAGGCCGGATACTTTGCTTCACTATTCTGAACATCAATTGCTTATTAACCTGAAGCATTGAGTCAAGATCGATACACTTTGATTTGTGGTTAATTTTGCGAAATTATATATCAGATTATTTGAGGATTTAATACGTTTAAAATCACAAATCCTGGGCATAATCTTCTCTGTCTATTTTCTTTGCAACGCATCTTCATCATTGCATTGTATTATATAGTCCCAACACAAAAACTAATCAAACATTAATTAATTATTAAATTTAATTTGAAACCACGCAACTAAGAATCATGTGTTCGACCTTGGTACACTTGCCAAGAAAAATTATCACAACATTCAAAGTTTGTGGTTTTTGTTGAATCGTTTTTCGCCTCCTATACTACAATTCATTATTAGTAAAGAGGCGGATTTCACGTTCATCAAATGGCGTCGTTGCCGGGGAGCGGTGAATTTTTAGGGTTTTAAATCATTTTTGTAATTAATTTTTGTGACATTAATTTTTGTCTCATTTTTTCTTTCCTTTTGCATTTTATTTTGCATTTCTCTCTTACTTCTGACACTAACCACAATTTCTCTCTTCGCATACTACTGGGAGCAAAATTTTTGGATTTAAAGCAAGGATCTGCAAGGACGGAGATTGAATTTTAATTTTTTTATGAGAGAGAGCTTAGTCTAGATTTAATTCCTTCATTATTCTCAGTGTCCCTCTCTTTGAACCCAGTTAATTTGTAATATTCAAGACTGGAATCTCTGTGGTGTGGCGTAGAATTTAGGAGCACATACGCTAGATTAGAATTATTTCTGCTCGTGCTCGTAAATTTTAGGACACACATCGTTCACTTACTAGACGTAATGGTAGATCGTTCAACTTAGCCAAATTTTGAAATCAATTCTTCCTGCTAATAGAACTATCTGCTTAGGGTGTTTTTCATCTGTACATATCATTTAGTGTAAATTTTAAAATTTCTTATACTACATCCCGCATGAAGAACGCGAGGATTCATTGTAAGCTTCTTCTTAAGCATACATCATTGATTTACGTTTGCATTAGCTTTTTCGGTTCTCCTTCCTCAAAGTTTTACAACTTAGGAATTAAAGGAATTGGGACTGTTTGTTAGACATAAATTTTTATGCTCACATAACTTCAGTGATAACCTCAATTTCAAACCAGGACTGCTAATCAAGGCGACTATAAATAAAACTGACATAAAATTAACTTGTGTTTGGTGGAGAGAAACCCACTCATTGTTTGTAAGGACAAGATCGCACACCTTAGGACAGAGCCAAAAACCGAAAAGTTTCATTCAGACTACTGATTTTAAAAACAATTAGCTACTTTTCAGTAAGGGTCTCGCGTAGCCGTTTCACGGTCCAACTTCCCTTAGCAGAGTAGGTGGTTTAGAGGACACTGCGGAAGGCTCCATCCTCAAGTATCACGGGTAGCCGTTTAAACGGTCCATACTTACACCTACACTGGCTGAAAGTAGGTGCAACTAGTTGTATGAACTCGGGACAATCTTTGTGAAATATTTCAGTACCTAACAGCTCCGCTTAATTTTCAAGATTGTTTTGTCATTATATTAAAATTGAAAAGATAAGCGGCAGCGACCTAACGTGCCTTCACCAGTGTTGAGTGGGTAAATTGACGGGTTTTGAATTGTGTTTGTTTTGAGCGGATCCTCTGTACATTCATACGCTCTGTGAGAGATCCCTTTGTACAATGGACTCTTCTGAAAATCTTCGTTCGAACTCTGTGAACAAATCTCCTAGCTCCTCAAACAACTCATCTCCTAAATTTCAAAATGACTCTATTCTCGAAACCACATGGTATGGAGACAACCCTTCTCTCCATACCATAGTCCACTCCACACCCCTATGGATTAGTCAACCTCAGACTAACCATCTTTCTTACTCCATCCCTGCCAAAGAAACTTTTATCTTTGGTAGAAACACTAAACCTTCTAAGCATGAGCCTAACTTAGATTTATTTGCACCTGAAGGTGAAGAAGAAGACGAGATGCCTCCAAAGAAGGATGAAAACGATAATGACCCTATTCGTGCACTTTTGGCTAGAATCACTGCTGCTGAACAACACAATGAACTCCTTAGAGCCCAGATGGCAGAAATGCAACGTGGTGAGGATGATATGGAAGATACGTACCTCCCTGAATTAGATGAAGACTATAATTGGTTGAGGCCAATACCCCCTGAGGATGCGTTCGAGCACAGATCGCATTTTCTTGCATTACTGCCTAAGTTCGGAGGGAATAACCACGAAGAACCATACATCTTCCTCCGTGACTTCGAGCTAGTCTGCGCTAACCTATGCCACCCTAGGGTTAGCCAGGACTACATAAGACTGAGAGCTGTCCTCTTCCCCTTGACTGATAAGGCGGCCTACTGGCTGAAGAATTTAGGGGAAATTTTTACCACGTGGGCCACTTTCAAGACTCTATTCTTAAAGAAATTTTACCCAGTTAGTAGAATCAATCAGATGAGGATCAAGCTCACAAGCTTTACCCAACACCTGAAGCTAGCATGAACCAACCAACGCACGCCACATATCGCTTCGGGCTATGGGCCCGCCACCGAACCTTGACCTGGTCACGTGCAGGAGGCATGTGGTCTGGGAATGTTGTTGAAAGCCCCAGCCGCCTTCCAGAATTGCATTGAAGTCTAGCATGTGAAAAATTCACGTGATCTAGAGTAATTTGCGCATGGGTCCCTCCGGCTCTCCATTATTGCAAATATATCCTCATTGGTGAAACTACCAGGAACCTCCTCCAGCTTGTGCGATTTACAGATAAACCCCTCTAGGGACCTCATTGAGAAGAAACTCTTTATTTTTATTACATTTTAGTCTCTGGATATTCAATTGAGCATATCTTTCTCATACGAACTCTGATTTTTACGCACAATATGTTGTTTTGAAGCTTATTCTTTGCTCTTTCATATTATAAGTCTTGTTACAAATCTGGGGTTGGGTGTTGATAAGTAATTTGAACCTCTTGATACATGTAGGCTTATTTATGACATTTTGTGCATTACTTGATTGAGAAGATTACTGATGAATCTTGCAGGAAGCGATAAAGGATATTGAAATTTTGTTTAATATTCTTGCGATGATTGGAATGTATTAGATTAAGGAAACATCCAAGCAAGGGCTCCTTTAAGGAAAAAGAATTACTGATCATATTTTTTAGGAGTAAATTTTTGCAGGAGTACAGATTGATCTATTATTCCGCTTACCTGTATTTGGATTTCAATTGACTTGACCTGTGATTTAATTTCACTTCAAGGATACTGATCAATATTTTATTGGATTAAAAATTCATAAATCACAGATACTGCACTCATCCGCTCTGTTTAGTTTCGCATTCCATTACATTTTCTCTTTATTCTTCGACACTGAAACTAATAAGCAATTAATTATTTAATTTAAATTAATTTAAAGCCACGCAACTAATAATCACCATTCTCTATGTTTGACCTTGGTAGACTTACTAAGTAAAAATATTCCACAACATTCAAAGATTGTGGTTTTTATTGAATCGTTTTCTGCCTCATATACTACAATTCATCATTATTAAAGAGGCGGATTTCGCGTTCATCAAATGATGATATCAGTCCCCTTATACTAAGTATTGGGGAACCGAGAGTGGGTTGATGGATATACAGGAGAGTATTGGACTCAAACAGGTGGTCTATCCGGGTAGTTCAAATCTTTCGTCAAAAGCTATGCCCTGAGTGAAGAAGATCTGTTCTCATTGCACCAACTTCTCGTTGGATTCGACAAAGTGTTTAAGTAGCTGACCGTTGACTATAGATGTTTGTGTGCTATCTGTGGTCTCTGAGATCTCAACACTTCCGTTATTGTCTACCTCTCTTACGATGAAAGGTCCCGTCCATTTTGATTTTAATTTACCTTGGAAAATTTTCAATTTTGCATTAAATAACCATACTTTTTACCCTGGGACAAAGGTCTTTGTTCCAATGTTCTTGCCATGCCATCTCTTTACTTTGTCCTTGTAAATGGTGTTGCTTTCGTAAGCATGATTTCGGATTTCAGATAGTTCATTCAAATCCATTTCTCGGTTCTTCTTCCCTTGGTGACAGTTCCAATTAATCTTTTTGATTGCCCATTCTGATTAATGCACGAGTTCTGCGGGAAAATGGCATGGCTTTCCATATACCATTCGAAATGGGGAGGTGCCCAATGGGGTGTTATAAGCTGTCTGGTAAGCCCATAGAACCTAGTCCAAGAGTTGAGACTAGTTCTTCCTATCAGGGCGGATGAGCTTCTGTAAAATTCCTTTAACCTCCCTGTTTGACACCTCGGCCATACCATTGGATTGTGGATGGTAAGGACTAGCGACACGGTGCTCGATGTCGTATTCCTTAGTCAACTTCCTCACCTCCCGTTTGATAAAGTGGCTACCCCCATCGGATATTAATACTTTTGAGATTCCAAACCTCAAAATAATATTATCTTTTAAAAACTTGCAAACAATTTTGCTATCTGATGCTCGAGTAGGGATAGCCTCCACCCACCTAGATAAATAATCTACCGTAAGAAGAATATATTCAAATCCTTGACTATCATGGAATGGGCCCATAAAGTCAATGCCCCATGCGTCGAATACATCACAAATGATCACTGGTTGTATAGGCATGGCATCTTTAGAACCTACATGTTTGTTTTGTGTTTGATTTGTGTGCGTCAAAGACCTTACAATCGCAAGCAAATCGTGGTTCGCTGATCATTGCATCCCTCTTGAGAAGATGTCTGCACAATGGTCTTCTTTCTCGATCTTCACGACCATGTCCCGATATCCTTCTTCTCACACTCCTCAGGGGAACCTGTTCTTCAAATCAGGTTTCCCTCAGCCATCATTCTCTCCCTCCCTTACATCCCACCCTATGACCACACTTCTTCATGTAATAGACCTCTCTCACGTTCTAACAATTTTATGGACATGAGAGAGCGAGACGAATTAAGGATGAGCAATAGAGTAACTGATATTGACAGCAGAACACGATTTCTGGTTACTATGATCTCATAGCCTCTTGAACCATCCCCTATTTATGATGACTATCCTCTTGAGTACAATCAATTTTCCTTCGACAATCCACGAGAAAACCAGAGTCAAGGAAATATAACTCATGACCAGACCATAATGATTATGAACAATCAATACTCTACTCGAGGTTACATGCTAGAATCACGACACATGGAGAATGATTATTCAATCACTAGTCATGAGATGTTTGAGGATGAGATTTCTCGGATTAATCATAGAGCAGACACTTTAATTGGGAGAATATATGATCTCATCCAGTCTATGCAAAATTCAGAAGAAGTGAGGCCACCACCTTGCTAACTACTAAATCAGCAAGTGACTTACAATCAAACACAACCACTGACCTCCGACCCCCCTATTGACCATATCACAGAAAATAAAAAAAAATTAAAAATTCAAAAATTCAAAAAATTTGGACAACTCTGAAATGGAAGCATTTTGCAAGAGTCTGATCTTAGAGCTTCCATTGATTAAGGCCATAGAATTTGTGCCCGATCTTAAGAGATTTGTGAAGAGTCGACTAAACCCCAATAAGATGGGCAAGAAACGATCAAGAACTAAATATCATGTCATATCTATGGCAAGCTCCTTGGTGATGAATCATAAAGTCAAAAGCCGTAAAGTCAAGCAGTTAACTCGGATTATGTGTGAAATTAAGGATTCTACATTCACTCATGTTCGGCTAGATGACGACTCCACGTTAAACATACTCCCCAAGTCCGTCTTTGACCAACTCAAACTCGGACAACTCAAAAAGACTAGGGTGATCGTTCAATTACCTGATCGATCCACCAAAAGGTCATGGGGGATTGTTTCGCTCATCGTAAACTTCTGAGGTAAAGAACATAAAGTGGACTTTATTGTCCTTGACATTGAGCACCCCGGAAGGTTGTCTGAGTCTCCTATCATTTTAGGAAAGCCGTTCTTAGCCTCTGCTAAGGCAATCGTCGATTGTGAGACTCAGGAAATCAAGTTCCTGAACTCGGACCACAATGAACAAATCATCAATAACACATCATATTCTGAGGAAACCAAACTTGAAAACGAAAGTCGTAATTGGGAAACAAACACTTCACATGATCAAACCTCTCCTCGTGAAACACCGACACATGCCCTAGGAGAGACAACCATGAGACCGACTATTGGACAGACCTCTGATTCTCACCACATCTCCTGCCCTAAAACTGCTCCTAAGAGGAAAAATTATTTTGGAGATTATGAATAATTGAATCATATTTCTGAGGATCACCACGATTATTTAAGTGGTCCAATCTTTGAGTCGGCAGTGATTCACGAGATACTTGAGCCATATAAAGAACCGACTCAGGAAATCTCTGATGTCACCAAAAATCACGATTATCCAGAAGTGACATCAACACCCCCAGCCATAACACACAAACCCATTAGGAACAATCTCTCTCGATCGAAGCACCGTATGACACTACAAGAATTGGTCGACTTTTATAGGGATTCATCTGATGAGGAACTCACAAATGCCATGTCGGTTACTAAAGACAGGGAGATGAAGATTGTCCAACTTCCTCCCAATACTTCTCAAGGAAACAAGCCGGCCAAAAAAGTCGCCTTCGAACTTGTACACCAGGTGATTTCTGAAGAGTCCTCATCCAGTCTTGAAGTGGTTCATCAAGTAAGTGCAGTAGATACAACTCTGATCTAAGGGCACTTACCTCTGATCGATAATAGTTGGAGATCCTCTGCATACGAATATTATTCTCCTGAGGACCACTCCGGCGATGGCTGGCCATCTTCACCCTCCCCCTCTTCATCGCCCTCCACATCTCCATATTGTCTCCCGCCACACTCTCGCAGGAAGGTCTGTCGCAAACCTCCTTGACCTGTACATTCATAAATCTACCCGGTTCCCCACGTGTAATTATCTGATTATACTTAGGTTGACCTGAGCCTAAGTATAGGGGGACTGGTACCATTGTTTATGCATCACTTCTCTTCTGTTGTTTTTGACCCATCTATACTTAGTACGAGCTATGACTACATTTCACTTTGTGCCATGAGGACATAGCACACGCTAAGTATGGGGGTTGTTTGTATATATTCTATCTACTTTATCCATGGCTCGTACTTTAATCATTTTCATCTAACATCGGGGATGGGTACAAGTAGTGTACATTATGTATATAATACCCATTTTTCAAAAAAAAATAAACACCCAAAAAAACAAAAAAACAACAAAAAAACCTTTTTGCATAAAAACGTTTTTCACTCATGGTCTTGCATTTCATCAAGCATTTCATACATCCCTTGGTTGATATATTTCTGATACATTCACTGTTATTCAAGGCTTGAGGATTTTTTAGGACACTTGATTTCTGTGATCTTGAGAGTCTAAGCTAACATGCCTTAGTCATTAGGATTTTTGAACTTAATAATCCACACTTCCCTAGTTTGAAAGATTTGAGCGCTATATTGCACTCTTCATCTCTACCTTCAAAAAGAATATGATCAGCACAATCACTTTCACAACTGCATGATTGATGAGATGAGTTGAGTTATCACTTGAGGAACTGGGACTAGAGATTTGAGTTTAGATCCGATCTAATGATGCTCGAGGATGGGATAAAGTTAATAAAGGCTTCAGAAAACCTGAGTGTCAGCAAAATCCTAGCCAGTATGAGAACAAGTTCATATGCTATCTTTTTGATATCTACCTATGTGCCAGGGTGTGATGAAACTTAATGGAAATTGTTGATCAGTGTGCACCAACTTTTGGTAAAAGCAGTGAAGCTAGCCAGTAAAAGAAAATAAAAAGAAATGCCAAAGAAAATCTCTATCATCCAAAGTCAAATTCCAAATGAGCTTCCACTAATGGCGAGCGCTTCCAAACATAGTCAACTTTATGAGTTTTTTTCGAAATCTCTGTTTTAGATGTATACACAAGGAAAGTCGTGTGCAACGATAAATGCAAGCACGGTTCGCTTTACACTTATCAAAGAAAGTCTTCTTGATTTTTGAAGATACCAGAAATTCCAGGGATTAAGTGAGATTTTCATCCCCGACATAAACATCGGTCTTTTAGTAATGTAATATGGGAAAAGTCGTCGAGTCAGGATAGTGTTGAACAGGAAATTGGAGGGTCGTACGGTTTCACAAGGCGAAACCGCAGTCGATGCGGTGACTGCTTGAAAATCCCTATTCAAACAACAATTAACCCAGGACAAATATATCAAGCAATGAAAGTAATTGTGCGGAGTTAAAATTTATTATAACTCTACAACAAGATGTGTATAGGTGCAAGTATGTGTAGAGGTCGAACACAGGGAGCAGACAGGTAGAACGGGGTACTAAGGCACCAAAATGTGTGTGAAGGTGATCAAGTGTCTACTAAGCTATTTTTTTGTGGGTTTTTAATTTTATATTTTTTTATTTATTTTTTTTAATTTATAATTTTGTATTTTGATTTTTAATTTACTGATTTTATATTTTTTATATTTTATATTTTTTTCTTTTTTCAATATTGGAATTTAAAAACAATGTAATAAAAGACTAGATCAAATATTTATAAAAATGTGCAAAAATAACCAAAAATTTAGAAATAAAATGTTTTTGATATTTTTAGGATTTTTTTACTATTTTTGTGATTTTTGGGGATTTTTCAAGGTGTTTTTGGTATTTTTAAATACTGAAATAAAGCAAAACAGTGGAAAATGTGATGGCTGTGAGGAAAATGGAAATTAAAATTAGCAAACAGCAACCAAAAATTTTTACACTAATTTTCAAATAAAGAGAACAAAATATAGAACAAACAGGAACTGAGTTTGTATTTTTTGGAGTTTTCTAGGATTTTCTATATTTTTTTGAAGTTTTTGAGTGTTTTTAAATTTTTAGTATTTTTCTTTTGATATTTTTAGTGATTTTTGGACTGACACTAAAATATGATAAAATAGACACTAGGTAATGTTTTTGGAATTTTTCGAAGTGTTTTAATATTTTTTGGCATTTTCTAAGCTAGACAGTGAATAAAAAGCAAGTTTTTGATTTTTAATAAATATAAAAATAAAATAAAATCAAAAACTAAATTGATAGCGTGGAAGCACAAGTTAACAGGAGCTAAACCCTATTTTTGTGGAATTTTTGGAGTTAAAACGAGGCTCCAAATAATTACTACAAGCAAACACAAATTAAAGAACTGGCAGGGACCTTTGTTTAATTAATCAGGAATCTAGGGGCCTCTGCGCAATATTCGCAAAAGTTTTGAACTGACTAAAATATTTTCTGGACTAAACGCAAATACCCAAAGCTGCAGGGGCCTCAATACAAAATGTCTAGGCTACGCACGTGCTACACACGCGCCTGGCAGGGGCATACATGTAATATCCAAAAATGTCCGGGGCTGATATGCAAAGATCCCAAACTTTTTACACTTCGCAACAAAATTTTGGGATTGAACAGAAATATCCTAAAGTCCGAGGGTACCCTTGCAAAATGCCCCACACCTCACGTGAACAAGTCACGTGAGGTGACGTGGCAGGGGACCTATTCGCAAATAAAATAAAGACGAGGGTCTTTATGCAATTTTTACAAAGTTTTTAAACTATGAATAAAAGTTACTGGACTGAAACATAAAGACAAAATGCATGAGGGTGGGGGTGCAAAATACCCTTGGCACGTGATTCGACGGCTGATTGGAAGCCACTTAGACACGTGGCAGCATATGGACGGTCGATGACGCTTCGCTTGGACGGCGGAGATTAGATCATCTGGGGATGATCGGACGGTTGAGACGTGGTGCTATCCAACGACAACTGTACAATCTGGGAGCGCTCCTCGATCCAACGGTTGGGAGTCGATGACGAAGAACGACGTCGGTCGCCGGCGAGGGCGAACTTCGCCGCTCCAGATCTTCGTCCTCCGGCGATGGCATGGCCTCAAAATGTACGAGGAGCTTCCTGGGGGCCTTCTCTTTCTCCTGGGGGCGTCAAAAGACCACGGTGACGGTCGTGGTGCTCGCGGGCGGCTGGCGGAGCTGCGGGTGCTTCGAGAGCTCCGACGAGCGTCAAAACTCGCCTCCAAGCACGATTGAGTGTGCTTTGACCTGCAAGAAGGTTAAGGAGGTCCAGGGCAAACTGCCTGGACCTCTGGATGGACTTGGGAAGGCGTAACACGCAAGGGGGACGAACGGCCGGAGGTGCACTCCGGCCACAGTGATAGATCGAGCGATTGAGTCGATGATACTCTAATTTTTTTGAGGGTTTTTCATCCTTAGGTTATCAAGAATAAAATGCATGAAAGAAACGACGGGGAAAGGGCCCTCAATGGCCGGAGCCAGAGGGAAGAAGGTACCTCGACCGCCGAGGTTGCGGGAGGTGGCAGAGTCGTCCTCGACCTCGTTCGCCTTGGCTGAGAAGCGCGCGGTGGAGCTGTCACCTCCAGCAATGCTCCGAGCACCAGAGAGGCGGAGAGGGGTGGACCAAGGGGACTCAAATTCAAAATTGAAAAATGGGGGGTCGTTATATCTGGGTTGACCCCTGACCGAGATGCTCCAAAGATCAAGGTGCAGCGAGCGCTACAGTGATCCATGGCCCGAGGTAATCACAGGGCGAGGTAGACCATTGACCGAGGTGTGGATTTGCAAGAGGAACCATCACGAAATGGTGCAAGGAATAGCCGCGAAAAAGCCAAGAAGATGGCTCAAAAATCGACTTCTGACAGGGGTACAGGGGGTAGGGCGTCTAGTTGACCGAGGTCAACTGTTGACCCCTCCTGGTTGGTCCACGTGGACCAACCAGGAAAAACCCTGATAATTATTTTGTAAAATCAATTAAAAATAGAATAAGGCCGAGTTAGTTATTGGTTATAAAATAAAAAATGCTTAAAATTTTATGTAGTATTTTATTCTAATTTTTATTTATTTTTATGACTTATATTTTTACAAGTTACCTTTATACCACTATATAGGTATATTACCTATGTATTTTAGTATTCTATTTTTATTTTGTGTATTTTATTTTTATTATTTTCATTTCTTATTTTCTAAAATTATGAAATACTTTTATCTACACAAATATGTTTTTACTTAATTTTTCTGATATGTTTTGTATATTAAATAAATTATAAGTATAAAAAGTATAGGTATACATATAGGTAGGGTACCTATGTATTTTTTTTAAGTATTTTATTTTTGTTTTTATTTAGGTTTTTATTCTTATTTTAATGTACATAATTATTATAAGTAATAATTACATAATTTTAAAAATATAAAAATACAAAAATATTAAATAATTAATAAATTGAATATTTTATTCGGTACACTGTACAATGTGGGTCCAAAACTCAACTTTCAAACCGTAGATCCGCCAAATGCAAAACTACCACCATTAAATAGCTTATTTTATTCTATATATAATTAAAGGTGAATATGCTGCATTTGGAGTTTTCAGTTGTGAGATACGGGTCTGGGAAGTTGGGATTCTGGATTCCTATTCAGACCATAACTTTTTATCTGTACATTATTTTTCAGTGAAATCAATTTTGTATTTTTCTTTATAAAATTATCTACAACTTTCATGTACAAAGTTTCTTTATTTGATGTATAAAAAGTGGAATCAAAAATAGGTCCCAAAATGAATAAAGAATGAATAGAAATTATAGGTATTTTATCTGTGATTTGGCCCTTATCTCCCCCTACTTTATTCCTTGTCGACCTATTCATCAAGATGCCTAGGTCTCGGGGTTTCGGGTCATAAAATATTTACAATATTTTATTCTTTTTCTTTTCTTTATTTATTCTATAATTTTGGCTTTAATTACAGTATTTTATACACTAATTGAATGCACATGCATGAATGCTAAGATGATGTATTTAAGGCTATTTACAGGTATTCGCTAGGGTTTTTGGTGCCAAAATGATAGAATAAAGATGATGAAATGTGGATTCATCAGATAGCTCAGTTGGTAGAGCAGAGGACTGAAAATCCTTGTGTCACCAGTTCAAATCTAGTTCATGACAGGTTATTTCAGTATTAATATGAATTGAAATTCATCAAGAACGAGTTCGGTGAAATCAAAGACTATTGAACTGAAACAGAGGGGTGAAGGATGAACGGCGTCCTATGGTTCAGCTGGATGAGACATGAGACGGCTGAAAATCAATACTTGGGAGCATCGCAACGGAGCATCAACTTTTGCAGGGTTCACATCCACTTTCGCATTGAAGATCGCAATTAATAGCAGCTGTGTGGTTTGCTGCCTCTCTCGGCTTCACAAAGCCACGCCTCTGAGGTCCAGTTCTATCTACACTTTCAACTACTGCACTCACACCTACCGGCCCCGTCTGCGCTCTTTGGACTTTTCATGAGGTCTGGAATCAGATTCCTTGATCATTCGCGGAGTCAGCAGAAAGATCGAGTTAGGGCACAATAGACATTACCTATACCCCCCGAATTCGATTTGAGGTGTAGTTGATTCAAAAAACTATTAGAAAGTAGAAGCTGTCTCTGAAAGACTATGATAAGCCGTGTCAGAAGGCCTCCTATCAGCAGTGTCAGAAGAAGGACTCAGAGGGTCACCACAATATATCGCGAGCTGGCCTCGTATGGGAGAGAGAGGTAGAGCGAGTCGGTTGTCGAAAATGCGACTTCGGAAATGAGAGATGGAACGAGAATGATTTCAATGCTGTCAATCGACAACTATATATTAATTTCGAGGGGGATGCAGAGGTTTTGATCTCTATTTTATTTTAGAGAAGTGGAGATGTCCAAACTCCTGTGTCAGGATGCTATTTCGAAAGCCGAGTATCATCCCACATGGCTAACTGATGAATTCGCCCCTGCCCTCCTACTACTAGAATCAAAAGGCGTGGCTGGAGAAGGACCAAGCGCTAATTAGGACCAAGGAGTCGGGTTGACACCATAAAAGGGATCTGCATCATAAGCGATACAAGTCTATGTGTTGAAGGTATCTTAGATACTCAAAAGAGACACACCCCGGTGTACTCCCAGAAAAACAAGTGCAGACGACTCCAAATTCTCTTGACAGACACATTGATCAACAAAATAAAAATATACTTGTGTTGAGTAATAAGGCACTTGAGAGGCACCTTGTTCCAATGTGAGGGAGAGAAAATTAGACACAATCCTATGCCCTCCATCATCTGGCCGTCCATCTACACTTTCAAGTCTGACAAACTAATGAGACAGTTGACTGAAGTAAGAATAGACTTATTCCCTAGTGTTGAGAATTAGGTATAGAGGAGAGTCTCTTGGATTGGAACTTTAGGTGATATCTCGACTTGACTCTCATGAATGCAATACACTAAATCATATCCTTATATTATGTGTATAAACAGAGAGTCTGAAAATTAGAGAAGTTGGATTCCTTTTGATTAAAGCATGGTTGAGCCCAGAATTTTAGGATCACTCAAATTAATGGTCTTCTATGAATTGAGCCTTGAAAATTCACATGCACAGTCAGGGATGTATTCAACTAAGTCATTCATTCATTGATGCCCGGGGACGAGCATGATTTAAGTATAGGGGTATGATGAATCTCATATTCATCATGCTAAAATTGGTCAATTAGGCTTTGTTCTACAAAATTCACATGCATTTAACCATTAATAGAGCATCATTAGCATTCATACATGTGTAAATAATATTTGCATTTCATCATGCATAATTGCATTAAAAATTCCAATTGTAAATTAGCCCAAAAAGCAGCTAACTTCTCATTTCTTTAGTTAATTCATCCTAACTCCAATTAGCCCCAAATCACCTCCATTATGTAGATATTACTAATCAGAATAAATAAAAAATAAAAAAATTACCAACTCAAATAAGTGTCGAATAATCCCAAGGTCTAATTTCACATCTGAAGGACTAAAGCGAGCATATCTTTCTCATACGAACTCCGTTTTTAGCATATAATATGTCATTTCGAAGCTTTTTTCATACTCTACTACTTAGCATAGTTTGTGGACAGATTTGAGGCTGCTATTGATAACTATTATTTGAGGATCTCTGTTGGCATATGTAGGCTAATTGTGACATTTTTGTGCTTGAGAAATTAACATCATCTTTTGCAGGAATTCGGATTAGAATTTTAATCTGATTAAGTTCTTGTGATCTTGTTGATTATTCTCAATAGTTTAATCTTCACAAGGGATTTATTTAAGATTTATTCCTCTAAGATTATTGTCGACTATTCGAGAAATTGAATCAAAGATATTTGGAGGCCAGATACTTTGCTTCACTATTCTGAACATCAATTGCTTATTAACCTGAAGCATTGAATCAAGATCGATCCATTTTGATTTGTGGTTAATTTTGCGAAATTATAGATCAGATTATTTGGAGATTTAATACGTTTAAAATCACATATCCTGGGCATAATCTTCTCTGTCTATTTTCTTTGCATCGCATCTTTATCATTGCATTGTATTATATAGTCCCAACACAGAAATTAATCAAACATTAATTAATTAATTAATTTAAAACCATGCAACTAAGAATCATTGTTCCCTGTGTTCGACCTTGGTACACTTGCAAAGAAAATTCTCCACAACATTCAAAGTCTGTGATTTTTGTTGAACTATTTTTCGCATCCTATACTACAATTCATATTTATTAAAGAGGCGAATTTCGCGTTCATCACATCCCCCGACAGGGCCAGTACCAGGAAGGCCAACATGACCCGCAGTTTCAGCAGATACCCTAGGACCGGCAACAGCAGAGGTAGTACCCTAGCCAGCAGGGCCAATCTTCCCATTCTTCTTCTCAGTCTTTTCCACTTCCTTCTTCGTCTGGTCCTATGGACTCATAGTTTCAGCAGATACTTGGCACACTTCATTCCTACTAGAATAAAAATCACGACTTACGGGTGGATGTCAACTGCCTTTCCAGATGGAGAGATGAGTAGTATGTACCCTCTACCTCGATCCCAACACAAGTTCAGGCTAACCTCAATAGCCTGAACCATACTATTTCTCATCAACACCTTTGTCAGGTATACTATTCATCATCTCTTAGATTTGGACATGATATTCTTTCTTGTGATGAGTCTAACCATATGTCACTTAGGAGCGGAAGGATCGTAACCGTACCTAACCGGGCGAGGGACACGAGGAGGGGCCTCTCTGGAGCTCTACCTGAGGAGTCTTCGGAGGGTGAGGAGGAGAGGCGTCACATTCAGGGGCCCCCTCAGCACCATCCGAGGATCCTTTCTCAGGGAGCCAAGAAGAGAAGGAGAGTACGATTGCAACATCAACATCATGGAGATATCTTTGATTCTATTTAGAACCTTGCACCTCCGGTTGTGGCAGATAACACTGTAGCTTCTTTTCCACAACTTGTATTAGAAGTTTTGATTTTGATCCCATGTTGCATCAAAAATATTCATGTATGAAGAACTCTGTTTCCGTTAATTCAAAGAATGATCTTCCAATTCATGATTCAGATTCTTCATCTTCTGTTTACCTTGCTTCAATCCCTTTCCCCTGTGCTCTTATGGCAGGAAAGCACATCAAAAAGATTCAGAAAGATTACCCCGATATGGCACGCTTTTGTAAAGAGAATTTCACGGTTAGGGTGCAATTTGGTGAGTATGTGTCTAATCATCCTGCATTCCAGAAATACCTTAAGATGAGATGCACACCTACTAGGATTAGCAAGAAGAAACCGAACCAATATGTAAATACCCATGCTTGTCAGTAGCCACAACCTATTGTCTTAAGAATCAACAACTACCAAGGAAAAAGAGAGACATAGGTGCTCACTAAGTGGAGAGTTGTATCGACGACATTGCGTTTGCACACACTCTCTTAGGTAACGGTTCTTCAATCAACTTACTTCCCTTAGCATTATATCAGAAACTGGAGTTGAGACCACTTCACAGATCTAGAACTTTACTCCAATTCGAAGATCGTTCAATGAAGATACCTAAGGAAGAAGTGAAGAACGATGTTATCTCAATTGAGAGCAGGACTATCAGGTTGACTTCACGGTTGTCGACATGGCTACCCCCAATCATTAGATAGAATCTCAGATCATTCTCGGATGGTCCTTCCTTCGGACCGCAGGCGCAGCTTTCGACTATGGTATGTGAGTTATGAAGTTCCATTCTCCAGGTAGATAGGCGAACCTTGAGATGAAGCAAACAAAATGGCAGTGACCCAATTCAGAGAGTAGTACCGAGCATTCATCTTCAGAGGCATATTGCAGAATGATTAGCATCGTTAGAATTTAGAGACAGGTTTCTTCAGGACAGAGCGAGACCCTTTCGTTTGGAAAGGATATAGTACATGATGCAGTTTGCTAGGTGTTACCTGATCTTGTGAGAGATTCATCTACCTATTCCCATGATGATGTAGAGATCATTTAGATCTGTCAGTTCCATCCCCTTCGGAACAATCAAGGGATATAGATGGAGTCAGACACGACTTTGGCTGAATTACCGCATCTCTTTGACAACCCGACTCCCGATACTTCCGAGTTCATGGCGAGTAATACACAGTTGAACCCACCTTCATGCAACATGCAGCCATATTTACTTGATGATACCATATTTCCAAAACTGAAATCACTACTGATTTAGCCAAAATTCACGGAGTCTAAAAGTAGTGTCTCACACAAGGCGGAGACAACCGTCGCTGTGATGACTCACAATGAACTCTGGACTAAAGTCAACAATTAACCCACACTAAAGATCAATAAATTAGAAATAATGTGGAGTTAAAATTTATTTTTAACTCTGCACAAATGATGTAAAGGGCAAGTATGCAGAGAGTTCGAACACAGGGAGCAAACAGGGTAATTCAAAAATTGGTGCACAAGTGAATGTGTGTGATGTGTCTACAACAAGCAAGCAAAGAAAAGAAGTTTGTGTGGGTTTTTAATTTTTAATTTTTTTTTAATTTTTTGATTTTGTATTTTGATTTTTAATTTTCTAATTTTTATAATTTTATATTTTATAATTTTTTATTTCTTTTTCAATATTGGAATATAAAAACAATGGAATAAAAGACAAGGTAAAATATTTATAAAAGTAAGCAAAAATAACCAAGAATTCAGAAATAAAATGTTTTTGATATTTTTAGGATTTTCTACTATTTTTATGATTTTTGGGGATTTTTCAAGGTGTTTTTGGTATTTTTAAATACTGAAATGAGGGAAAACAGTGAAATAGGTGCTGGCTGTGAGTAAAATGGAATTTAAAATTAGCAAACAGCAACCAAAATTTTTCACACTAATTTTCAAGTAAAGAGAATAAAATAGAAAACAAATAGGACCTGAGTTTATATTTTTGGAGTTTTCTTTGATTTTATATATTTTTTTGAAGTTTTTCGAGTGTTTTTAAATTTTTAGTGTTTTTCTTTTGAGATTTTTAGTGATTTTTGGACTGACACTAGAATATGATAAAATAGACACTAGATAATTTTTTTGTAATTTTTCGAAGTGTTTTTAATATTTTTTGGCATTTTCTAAGCTAGACAGTGCACAAAAAGCAAGTTTTTGATTTTTAATAAATATAAAAATAAAATAAAATCAAAAACTAAATTGATAGCGTCAAAGAACAAGTATCCAGGAGCTTAACCCTATTTTTGTGGGATTTTTGGAGTTAAAATGATAGTTTAAATAATTAGAACAAGCATCCAAATGTTAAACATGCCTGGCAGGGGTAGATCTGTAATTTATCAAACATCCAGGGGCTCGCATGCAAAATTTCCACGAAATTTTGAACTAAATATGCAATTTTGTGGCGAAGGCGGCTGGAAGAACAAGGCGGAGCTCCGGCTGGGCGAAGTTCCTCGAGCTCCTCCGGCCAGCTCCGGTGGCTTTTGAGCTTCAAAATCGGGCTGTTGCCTCCTCAGGTCCTCCTCTATCGTCTGGAGTCGTCAAAAAGCCACGGCGGTGGCCGTGGTGCTCGCTGGTGGCTGGCGGAGCTGGGAGGCTTCGTTGGCTCCGGCGAGCTTCAAAACTCACCTCCAGATGCTCTCAAGGGCACGTTGACCTGCAAAACGAGTCAAGGGGTCTAGGGCAAACTGCCTGGACCCTTGGATGGACGTGGGGGAGTGTGGATCGACGGGGAGATGATCGGCCGGAGGTGCGCTCCGGCCAAGTGAATAGATCTAACGATTAAAGCGACGAATCTCGGATTTTTTTGGTGATTTTCAATCCTAAGGGTAACAGGAACTTATTGCATGAAAGAAATGAGCGGGGGAATGCCCTCAATGGCCGGGGCCAGAGGGAAGAAAGTACCTCGACCACCGAGGTTGCGGGAGGTGGCGGAGTCGTCCTCGACCTCGTTCGCCTTGGCTGAGAAGCGCGCGGTGGAGCTGTCAGCTTCAGCAATGCTCCGAGCACCAGAGAGGCGGAGAGGGGTGGACCAAGGGGACTCAAATTCAAAATGAAAAGGAGGGGGTCGTTATATATGGTTTGACCTCGAGTTGCAGGGGCTCGAAGATCGACGATCCTGGAGCGCCTCAGTGATCCTTGGCCCGATGTAAACACATGGCGGGCAAGAGGGATGATCGATGGAGAAAAATGCAGAAGGAATCAAGACGAAAGGGTGAAAGGAATGGTTGGGAAAAAGACGAGAAAATGGCTCAAAAACCAAGTCGTCTGACAGGGGTAGGTGGGAAGGACGACCAGTTGACCTGGGTCAACTGGGGCCGTCTCCTGATTGGTCCACGTAGACCAATCAGGAAAAATCCCTGATAACTATTTTGTAAAATCAATAAAAAATAGAATAATGCCGAATTATTTAATGGTTATAAAATGAAAAATGCCTAAATTTTTATGTAGTATTTTATTCTGATTTTTATTTATTTTTATGACTTATATTTTTACAAGTTTGCTTTTTAACCCTATATAGGTATAATACCTATGTATTTAAGTATTTGATTTTTATTTTATGTATTTACATTTCATTATTTATATTTATTATTTTCTAAAATTATAAGATACTTTTATGTACACAAGTATATTTTTATTTTATTTTTCTGATTTATTTTGTATATTAAATAAAATATAAGAGTGTTTTGTACAGGTATATGTATAGGCAGTATACCTATGTATTCTTTATACAAGTATTTTTATTTTGTATTTTCTTTGCATTTTTATTCTAATTTTAATGCACATATATATTATAAGTATTATTTACATAATTATAAAAATATAAAAATACAAAAATAATGAATAAATAATAAATTGAATATTTTAATCAGTACATTTATACAATAGGGGTCCAAAACTCAACTTTCAAACCGTAGCTCCGCCAAATGCGAAACTACCACCATTAAATAGCTTATTTTATTCTATATACAATTAAAGGTGAGTTTGATGCATTTGGAGTTGTCAGTTGTGAGATACGGGTCTGGGAAGTTGGCATTCTGGATTTTTATTCAGACCATAACTTTTTATCTGTATATTATTTTTCTGTGAAATCAATTTTGTATTTTTCTATATAAAATTATCTACAACTTTCATGTACAAAGTTTCTTTATTTGATGTATAAAAAGTGGAACCAAAAATAGGTCCCAAAATGAATAAAGAATGAATAGAATGTATAGGTCTTTCATCTGTATTTCTGACCTTATCTCCCCCTACTTTATTCCTTGTCGACCTATTCATCAAGATGCCTAGGTCTCGTGGTTTCGGGTCATAAAATATTTACAATATTTTATTCTTTTTCTTTTCTTTATTTATTCTATAATTTTGGCTTTAATTACAACATTTTATACACTATATAGATGCACATGCATGAATGCTAAGATGCTCTATTTAAGGGTATTTACAGGCATTTTCTAGGGTTTTTAGTGCCAAAATGATAGAATAAAGATGATGAAATGTGGATTCATCAACTACCCCCTACACTGAAGTACGCCTTTCTTGCGGGATCCAAAGAGAGATATCATGCTACCATTAGATCGGACTTGACTTTAGAACATGAATCTAGGCTGTCAGAGGTCTTTGAGAAAAACCACAAAGCAATATGCTGGACAATGTTGGATCTCGTGGGGATCAACCCCACTCCCTGCTCGTACCACATTTTTACTAAGGATAATGTGAGACATTCTCGTGAGTTCTAGAGGAGACTTAATCCCAATCTATGGGAAGTAGTGAAGAACGAGATTGAGAAATGGTGCAAAGCAGGATTTATATACCCTATTTCTGACTCCAAGTGAGTGGCCCCACTTCATGTTGTCTTGAAGAAGTTGGGAATTCAAATGGTCACAATGAGGTGGGGGTAGAGATCGTGACACGAGTACCCACAGTGTGGCACGTCTGTGTCGACTAATAGCACCTGAATGCCGCGACCAAGAAAGACCACTTTCCCTTGCCATTCGTTTATCATATCTTGGAGAGACTCACAAGGAAAGCGTTCTTCTGGTTTCTTAACGTGTACTCAGGCTATAACCATGTAGCTATCGCCCCCGAGGATCAGGAAAAGATCACATTCACATGTTCATTTGGCATTTACGTGTTCAGGAGCATGCCATTCATGCTCTACAATGCCCTAGGCACTTTTCAGCGGTGCATGATCGTTGTATTTGTCGAGATGGTGGGAGATTTCCTAGAAGTATTCATGTATGATTTCTCAGTTCATGGTGATTCCTTTGATACATATTTAACGCCTTCAATCGAGTCTTCAAATGGTACAGGGAGGTGAATCTGGTACTCTCCTGGGAGAAGAGACACTTTATGGTGACGAAGGGTATCGTGTTGGGGCATGCCATCTCCAAAAGAGGAATGAAGGTTGATCCTGCCAAGGTAGAGGTGATCAAGAAACTCAATCCACCTACCAATGTGAAGTCAGTAAGGTCATTTTTAGGGCATGTTGGATTCTACAAGAGATTCATTCAGGAATTTTCAAAGATTGCCCACCTACTGATTGGGCTCTTAGGTAAAGATATAGAGTTCGTTGTAGATCACATGTGTCTGGAGGCCTTTGAGCTCTTGAATATGAAGATTCATGCCTCTCCTATCCTACAAGCTCCTGACTAGTCTCTCCCCCTTGAGATCATGACTGATGCTTCATATTTTGCTATAAGAGCGGTGTTAGGACAACGATGAGAGGGGATCTTGTTTGTGATCCACTACGCGAGCAAAGTATTAGACTCTACACAGAAGAACTATACTGTGACTGAAAAGGAAATGCTCGTTGTAATATGGTCCCTCGAGAAGTTCATGTCGTATATTTTGGGCTCTAAGGTGACAATCTACACTGATTACACATCCATTCAATACTTAATGGAAAAGAAGGATGCGGAGGCACGCCTTCTAAAGTAGATTTTGCTCCTCCATGAGTTTGATTTGGAGATAAAAGATAAACCTAGAGTGAAGAATGTTGTGGCTGATCACCTCTCCCGGATTGAGCTTAAGGATTCTCCTGATTTTGAGCATATTAAAGAGACCTTCCCAGATGAGTCAGTTTATGCTATTAACTCACTCATGTGGTATGCCAACATAGAGACGAGATACCCATGCAGCATGTGATCATTTATGATGTTTTTCGATGCATGGGTCATAGATTTCATGGGTCCCTTTCCCAACAGCCAAGGACATGAGTACATCTTGCTAGCAATTGATTATTTGTCTAGGTGGGTGATTAATACGAAAATCGATGGTCTTAAGTTCCTCACAAAGCGGGAACTCAGTCGCTGAGTCGACCAAACGAAATCCAGATTAAGTCAAAAATCAACCCACAACAGAAATCAAATAATGATGGGCAGTGCAGAGTTAAAATTTATTATATCTATACAACAAAGATGTGTATAGTGCAAGTATGTGTAGAGGTCGAACACAGGGAGCAGACAGGCAGAATGGCGCAATAATGCACAAAATGTGAATGTGATGATTTGTCTATAAATGCTATTTTCTGTGAGTTTTTAATTTTATATTTTTTATTTAATTTTTGACTTTATAATTTTATATTTTGATTTTTAATTTTCTGATTTTGTATTTCCTTTTTGTATTTTATATTTTTATGTTTTTTCTTTTGATTTATAAAATAAAATATATATACAAAGTAAGAAAAGAGAGAGATAAAGTATTTATAAAAATATGTAAAAAGAAGCAAAATACAGGAAATAAAATCTTTTGGGGCCCTTTTTTATTTTATAATGTTTTTGTGATTTTTCTAGATTTTTCCTATTTTTTGGTATTTTAAAGGGCAAAAATACTGAAAACAGTGAATAAAATACAAACCAAAGATAAAATAAGGATAAAAATATCAAACAGAATAAAAAATTCCTCAAATTAATTTTAAAATAAAGAGAATAAAATGGAGAAAATTTAGGAATAGAAATTGTATTTTTAGGATTTTTCTGGAGTTTTTGAGATTTTTCTGAAATTTTAAGGTGTTTTGCTATTTTTAGGGATTTTACTTTGAATTTTTTGGTGATTTTTGGATTGAAGTCAAAACACATAGAAACACAAAATTATAACTTTTTGGAATTTTCAAGAGATTTTAATATTTTTTTGGTATTTTCTAATGCAAATAGAGCTGAAAATGCGAGTTTTTGAGTTTTTATAAATATTAAAATGCAACAAAAATGCAAAATAAAAATATACGTGATTGAGCAATGCAACATGAATGTATGCCTATTTTTGGTGATTATTAGGATTTTATAGATGCTTGGAATAAATGCCAACAACAAAGAGAAAAATCACACTAGCAAGGGCATTTACGTAAATATCCAGAACTCTAGGGGGCCATAGTGCAATTTTTATGCAAAATATATAATTGATTAACAAAATTTTTGGACCAAATGCAAATAGCCAAAAGAGAAAGGATATCCCTACAAAATCGCTAAAGTCCACGTGCATGAGGCACGTGACCTGGTGATTTAGCAGGAATTCGGTGGTCTTAAGTTCTGCACAAGGCGGGAACTTAGTCGATGCATCGACCACGCAAAAATCCCTACTAAAGTCAACAATGAACCCATAATCAAATAACAAACAATGACAAACAAATGTGGAGTCAAATTTATTTTTAACTCTGTTAACGCATATAGTAGTAGTATCTGTACCTCTTCTCTATTTTATTTTTTCATTGTATGCTTTATGTAATTTACCCATAGGCTACTCTCCTATATAAGAGAGCCTAGGGCTTATGGAATAAACAACTTGCTCATTTTTCCCAACATGGTATCAGAGCGACGGTCCTAGACCGGAGTTCTCGAAACCCTAACCCTACCCCACCACACCCGTCGACCTCTCTCTCTCTCTCTCTCTCTCTCTCTCTTCATCCGATCGGCGCCGCCCTCCCTTCCATGCGCTCCTCCTCTCCGATCGGCACCGCACATCCCATCTCTGGTGTGCGCATCTCTGGTGGCACATCCCTTCCATGCCAGCGCGCATCTCCTGCGCGTACCTGCCATCGCGTGCCTGCGCGTGATCGTGCGAGTGAGTGTGTGATCTGCGGCTTCTCCCATCGCCCTGCGCGTGAACTACTGTGCGCAAGGCTGTGCGCGTGAACTTCTGTGCGTGCGTGAACTCCTGTGCGCGCGTGATCTCCCATCGGCTGCGTTGTGCGGCTGTGTCGTGCGCATCCAGTGCGCATTCAGTGCGCGTGCCCAGTGCACATCCAGTGCACATCCAGTGCGCCATCGCGTGTAGCTCCTGTACGCGTGCACGTTTCCAAGTCCTAAAGCGCAGAAAACCATCATCATGGGTTTAGTTGCTTGAGGTCTACACGTGCAACTAAACCTGTCAATGTCATTGTAGACAAGATAATCACTGGTCAATAACTCCAGTCTTCAGTATCCAAGATGTCAGAAAACAAGTCAGATATCCCATCTATTGGCGCCTTTCGTGGTCCAGCGCCTATAGTAAAGATGGATGGTACAAATTATAAACTGTGGGCAATGCAGTTCATGAGCTTGATGAAGTCAACAGGCAAGAAACACATCCTTACTGAACCTGAGCCTGCTGAGAAGACTGGAGTCAATGCCTCCTAGGAGGCTGATGATACATATGCCAAGGTTTGGCTATCTGGTACGTTGGCTATTGAAATTGCCAATGACATCCTACATCAACCCACAACCAAGGATATGTGGGTTATTCTGGCGGCAACATACTCTCAGGCGAAGAACGAGACGAAGATTCTGCAACTTCAGCATGATATATTCACAATAAAGCAGAATGGTCGCCCTTTACATTCTCTCTATACATCACTGAGAGGGATGTTCGAGAAGCTCTATAGCTTCATGCCTCTTACAGCCACGCCAGAACAACAGAAGACATACAGGAACGCGACCATGGTGGGTGTGTTCCTGACTGCACTCGATCCAGAGTATGAGGCTGCACGATCACAGATTTTGGCTGACTCTACTATTCCTCCCATGGAGGAAGCTTTCCATAGATTGAGTAGGATCAGAGTTCCTTCCACGGCTGCGAGTCAGAATTCTTCAGCCATGGCAGCCAACAGAGGTCGCAGATTTCATCACCAGGGCCGTTGACGTGGACCTCGTGGAAGAGGTGGCCGCACTAGGCCAACATGTACCTACGGTCACCGAGTTGGACATAATGAAGAGATATGCTACTCAAAGCATGGATTTCCTGCATCTGCACGAGCTGCTGAGCAGATAGAGCCTCCATCTGCTGCTACTTTGGATCAATGATTCGATGATCTAGTTGCCCGTCTGAGGGGCGTTATTCCACCATCCGGTCCAGCAGCGACTACAGAGAGTCACTCTGATGCCGCTGCTTCTGCCTCTGCGTCTACCAGTGCTTCAGGCAGTATACTCGCACTCAACAGTAGTAGATCAGATACAATACCATGGATTATGGACTTGGGCGCTACACATCACCTATGTGACGACCAGAGTCTACTTACAGGATACACTCAGATCCCTCCAGGACGGACAGTAGTAATTGCCAATGGTACACATTCCCCCATCACTGGTCAGGGGGAGATTAGATTGACATCTTCTATGCAGCTCAAGAATGTGCTACATGCACCTGATTTTTCAATGAATTTGTTGTCAATTAGTCAGATTACGAAGGATCTACATTGTCGGGCAATTTTTGATCCATCTTCTTTGATTTTTCAGGACATCCATACGGGCAACATGATTGGTCGTGGCTATGAGCAAGGAGGCCTCTACCGCCTGAATCAGACCCCATTTGCTGGAACCTCATCCTCTCCTGCTGGACAAGTATCTACTTTATTGTGGCATCTGCGCTTTGGTCATTTACCGCTTCAGAAGTTGCATCAAGTGTTACCTTATGGTCTTCCTCACACACCTATACATTGTGAGGCGTGTCAGTTGGGAAAGCATCACAGGTCGTCCTTTCCCAGTCGTCCAGGTCGGAGTAGTACCTCCAAGTTTGAGTTATTTCATATTGATGTATGGGGTCTGAGTCGTGTACCTGATCATCAGGGACACAGATTTTATATAGTATTTGTGGATGATTTTTCTAGAGTGTCATGGGTGTTTCTGATGAAAAATAAATATGAAGCAGGAAATATCATTATCCATTTTCTGAATGAAATACAAAATGTTTTCTCCACATCTGTGAAGTTTGTGAGAAGTGATAATGCTTTAGAATTGTGCACCAATGTTCTTGCCAATTATTACTCCTCAAAAGGGATTGTTCATCAAACATCTTGTGCTCATACATCTCAACAGAATGGAATTGCTGAAAGGAAACACCGTCACCTTCTTGATGTCACAAGATCACTCCTTATACAGAGTCATGTTCCCTACTCCTACTGGGGTGATGTAGTTCTCACTGCATGTTACCTAACTAATCGTATGCCTTCTTCTGTCTTGAATGAACAGATTCCGTTTTCCATCATTCATCCTGGCAAGGATCTGTTTACTCTTACTCCTCGTGTGTTTGGGTCGGTTGCATTTGTCCACCAGTTATCGCCTGGTACTGACAAGCTCTCTCCTAGGGCTGTCAAATGTGTTTTTATTGGGTACTCCAGAACTCAAAAGGGGTACAAGTGATTTGATCCTCTGCGTCGGCGGTATATGATCAGTGCAGATGTTACATTTTTTGAAACTGTTATGTATTTTTCAGCCTCAGGAGACAAGCAGCTACCACCTCTATCCACTGATGCCATATATATGACACCACCATCTCAGATGCCGTCACCACCACCACCACTACAGATGCCGTCACCACCACCGCCGCCACCACCACCACCTATATCACCGCTACCGTTCCATTATACCCGCAGGCCTCCTCCTGCTCATGGTCATGACTCGTCTACTAGCTCGTCTATGGTATGTAATGAAAATATTACTGTTGATGGATCTGACGACATTTTTGAGCAGGATATGTTGCAGGGGCCAGATGAGACTACAACTGATTTAGATGTTCCCATTGCTCTACGCAAGTCGAAGAGGAGCTGTGTTACATATCCTTTATCAGCATCTGTGTCCTTTGACAGGCTATTTGGAGATTTCAGGTCATTTGTTGTGGCACTGTCAGCTGTAGATATTCCACGCAATCATCAAGATGCTCTGCAGGATAGTAGATGGCGGCCAGCAATGGAGGAGGAAATGGCGACACTTCAGTTCAGAGGAACTTGGAATTTGGTGCCTATACCTCCATATGTGAACCCGATGAGCTGCAAGTGGGTGTTTACAGTGAAGCACAATGCTGATGGCTCCATTGACAGGTACAAGACGCGTCTTGTTGCACGTGGCTTTACACAGACATACGGGGTGGATTACCTAGACACATTCTCGCATGTGGCACGCCATTCCAATCTACAGATCTTGTTGTCAGTTGCAGTTGCTAAAGACTGGCCGCTTCATCAGCTGGACGTGAAGAATGCATTCCTATATGGAGATTTGCAGGAAGAAGTTTATATGCAACAACCACCTGGTTTTGCTGTTGAGGGGGAGTGTTCCAAGGTATGCAGGTTACATAAGGCTATCTATGGCCTTAAGCAGAGCCTCAGAGCATGGTTTCAGAAGCTCTCAGATCTCTTCGGAAAACAAGGATACAAACGCTCCAATGCTGACCATTCCTTGTTTGTACAGAAGACTGCTAGAGGTATCATTGTGATTATGGTTTATGTTGATGACATCTTGATTACAGGAGATGATGAGCAGGGCATAAAGCAGGCGAAAGAAATGCTGGGTAGTGAATTTGTCACTAAGGATCTTGGTGTCCTTAGATATTTTCTGGGGCTTGAATTTGCTAGAAATTCATATGGGTTAGTAATGTCACAAAGGAAATATGTTACAGATCTGTTGAGTGAAACATGTATGCTTGGGTGTCGACCTGCTACGACACTAATGGATCCCAATATGAAGCTTTATGAAGATGACACAGAGGAGGTGGACAAGAGAAGATACAGAGAACTGGTAGGCAAACTGTTGTATGTCACGATCACTAGACCAGATATATCATTTGTAGTGAGTCGTGTGAGCCAGTTCATGGAGCAACCACGCCCGGTGCATATGGATGCAATACATATGATTCTTAGATATCTCAAATCTTCTCCAGGTACAGGTCTGCTATTCAAGAAAGGAAAGGGAATTTCTATCTCAGCATGTGCGGATGCAGACTATGCAGGATGTCCCAAGGACAGGAAGTCCACCTCAGGGTATACCGTCTATGTTGGAGATGCCCTAGTCTCATGGAGAAGCAAGAAACAGATGGTGGTAGCTAGATCTAGTGCTGAATCCGAATATAGGGCCATGGCCCAGGCTACTACAGAAATGATGTGGGTGAAAGCTGTGCTTACAGACCTATGTTTAGATGTACCACTTCCTATGAACTTGGAATGTGATAATCAGGTTGCCTTGTTCATTGCAAACAACCCAGCATTCCATGAGCGGACCAAGCACATTGAGGTTGATTGTCACTTCATACGTGACATGATTCAGAAGGGGTTCATTGCTACGTCTCATGTTACCTCAGAGAATCAGACTGCGGATATATTCACCAAAGCATTGCTACGAGGCCCATTCCAGAAGTGTGCGTCCAAGCTGAGCATAATTGATATCTATGCTCCATCTTGAGGGGGAGTGTTAATGCATATAGTAGTAGTATCTGTACCTCTTCTCTATTTTATTTTTTCGTTGTATGCTTTATGTAATTTACCCATAGGCTACTCTCCTATATAAGAGAGCCTAGGGCTTATGGAATACACAACTTGCTCATTTTTTCCAACAAACTCTACATAAAAGATGTATAGATGCAAGTACGTAGAGAATTCGAACACAGGTAGCAAGGCAGGATAGAGCAAGCAAGTGTGTGTGATATGATTGTGATGTGTGTCTACAATATGCAAATATTTTTGTGGGTTTTGATTTTTAATTAATAATATTTTTTATTTTAATTTTTTAAATTTTGTATTTTGATTTTTAATTTTCTGATTTTATATTTTATTTTTATATTTTATATTTTTTTCTTTTTGAATATTGGAATATATATGTAATATACGAAAAGAGGGATAAAGGATTTATAAAAAATAAGTAAAAATAGTCAAAAATTAGGAAATAAAATCTTTTTGGCTTTTTATATTTTTCTACTATTTTTGTGATTTTTGGGTATTTTTCTGAATATTTTTGGTATTTTTAAAAGCAAAAATACAAGAAAACAGTGAATAGCAATGCTGGCCGAAAGTAAAATAGGAATGAAAATAGCAAACAACCACAAAATTTTTCCAAATTAATTTTAAAATAAAGGAAATAAAATGGGGAAGCTACAAGACCTGAATTTTATTTTTTGGGTTTTTCTATGATTTTTTAGATTTTTATGAAGTTTTTAGGTATTTTCCAATTTTTAAGATTTTTGTTTTGAGATTTTTAGTGGTTTTTGGACTGACACTAGAAGACACTAAAATACACAATACATAAATTTTTTTAGAATTTTTCAAAGTGTTTTAATATTTTTTTGGTATTTTCTAATGTAAACAGTAGCTAAAATACATGTTTTTTATTTTTAATAAATATTAAATGCAATAAAAATGCAATGCAAAATATGGCGTGAATGAGCAAGCTAACATGAGCTTAAATTAATTTTTGTGGAATTTTTGGGGTTTTATCAATGCATGGAATAAATAGATAAAGCATACAAAAATGCACAGCCTAGCAGGGACCTAAATGTAAATAGATAAAAGTTGAGGGACTAACTGTAATTTTTATGCAAAATATACCAATGAATAAAATATTTAATGGAATAAGCACAAATATCCAAACCCGCAAGGGTTTCCCTGCAAATAACCCACCAGGGCGCGTGACTGGCACACGCTTGGGAGGGACCTATTCGCAATATCCAAAACTCCAAGGGGTTTACATGCAATTTTTCCAAAACTTTTATACTTAATACAAGAATTACTGGACTAAAGCGAAATAAGGAAACCCTGGAGGGGTCCTGTGCAAAATGCCCTCACCTCACGTGTACTAGTTACGTGAGGTGACGTGGCCAGGACCTACTTGCAAATACTGAAAGTTCAGGGGCCTAGATTTAACATTTACAAAACTTTTTGAACTTCAGATGAACGTTTAAATGCTAAATATTAAAGAAAAAAATCGTCGGGGTAAACTTCGCAAAATACCCAGGCAAGGTGATCGGACGGCGGATGGAGGTGCGAGTTACGCGTGGCGCCAATCCGACGGCTGGTTCCTCCTCGCAATCGAACGATGGGGCGCCTCCCACTTATACACGTGTCTGCACAGCACACCCCGATACCCCTTCGACTCCGTGCGGCTGAGATTAGATGGGGCTTCGAAGATCGGACGGCTGTTGGAGATCAGATCCAACGACGCTGGGACGACCTGGAGACGAAGCTCGATCGAACGGTCGTGGACTCCCCTGCAAGAACAGGGAAGAACACGACCTCCGACGAGCTTGAATCGACGCTGGGGCGCTGCTCCGACTTCGGCCCTCGTCGCAGACGGCCTCCTTCGACTCCTGGAAGATCCCTCGGTCCACCGACGGAGCCAAAAAGGCTCGACGAGCTCCGGTGCTCCGTGGCGAGGTCCGAGAAGAAAGTGGATCCAGATACCTCTGGCTCTCCAAAATCGACCCTCCACGGGGGTCTTTTGAGCTCCTGCACTTGCAAAAATGGATGAGGGAGGCGAGGGCAAATTGCCTCGACCTCCAGAGGGTACGCACAAGGGTTGGACGTAGAGATGGGGGCTCGCCGGAGCTTGCTCCGACGAGGGTCTCGATTGTGCAAATCGACTGGCGAAAGTCGATGATTAAGATGCCTACGTGAAGCTAGGACTGCAGAGAATGAAAAGATGAAAGAAACCTAGGGGAATAAGCACCTCAAAGCCAGGGCTCGAGGTTGAAAATACCTCAACGGAAGGGTCACCGGAGGTGTGGTGGAACGCGCCCAGTCCACGACGCTTCGCCTCCTTGAAGATCAGAACCTGGAGCTGTCACCTCCAGGTTTCAAACGCGAGCAAAAAGGGGAGGAATCGGGACAAAAATGGGGTTCAAATTCAAATGGAAGTCTGGGGGTAGTTTTTGTAGGGTTGACTGATGAGGCTCCTGGAACAAGGCGTATCGAGCGGCGTCATGATCCGAAGTCCAAGATAAACGTTGGGCGTGATTCATGGGTCTTTGAGCAACAATATTGCAGAAGACATCAACCTCAAATGGTGAAGATACGACCTCGAAAAAATCGTGAAAAAGAGTCAAAATGCATCTCTGACACGGCTACAGGAGGAGGGTCAGACTGTTGACCTCGGTCAACAGTCCCAGCCCCCTGGTTGGTCCACGTGGACCAACCAGGAAAATCCTGGAAAATATTTTTCAAAATCCATTTTAAAATAGAAAACGATTTATTTAATTTTTAATCATAAAATAAAAAATGTTTATTTTTTACGAAGTATTTTATAGTGATTTTTATTTATTTTTATGAAGTATATTTTTACAGGTTACCTATTATGCCCTTATAGGTATATTACATATATATTTTATTAATTGATTTTTATTTTGTGTAATTTAATTTTGTTATTTTTATTTATTATTTTATAAAAGTATAAAATATTTTTATACACTTAATGATATTTTTGTTTTATTTTTATGAAGTGTTTTGGATATTTAATAAAATAAAAGTATAAAGTATACAGGTAAGAGTATAGGTATAATGCCTATGTATTTTATATACATGTATTTTATTTTGAGTTTTATTTAGGTTTTTATTCTAGTTTTAATGCACATATATACTATAAATAATATTTACATAATTATAAAAATATAAAATTATAAAAATAATGAATAAATAATAAAATGAATATTTTAATCTGTACAAGTATACAATAGGGGTCCAAAACTCAACTTTCAAACCGTAACTCCGCCAAATGCGAAACCACCGCCATTAAATAGCTATTTTTAACTATATACAATTAAAGTGAGTTTGATGCGTTTGGAGTTTTCATTTGCGAGATACGGGTCTGGGAAGTTGGGATTCTTGATTTTTATTCACTGTATATAATTTTTGAATGAAATCAATTTTGTATTTTTTTATTTAATTACTACAACTTTCATGTACAAAGTTTCTTTATTTGATGTATTAAAAGTGGAACCAAAAATAGGTCCTAAAATGAATAAAAGAATGGATAAAATAAATAGGTATTTCTATTGTATTTTGACCCTTATCTCCCCCTACTTTATTCCTTGTCGATCTATTCATCAAGATGCCTAGGTCTCGGGGTTTTGGGTCATAAAATATTTACAATATTTTATTCTTTTTATTTTATTTTATTTATTCTATAATTTTGGCTTTAATTACAGTATTTTATACACTAATTACATGCACATGCATGAATGCTAAGATGTTGTATTTAATGGTATTTACACGCATTTGCTAGGATTTTTGAGGCCAAAATGATAGAATAAAGATGATGAAATGTGGATTCATCACATGGCACGGGTATATATGTAAATACAAAAACTCTTAGGACTACATTGCAAATGTTCTAAAAATAATACACTATATCTGAAAGTTCCTGGATTGATTGGAAATAAAGAAACCCAAAAGGGGGTCCTTGCAAAATGTCCACGCACCCCACGTACGCAGGTCACATGAGGTGACGTGGACAAGGACTCCTTTGCAATTAATGGAACTACAGGGGCATGTATGCAATTTATACGAAATAAATAAAATGCAGATGAAAGTTTTAGTCTTTAATAAACAAATACAAAAATTGTCGCGGGTGAGGATGCAAAATACCCATGGCCTGCGAATCAGACGGCTAAAATGTGTTACTTGGACACGTGTCGAGCTCCGGACGTCTGATACCCTTTCGCTGCCGACGACCCAGATTAGATCCTAGCAAAGGTGATCAACAACTGCGGCTGGCTAAGATCAGACGGCTACTGATGCGCTCCAAGAACGGGGGCCTGATCAACGATTGCGGAGGCTGGACGAAGAACTGGGAGGAGCTCCGTCGAGGCCGAGGTTCTCCTGGCCAGATCGTCTTCCTCCGATGGTCAATGCGGCTCCAAAACACCCCAGGTTTCTCCCGCAGGTCTCCTCTGATGGCTGGTAGCCCCAAAATCCTCTGGCGTCAACTAGAGTTCGCCGGCGAGGTCGAGGAGGCCCAAGGGCTCCAGGAACCCCCGACGAGGCTCAAAATGGCCCCAGGTCCTTCAATAACGCACGTACCTGCAAAATGAGATTAAGGGGGTTCGCGGGCAAACTGTCGCGACCCTCTTGGTGGCAAAATACGGCAGAAATGGCGGACGAGGAACTCGCCGGAGCAAGCTCCGGCGAGAGGTGATGTGGGCGATTGGTAGGATGTCGAACAAGATGCAAGGTGGATAGAGGTTCCTATAGCTAATGACAATATAAAAATGCAAGAAAAAGTAAATAAAAAGCGACCTCGAAGGCAAGGTTGCCTGAGATGGGTACCTCACGGCCACTTGGCCAGAGATGGAGTGGAAGCGCGATTTACTCCGCCAAATGCCCCCGCAAGGAGGCCGGAGAGGACCTGTCACCTCCTCGATCCAGGACCTGCAGGAAGGAGAAGCTTGGCAGGAGCAAAAAGGGTTCATTTTGTGAAATGGAGGTTGGGCGTGAATATGAAGGCATTGATCAGATGGCTCTAAGATCGAAGTGTAGCAACTGCGGCAGTGATCCAATGAACGAGGCAAACCATAGGCGTGTATGCTCGATCCTCGAGGAAGAAAAGTCATGAAGGCGTCATCACGAGAAGATGCAAGTAACGCCCTCAAAAAATCCGCAAAAATGGGTCAAAACCCGCTTCTGACACAGCAACAAAGGGGAAGTCAGACAGTTGACCAGAGGTCAACTGTCCGCGCGTCCTGGTTGGTCCACATGGACCAACCAGGAAAAACCTCTGTGAAAAGAATTGTAAATTCAATTAAAAAAAGAAAACAAATTTATTAAATTTTGATTATTAAATGAAAAATATTTATTATTTTATAAAGTATTTTATTACGATTTTTATTTATTTTTTAGAGGTATAAAAATACAAGTTACCTTTTATAGCCTACTATATATTTTATTAATTTATTTTTCTTTTGTGTATTTAATTTTATTATCTTTGTTTATTATTTTATAAATTTATAAAATATTTTTATACACTTAAATATATTTTTATTTTATTTTTTTGAAGTATTATGTATAATTAAATAAATAGATGTATTATTTATATAGGTCTAAGTACATGTAATTCATCTATGTGTTTTATACACGTATTTTATTTTTATATTTTCTTTGTATTTTTACTCCAGTTTAATATACATATATATTATAAATAACATTTACAAAATTAAAATATAAACTTATAAAAATAATGAATAATAAAATGAATATTTTAATATGTACAAGTATACAATATGGGTCCAAAACTCAACTCTCAAACCGTAGCTCCGCAAAATACGAAACCACCTTCACTAAATAGCTTATGAAAAATTATATACAATTAAAGGTGATTTTAATACATTTTGAATTTTTATTTGAGAGATACAGGTCTGGGAAGTTGGAATTCTGGAATCTTATTTAGATCATAACTTTTTGTCTGTACAATATTTTTGTATGAAGTCAATTTTGTATTTTTCTATATTTAATTATCTACAATTTCATGTACAAAGTTTTTTTTATTTGAATATAAAAAGTGGAACAAAAAATAGGTCCCAAAATGAATAGAGAATGAATTAAAATAAAAGGATTTTTTATTGTATTTTGGCCCTTATCTCCCCCTACTTTATTCCTTGTCGACCTAGTCATCGAGATGCCTAGGTCTCGGGATTTCGGGTCATAAAATATTTACAAAATTTTATTCTTTTTCTTTTCTTTTCTTTATTCTATAATTTCGGCATTAAAAATAGTATTTTATACACTTTTTACACAAATATGCATGAATGCTAAAATGCATGAATTAACAGTATTTACACGCATTTACTAGGATTTTTAAGGCCAAAATGATAGAATAAAGATGATGAAATGTAGATTCATCAGTGGGTGGAGGCTATCCCAACCCGAATCACAGACAACAAGATTGTCTGTAAGTTTGTGAGCGGTCATATTATTATCAGGTTCGGGGTACCAAAAGTTCTGATTTCTAATGGGGGTAGCCACTTTGTGAACTGAGATATGAGATCTTTAGATAAGGACAATTGATTTGAGCACTAGTCTGTACCACCCACAGTCCATTGGCATGGCAGATGTTTCGAACAGAGAGGTGAATATTTTACATAAGTTGGTTCGTCCCGATAGGAAGAACTAGTCCCAGATCTTGGACCTGTGGGCCAATAGGACAACCTACAAGACATCTTTGGGTACTTTACCATTTAGAATGATCTATGGCAAGCCATGCCATTTTCTTGATGAGCTAATTCACAAATCTGAATGGACAATTAAACAGATTAATTGGAGTTATAACCTAGGGAAGCTTTATCGTGACTTGAACTTCAACGAGCTTGTGGAAATCCGAAACATGGCATATTACAATAATTTGATTTATAAGGACAAAGTGAAGAGATGGAATGATCGACACATTAGGTGCAAAGACTTTATCCCTGGGCAAAAGGTATGGTTGTTTAGTGCCAAGTTAAAGTTGTTCCACAGGAAGCTCAAATCTAAGTGGACGGGTCCCTTTGTTGTTAAGAACGTGCATGGAAATGGAAGTGTAGAGATAGTTGATCTCACAGATGGTGCACGAACCCATCTGTTGAAGCACTTTGTAGATTCTACGAGCAGTTACTCAAAGTTGAGGTCATCAAATTCATGCAGAGTGAGCACATGGCAAATACATCATATTGCTCTTCATGAAGATGCAGCATCTAGATTCAACAACTTATAAGATTCACTCACTCTTGTACATCTGATCTATTCATTCTTTTGGAACTTAGGTTCCTTCTTCTGTAGATACTAACTCGATACTTAGGCTATTCAGAGCCTAAATATTGGGGAACCCATGCTCTTGCTTGTATATTCAGTCTCTCTTTCTCTCTTCCTCTCTCTCTCTCTCTCTCTATATATATATATATTCACCAGATCTCATCAGTTCTCACACTCACTCATGTCCTAGACTTAGGCAGACCATCGCCTAAGGATAGGAGAGAACGATGCCTACCATGTGTATATACTCATCCATTTCTCCTCTTGACCTCGTCCACCCCATTTTTGCTCTTCTTCTACACTTAGGCTGACTAGAGCCTAAGTATAGGGGCGGGTTGACTTCTTTACTTTTTGTTATTTTAAGTCTCCTACGCTTAGCACGAGCTATGTCTTTTCCTCTCTTCTTGTGCTATGAGGACATAACACATGCTAAGTATAGGTGGGTGTGTATATATTACATATATACTTTATCCAAATCTCGTGCTATCTCTTATTTTTGTATATATCATGCAATAACTACGGGTTGGGTAAGAATTGAAAAAAAAACTTTTTGTAAAATACATGTATACTTGTATAATATATATTGTATAATGTGTATGCTTTTGTAAAATTCTTGTAAAAAATACTTTTGTAAAATTTGTTGTAAAATAGGAGGCATACCAGAAAATTAAAAAAAAATAAAATTAATTTGAAAAAAAAGAGGCTTATTATTTACTTTGCATATCATCCTTGCATTCATAAAAAAGTCTTGCACTTCATTCATATTCATTGCTTGGCATATGCATTTCATTTGCATATCTAGAATATGCAAAGTGAAAAGTTAGTGGGTTCTGAACCAAGTTATGAATAGAAGTCGAGGATGGATTTGATTCGACCATAATCTACTTATTCTAAAGGAACCTTATAGAATCCGGAGTTGAGATTTTTCAGGTCGAGTGACTTAATTCTTCTAGTCCACAAGACTATGTTCACATGTCATCTTGATTGGTCTAAGTAAAATATTTCATATACACGCATGATTCTTTTAGACAGTGACCAAACTTGGACAAGCACCATGCACATAGCTCTTTATTGATGAGGTGGTAAGGAGGCAGAATCCTTTGGCTTGGAGTAGCACACGAATGGAAACATCCGTCCTCCTCTAGGGAGCGTAGTGCATCTCAACCTAGCCTAGTGGCGTCAACGACAGGATGTTGTGTGTTGCAATAAAGCATCAAAAGAAAGATAGTCTACTGGCTCGAGAAGAAAAACTCCTTTTGTACATGTTGCACTTTTATATATATCCCAAAAAGGAGAAAATCTCCAAAAAAAAGTTAGACGGGAACAAGGTAAATAAAAAATCCCGTCAGAGATGAAAAAAATGAATAAGCAAGGCATATGCCTTAAAGTCTCATACCAAGGAAGCTTGCAGCTAGAGACTTAGCTACACTATTCAAGCTCCGTGGATATGTGACTACACTGGTTACAATCCATTCTCTTCTCTACCCCCTCGTCTTGAGCTGATTGCACTTGAACTTAGAAGGGAATACCCCGCTCCTCGAGGAAATAGTTGTTAGACCAGGGAATTAGGGTTACCGTGTTAGAGGAGGTGATGAATCCACATTTCATCATCTTTATTCTATCATTTTGGCACCAAAAACCCTAGCAAATGCCTATAAATAACATTAAAATCATCATCTTAGCATTCATGCATGTGCACTCAGTTAGTGTATAAAATACTGTAATTAAGGCCAAAATAATAGAATAAATAAAGAAAAGAAAAAAAATAAAATATTGTAAATATTTTATGACCCAAAACCCCCGAGACCTAGGCATCGTGATGAATAGGTCGACAAGGAATAAAGTAGGGGGAGATAAGGTCCAAAATACAGATGAAAGACCTATATTTTCTATTCATTCTCTATTCATTTTGGGACCTATTTTTGGTTCCACTTTTTATACATCAAATAAAGAAATTTTGTACATGAAAGTTGTAGCTAATTTTATAAAGAAAAATACAAAATTGATTTCACAGAAAAAGAATGTACAGATAAAAAGTTATGGTCTGAATAAAAATACAGAACCCCAACTTCCCAGACCCGTATCTCACAAATAAAAACTCCAAATACAGCATACTCACCTTTAATTGTATATAGAAGAAAATAAGCTAATTAATGGTGGTGGATTCGCATTTGGCGGAGCTACGGTTTGAAAGTTGAGTTTTGGACCCCCGTTGTATAGCTATACTGATTGAAATAGTCAATTTATTCTTTATTACTTATTTATTCATGTTTATATTTTTATAATCTTGTAAATATTACTTATAATAATTACGTGCATTAAAATAGGAATAAAAACCTAAATAAAATATGAAAATAAAATATTAGCACACAAAATACATAGGTATGTTGTTCAGACTTATACCTGTACAAAACACTCTTACATTTTATTTAATATCCAAAATACTCCAATAACATAAAATAAAAATATAATTAAGGGTATAAAAGTATTTCATAATTTTAGAAAATAAGAAATGAAGTTACTAAAAATAAAATACACAAAATAAAAATAAAAATACTAAAATACATAGGTATTATACCTATATAAGGTTAAAAAGGTAACTTGTAAAAATATACGTCATAAAAATAAATAAAAATCAGAATAAAATACTACATAAAATTTTAAGCATTTTTCATTTTATAACTTTTAATTAATTCGGCCTTTTTCTATTTTTTATTGATTTTATAAATCATTTACCAGGGTTTTTCCTGGTTGGTCCACGTGGACCAACCAGGTGCAAACCCTAGTTGACCTCGGTCAACTAGGTGTCCTAGGCCCCTGTAGCCCCTGGCAGCCTCGTTTTTGACCCGCATTTGCAGATTTTTCGAGGCGTCCACTTTCACCCTTTCGCGATAACATCTTCTGCAAAGTTCTCCACCTACCATCCCTCTTGCCCGCCAGGTGATTGCATCAGATTATGGATCACTGTGGCGCAAGATTTCTTTTGATCTTTGGACCCCTGTCACCTCGGGTCAAACCACTTAAAACCAACCCCTCACCTTTCGATTCGAATTTGAGTCCCCTTGGTCCACTCCTCTCCGCCTCTCCAGAGCTCCGAGCACTGCTGGAGGTGACAGCTCCACCGCACGCTCTTCAGCCAAGGCGAACGAGGTCGAGGGAGCCTCCACCACCTCCGTCAACCTCCGGCATCGAGGTTTGCTTCTTCCTCTGGCTCCGGCCATTGAGGGTTTCCCCCGCTCATTTTATTGCATGCACTTAGTTCCTGTTAGCCTTAGGATTAAAATCCCCCCAAAAAAATAGAAGTTCCTTCATCAGATTCGCCCGATTCATCCACTTGGCCGGAGCGCACCTCCGGCCATTCGCCGCCACCTCATTTCACGCATCCCCGTGACCATCCAAGGGTCCAGGCAGTTTGCCCTGGACCCTTTGACTCTTTTTGCAGGTCAAAGCCAACATGAAAGCGCCTGGAGGCGAGTTTTGAAGCTCGCTGGAGCCAGCGAAGCCCTCCAGCTCCGCCAGCCAACAGCGAGCCCCACAGCCTCCGCCGTGGCATTTTGACGCCCCTGGGAGATAGAAGAGGACCTGAGGAGGCTCCAGCCTCATTTTGAAGCCAAAACGCCCGGCGAATACGGAGCTTGACCTCGGAGAACTTCGGTTCGCCGGAGTTCATCGTTGTTCTTGCTCCGGCCTTCGTCACCGTTGGATCGAGGCGGAGCTCCAGACAGATCGTGGACCGTCCGATCTTGAAGACCCAGCCACCGTCGATCTCAGCCGAGATCTGATCCCAGACGTCCACGAGCGAAACGACATCGGCCATCCATCAAGAACCACGTGTCTAAGTGGTTCGCCATCAGCCGTCGGATCACGCGCCAAGGGTATTTTGCACATGACCCCTTGCGCCTTTTGTATTTAATGTTTAGTATTTAAACTTTTGGCTGTAGTATAAAAACTTTGGGCTATTTGCATGTAAGCCCCTGCACTCCTTTATATTTGCGTCCAGGTCCTATGCCACGTCACCTCACGTGACCTGTACACGTAAGGTGGTGGGCATTTTGCATTGGGATCCTCGGTATTTAATGTATTCCATTTTAGTCCTAGCACTATTGTATTCAGTGTTAAACTTTGGGATATTTTGCACACAGAACCCTGACATTTTCTGATATTGCATTTTGGTCCCTGCCAGGCGCGTGCGAGTCACACGCCCTGGTGGGCAATTTACATCGATACCCAAAACGGGTCTTGTAATTATATTTTGGTGCTTTAAATTGAATATCTAGTGTAATATTTTGTGGAAAAATTGCAGTCGTGCCCCTATTGTTTTATCTATTTGCATAAAGGTCCCTGCCAGGTCTTCCAATTGTGTTGTCTTGCTCTATTTAATTAAGGCCTTGTTTTGAATCCAAAAATTTCACAAAAATAGAGTTAAGCTCCTGGACACTTGAACTTCCACGCCACCATTTTAGTTTTTGATTTTATTTTATTTTTATATTTATTAAAAATCAAAACATGCCTTTTGTGTACTGTCTAGCTTAGAAAACACCAAAAAAATAGTAAAACACCTCCAAAAATTCTAAAAAAATTACCTAGTGTCTATTATATCCTATTCTAGTGTCAGTCCAAAAATCACTAAAAATCTCAAAAGAAAAGTACTAAAAATTTAAAAACACTCAAAAACTTCAAAACAATATATAAAATCAAGGAAACCTCTAAAAAATACAAACTCAGGTTCTGTTTGTTCCTCATTTTGTTCTTTTTATTTGAAAAATAGTTTGAAAAACTTTGAGTACTGGTTGCTATTTTTAAATCCCATTTTATTCACAGCCAGCCCTTGTTTCACTGTTTTGAGTCATTTCAGTAATTAAAAATATCAAAAACACCTTGAAAAATCCCCAAAAATCACAAAAACAGTAAAAAATCCTAAAAATATCAAAAACATTTTAGTTCTGAATTTTTGGTTAGTTTTGCACATTTTTATAAATATTTTACCTTGTCTTTTATTACCTTGCCTTTGAATTCCAATATTGAAAAAGACAAAGAAAAAATATAAAATATAAAATTATAAAAATCAGAAAATTAAAAATCAAAATACAAAATTAAAAATTAAATTAAAAATAAAAAAATTAAAAATCAAAAACCCACAAAAATTTCCTTTGCTTGTTTGCTTAGTGTAGACACATCACACACATTCACTTGAGCACATTTGCTTGAACTACCCTGCTTGCTCCCTGTGTTCGAACTCTCTACATACTTGCACCTATACATCTTTTATGTAGAGTTAAAAATAAATTTGACTCCACATTTGCTTGTCATTGTTTGATATTTGATTGTGGGTTCATTGTTGATTAATTACGGGATTCACTTGTGAGTCGCCACAGCGACGGTTGTCTCCGCCTTGTGTGAGACGCCAATTTTGACCGCATCGAATTCCCTGTTTATCAAATGGCGCCGTTGCCGGGGAGCAACAGCGAGTAGTTTATATTTTGCTTGTGTTGATTGTCTACCATAGCTCTAGTTTTTATCTCTTACATTGGTGATATTGATTGACTGAGTTATCTGACCATTTCTTCTCTTGTCTTCTTGCGAGGGACCGCGGAGCAAGGCGGATCGTCTAGGTGACCCGGAGCAACCTTGGGACGCGGAGCCGACTATTCTTAGCCAAGCCGGCAGGAGAGAGCGAGAAGAGTGAGAGAGAGTGATTAGTTAGCTTTTCTTTTATCTTTGTGAGAGAGTGATTAGTTAGCTTTTCTTTTATCTTTGTGAGAGAGTGATTTGTTGAATTGTAATAATACAGGTACACTTGGACTCTCGAACACTTAGACACTACCGGGCCTAATTTCCGGGTGTTTGTTCACCCGGGGGCTCACCGCAGTTTTGATCGTGTTTTCATCGCTTGTCATTTTCCGGTTTTGATTTCATTTTTCCTTTCTTTTGTGGATTGAGCTCTTAGATTAGGTCCTGCTTGATTCGATTAGCCTAGGTCCAAACACCCTAATAACTCTTGCATGTTCCTATAGATCGTTGTTGGACTTAGACTAATTAAACAGTTGGCTAGTAGCTTCCGATCCACGCGCCGCGAGCTCACACCCGAACAAGCGCTTTCTCCTAACTCAAATGTGTTGAGCAGAGGAGGGGTGAGCCTAGACCGGACACTCGGATTAGGAGTTAGTAGCTAGCTTATGGTTCTTCACGCTAGCAGTTGCCTGTTCTAGGACGATTTCCGCTTGCATATCGCCATGTAGTTTAGGTTTAAAAATTCTGCTTTGCATCCCGCATGGAGAGAGCTGGGATTCGCTGTAAGTCTTCTTACTTTGCATGCATCATTTAGGCACAAAGGTGAGATTTCCACCTTGGTGTCGACTTGCACGGCTTTTCCGACTCTACTCTCCCTCTGTTTTTGGAACAAAGTAGGATAAAGGAAAAACACAAAAACCGTTAGGCGCTTGTTTGAATCTACTCAAAAGAAGCGATAACACCAAAAAAATTAAAAAAGGGACTGCTAAAGAAAACTTGACCAAAATAAAATTGGTAATTGGATTCATTGCTCGGGGAGAGTAACACCCTCACTTGTCTTCAGGTTGCATGGGAAGGTCTCCTTCCAAGTGAGGTGAGCGCTTCGTAAGGATTAGAGCCCAAAACCCAACTTGTGGCTGCCTTGTGTATCGCCTGGATTTCCGAAGTATTGGCGCTACTATCGTACGTAGTCGAGTAGGACTTGGTCGTCATTGGTGACTCGCTATTGTGTGAGCACCGACCTTGTCCGAAGTACCGAGCCTAGGCCACGCCTTCACGGGTGTGTCTGTCTCACCGGCTGCGTCCGAGTAGGATCTTGCACGCTCACGGGTGACTCCGTTGCGAGCAAGGTCCGAAGTATCGGTTTCGCCTATCGGCTTCCTCCCTCTATTTCTTTGGCTGAGTAGGGATCCAGGAAGGGTTACAAGGACCTTAAAAAGCGCAAGTTACAGGTTACACAGGAGGAGGACAAGTACGGGGACACTTTCCCGGCAGTACTCTCGCTCCTATAGGCATAACGTTCTAAGGACTCGTGATAAGATAAATACCTGAAAACAAGCTAAAATTGACAAGATAAAAGCCGAACCTTCACGGCTTCACGTGCTGAGTTGGTGAATTCACCCTTGCTTTGCGTTTGATTGCTAGATTTGTTTAGGTCAAGATCAAAAACACCGCACAATTGTGCGCAATTTTGTTGCATCTCATTTCCTCTCCTTCTTCTCTTGCATTTTCCCTGCTCTTTCCGAATAATCAAGATGATGGGACGGAGATCTCTTAGGCCGACTCTGTCGGCACCGCTATCCAGCACTCCTCCTTATTCATCTAGGAATACCTCGGAGAGTCCGCTCTCCGAGCCCGAGTTTACATCCACCCTGTTCCCCCTCGACCACCCTTCCCATTCTCCTTCTCTCAGTCCAATTGTGTCAGAATTCAGTGCATCACAGAGTTCGGCTCATTCAACAGCACCTGAGATGGCCTCTTTTGCTTTTTCAGAAAATCCAGCAATGGCAGACAGAGGCGAGCACCCAGATGACCACGATCACCCTCCATTCATAATTGATCAGGTGGCCATCAACAATTCCTTGCTAGCGTCCCTAGAAAATATGCAGAGGGAACATTCATGGGTGATCTGATGAGAGAAATAGCGCAGATGAGAAAGAACCGACCTGGGGGCGGTGGCGGTGGTGGAGGAGGAGGACCCGATGCAGGAGGAGGCGATCCAGATGCTGAGCGACCGCCACAGACTATCATGAGGGAACTGCACAACCCAGCTGCATCCCTCACTCACCGGTGGATCAGACTCCCGCCAATCCACGGAGACTTCGAACTTCGGCCCCACACGATTCAGCTGCTACCCAAGTTTCACGGGTTGCCGACCGAAGAGCCGCACCTCCACCTCCAGGAATTTGAGATGATTTGCAGCACTATCCATGATCGGTTGATGACCGAGGACACCATCAAGATGATCGCCTTTCCGTTCTCTTTGGTTGATAGAGCCGCATACTGGCTCAAACATCTTGGGCAATTCGTCGATACATGGGCAGATCTCCGGACCGCATACCTAAAGAAGTACTACCCTCTCGGCCGGACCAACGCAGCTCGAGCCATGATCAGCAATTTCGTCATGATCCCAAATGAACAGTTCCATGAAGCATGGGATCGATTCAGAGAGCTCATCGACCGGTGTCCGCACCATGATATCTCCAAGTTCAATCTCGTACAGAGTTTCTTCTGTGGGCTGACACCAGAGCTGCAGGGGCTTGTGAACGCCTCCTGCGGTGGGTCCTATTTCTCCAAGGGAGAAGACGACGTCTGGGCCATCTACGAAGGCATGGCTGAAAACTCTACTGTAATGGCCCAGGCCCGTGTCTATACACAGCAGAAGCCCCCGCAAGGAGCGGGATCATTTCAGAGGATCGCCTGCATCGATGTCGGTCCCAACACAACGTCGGTAGCCGCAGCCCAAGCCGAATCAGCCGCAGCCGACATGGGCATAATTAGTGAGAAGTTGGACCGCATGGAGATCCTCGAGAAGAAGCAAAACCAAGGTCTTGCTCAGATGGACCTTCTCACCAAAACCATGAGTGACCTGAAAACTCAAATCCTATGCATTCAGGAGGCACAAGCTCACACCCAACAGCCTCCCAGGTCACGGGCTAACCCCAGCAGTAGCAGCTCCAACCAACCCTCTACCTCGTACCGACAGGTGAATCATATCCAGGCAGAGCCGGTTCCACTGCTGCAGTACCATCCAGAGCAACCGCCGTCTCAGGAGACTCAGATGGTGGTCTATCAGCCCGAGCAGCCACTGGCAGTTCTTCCTCCACCTTCCTTTGAGTAGGAGTCATTGATGGAAGTCAACGGGATTTGGTACGACCGGTACCCTCAGCCCGGGATTCGTCGGGATCACCCCGGATTCCGTTGGGGCAACGGTGGCTCCTCCTCCCAGCAGCAGAATCCTGCCCAAGGACACCAGAACAGCCAGCCACAGCAGCATAACCAGCAGCCCCAGTCTGCCCAGCCGCAGAAATATCACAGTGGTCCTCGTCCCGCCTATCAGGGACAACAGTGGAGGCAGCGCCAGCCGCCTCAGCAGTCTTATCACCAGCCTTCCCCCCAGTATCAGCAGCAACACCAGCAGCAGCAGCCCCATTTCCAGCAGGGACAGACATCCGGTTCTCAGGGTCCAGCCTATGAGAACCCAGCCCTCGATGATCTTGCCCGCTTGTTATCTGAACAACGAGCATCTTTCAGGCAAGAAATGGATGAATTCCGGCAGGAAATGCGGGATATCATCAAAGGCAAAGCTGCCATACCCGCTCAGATCGAACCTAACCCTAATAATCTAAAAAGAAAATCTGAGCAGGTAGAGTTCACAGAGGATACCTCTCCTAGTGACTATTTGAGTGACAGGTATTATTCCTCTTATGATGCTGATTTTGTTACTACTAGGAGCGGTAGGATGCCAGCCGGCGGTGCCTCTTCTGAGCGACAGCCAGATGCAGGATCAGGAGCGCCAGAGGAGCAGAAGAGCGGTGCTGATGCCGCTAATGATGATGTTGAAGACGGTGGTGCTGATGCCACCAATGATGGAGTCCAGGACGACGGTGCTGATGCCGTCGTGATACCAGATGCAGACGGTGGTGCTGATGCCACCATTTTGGATGCTGAACCAGAGCGCGGTGCTGATGCCGCGAAGACCGGTGCTAGTGGTGGTGCGGAGGCCACCACATCTACTTTTGTTGAGCCACCAACTGTGATGTTACCACATTTTGTACCTAGAGACTGTGGGAACAAAAACAAGAACAAAAATATGAATAAAGGAAAGGTTTCTGTTCAAATTGCGGATCCATATGTGATGAATGATAATAATTGTATGGATTCTACGTCTTCACAGGCACAGGGACCGATTCCTCGTCCTCTATTTGAGGAGGCCCCTACCATCCCCTTCCCTGAGGCACTCCGCCGAGCGAAGGGGAATAAAAAAGAAAATCCAAAAAAGAGCCAACAGGTAGAGTTCAGCAATGAAATGATTGACAGATTTCATATTCAGCTGACTCTACGAGAAGCATTTGAGCATATCCCCTTCTTCAAGAAGAATTTGAAAGAAACAACTACTGTCCGAAGGAAGAAGAGGTACAGAGATCAAATCCATATGCTCACTCATGACACTTGCTGCGCCATTCAGAACACATTGCCAGCCAAGCGACCCGATACAGGAGCTTCCTATGTCAGATGCGAGATCCAGAAGCAGCGGTTCGATCGTACTCTGTTAGACAGCGGGTCTTCGATCAACCTCCTTCCGGCAGCCTTACTCAAGCAGTTCGAGTTTGGCCCTCTTCTTCGAAGCAGAACGGTCCTTCAGTTTGCTGATAGGTCGATTAAGAGGCCGAAAGGGTTGTTGAAGGACGTGGTCGTTACCATTCAGGGCCTGAAATTCCCCGTGGACTTTGTTGTATTGGACATGGAGATCCCTGAGTCGGTAGCTGATGCCCCCATCATACTTGGACGCCCATTCTTGGCCACTGCCAAAGCGGTATCCGATCATGACAATGGGACGGTATGTTTTCGCGTAGAGGGCGAAAGCATACAAATAGATACGATCGACCAGACCAGAGCCAGAGAGTTGGCGTGCTCAGAACAGTCCAGCGAAGCCGAGCAGATGACAGAGGAAGAGCTAGACATCCACCAGGTTTGTGATTTTGAGATGACTGATGATGAATCCAACTGGAAAGATCCCGTAGCACCGACCCTCGCCTTACCTACAGATTCACTGTATCTCAAGCTCATGGCAGTCGAGAGCCGGGAGAGCACATCCCTAGATGAGGATATCTCTGAGGCTGACAGTGTTGTGATGAGTGGTGCTGAGGAATTTCAATCATGCCCATCTTCTTCAGATCCCTCGGATTCAGACATTGACTGGGATGACTTTGATGATTATTTGCCTTGTCTGATTCCTTCTGAGCCAGCAGCCATGACAGAGTGCGAGCCAGTGCAGTTTATTGATGATTCAGCAGGCCGCCCTTCGTCAGAAATTCCTGCAGAGCGAGAGTTCTCCCATGCAGACCTGGTAGCATTTACACAGACATATCAGAAGCCAGATCTGCCGCCTCCCAGTTGTCCAGAACGGAAACCTCTGCCGCAGTCGATGACATACAGATTCCTTGCGGGTGAGCCAGAAATGTACCCAGTCATTATCTCAGCAGATTTGACTGGAGAACAAGAATCTCGTCTGATGGAGGTTCTTGAAAGAAACCGCAAGGCAATCGGTTGGAGTATAGCTGATCTCCAGGGGCTGAGCCCAAATCTTTGCTCCCACCACATCTATCTTGAAGATAACGCTAAGCCGTCGCGTGAGTTCCAACGACGGCTGAACCCGAATCTTCGAGACGTAGTCATGAAAGAAATTTCAAGATGGTAGAGCGCCGATTTTATCTATCCCATCTCCGACTCCAAATGGGTAAGTCCGTTACATGTGGTACCTAAGAAGACGGGTATCACTACAGTTGTCAATGAGTCTGGAGAGGAGATCGCGACCAGAGTACCAACTTCTTGGAGGGTCTGTGTGGACTACAGACGATTGAATGAGGCCACCAAGAAGGATCACTTCCCGCTACCATTCATTGATCAGATTATCGAGCGGCTAGCTGGGAAGAGTCATTATTGTTTTCTTGATGGGTACTCTGGATACAATCAAGTGGCCATTACGCCCGAAGACCAGGAGAAAACGACATTCACCTGTCCGTTTGGGACTTATGCTTTCAGACGGATGCCCTTTGGTCTATGTAACGCTCCGGCAACATTCCAAAGGTGCATGTTGTCCATCTTCTCGGACATGGTGGGGGACTATTTAGAGGTCTTCATGGATGACTTCTCGGTCTATGGCGACGGGTTCGACGCTTGTATTGACTGCCTAGACCGTGTGCTCAAGCGCTGCATTGAGGTTAATCTTGTCTTATCCTGGGAGAAGAGTCATTTTATGATGACTCAAGGGACGGTTCTTGGTCATATCGTCTCCAACAGGGGCATGGAGGTCGATCCGGCCAAGGTGGACATCATCAGAAAACTCAATCCGCCGTCCAATTTACGTCAGTTACGGTCTTTTCTGGGGCATGTCGGTTTCTACCGACGGTTCATTCAGGACTTCAGTCGAATTGCCCGACCGCTCACTGACTTGCTCACCAAAGACACCGAGTTTATTGTTAATGATAAGTGTCTTGAATCATTTGAGACTCTCAAGAATATGGTTGTTTTAGCTCCTGTCCTTCAGCCACCCGATTGGTCTCTCCCATTCGAGATCATGACGGATGCTTCAGATTTTGCCGTTGGGGTTGTGCTTGGACAGAGGAAGGATGGATTACCTTTTGCCATTCACTACGCCAGCCGGACTTTGGATGCCGCACAACGGAATTACACTGTGACTGAGAAAGAGATGCTGGCCGTAGTGTTCGCTCTTGATAAGTATAGATCTTACATTCTCGGATCTAGAGTGACCATTTACACTGATCATACCGCCATCCGGTATTTAATGGCTAAGAAGGATGTCAAAGCACGTCTCACCAGATGGATCCTTCTACTCCAGGAATTTGATATTGAGATTAAGGACAAGCCTGGAGTCAAGAATGTGGTGGCGGATCATCTCTCCAGATTGGAGAATCTTGAGGAATCTGAGCCCAGCGCACCTATCACAGAGACATTTCCAGATGAGGCGATCTTGGCTGTCACCTCGCTCCCGTGGTATGCAGACATTGTGAACTATCTTGTTGCCAAAACGGTTCCACAAGGTTGGCCCAGGCAGAAACTCGAGACCTTCCTGGCGAAGGCCAAGTTTTATCATTGGGAGGACCCCGTCCTTTATCATGAAGGAGGGGACAGCATCTGGAGGAGGTGCATTCCTCAAGAAGAGCATCATAGCGTCCTCACATACTGCCACAAGCTTGAGGCAGGAGGACATCATTCTGGAAAAAGGACAGCACAGAAGGTGCTTCAATCCGGCCTATGGTGGCCTACTCTCTTCAAGGATTCCGATGAGTTCGTGAAGAGATGTACTGACTGTCAGAAAATGGGAACCTGCGGACAGAGAGACATGATGCCCATGCAACCCATTCACTTTTGTGAGGTTTTTGATGCATGGGGGATTGATTTCATGGGCCCATTTCCTAAAAGTCAGGGATTCGAGCATATTTTGCTCGCTGTGGATTATGTCAGCCGATGGGTTGAGGCCATCCCCGTCCGAGCCGCAGATGCTAAAACCGTTTGCAAATTTTTGAGGAAAAATATCATTTCACGGTTCGGGGTACCTAGAGTCTTGATTTCAGACGGGGGGTCTCATTTCATCAATGACAAAGTCAGGGCCATTGCAGACGAGTTTGGCATTGATCATCGGGTTGCCACTCCATATCACCCTCAGACTAATGGTCTTGCCGAAGTATCGAATAGGGAGATAAAGACTATCTTGCAGAAAGTTGTCCGCCCAGACTGAAAGGATTAATCACAGCTTTTGGACTCGGTCTTGTGGGCTTATCGGACATCTTTCAAGAATCCATTGGGGACATCTCCCTTTCGTCTCGTCTATGGCAAGCCGTGCCATTTGCCAGTGGAGATCAAGCATAAATCTTTTTGGGCAGTTACTGAGTTGCTTCTAGATCCCGAGAGTATAGGAGAACAGAGAAGAGCTGAATTGGCAGCCCTGGAAGAATTGAGAGACACAGCCTTTTCCAACAGCCTACAGTACAAGGAAAAAGTTAAGACATGGCACGACTCGCATATCAGCCATAAACAGTTTGAACCAGATCAGAAAGTATGGCTGTTTGATTCCAGGCTGAAATTATTCCCAGGGAAGTTGCAGAGCAAGTGGAAAGGACCGTATGTGGTCAGGAAGGTACATGACAATGGCAGCATCGACATATCCGAACCGTCATCTTCCTCTACCTTCCGCGTCAATGGTCAACGCCTGAAACTATATCTTGATCATGATCCGCCGACCATTGCCGTTGCCCCCATTCTTCTGGTATGAGATGTGTCCTTTGATTCTGATCATCTGCATCTCATATATGGTAATCAACTCTATTCCCCGCTGTACAGATCCATCTGTTCATATCACTTTCATCTGTTGATCTATTTTCTTCTTTTCTTCTTTTCCATTTCTATCTTCTTCATCTATCAAAAAGGTGCCGCCCTTGTAGACAGTTTTCCATACTTAGGACGTACTTTGTCCTAAGTATAGGGGGGTTGGCACCCCGAGTTCCTTTCATTTTCATTTCAATCCTCTCCATTGTCTCTTCTTCTTGTCTATACTTAGGGCTATCTTACCCTAAGTATAGGGGGAGACAATCTGAGTACGATCTGTTCATTCCTACCCTTGACCCTCCCTGCTTTGTGTGCAGTCTGCTATACTTAGGATTATTTGATCCTAAGTATAGGGGGGACTGTCAACTTCTCATTCGTTGATTCCTTCATTAGTTTGTGTTCTTTAGACTTGTCTATACTTAGTACGAGTTATGTCTTCTCTTCTCTCTCCGATCTATGAGGACATAGCTCAAGCTAAGTATAGGGGGTCGTATATACTACGTATATACTTTAGCCATAACTCGTACTTTCGTATTTTCTTAATAATATGGCTAATCATTCTTTAAAATTCATTAAAAATCCTTAATAAAAAGATGTGGTTATTCCTCAGATTATTTTTGTATTTACTGATTAATAAATCAGGTGAAAATGTTTTTTGCAAAATGTTTGAAAAATAGTTTGAAAATCTTTGTGAACATCTATTGAAAACTATTTTGAAAGTATTTTGTTACATGTTTTCAACCTGTGTGAAATTGTGTGGTTTGTAAAATTTCTTTTCTTTGTGTGAAATAAAATGCTTGAAAAATGATTTGCAAATGGTTTGAAAAAATGGTTGCAAAAATGATTTGAAAAACCTATATATACTGTCTGAAAGCCTTTGCAAAATGATTTTCAAATGTGTGTACATGTTTGTAAAGATGTTTGTAAAAACTATTTTGGACTATAGTTTTCAAAAATTGTGTGAAAAACTTGTGTCAAATAAGTTTGAGGAATACATACATCTCACCAAAATCCACATTATATATATATATATATATATGTATAAAACTGACCACTTACCCTTGTAAATTCTTAAAATCCACTTCTTGTATATATAAGAAGTACTCCCGTGTACATATTTTCACCTAGTGTTCAACCAAAATCTTTGTGTTTTCAAAAATTCCCAAAAACATTTGCAAAAATTAAAATCCAAAAACATTTGAAAAATCTTTTTGGAAAAGACAAAAAAAAATTGCATATGCATGTGCATCATCATCTTTTCAAAAATCCATAAAAAGTTCAAAATCTTTGAACATTGCATCACAAAAATATTTTCTGCACTGCATTGCATAGCATCCGCATTTTTCGGATTAAGTTTGATAGTTGAATGAGTCTAAGTAAAATCCGGAGATTGGAGCTTGATTGGACCTTAAAATCTACCTAATAACAGGAACCTTATAGGAATTGGGTTTGAGGTACTTCAGGTCTAGCTGACTTAATTCTTTGAGGATCACGAGACTTAGTTCAATGGATTCTTGACTGCCTAAGTAGAGTATTTCGGAGCACACGCACGACTCTTGTTGATAATGACCTAACTTGGACACCTGCACCTTTCACATGGCTCAACTCAGTTAGAATGGTGAGGGGACTGGATTTGCCGGTAGGAGACGCACACAAGTGGAAACACTTGTCCTCCTCTAGGGAGGGAAGTGCACCCCAACCCGTCCAGTGATTAGGAAGTCTAAAGATAGGGGGCTGTGGGTTGCGATAAAGCTTCAAAAGAGGGATAGTCTACTAGCTCAAGAGGAAAAACTCCTTATGTAAATGCTGCTGTGAATAGTATTTCAAAAAAAAAAAGGATCAGGCATGTACAAAAATAAAAAGCCTGCAAGTATGTACAAAGTCAATAAGCAAGCTTGAGTTCCAAAGTCATATCATGTGAGCCTGCAGCAGGATGACTTGACTACACTGGTCTTGCATCCAAGGATAGGTAGCTACACTGGCTACCGTCCATTCTTCTCTTCACCCCCTCCTCTTGAGCTGGTTGCCACTTGAACTTAGAAGGGAATACCCCGCTCCTCGAGGATGGAGTTGCTGGATTGGGGAATCATTGGGTTGTCGTACTGGAGAAGTCAGTTTCTTTGTCATTCTAGTTGGGGAGAGCCACCATCACTTACACTGTACAAGTTAGATTCATAGTCGTAAGAGTTTGCATGTGAGTTGAAGTATTTCTGACCTGGCTATTGAGGAGACTTGGACAGAGTTTTGGGATTCTCAAGGACTGTTGAATTTCAAACATGGTTCTCACTAAGGTTCCGCCTGCACTAAAACTCCAAAGGTCCGACTTAAGCTCCAAACTTTGATTTTGTAAAGACAAGTTTGATAATCAGACAAAATCCAAGTTCTTCTTTTTCTTTTCTTTCTTTTCTTTTTGCACTTATTGCATAAGTGTTTGCTAGGGACTAGCAAAGGTAAAGTATAGGGGGATGATGAATCCACATTTCATCATCTTTATTCTATCATTTTGGCACCAAAAACCCTAGCAAATGCCTGTAAATAGCATTAAAATCATCATCTTAGCATTCATGCATGTGCACTCAGTTAGTGTATAAAATACTGTAATTAAGGCCAAAATTATAGAATAAATAAAGAAAAGAAAAAGAATAAAATATTGTAAATATTTTATGACCCAAAACCCCCGAGACCTAGGCATCGTGATGAATAGGTCGACAAGGAATAAAGTAGGGGGAGATAAGGTCCAAAATACAGATGAAAGACCTATATTTTCTATTCATTCTCTATTCATTTTGGGACCTATTTTTGGTTCCACTTTTTATACATCAAATAAAGAAATTTTGTACATGAAAGTTGTAGCTAATTTTATAAAGAAAAATACAAAATTGATTTCACAGAAAAAGAATGTACAGATAAAAAGTTATGGTCTGAATAAAAATCCAGAACCCCAACTTCCCAGACCCGTATCTCACAAATAAAAACTCCAAATACAGAATACTCACCTTTAATTGTATATAGAAGAAAATAAGCTAATTAATGGTGGTGGATTCGCATTTGGCGGAGCTACGGTTTGAAAGTTGAGTTTTGGACCCCCGTTGTATAGCTATACTAATTGAAATAGTCAATTTATTCTTTATTTCTTATTTATTCATGTTTATATTTTTATAATCTTGTAAATATTACTTATAATAATTACGTGCATTAAAATAGGAATAAAAACCTAAATAAAATATGAAAATAAAATATTAGCACACAAAATACATAGGTATGTTGTTCAGACTTATACTTGTACAAAACACTCTTACATTTTATTTAATATCCAAAATACTCCAATAACATAAAATAAAAATATAATTAAGGGTATAAAAGTATTTCATAATTTTAGAAAATAAGAAATGAAGTTACTAAAAATAAAATACACAAAATAAAAATAAAAATACTAAAATACATAGGTATTATACATATATAAGGTTAAAAAGGTAACTTGTAAAAATATACGTCATAAAAATAAATAAAAATCAGAATAAAAGACTACATAAAATTTTAAGCATTTTTCATTTTATAACTTTTAATTAGTTCGGCCTTTTTCTATTTTTTATTGATTTTATAAATCATTTACCAGGGTTTTTCCTGGTTGGTCCACGTGGACCAACCAGGTGCAAACCCTAGTTGACCTCGGTCAACTAGGTGTCCTAGGCCCCTGTAGCCCCTGGCAGCCTCGTTTTTGACCCGCATTTGCGGATTTTTCGAGGCGTCCACTTTCACCCTTTCGCGATAACATCTTCTGCAAAGTTCTCCACCTACCATCCCTCTTGCCCGCCAGGTGATTGCATCGGATTATGGATCACTGTGGCGCAAGATTTCTTTTGATCTTTGGACCCCTGTCACCTCGGGTCAAACCACTTAAAACCAACCCCTCACCTTTCGATTCGAATTTGAGTCCCCTTGGTCCACCCCTCTCCGCCTCTCCAGAGCTCCGAGCACTGCTGGAGGTGACAGCTCCACCGCGCGCTCTTCAGCCAAGGCGAACGAGGTCGAGGGAGCCTCCACCACCTCCGTCAACCTCCGGCGTCGAGGTTTGCTTCTTCCTCTGGCTCCGGCCATTGAGGGTTTCCCCCGCTCATTTTATTGCATGCACTTAGTTCCTGTTAACCTTAGGATTAAAATCCCCCCAAAAAATAGAAGTTCCTTCATCAGATTCGCCCGATTCATCCACTTGGCCGGAGCACACCTCCGGCCATTCGCCGCCACCTCGTTTCACGCATCCCCGCGACCATCCAAGGGTCCAGGCAGTTTGCCCTGGACCCTTTGACTCTTTTTGCAGGTCAAAGCCAACATGAAAGCGCCTGGAGGCGAGTTTTGAAGCTCGCCGGAGCCAGCGAAGCCCTCCAGCTCCGCCAGCCAACAGCGAGCCCCACGACCTCCGCCGTGGCATTTTGACGCCCCTGGGAGATAGAAGAGGACCTGAGGAGGCTCCAGCCTCATTTTGAAGCCAAAACGCCCGGCGAATACGGAGCTTGACCTCGGAGAACTTCGGTTCGCCGGAGTTCATCGTTGTTCTTGCTCCGGCCTTCGTCACCGTTGGATCGAGGCGGAGCTCCAGACAGATCGTGGACCGTCCGATCTTGAAGACCCAGCCACCGTCGATCTCAGCCGAGATCTGATCCCAGACGTCCACGAGCGAAACGACATCGGCCATCCATCAAGAGCCACGTGTCTAAGTGGTTCGCCATCAGCCGTCGGATCACGCGCCAAGGGTATTTTGCACATGACCCCTTGCGCCTTTTGTATTTAATGTTTAGTATTTAAACTTTTGGCTGTAGTATAAAAACTTTGGGCTATTTGCATGTAAGCCCCTGCACTCCTTTATATTTGCGTCCTGGTCCTATGCCACGTCACCTCACGTGACCTGTACACGTGAGGTGGTGGGCATTTTGCATTGGGATCCTCGGTATTTAGTGTATTCCATTTTAGTCCTAGCACTTATTGTATTCAGTGTTAAACTTTGGGATATTTTGCACACAGAACTCTGACATTTTCTGATATTGCATTTTGGTCCCTGCCAGGCGCGTGCGAGTCACACGCCCTGGTGGGCAATTTACATCGATACCCAAGCGGGTCTTGTAATTATATTTTGGTGCTTTAAATTGAATATCTAGTGTAATATTTTGTGGAAAAATTGCAGTCGTGCCCCTATTGTTTTATCTATTTGCATAAAGGTCCCTGCCAGGTCTTCCAATTGTGTTGTCTTGCTCTATTTAATTAAGGCCTTGTTTTGAATCCAAAAATTTCACAAAAATAGAGTTAAGCTCCTGGACACTTGAACTTCCACGCCACCATTTTAGTTTTTGATTTTATTTTATTTTATATTTATTAAAAATCAAAAACATGCCTTTTGTGTACTGTCTAGCTTAGAAAACACCAAAAAAATAGTAAAACACCTCCAAAAATTCTAAAAAAATTACCTAGTGTCTATTATATTCTATTCTAGTGTCAGTCCAAAAATCACTAAAAATCTCAAAAGAAAAGCACTAAAAATTTAAAAACACTCAAAAACTTCAAAAAAATATATAAAATCAAGGAAACCTCTAAAAAATACAAACTCAGGTTCTGTTTGTTCCTCATTTTGTTCTTTTTATTTGAAAAATAGTTTGAAAAACTTTGAGTACTGGTTGCTATTTTTAAATCCCATTTTATTCACAGCCAGCCCTTGTTTCACTGTTTTGAGTCATTTCAGTAATTAAAAATATCAAAAACACCTTGAAAAATCCCCAAAAATCACAAAAACAGTAAAAAATCCTAAAAATATCAAAAACATTTTAGTTCTGAATTTTTGGTTAGTTTTGCACATTTTTATAAATATTTTACCTTGTCTTTGAATTCCAATATTGAAAAAGACAAAGAAAAAATATAAAATATAAAATTATAAAAATCAGAAAATTAAAAATCAAAATACAAAATTAAAAATTAAATTAAAAATAAAAAAATAAAAATATAAACCCACAAAAATTTCCTTTGCTTGTTTGCTTAGTGTAGACACATCACACACATTCACTTGAGCACATTTGCTTGAACTACCCTGCTTGCTCCCTGTGTTCGAACTCTCTACATACTTGCACCTATACATCTTTTATGTAGAGTTAAATAAATTTGACTCCACATTTGCTTGTCATTGTTTGATATTTGATTGTGGGTTCATTGTTGATTAATTACGGGATTCACTTGTGAGTCGCCACAACGACGGTTGTCTCCGCCTTGTGTGAGACGCCAATTTTGACCGCATCGAATTCCCTGTTTATCAGGAGGCTGCTTCTTTGTCATTTCTGATATGAAGAGTTATAATTCACTTATACAGTACAAGTAAGATTCATAGTAATCAGAATCTGCATATGAATACTTATTCTGTCCTGATTGTTGAGGCGATATGAATAGAGACTTTTGGAACTTAAAGGTTGTTAGGTCTTAAATTCAATTCCCAATAATAATCTGCCACATTATTAATCCAAAGGTCGAGTCAAGCTCCATTTTCACCTTTTGTTCATGACCTTGGTATGGAACCCAAAATCATTTCACTTTTGTATTTCATTCTTAGATGCTAGGGGACGAGCAAGGTTTAAATATATGGGGTTAATGAATACGTGATTCATTACTCTAAAAGTCGAAAATAGAGCTTCGTTCCCGAGTAATTAATTGCATATCTCCATATATTTTACATTATTCTCATTCATGCATTTAGAATTAATGTCTGCTTTTAACATGCACATTTTCATTAAATAAGAAGCCAAATTCACTTGTAAATATAATTGAATAACTCAGAATTGAATAAAATCAACTCTATAGTGTATATATTACTAACACTCACAATGAAAAATATCAAAAAAATACTAACTTGTAAAAATTGACCAATAAATCTAAAACCTAGTTTGAGATTAAAAACTCTAAAACGTGAATATCTCTCTCATATAGTCTCATATGGGCCTCTACTAACTTTTGAATTAATGTACATTTTATTACCTTCAAACCAATACCAAATTCAAAAAAAAATCAGAGTTCGTATGTGAAACTTGTGTTTTGGGCCCTATTGTATAATGTACATATGTCCCTTTATTTTTATATAATTTATCTTTTTTAATTATTAAAAATACAATAGAATTAGATTAAGTTGTAAATATTTGTTTCATATTTTATTTAATTTTATCTTGATTTTTATCTTCTTTAAAAAATGACAAAAAAATGACAAAAACATAAAAATGTGGTATTTTCTATCTATAAGATACCACTAAAAATACTTTTTATACATATGATTTATTTTGATTCCGGGTCCTTCACCAAAAGTTGTAGATCAAGTCGAGATGAGAACTTTTATATTGAATACTTTTTTATCTGACCCCTTTTGATATTTCTTTTTTATTTCTCTTTACATTTAATTTGTGGTTTTTCTGGGAGCGACACGTGGCAGCTTCTGGAGTCACCACGTGTCACCCCATTTTATATTATTTTCATATTTTTATTTATCTCTGTTTTACTTATTTATTAATTTAATTGTTATTTATTTATTTACTTATATTTATTATCTATTTATTTATTATATTTTAGTGTTTATTTAGTTACCATTTTTATCTTAAATTTAATCTTAATTATACTTAATTATTTATAATTATTTATTTTTTTTATTTTTAATTCCATTCCATTTCATTTTTTAATTTAATTTCTACCCATGCCACGTGGCTGCCCCTATGCGCGTCATGTGGCGCCTCTTCCCTCTCTTTGCTAATCGCCTCCCACCTTCTCCCTCCTCATCTTCTGCAACTGCCTCTAGTCAACCCGCAACTCACATCATGCACCTTCCATCTCTCTTCAACATCCGCACAACTCAGCCCACTTCCAACTACCCATAAAGGGGGCATCGCCGACCTCCTTGCATGCTACCGTCATTTTATGAGAGAATAGAGAGAGCTCCAAATTCCCCTTAGGTGACAACTGAGGGTTATTTTTGTTGAGCGATGACCTTTACATCCTCTAGCGAGATCTGGCAAGGAAACTCATCGCTGTTGCAGCTCCACGTTTGCTTCTCGAGCTTGTCGTTCGTCGACGATTTGAGCAAAGATCGAAGCTCGTGTAGAGCTTCTCCCCAGGCGCCTTCTTCCACCAACATGTAATCACTCTTCGCCTTCTTCTCTACCTTCCGTCTTCTTCTTCGTCCTCTTTGCTTTTGCTTCTGCTTCTACAGTGTGCTCGACCTCCGTCCGACTGTGCATCTACATTGTGCCCTCTTCTATCATCTCTTCATCTGTTTATCCCCTCCACTCGATTGCACATCTACACCGCGCTCCACCTCTGCCCACGTGTGGCTGCACGATGACCACACTAATGCCTCGCACCCTTCGACGTCCGCCTCGTCGAGCAGCCTTGCACCGACGTCCCTCGAGTCCCCTGGGCCTGCCCCCGGAGCCTCCCTGCCCCCACTTCTTTTAAGTGTGTGTTGCCTGGAGCACGAGGAAACCACAACACATCACACGCGTGACCTTCTTCGCCTCCTTGGTATCTCCAGCCGCCTCCGCCTCCTCGGTCGTGTGTCGGCCGAGGTCCCCAACGAGTCGCACGCCCTCGCTCGGCCCGCCAAGATGCACCACCCTCGAATCACATACTGTCGCCCAGCTTCCCCCCCTCCTACCCTCACGTGAGGAGCACGTGGAGCGAAGGGAGATTTTCATCCTATCCCTCCAGTTTCCAACATTTCTTAAGTAACCTCTGCCAGTTAGGAAGCTAAGCGAACCAAATTCTCCAAGCTCCCTGCAGATCCGACCATTTGCAAAGAAGTCCTTACCGACCACCAAGCACGTCCCGCTGCACGTACAATATTGGAAAATTGCAATAACCCCCTTGGAGGTTCTGGTAACTAAAGAAGTGCCCTTAGCGCTATTTTTTATTTTGTTTATTTTCTATAATTGCATGGATACCCCTGTGTTTATGCTCTAATTTGGACATCATTCGTCATCATTTCTTTAATTCAAAAATAACATGTTGTAGATAATTTAATTCTCTATCTCTTAGTTGTTTATTTGAAATTTTGTGAGCATTTGTTAATTAACTAAAATTGTTTTGAGGGAAAATTGCATATTTTACTCAATTAGTGGTCTGAAATTTGTATTAAATTAACACTTGCTCCCAAATTTTATGAAAAAAATCATAGATGATGCGTTTAATGTGATTTAATTTGTTTGCAAATTTCATGAAAAATGGATATGTCTTGTGCATAAATAAATTGTTGAGTGATTTTAGTAAATGATTTTTAATTAAATCCACGAACAATATTTTTACGAAATTTTAATTCTCATGGATTTCTTATTATATCATTTTGAGATAATTCTCTCTCTGGATAAATTGATTTTGTGTATTAATTAGGAATTAAAAACTCTTAGTCACTCTGTTTCCATTAAAAAATTCATAAAAAAACATGTATTCTCGAAAAATTCTAAAAAGGTTACTATAGCTTCATTTCATCATGTTTCACTTCCAGTAAAAAAATCATTAATTTTGCATTCTGTTTACACGAAAAATTGCATAAAACCCTGAAAAGTTTGCATTTTCATTATTGCATTTTAAACTCAAAAATTCTAAAAAATACATTTTGCATTCATCATCGGATTAGGTTTCTAGGAAAATATAATTTGGTTAAATTGGATTAATTTCACATTAAAATTTAATTTGGATAAGCTGCTTGATTTCTTAAGAACTTAATTCAATCACAATTTGCATTGTCGTTCACTTGCATAAAAAATACAAAAAAAAATGTTTCCCTGAAAACCTTGGTTATGGATCGTCGAATAATTAACCTAACGAGACAGTGGACTCCCTTAGTTTAATCTTGGGCTTGCCCAAGTAAAAATAAAATTGACTGCTTGCTTTTAATTGGATAATTAATTTGAGCAGTTTTTGATTGATCTGTTAATTGTCCGACTACAACAATTCGACATCATTGGATTAGGTTTCTAGAAAAAATACAATTTGGTTAAATTGGATTAATTTCACATTAAAATTTAATTTAGATAAGTTGTTTGATTTCTTAAGAACTTAATTCGATCACAATTTGCATTGTCATTCACTTGCATAAAAACTACCAAAAAATGCTTCCCTGAAAATCTAGCTTCTAGATCGCCTAATAATTAACCTAACGAGACAATGGCCTTTCTTAGTTCGAGCTTGGGCTTGACCAAGTAAAAATAAAATTGACCGCTCACTTTTAATCGGATAATTAATTTTAGCGGTTTTTGTTTGGTCTGTTAATTTCCCGACTACAACAATTCGACAAAATTAACAAGGGTGATTCGTAGACTATCAAGTAGCCTCTAAAGGCCATACTTGGTTTGAGAGGTTTCTTTATTTAGAAACTTACGCTTCAAGAGGTCACAATTATCTCTTCTAGAATACATGAAACTATATTTGGAAATCATTTCCTTAAGATCGTGGTTTTATAATGCGTAATTTAGTTGTGCTGAAATTCCAAGTTCATGTGATGATTTCTCTTTTAAACTAAAAATTGTTTTATATTTTCCGCATTTCTGTGATGTGAAGTTGGAGTTATATTTGAGGAGGGTGATTCCCATCAAAACATAGGATCTATCTTCCTTTAGACCACAACAACAAACCCACATAGGTAGTTAGCATTTCATCATTTTCATCGGAGTTTGTCAGAAGCACTTCCAGCTTTACATAAAGGATAGAAGGAGGAGCTCCAGCATCCATCCAATCAAGATAGTTGCCTCATCAAAATTATAGATCTACAACTAAATTTTATATGTTGATCATATTCAAAGAACTCCATCAGACTGTCGACAGAGTACTTCTTCCTCAACCGATCGATCTTATGACAACTTAATCTCCATCACTGGATCGTGCTGAAAGCTTGATGAATACCCATTCATCACTCTTTATTCTTATATTTTAGCTACAAAAACCTTTGCAAATGCATGTAGATATGTGTAAATAGGAATAATTACCAAAAGCATGCATTGTGTAAAAATCTATAATTAGCATGTTTTTGTGCAAAAATAAAAGAATAAAGATTAAAAAGAAAAAGAGGGAAATATTTAGAATAAATATTGAGCAACCTAACCCAAGGGAGGGCTCAGCATGGGCCTGACCGCATGAAAACCAAAGTAGAGGGAGATAGGGGCTCTTGTGTAAATATTTATGTAAATAAAATAAAAATATTTTCCTCACCCAAAAATATGCTTGTAAATACTTGTATATATTTATAAAAATATAAAAAAAACAAAATAAAAAGTTAAAAATAAAAAAGATCAAAAATACCTCCTTCATCATGTACATAAACCACACCTATATTTATTTAGCTATGTAAATATATAAAAGTAATTTTTATAATTTTTGTAAATAGTCTATATTATATATTGTAAATAAATAAAATAAAAACAATTAAAAACCAAAACAAAACAAAAATAGAAAAATCAAAAATACAAAAATACCTTGTACATATACCTTGTATATAGATGTATATATCTATTTATTTTATCTATGTAAATAAATAATAAAAATCAAATAAAAACATCCTTTTATTCCTTATTTTATACTATAAATAAATAAAATATAAAATAGGAATAAAATTGTACAAAAATAATAATTAAAAATCAAAAATCAAAAGCCTACATATTGTATATATACCTATATATAGCTATATAATGTAAATACCTTAATTTTATTTCCAAAAATTAATTAAAAATCACAAAAAAATAGAGAAAAATAAAATAAAAATATTTTATGTTTTAAGTTTTTGTAAATTCGGTCATTTTCTAACTCAAATAAATAAATTAAAATTAATAAGCTTGGCGGGCTCTGATTGGTCCACGGGGGATTGTTGACCCCCGGTCAACTCTCCCCCCAGGACCACCAGAGCCGGGTCCTCCTCGCCCGACCCGTTTTCTCCAAATTCTTCACGGTTGACCCGACCGCCATTCCCCTTAACCCCGGGCCCCGATTACTGCCCGATCATCCAGGACCCTCGCCCGGGGTGGGTTTGCTGGATCCGAGCTCCGCCTGACTCGCCCGAACGCCATCTTCTCGGACCCGGCACCATATATAAAGTCATCTCCGGCGACCTAATTCTTCCATCTTTGATCTTCCCCTCGGCGCCTGTGAGCTCCTCCAGCGTCCCTGAGTGACAGCCGAGGCCTTTGGAGTTGCAGCGAGGCCCGGGCAGCCGGGAGTCACTGATCCGGTGGTAAACGCCGCCGTGCACCGCCGCGAGCGCACTCAGCCTCGGGGAACTCGATGGCCCCTTGCAGGCAATGATCGGGGGCTTCATCAGCTCCAGCCTAGTCGAATGCATCCATCAGGTAGTTCCTTTAGCCCGTAGAATAGCGTAGAATAGGATTTTTCGATTTCCAGTAGCTTAGCTCCGCTGATTCCGCCTGCCGTCTCCGTCCACGCACTTGACCATCCGACACCGCCATCACCTCCGCCAGACCCTTCTCCACCTTCTCCGACCCTTCACTCCCCCTGGCTCGCCCCGGAGCAGGGTTTCGGCTCTCACCCTCCGCCGTTCGCCGGAGAGCCTCCATAACGCCTCACCATCCACCTTCCGCCCGCTCTGACGGGTCGAGGCACTTTGCCCTCGACCCAGCTTCTTTCCTGTGCAGGTTTCAGGGCTAATCGACCTCATCTGCAGGTCGGAACTTCTGGGCACAGCAGCTCCCGTTCCTCTACGTCGCCGGAGCTCTCTGGAGCTCCTCGCTTCCATCGGAGCAGCACACCAGGTGCGGAGCTTCAAGGCGAAGCTTTCCCGCACCCCAGGAGCGGTAGACAAGGACCACCGTGCACGCAGAGGGCCGGCGAACCTCGCCGGCCGCCAGTTCTTCCAGGATCCTCGTCCATCGTCAGATCGACCTCGACGCTCCAGATCAGATCGTGTCCGTTCGTTCTCGGAGCAGCCCTGTCCGCCAGATTGTTGAGGTTGGATCTCCACCGTCCGATGGTTGAGGTTTAACCACGACATCTTCGACCGTCAGATCCAGAACGTGGCTAAACCTCATCCGTTCGATCCGAGTGAGGCCTTCTTCGCAGACCCACGTTGCAGCACCACCGTCTGATCTTCCATGTGGACGCGCTCCAGCTGTCGGATCGACTCGAGGGATCCCTTGGGTGTGTGGCGCGTCGTCTCAGCCGTTTGATCTGCCACGCGTCGTCTATCCGTCCCTCGACATTAATAAAAGGGGTAATTAGCTCTAAGGCCCCCTTTCTTTTATGCATTTCGTTTTAGTCCTGTAAATATTTTAGTCAGTTGTTTAGTTTTAGGGTAATTTGCACATTGAACCTCGTGCTTTAGTTTATTCGCATCTATACCCCTGTGTGTTGTGAGCCACGTGCTTCGTCACGTGTTGTTTGGGTTATTTGCAGTAGACCACCCTGTAGTTCTGGATGTTATTAAATGAATGAATGTTTTTAGATAATTGCATTTATACCCCTGTGCGTGTTTTATTTCCGCATGTGCGTGATATTTAGGGTAAATTGCATATAAGGCCCCTGGACTTTTGGTACCTGTTACCAATAAGTCCTGGGACCTTATTTTTGTTACATTTAGGTCCCTGAGTGCCCCAGGCACGTGCTTGGCGCGTGATTTGCTGGTTTAATTGCACCGTGACCCCCAGAACTTTGGGTATTTGCATTCCAGTCCCTGTGCACAGTACCCTTTTGTTATTTTTGAATAAAATATCAAATCACCTCCAAATCCAATGAGAATTTGATACATGGCTCCTGCCATGGTGTAGGATTTTCAAGGATTTTTGAGGACATTTCTGATTTCATTTGTTATTTTTAAAAATTCAAAAACCTTAATTTTTGCTACTGTCTAGATTGAAAAATCATAAAAAATATAAAAACTCCCCTAAAAATTTTATAAAAATTAGCTACTGTTAAGTTTAGTTTGCTTGACTTTCTAGCCAATTTTGGCTATTTTTCATTGCTTAAAAACCTTAAAAACTTAAAAACACTTAAAAATCCATAAAAATTCTAGTAAATACATTAAAAATCCAAAAACAATAAATTTGGTACCTAAATTTTCCTTGTTTCCCCTATTTTACAGGAAAATTACCTCCAGGCCATTTTGAGGCCTTAGGTATTTTATCTAGGGCTTCTTGGCTCGACTGGACAGTACCCCTTGTTTTTATTACTGTTTGATTTTTAGAAAATAAAATAAATATCAGAAAATTATCAAAAATTCACCAAAAACATAAAAAAATATAAAACACATAAAAATATTTTTATTTTGATTTTTGGTTGAATTTTGGTGCATTAAATAATTTGTCAAAGTGTGCTTGTATTTGCTTTCCTTATTTTCTTTACTTATTAAAAATCCAAAAAAAAGTATAAAAATAATTAAAAAACACTAAAAATATTTTATTGCTTTCTTTTCTTCATTTTTACTACTTCGTAGGCCTTCGGCCAATCCGTGCTCCTTGAGTTCGACCCTGGGTGCTATACCAGGTTAAACACATAGCAGGACCGCTTCTTTGTTTTGATTGATTTTATTTTTCGCGAGTGGTTCATTTTTCTTGATCGACACATCTGAGCGACCGAGGTCGCAACGACCAATTTAGATACACCTGATTGCCTTAGTCGCTCGGGTATTTTTGTGTGTCATCAGAATGGCGCCGTTGCCGGGGAGCACGGCTAAGTAGTTCTTTTTATTTTTCATTTTTGATTTTTCCGCGGCTTTTCGCGGCTCTTCGCGGCTTTTTGTCTATATTTTATTTTCACTTTATTCTGCTTTATTTTCTTTTTCTTTTATTTTTGTTTTTGTTTCTTTTGTGTGTTTATTTTATTTTACATTTTTGCACATATACCCTCTTATTTTTATTTCCTTTTATTTTCATTATTATTTGATTTTATTGGTTCTGACCACTCTATTTTTCTCTTGCGAGGGCCCGAGGACCGAGGCGGCTACTCTTGAGGAGCCGACGCAACCGCGGGATTCGGAGGCGGCTCCTTTCTTCGTGGAGCCGCAGGAGAGAGTGAGAGAGAGAGAGTTGAGTGGGCGAGGTCTTTTATTTTATTTTTATTATTATTGTAATAATACAGGACACTCTTGGACACTTGTGGATTGCTTAGCGGGTCTGTTTCGCCGAGCACCGGTGTGCTCGGGGGACCCTTAGGACCTTAGCGGTTTTTCGCGGTTTTTCGCGGTTTTATTTTCCTTTTCTTTCTGCCTTTTCCGGTGTTTACGCGGTTTTTGCTCGAGCCCCTACAATTAGGAATTTCTGGTGAATGTGCCGTAATTAGTAGGATCCACACACCTAACTGCTTATCTGTTCCTATAGATCGTTAATTGGACCTACTAAAAATAATTAATAAAAATAACCGATTCATTTGCCTTCGTAGCCTACGTGCCGCAGCCCGTCCTGTAAAGCGCTTACTCCTACCCTCGATTTGTCGGACAGAGGAGGGACGGGCCAAGACCGGACTCTTTGGCTTGGAGGTCGGTGACCGGTTAGACGGTTCTTCGCTAGAAATTGCTCGTTTAGGACTCGGCTTTCCCGTTGCATCATATAGGTAGTTTTCTTTCTGTCTTTACTTTTATGCGTGGATCATCTTGCATGTAGAGTGCTGGAGACAGGTACGCATTTCTTACTCAGCATGCATCATTGATTTATCGCGCATCGGCTTTTTCGTCTTCTCCCCCCGGTTTTGGACTTAATAATCAGGAGAACCGAAAAATTCGTTAGGCGTTTCTTTTTCTTGAAAAATATCTAAAAACAAAAACAATAAAATCAGGACTGCTAATCATACTTGACCTAAAAGACACTTCATTGAAAATCTGTCTTGGGGAGAGTAACCCCCTCCTTGTCTGGTTTGGATGAGCGAGAGAGTGATCCGCACATTAGGATAGAGCCTCTGATCTTTTCTTGACTGATTACCGGCTTTCAGTACGGGACAGTCGGTTGAGAAAGATCTGGATACCTATTGACCTCACGTAATCGCTCTGATAGACTGGATGATCACATAAAATAAAATTGACAAGATAATTGACTGATCCCTTCGGTCTTCAGCTCTGTGTGCGTAGGTGAATTGGGGGTTTGCTTGTTCATCTTGTTTGATTGCCAGATCCCTTCGATCCTTTCTCATCTATTCCCCTCCCTCACCTCCCCGCATTTCTTTATTCTTCTTCTCCCTGATCCCTGGATGATGGATTCCCCTCACCACGAGCCGACTCCTACGGCTTCTTCTCCGTCTTCTGACCATCACTCCAGTCCACCTTCTAGGGAGGTCGGATCTCCGACCAACCTCCCGCTCCCTCCCTCCCTTTCATCTCATCACTTTGGGCATGCTGTGCTAGACGTCTGAGGATATCAGACAGAGAAGATGCGAGACCCGGACAATGCTGTTACAGAGTTGAGAGCGCACTCCGTTGGGAACCAGAGAGAGCAGTGGAGATTAGCAGACATATCCTATTCCAGAGGGATGGAGGAGCAGATAGCACATGGAGCTCAGTCAGCTTCTACATTAGGTCCATTCGTCTTGGATTTGGATTACGTTCAGCGACTGCCGACGTTTTCAGGAGAGGCGCACGAGGAGCCATATCTTCACCTGTCCGCTTTCGAGGAGTTTTGTAGAGCACAAAGATATTCAGACGTCACTGCAGAGGAGCTGATGAGCAGGACCTTCCCATTCACGCTTCACGATAGAGCCATGAGATGGCACCGACGATTGGGAAGGACATTCGAGACGTGGGGAGAGCTACGCTGAGAGTTTCTACAGAGATACTTCCATCCACGTAGAACAGAGTTTATGCGATCTTTGATCATGGACTTTTCAGTTGACCCCCAGGAGCCATTGCACGAGGCATGGCCGAGGTTGCTTGACCTCTTGAGGAGATTCCCTGAGCACGGACTTCCACTTATAGATTTGATCGGGATCTCCATGCGGGGGATGACCGCGGAGCAGATAGCACTGGTGATTACCACATGTGGCGGTTCACACCGCAGTTCCGACATTCACTTTCTGGATACCATCTCGAGGCTACTTTCACAGAGTTCTTCTACACGAGATGCCTTGGTCGGGACAACACAAGTGGACGATGTTGTACCAGTGCGGTGTGTCACTTTACATGGTGATTCAGCTTCTACACACCAGCCCGAGGATTTGGATGATGCAGCACCATTGACAGAGGAGATGACCGCGATAGCAGAGGTTCGAACCCAGAGTCTACTTGAGTTCCCGTTGGCCTTCCAGTCGGAGTTCGAGTCAGTTCCAGAGTTCCCAGTCGATGAGTCTTGGATATCAGATCTTCTGATACTCCAGGAGCCGGAGGAGCCCCAGCTTTTGCAGCCATTGATTCAGACACTTCAGTTTCCAGTCCCGGAGGAGTCAGTTTTCTTCCTGCGGAGACACTTCTCGGATACAGACAATCACCAGGACTCAGCCCAGCAGCCACAGCTCGAGGAGGGACAGCACTTTGAGAGCACAGATATAGAGAGTCCCGTCTTCGAGCCTTTTGTCCTCCACTTTATTGAGATAGATACATTTCCTGAGGACCAGTTGGCGGCCAGCATAGCCGCAGAGCGAGGATCAGCTGCAGACACTTTGCCAGCTTCCGCGGTGTTGACTAGTACCTTCTCCTGCTTCCAGATTGCCGAGACTTACACTTCAGATGATGATGCAGCCTGGTGCACTGAGTGGATACTTGATAGCAGCGCAGATGCCCATCTAGATCCTGATCCTCCTCTAGTCACTTCGGATCTTGCATCTCTCCCCGAGGGTTATCTGCGGGAGGATGCCGCACTCGATGAGTACTCGGTTTCACCTACTGAGAGTGTTTCCGATCTGGCGGAACACGAAACCGAGTCTTTAGATCATTCTGATTCTGATTCTTCTCACCTCGACGAATCTCGCGAGGATGAGCCCATTCTTGAGATATTCGATGATTTGCCTGATCTTCTTCTTCTCTATTCATCGAATATCAGTCTGCTTAGAGAGTCTCCTAATCTTGATTGCCCACACTTGCTTGAGACACTGATTGACGTGGAGGATTCTATTACTGATCCATCTTTCTCCACGTTCGATTACTTCGGCTCCACACTCTCACTCCAGTCTGATTCAAAGCCGATGATTTCTTTTGTGCTACCGGATCCCGATCATTTATTCCCATATCTTTGGCCGGTAGCAGACACCCGCCTGATTGAATACCTGGGTGTCTTACTTTACACTGTTGAGTTCGTCGTTGTTCTCACACCGAGACTGCGGCGACAGTACGGCATTCGCCTTACCGATGCCGTCCTGAACCTTGATACTGCATTGTCCTAGCCTTTGCGCCCAGCTAGGGGCGTAAAATCTAGCGCTTGTTGAGAGGCACCTCAACATTGTACTCTTTTGTATATACGTGTTTCGTCTTATTTTGATCTTTCTTTCTTCCGTTCTTGTTTTCACCCCAGGTCTCGTTTAGGATTATCTTTGCTATACTTAGGATATTACTCATCCTAAGTATAGGGGGGTGGAAACACCGAGTTGTTCATTCGTTCTGTTTCATCACTTCTGTTGTGTTGCCTATACTTAAGGTTCTCCACCTTAAGTATAGGGGGAGTGATGTCCTCCCTCTGGTATATATTCGTAATTTTCTTCGTGTCTTTCTACCCCTGTTTTTGCTGCCTATACTTAGGGATATTTCACCCTAAGTATAGGGGGGTAGACCCTGTACATTCTGCACTCAGGTTTTCCCTTAGTATACAGCCTGCTATACTTAGGATTACTTGATCCTAAGTATAGGGGGGAGACCTGAGTCCCTCTTGACTTCTATCTTTTCTTCTTGTATAGCCTTTCTTTTCACTTTCCTATACCTAGCAGAGTTATGTCTTCTCCATCGCTCTTGACTTTGAGGACATCGTTCGAGCTAAGTATAGGGGGGTGTGTATATATTTCATATATACTTTAGCCATAACTCGTACTTTGTGTGAGCGTGTTAATAAATAAAAATGGCTAAAAACCACAAAAATTAAAAAATTTTCATGTACATAATCTTCTTTTATTTGCACATACATAGCTAGTGTACAAATTATTTTTGTAAAAATGATTTCAAAAAAATCTTTTGTGTAAAGCTTGTGTAAATATTTTTGTATCAAAATTATGTATATAGTACAAAATTTTTCCAAAATGTTTTGAAAATCAAAAGTTTGCAAAAATCTTGTGTAAATGTGTGTAAATATCTTTTTGCAAAACTTGCACTTCATGCATCATTCATACATGATTTCAAAACATTTTTCAAAAATTTTGCATGATTGTAAAATTTGTGTAAATAAGCAGCTTTTTGTACATATGTATATAGTTTTTCTGGATGATAGTTGACATTTAAACTAGCTTGGAATCAAATTGAGAAATGGAGCTTGATTAAGATCTTAATCCACCTAATTTCTAAGAGGAACCTTATAGGACTTAGGTTTAAGGCTTTTCAGGTCCATGGTGACTTAATTCTTTGAGTCCACTAGGCTATGATCACATGTCATCTCAATGAGCCTAAGTAGAACACTTAACAACAACACATGACTCATATAGATTATGGCTTTACTTGGACACCAGCACTATGCACCTAGCTCTCTACGGATGAGGTGGTGAGGAGGCAGTCTTCCTTGACTTGGGGTAGCATATGAGGGTAGTACTTCTAGGCGGAACCTCTCTTCTTCTTTTAGTGAAGGAAGTGCGTCTCAACTTGGTCTGGTTGCCATGAGGTCTAACGACGGGAGTTGTGGGTTGCAATAAAGCTTCAAAAGAGGGATAGTCTACTGGCTCAAGAGGAAAAACTCCTTGTATATATGCTGCACATGTATATGTTGTACAGATGCACTTGAAAAAAAAATGTGCAAAAAGAAAAGAACTCCAAAAAAAGTGGTGGGTCTGAGAGAAAATGATAATCCCACCGGAGTATGTATATAGAGTGCAATAAGCAAAGCTTGGTTTCATGATCCACCTGTTGTAGCTTGCAGCAGGGAGACTTGGCTACACTGGTCAAGCTCCCAAGGGTACTTGGCTACACTGGCCTTGACCCATTCTCTTCTTCCCCCTCTTCTTGAGCCGGTTGAACTTGAACTTAGAAGGGAATACCCCGCTCCTTGAGGAAAGAGTGGCCAGATTGAGGTCATAGAGTTACCTTGTTGGGGAGGGTTGTCAAGTTGCCATTTCTGAGGTGGAGAGCTTAGACTTCACATTCACAGGACAAGAAAAGATTCATGGTCTGCAGGGTTTGTGATTGAGGACTTGTTCTGATCTGGAGCATTGAGGAGTCTTGATTATAGATTAGTGGAACTTAGAGACTGTTGAGTTTTAAGCTTAAGTCTAAATAAGTTTCCAACACATTAATAATCCAAAGATCTGATCGAGCTCCATACCCCAATTTAATGAAGGCAAGTTTAATAATCAACCTTGATCCATGTACATCCTCTTTTTCTTTTTCTTTCTTTCTTTTCCACTTCTTTTTCAAATAAGTGTTTTCTAAGGGACTAGCAAAGTTAAGTATAGGGGGGTGATGAATACCCATTCATCACTCTTTATTCTTATATTTTAGCTACAAAAACCTTTGCAAATGCATGTAGATATGTGTAAATAGGAATAATTACCAAAAGCATGCATTGTGTAAAAATCTATAATTAGCATGTTTTTGTGCAAAAATAAAAGAATAAAGATTAAAAAGAAAAAGAGGGAAATATTTAGAATAAATATTGAGCAACCTAACCCAAGGGAGGGCTCAGCATGGGCCTGACCGCATGAAAACCAAAGTAGAGGGAGATAGGGGCTCTTGTGTAAATATTTATGTAAATAAAATAAAAATATTTTCCTCACCCAAAAATATGCTTGTAAATACTTGTATATATTTATAAAAATATAAAAAAAACAAAATAAAACGTTAAAAATAAAAAAGATCAAAAATACCTCCTTTCATCATGTACATAAACCACACCTATATTTATTTAGCTATGTAAATATATAAAAGTAATTTTTATAATTTTTGTAAATAGTCTATATTATATATTGTAAATAAATAAAATAAAAACAATTAAAAACCAAAACAAAACAAAAAAAGAAAAATCAAAAATACAAAAATACCTTGTACATATACCTTGTATATAGATGTATATATCTATTTATTTTATCTATGTAAATAAATAATAAAAATCAAATAAAGACATCCTTTTATTCCTTATTTTATACTATAAATAAATAAAATATAAAATAGGAATAAAATTGTACAAAAATAATAATCAAAAATCAAAAATCAAAAGCCTACATATTGTATATATACCTATATATAGCTATATAATGTAAATACCTTAATTTTATTTCCAAAAATTAATTAAAAATCACAAAAAATAGAGAAAAATAAAATAAAAATATTTTATGTTTTAAGTTTTTGTAAATTCGGTCATTTTCTAACTCAAATAAATAAATTAAAATTAATAAGCTTGGCGGGCTCTGATTGGTCCACGGGGGATTGTTGACCCCCGGTCAACTCTCCCCCCAGGACCACCAGAGCCGGGTCCTCCTCGCCCGACCCGTTTTCTCCAAATTCTTCACGGTTGACCCGACCGCCATTCCCCTTAACCCCGGGCCCCGATTACTGCCCGATCATCCAGGACCCTCGCCCGGGGTGGGTTTGCTGGATCCGAGCTCCGCCTGACTCGCTCGAACGCCATCTTCTCGGACCCGGCACCATATATAAAGTCGTCTCCGGCGACCTAATTCTTCCATCTTTGATCTTCCCCTCGGCGCCTGTGAGCTCCTCCAGCGTCCCTGAGTGACAGCCGAGGCCTTTGGAGTTGCAGCGAGGCCCGGGCAGCCGGGAGTCACTGATCCGGTGGTAAACGCCGCCGTGCGCCGCCGCGAGCGCGCTCAGCCTCGGGGAACTCGACGACCCCTTGCAGGCAATGACCGGGGGCTTCATCAGCTCCAGCCTAGTCGAATGCATCCATCAGGTAGTTCCTTTAGCCCGTAGAATAGCGTAGAATAGGATTTTTCGATTTCCAGTAGCTTAGCTCCGCCGATTCCGCCTGCCGTCTCCGTCCACGCACTTGACCATCCGACACCGCCATCACCTCCGCCAGACCCTTCTCCACCTTCTCCGACCCTTCACTCCCCCTGGCTCGCCCCGGAGCAGGGTTTCGGCTCTCACCCTCCGCCGTTCGCCGGAGAGCCTCCATAACGCCTCACCGTCCACCTTCCGCCCGCTCTGACGGGTCGAGGCACTTTGCCCTCGACCCAGCTTCTTTCCTGTGCAGGTTTCAGGGCTAATCGACCTCATCTGGAGGTCGGAACTTCTGGGCACAGCAGCTCCCGTTCCTCTACGTCGCCGGAGCTCTCTGGAGCTCCTCGCTTCCATCGGAGCAGCACACCAGGTGCGGAGCTTCAAGGCGAAGCTTTCCCGCACCCCAGGAGCGGTAGACAAGGACCACCGTGCACGCAGAGGGCCGGCGAACCTCGCCGGCCGCCAGTTCTTCCAGGATCCTCGTCCACCGTCAGATCGACCTCGACGCTCCAGATCAGATCGTGTTCGTTCGTTCTCGGAGCAGCCCTGTCCGCCAGATTGTTGAGGTTGGATCTCCACCGTCCGATGGTTGAGGTTTAACCACGACATCTTCGACCGTCAGATCCAGAACGTGGCTAAACCTCATCCGTTCGATCCAAGTGAGGCCTTCTTCGCAGACCCACGTTGCAGCACCACCGTCTGATCTTCCACGTGGACGCGCTCCAGCCGTCGGATCGACTCGAGGGATCCCTTGGGTGTGTGGCGCGTCGTCTCAGCCGTTTGATCTGCCATGCGTCGTGCATCCGTCCCTCGACATTAATAAAAGGGGTAATTAGCTCTAAGGCCCCCTTTCTTTTATGCATTTCATTTTAGTCCTGTAAATATTTTAGTCAGTTGTTTAGTTTTAGGGTAATTTGCACATTGGACCTCGTGCTTTAGTTTATTCGCAACTATACCCCTGTGTGTTGTGAGCCACGTGCTTCGTCACGTGTTGTTTGGGTTATTTGCAGTAGACCACCCTGTAGTTCTGGATGTTATTAAATGAATGAATGTTTTTAGATAATTGCATTTATACCCCTGCGCGCGTTTTATTTCCTCATGTGCGTGATATTTAGGGTAAATTGCATATAAGGCCCCTGGACTTTTGGTACATGTTACCAATAAGTCATGGGACCTTATTTTTGTTACATTTAGGTCCCTGAGTGCCCCAGGCACGTGCTTGGCGCGTGATTTGCTGGGTTAATTGCACCGTGACCCCCAGAACTTTGGGTATTTGCATTCCAGTCCCTGCACAGTACCCTTTTGTTATTTTTGAATAAAATATCAAATCACCTCCAAATCCAATGAGAATTTGACACATGGCTCCTGCCATGGTGTAGGATTTTCAAGGATTTTTGAGGACATTTCTGATTTCATTTGTTATTTTTAAAAATTCAAAAACCTTAATTTTTGCTACTGTCTAGATTGAAAAATCATAAAAAAAATATAAAAACTCCCCTAAAAATTTTATAAAAATTAGCTACTGTTTAGTTTAGTTTGCTTGATTTTCAAGCCAATTTTGGCTATTTATCATTGCTTAAAAACCTTAAAAACTTAAAAACACTTAAAAACCCATAAAAATTCTAGTAAATACATTAAAAATCCAAAAACAATAGATTTGGTACCTAAATTTTCCTTGTTTCCCCTATTTTACAGGAAATTTACCTCCGGGCCATTTTGAGGCCCTTAGGTATTTTATCTAGGGCTTCTTGGCTCGGCTGGACAGTACCCCTTGTTTTTATTACTGTTTGATTTTTAGAAAATAAAATAAATATCAGAAAATTATAAAAAATTCATCAAAAACATAAAAAAATATAAAACACATAAAAATATTTTTATTTTGATTTTTGGTTGAATTTTGGTGCATTAAATAATTTGTCAAAGTGTGCTTGTATTTGCTTTCCTTATTTTCTTTACTTATTAAAAATAAAAAAAAGTATAAAAATAATTAAAAAACACTAAAAATATTTTCTTGCTTTCTTTTCTTCATTTTTACTACTTCGTAGGCCTTCGGCCAATCCGTGCTCCTTGAGTTCGACCCTGGGTGCTATACCAGGTTAAACACATAGCAGGACCGCTTCTTTGTTTTGATTGATTTTATTTTTCGCGAGTGGTTCATTTTTCTTGATCGACACATCTGAGCGACCGAGGTCGCAACGACCGATTTAGATACACCTGATTGCCTTAGTCGCTCGGGTATTTTTGTGTGTCATCAGAATGCCGCCGTTGCCGGGGAGCACGGCTTAGTAGTTCTTTTTATTTTTCATTTTTGATTTTTCCGCGGCTTTTCGCGGCTCTTCCAGAGCTCGCGGCTCTTCGCGGCTTTTTGTCTATATTTTATTTTCACTTTATTCTGCTCTATTTTCTTTTTCTTTTATTTTTGTTTTTGTTTCTTTTGTGTGTTTATTTTATTTTACATTTTTGCACATATACCCTCTTATTTTTATTTCCTTTTATTTTCATTATTATTTGATTTTATTGGTTCTGACCACTCTATTTTTCTCTTGCGAGGGCCCGAGGACCGAGGCGGCTACTCTCTAGGAGCCGACGCAACCGCGGGATTCGGAGGCGGCTCCTTTCTTCACGGAGCCGCAGGAGAGAGTGAGAGAGAGAGTTGAGTGGGCGAGGTCTTTTATTTTATTTTTATTATTATTGTAATAATACAGGACACTCTTGGACACTTGTGGATTGCTTAGCGGGTCTGTTTCGCCGAGCACCGGTGTGCTCGGGGGACCCTTAGGACCTTAGCGGTTTTTCGCGGTTTTTCGCGGTTTTATTTTCCTTTTCTTTCGGCCTTTTCCGGTGTTTACGCGGTTTTTGCTCGAGCCCCTACACTTAGGAATTTCTGGTGAATGTGCCGTAATTAGTAGGATCCACACACCTAACTGCTTATCTGTTCCTATAGATCATTAATTGGACCTACTAAAAATAATTAAAAAAAATAACCGATTCATTTGCCTTCGTAGCCTACGTGCCGCAGCCCGTCCTGTAAAGCGCTTACTCCTACCCCCGATTTGTCGGACAGAGGAGGGACGGGCCAAGACCGGACTCTTTGGCTTGGAGGTCGGTGACCGGTTAGACGGTTCTTCGCTAGAAATTGCTCGTTTAGGACTCGGCTTTCCCGTTGCATCATATAGGTAGTTTTCTTTCTGTCTTTGCTTTTATGCGCGGATCATCTTGTATGTAGAGTGCTGGAGACAGGTACACATTTCTTACTCAGCATGCATCATTTATTTATCGCGCATCGGCTTTTTCGTCTTCTCCCCTGGTTTTGGACTTAATAATCAGGAGAACCGAAAAATTCGTTAGGCGTTTCTTTTTCTTGAAAAATATCTAAAAACAAAAACAATAAAATCAGGACTGCTAATCATACTTGACCTAAAAGACACTTCATTGAAAATCTGTCTTGGGGAGAGTAACCCCCTCCTTGTCTGGTTTGGATGAGCGAGAGAGTGATCCGCACATTAGGATAGAGCCTCCGATCTTTTCTTGACTGATTACCGGCTTTCAGTACGGGACAGTCGGTTGAGAAAGATCTGGATACCTATTGACCTCACGTAATCGCTATGATGGACTGGATGATCACCTAAAATAAAATTGACAAGATAATTGACTGATCCCTTCGGTCTTCAGCTCTGTGTGCGCTAAGTGCCCTGGAGAATTCATTTTGTGAATTGAATATTTGATTTCTAATTAGATATCATTGCAAAAATTCTTGAAATTAAAAATAATCCTAATTGCATCTTGAATTAGCCTATCATATGTATTCTTCTTGGATTAATTCTGGTGTTTTAAATGACATAAAAGTCAATATTTGCAATTTAGGATTCATTTGCATTGATTCACTCCTCTTTAAAGTATCTCATTCTAAAAAAACTTAGGTTGCACTTTTATCTCTACATCATTTTAAATTTAATTCTGGTTAAATTGCAATTTTTCATCACTAAAAGATATACAAATATATATATATATTACATTGTGCAACACACTTGAGAGATTAAATTTCACATTAATTTGAGACAAATTTTGACCTAAATGATTTTAGAAATAAATTCACCTCTCTGAGTACGACACTCGTAACTTGTCACTGCACATCATTTTAGGAGCATAAATATACTTCTTCTAGATACACTTTCACAAGTTGAAACATGAAACATTAAACCAACAATCAACGATCGTGGTGTCGGTTTCACATACTAATATAAGAAAGTTGATGTGGGATCATTAACACTCATTTTTTAAACCCAACACGATCTAGATGATAACTAGATACGATCATGTGACCACCCCAATAAAATAATAAAGGGACATTGTTGCATGTCATATCTAGTAAAACAATTTACATGTATACATAAGTATATAGAGTAATAAGGTACTGCAATGAATATTGAATTATATTATGTACTGAATATCTGTTTTATCAGAAAGATTTTGTGTGATGCCTAAATAATAGTAGGAAAGTGTATCTTATATTTTTCATTAATCTAAATCTGAGGAGGGATATTATAATTTAATCTAAAAGGACATATCATAATAACAGATCAACATAGTATTTACAAAATGCATTCCTCTTATAATGTTATTTATATGTATGTCAACAAAGTCTTTTTTAAAAATACATTTTTTATAATATTATTTATATGTATGTATTATCTTCCTCATCGAATAATAAACAAACACAACTAATTACTCTTATTCCAAGAGTTTAGGTTTATTATTGTTCCAAGATATCTGTAAATATTATTAAATAAAAGAAGCCTAAGTCTAAACTCAAAGCACATCCATCTTTATCCGTCAATTACAATATACACGAGGACTATAAATATTAAGAGGTTGGGGAGCTTGCACCAAGGTGCATGTAACTTCATATGCACCAATGCTAAAAATAACTATTTTTTAATTTTTAAAAAAGAAATCTTGGGGATTTATTTAGAAGTATTAATGGACTATGTGTTTCAATTTTTTGTGTAAAAATGATATTTCTAACGCGTCCATATGGACGGGCTCAATTTCAACAATTCTGAGACCATTAAAATTTGACAGTCTTGATGGATGGGTTATAAGTCTCGATAAAATTTAATTTTTGAATGACATTGTAGCGATATATGATGATCTAAACCTCATATGATTTCATTTCAAAAAATAAAATAAAAATGAATGCATGTGACACCGTGCATATAAAGTTACATACATGTTGGTGCAAGCTCCACAACCTCAAATATTAATAACCATTTCAAACTTATTTTTATTTATAACTTGACTCAATTCTATATAAATATATATCATACATCTTCCACGTGTTTCGGATTTTTATGCATAATATTTTTTATTTTTTGTTACTAAGAATGTGGATATTTAATAAGATAAACATGATAGGGTATTAATTATATATTTTTCAAATTAAGAAATAAATATAATATTAGTTTATCTAAAGTAAAATATATTACCATTCAGGTGGGAATTTGATGTTATATGATGAATTATACATAGAATTTTTTAGTGTTTTCCCCCAAATCTAAAAAGAGGGCAATATATAGATATTTATTTCTTTCATAATCTAACTATTCTTCAATTACAAGATCTATATAGTTGCGATTTAATTTACAAGAGTGGTATATTTACAAAAATCACATGTTATTCAATTGTATCTAGACCTGGTCAATGGGTCGGAGGCCTGCCCGCTCAGCCCGCTCATGCGTCAAGCTTGGGCCAAGAGATTTCAAGAATGGATCGACCCACTTGGCTCGCTCTGGCCCGTCCGTCAACTAGGTTGGCCGTGGACATGTGCCATAAAATCCGACCCGGTCCACACATATAAAAATATAGGTTTAAAATTATATTTTAGATACATTTAATATAATGTACTTCAAGTTTTTGTTTTACATTATCAATATTACATCTTATTTTATAGTTTACCAGCAAAGTAACAAATATTATTGTTACTTGGATTTAGAAAGATTAGATCATGCTAAAAAACTTAATTATCTCCATAAATTTGATTAAAAATTAATAAAAAAAATTTTACATTCGACCCATGGACATGCCCGACCCGACCCAGACTTGGACCGGACTTGGGCCTTAAAGTATGGCCTGTGGACCGAGCTGGACTTTGGACAAGGGGTTTTAAAATCTCGACCTCGTACTTTGGTCAGGTCTAGTTGTATCGTTGTTGGTGATAAATATAAGGAATGGAACCAATCAAAATTGGAGGGGGAATGGGACACCGACTAGTTGCCCAACTAACACGCCTAATTGAACACGTCAGTTGCTGAAATATACACATTTTTCTAATATAGTCCATCAATCAATTGAGTTATTTAATGCTATTTTAAAATCCCTATGAAGAAGCGTCAACTTCAAACCCATGGCCCATTTTTGGGATACCATCTTTCATCAACTTGATTGGATTTCATGATCAAACATCAAATCTAAATCACTATTTGAAGATTTTATCGATTTGATTAAAACCCTCAAATTGACCCTCAATCTACGCAAACAAAAATTGAATTTTCAAAAATCGTGGAGGGGTTAAAATCTTACGCAGAATCCGAAACAAAATCCACCCGATAAGAAATCTCCAATAGGTAAAAACGACACCTTCATTCATCAAAACATATATTTATTAATTTGTAATTACTTGTGAATTTCAGATCTGAGATTAGATGCTCGTAATGATTTAGATGTTCACACATGAATCATGAGAAACTTAGGAAGGATAAATATATATAATTTTTGACTTTGAGAATATGAACTCCCACTGCGGTTGGCTATCTAGCCCAATGAGCCGAGCCAGACCCTGGCTCGTGCTCGATAAGCCCAATTGGGCTCGAACTCGAGCCTCTTATCGAGCAAGCTCGGGCTCGATAAGTTTGGGGGTCGAGCCCGTTATTGAGTATGGTTTGGGCTTGAGCCAAGTCTGGCTTGTTAAGGGAAATGCCATTTTTGGTACAAAAGTACAAAGCCTAGGCTTGAACCTATGACTTCTTCTTTGAAGGATTATCTTTCTGACCAATAAGCCACTATTTGTGTTACATTTCAAAAGATAAATTATATTATATATTGTAATATTCTATTTGCTAATAAAAAATATTAATTTGATAATTATAATCTAGAAAAATATAAATATAGATGTAGCTATATGTTCCTTAGGAAAAATATAATATCGGTCGTCACGTTAGTGGATAATATATTATCAAATATTTTCATATTTAAAGACGTATAATAATATGAGATCGTAATTAAGTCTACAATATGATATATATGGAACATTGTCATGTTGGAATTCACATTCACATATATGAACATATATAATTATAAGGTGCCCACGAAATAAATCTATATCGATCTACAGTTTCGTTTGGTATAATATACATATTTAATTACTACTTATATAGACATACAACTATAGATATATGTACTGGTTTTTGAACATGTAACTCCTTTTGTGTGTGTATTATATATATACATACATATATATATATATATGTGTGTGTGTGTGTGTGTGTGTGTGTGTGTGTGGTGTGTGTGTGTGTGTGTGTGTGTGTGTGTGTGTATGTGTGTATGTATGTATGTATGTATGTATGTATCACTCCTCTATGTATATATGTTATATTCCTTATCGAGCTCTTTATCGAGTTATCAAGCCGAACATGGTCCAACTCGAGCTCGGCTCGTCAAGCCCAAAATTCTGACTCGGGTTCAGCTCAATAGCTTTAATGAGCCGGCTACGAACTCTTATCGAGCCGAACTCGAGCCTGGCTCATCGAGCCTTGACTCAATAGCCAGCCCTAACTCCTACGGATGGTGGGGGAGAGTGTTATATATGTGGTAAATTTTTACTCTTTAACTAAAACTTAATTAAGCATGTTGGACCCTCAAAACTCATCCATTAATATAACTAGTGAGCACACCCGTGCTATACACGGGTAAAAAGTATTTGGCAGATTGTGTGCCTGTTTGTGGTAATGTGCATATTAGTATGTGTATAAACATATTTTAAAAACAGCAACATTATTCAATTTCTTTTTTCCTTTTTTTTAAAAATTAATCAATGCTAATTTTTGATCTATATGAGCCACCATTTATTTAAACTTTTAAAATAACATTGGAAAAGTGTTGATGGACTGCCGCTGCTGATATAATGGCCATGGCATTCATCACTAACAACATTCGTTATTCTATACTTAACAAAAAACGATATAGTGACGGATATGGAAAACACCACTATAGACTCATTTTGTTAAAGGGAGGTTTCCTGAACAATGTATAATTAGCATATAAAATACTCAACATCTCTGTGAGGCATTTCCTTGTTTTGAACAAATCACTCACCATCAACATTAAGTCGAAGGAATTTTGATACTTGTTATATGCCTAAATCTATATGTTGCCTTATCTAAGACATGGATTACCATCCTTAAATGCAAACCTAAAACTATGAACCTCAAGTGCAACCGCTTACGACCAATCATTAGATCTCCTGATTGTGAAGCACCACCAACATCACCCTCTCGTGACTATGTTCGCCCATCGCAACTACTGATGACCTCCCTTAGACGATCAACACCACCGCCATATTTGAGTGAAGGCCTCCACCACTGTAACGTCCCAAACTTATGTCCCCGGTCCGTTATCGAGGAAAACTGGTCCTGACAACTTGTTGGGTACGGACCCAGATGGATCCGTTGACAACCACCCAAAATGCTTAAGCCCAAGTTGTCAAGTGATAATCCCCACCATTTATATACCACACCCACACTTTGTGAGTTTTAGGTATGGCACTATGTTTGGGGTTGGGGTGTTACAACATCCCCCACTTATATTCGCAACGTCCTCGTTGTGACATGGTCCATTCACATATTCTCAGTGATAGTGGCGGTTGCATGCTCCCGGCTTAGTTCCCTTCGGGTAGCCCTTTCCACTATCAGAGGGAACCCGCTCTGATACCATTTGTAACGTCCCAGGCTTATGTCCCCGGTCCGTTATCGAGGAAAACTGGCCCTGATAACTTGTTGGGTACGGACTCAGATGGATCCGTTGACAACCACCCAAAATGCTTAAGCCCAAGTTGTCAAGTAGTAATCCCCACCACTTACATACCACACCCACACTTTGTGAGTTTTAGGTATGGCACTATGTTTGGGGTTGGGGTATTTACAACCACTATGTACGTCGATAGTTATGCTTAGCCATTCGAATGTCATCACCATCATCGATTATTTGATTTTCTTACAAACCTCCAAGGTGCACTTCAGGAGGAGCATAGATTGTAGCGCCAAGGAGGGAAGATAGAGGGCAGTGGAGGGTTAGGAGGGAGAGTTGAACTTGGAAGGTATGTATGAGGACTTCCCTTAATCTGGATGTAAAAGTAATTGGTAGATTTCTACGATCTGGAATATCTTGAAAAAAAATATGGATGTCAGTGTGTCCCTCCTGCATAATATATTCAAGTGGTTCCCTTCGGGCAGGAGGTGGAGGCTTAGAAGGGGGAGATGAACTTGGAAGGGACGGGGGATGACTTCTCCTACTCCGGATGTCAACGTAATTGGTAGAATTCGGCAAGGATACGACTGGAATATCTTGACAAGCCCTCCTACACAATATATTCCCTAGTCTTTGTTTCGTGTAATGCATGGACAAGTTGTCTTAGGTGGAAGTAAAAATTATCACAAAACGAAAAAAATGACAATATATAACATTACTTTAACGCAACATTCTACGACGACATTAAATATAATTGTATACAAAAAAATATAGTTATATGAGAAATATATATATATATAAACATATATATAAGATATATATATATATAAGATATACTACACAAAATCTCATAAAGACATTGGGTGACGCATCATGAAAGCTTGGCATAAGGACGTTAGGCGGCAGACCAATTAAAGCTTCTTGATAATCTCAGAAATCGATGTGGTTGTATCGACTCACAAGGCGAGTCAACAGTCGGTGTTTGACCACACAAAAACTGAAATTAATCAACAATTAACCCACACTAAAGATCAATAAATTAGAAATAATGTGGAGTTAAAATTTATTTTTAACTCTGCACAAATGGTGTATAGGGACAAGTATGCAGAGAGTTCGAACACAGGGAGCAAACATGGTAGTTCAAGAAAATTGTGCAAGTGAATGTGTGTGTGATGTGTCTACACTAAGCAAGCAAACAAAGCAATTTTTGTGGGTTTTTAATTTTATATTTTTTATTTAATTTTTTTTAATTTTATATTTTTGTATTTTGATTTTTTTAATTTTCTGATTTTATATTTTCTTTTTATATTTTATAATTTTTTTTAATTTTCTTTTCCAATATTAGAATGTAAAAACAATGTAATAAAAGCAAGAAAGGGGGATTTATAAAAATAGATAAAAATGTTCAAAAATTAGGAAATAAAGTCTTTTTGGTCTTTTTATATTTTTTACTGTTTTTGTGATTTTTGGGTAATTTTTAGAATGTTTTTGGTATTTTTAATTAGCAAAATAAAGAAAATAGTGGCAAAAATGCAAGGCTGAAACTAAAATGGAGAAATAAAATAGCAAACAGTAGCAAAAATTCTCCAATTTAATTTTCATTTAAAGATAATAAAATAAGGAAAATTTGGACACCAAGATTATATTTTTAGGGTTTTTGAAGAATTTTTAATATTTTTATAAAGGTTTTTAGGGTTTTTTCAATTTTTAGGAGTTTGGTTTTGTAATTTTTAGTGATTTTTGGACTGAAATTAGAACACACTAAGAGAAACAAAATATATATTTTTTGGGATTTTTCTGGAGTGTTTTTATATTTTTTGGTATTTTATAAGCTAGAAAGTGCTGAAAATAGATGTTTTTGATTTTTAATAAATATAAAAATGCAATAATTATAAAAAATAAAAATATGGCGTTAATCTATGATGCAACAAAGACTTAAACTGAATTTTGGGGATTTTTTGGGGTTTTATAGATGCATGCAAAAATTAGAGCAACATAAGGAAAAAGCATGTTTGCAGGGACGTTTTTGTAATATCCAACAAATGTGGGGGCTTTAGCGCAACTTTCACAAAAACTTACAACTGAATCAAGTATTTACTGGACTAAGATTAATAACAAAAATGCCCGAGGGGCTTTCCCGCAAAAGCACCCAGGTCACGCGCGATGGCACGCGCCTGGCGGGGATGTATATGCAAATTGCAGAACTTCGCGGAATAAGGATGCAAATAACCAAAGTTTCTAAAGGGGGCACGGATAGTTTAGATGCTACTTAAATATTACAAAAAGGTACGAGGGCTAGTTCGCAAAATACCCAGCTGCTGAGTGATCCAACGGCTGGGTGTCGTTTACTTAAGACACGTGGCGCACCAGGGGAGCCCGATACCCCTTTGCAGCTTGCGGCCAGGATTAGAAGATCAGACGTGCATCGAACGGTCCTGGGCTCGCGAGATCCAACGGTAGCTGTACACCCGCCTGGGTGTTCTTGATCCTACGGCAGTGTATGCGACTGGAAGATCCGAGGAAATTTCGGTCACGCGCGGGGGCTCGCTCCAACCGCCAAAATCACGACCGACGGTCGTGATATCCTCCAGCTACTCCTCCCCTACGTCCAGGTGGCGCGGATGGGGCCGCAGGCCGTTGAATGACCCCCAGCCGCTCGACGAGGCTTCCGCCGACCTGGGGCTGACCTCGGGCAAAAAGTCGAGGCGCGGAAGCCTCTCCTGGGTCCTGCAAGGGACAGACAAAAACGCAGCAACACACAAATGCAAAACCCAGGTATTTATTAGTGGTAGTTTGGCGGGTGATGGCGTGGATGGTTGGCTGCCGGAGCTCGAAGAACTCCGGCAACGTGGTCGGTTGCGGACTGGGGGTGAAATGTTTGACGAATCAACAAGATTAAGGCTCGAAACGTAGGCTAAGATAACCAGCTAACCAAACAACAAAAAAAAAGGCACGAAATACAACGAAAATGGTCCTCAATGGCGATCAAAACCAGAGGTTGGTACCTCAACGGCCGCACTTGGCCGGAGATGGAGGAACGACCAAGGAGACGCGCCGAGCGCTGCCCTAGATAGCTGGAGGTGGTGTTGTCACCACCACCAGTCCTGAGCCAAAACAAGGGGGCTTGAGACGGTCAAAATGGGGTTCAAGTCGAACATGGAGGTGGAGGGGCTATTTTGAAACATGGCTCTGGCGCGATGTTTCAAGGGCGTGTCACGGGCGAATCTTTGATCGAATCGCCAAGCCAATAGGTGGGCGTGGATGATCAGTCATAGGGCTACATATCTCGTGAAGAGACCGACCTCAAACGGTGAAAGAATCGGCCTCCAAAAATCGTCAAAAATGAGAGAAAAGTCATTCTGACAGGCAGCAGGCATTGGGTCAGAGAGTTGACCCAGGTCAACTCTCCAGCCCTCCTGGTTGGTCCACGTGGACCAACCAGGAAAAAGCCTGGAAAAAATTATTGTAAAATCATTTAAAAATAGTAAACGATTTTATTAATTTTTGATTAAAAAAAGTGTTTATTTTTTTATAAATTATTTTATAGTGATTTTTATTTATTTTTATGAGACGTATTTTTACAAGTTTGCATTTATGCCCTTTATAGTATATATATCTATATATTTAAGTATTCTATTTTTATTTAGGTATTTTTAATATTATTATTTTTATTTATGATTTTATAAAATTATAAAATACTTTTATCTACACAAATCTATTTTTATTTTATTTTTATGAAAAGTTTTGTATATTGAATAAATTATATGTATAGAAAGTATAGGCATACTTATAGGTATAATACCTATGTATCAAATATGTTTGTATTTTATTTTGAGTTTTATTTACATTTTTATTCTGATTTTAATACACATAATTATTATAAGTAATATTTACAACATTATAAAAATATAAAAATACAAAAATAATGAATAAATAATAAATTGAATATTTTAATATGTACAAGTATACAATGTGGGTCCAAAACTCAACTTTCAAACCGTAGCTCCGCCAAATGCGAAACCACCGCTATTAAATAGCTTATTTTCTTCTATTTACAATTAAAGGTGAGTATGCTTCATTTGGAGTTTTCATTTGTGAGATACGGGTCTGGGATGTTGGCATTCTGGAATTTTATTCAGACCATAACTTTTTATCTGTACATTATTTTTCTGTGAAATCAATTTTGTATTTTTCTTTATAAAATTATCTACAACTTTCATGTACAAAGTTTCTTTATTTGATGCACAAAAAGTGGAACCAAAAATAGGTCCCAAAATGAATAAAGAATGAATTAATAATTAAAGGTATTTTATCTGTATTTCTGACCTTATCTCCCCCTACTTTATTCCTTGTCGACCTAGTCATCAAGATGCCTAGGTCTCGGGGTTTCGGGTCATAAAATATTTACAATATTTTATTCTTTTTCTTTTTCTTTCCTTTATTCTATAATTTTGGCTTTAAAAACCGCAATTTATACAATATTTACACACATATACATGAATGCTAAAATGCATGAATTACGCATATTTACACGCATTTACTAGGGTTTTTAAGGCCAAAATGATAGAATAAAGATGATGAAATGTGGATTCATCATCCCCCTATACTTGCCTTTGCTATTCCCTAGCAAACACTTATGCAATAAGTGCAAAAGAAGAAGAAAAGAAAAAGAAGAACTTGGATCTTATTTGATTATCAAACTTGTCTTCGCAAAATCAAAGTTTGGAGTTTAAGTCGGACCTTTGGAATTTTAGTGCGGGCGGAACCTTAGTGAGAACCGTGTTTGAAATTCAACAGTCCTTGAGAATCCCAAAACTCTGTCCAAGTCTCCTCAATAGCCAGGTCAGAAATACTTCAACCCATACGCAAATTCTTACGACTATGAATCTGACTTGTACAGTGTAAGTGATGGTGGCTCTCCCCAACTAGAATGATAAAGAAACTGACTTCTCCAGTACGACAACCCAATGATTCCCCAATCCAGCAACTCCATCCTCGAGGAGCGGGGTATTCCCTTCTAAGTTCAAGTGGCAACCAGCTCAAGAGGAGGGGGTGAAGAGAAGAATGGACGGTAGCCAGTGTGGCTACCTATCCCGGGATGCAAGACCAGTGTAGTCAAGTCATCCTGCTGCAGGCTCACATATTTGACTTTGGAACTCGAGCTTGCTTATTGACTTTGTACATACTTGCAGGCTTTTTATTTTTGTACATGCCTGAACTTTTTTTTTTGAATACTATATACAGCAGCATTTACATAAGGAGTTTTTCCTCTTGAGCCAGTAGACTATCCCTCTTTTGAAGCTTTATCGCAACCCACAGCCTCCTGTCTTTAGACTTCCTAATCACTGGACGGGTTGGGGCGCACTTCCCTCCCTAGAGGAGGACAAGTGTTTCCACCTGTGTGCGTCTCATACCGGCAAATCCAATCCCCTCACCACTCCAACTGAGTTGAGCCATGTGGAAGGTGCAAGTGTCCAAGTTAGGTCATTATCAACAAGAATCGTGCGTGTGCTCCGAAATACTCTACTTAGGCAGTCAAGAATCTATAGAACCAAGTCTCGTGATTCTCAAAGAATTAAGTCAACTAGACCTGAAGTACCTCAAACCCAATTCCTATAAGGTTCCTGTTATTAGGTAGATTTTAAGGTCCAATCAAGCTCCAATCTCCAGATTTTACTTAGACTTGTTCAACTTTCAAACTCAATCCGAAAAATGCGAATGCTATGCAATGCAATGCAGAAAATATTTTTGTGATGCAATTTTCAAGAATTTTGAACTTTTTATGAATTTTTGAAAAGATGATGATGATGCATATGCATTTTTTTGTCTTTTTCAAAAAGATTTTTCAAATGTTTTTGGATTTTAATTTTTGCAAATGTTTATGGGATTTTTGAAAAGAAAAAGTTTTGGCTGAAAATCTAGGTTAAAACTATGTACACGGGAGTGCTTCTTATATATATAAGAAGTGGATTTTAAGAATTTACACGGTTAAGTGATCAATTTTATAAGTACATGTATATAGTGGATTTTGGTGTGATGTAAATATTCCTCAAACTTATTTGACACAAGCTTTTCACACAATTTTTGAAAACAATAGTCCAAAATAATTTTTACAAACATTTTTGCAAACATGTACACACATTTGAAAGTCATTTTGCAAAGGTTTTCAAAACAGTATATATAGGTTTTTCAAAACATTTTTGCAACCATTTTTCAAACCATTTGCAAATCATTTTTCAAACATTTTATTTCACACAAAGAAAAGAAATTTTGCAAACCACACATTTTTACAAAGGTTGAAAACATGTAACAAAACGTTTTCAAAATAGTTTTCAATAAATGTTCACAAAGATTTTCAAACTATTTTTCAAATATTTTGCAAAAAACATTTTTACCTGATTTATTAATCAGTAAATACAAAAAGAATTTGAGGAATAACCACATCTTTTTATTAAGGAATTTTAATGAATTTTAAAGAATTATTAGCCATATTTATTAAGAAAATACGAAAGTACGAGTTATGGCTAAAGTATATACGCAGTATATACGACCCCCCTATACTTAGCTTGAGCTATGTCCTCATAGATCGGAGAGAAAAGAAAAGACATAACTCGTACTAAGTATAGACAAGTCTAAAGAATAAATACATAATGAAGGAATCAATGAATGAGAAGTCGACCGTCCCCCCTATACTTAGGATCAAATAATCCTAAGTATAGCAGACTGTACACAAAGCAGGGAGGGTCAAGGGTGGGAATGAACAGATCGTACTCAGGTTGTCTCCCCCTATACTTAGGGTAAGATATCCCTAAGTATAGACAAGAAGAGGAGACAATGGAGAGGATCAAAGAATAGAACAACTCGGGGTGCACACCCCCTATACTTAGGACAAAGTACGTCCTAAGTATGGAAAACTGTCTACAAGGGCGGCACCTTTTTGATAGATGAAGAAGATAGAAAATGAAAAGAAGAAAAGAGATCTGAAGATGGAAGGATAGATCAGAGGATATACACATCACTCCCCCTATACTTAGGGTAAAAGAAGCCCTAAGTATAGGCAACAACAGGAGTGATCACACGAAATGAAGAATGAAGACTCGACTCATCCACCCCCTATACTTAGGACAAAGTACGTCCTAAGCAAGGCAGACACGAGAATGGGTGGACGAGTAAAAACAGGAGAGACAGAGATGAACAACAGAGAATGTACAACAGAGGTGGATGTACATAAGGTCAAGAAGGTCGAAAGCTAACCTTCTTGCGAGACCGCTGAGGGATAGATCTAGTGTGGTGTATGTCGACATCGGGGTCCACAGTGGACGGAAGCCGATCAGGGTCGACACGGTGAAGGCCCTCAGTGGAATCAAAACGGAAAGGGACGAACTGATCAATGGAAGCAGTATGGCTGGGTTCTTCCTTGGTGGTCCTATGGTGTGAAGGCACAGACGGGTGAGTGGAAGAAGTACGACTAGGTCCGGCCTTGGAAGTCTCGCAGATGTCAAAGTGAAATGGGACAAACTCATCATCCTCGGAAGAAGTGTAATCGGAGTCGTCCTGCGAGTCCTCGTCCAGGTCAAAATCAAAAGGCACGAAATCATCACTGGAAGTATACGAACTCAGATCGTCCTCAAGAGTCTCAACGGGATCATCTTTCTCATCAAAAGACCCAAATTGCTGAAGAAAAGCGATCAAATCAACTTCGGCCTTTGGACCATCAGAATCAACATGGACAGGAGCGGACTCATCAGTGGAAGTAGTCAAAGCAGGTCCGTCCTGTCTAGTCTTACATGGTTCATTTGTTTCCTTATGAGGTCTCTCAAAGTAATGGGAAACTTCATAAACATCCTCAATTATCTTGGTATCTGCCCCCTGCTCAAATGGTTCAATCACGTAGATACTCTGGATCTCATCAACACATCGCCATACACCAGGAGGAGGATCAGTGAGGTCCATGCTTTCCGACTTCCTCCCCTTTCGGGGGATCCGTCGGGGCTCATCAGGGATTTGCTAAGGAAGTATCTCTAGCAGCATCAGGTCTGTCACAGGCCTCATAGTCAGCTATGATCGGTGAAGGTGCATCAGGTGCAGGTCTCTGGTCAACTGTGGGTGCGGTGATCAGCACTTCGCTCTCGTCAACAGGACGGAAGCGAACCTCTCCCGATCCATAGTCAACAACGACCCTCGCAGAAGCGAGGAATGGTCGTCCCAGGATGATTGGAGATGGCTCCCCTGTAGAGTTCTCCATGGGCAACACGACAAAATCAACATTGTGGCTCGTGCCCTGAATAGAAATGACGGCGTTTTCAAGGATACCCTTCGGCCTCTTGATAGATCCATCAGCAAACTGAACGATCATCCTGGTCTTCTTTAGAGGCCCTAAGTGAAGAGACTGTACCAGCGAGAAGGGTAATATGCTAATAGATGCACCACCGTCCAGGAGAGTGCAATCACAAGTGTAGTCAGAGATGGTGCAAGTGATGAAAGGTGTAGCTGTGTTCTTCTTCTTGGGAATGGGACGGTGTGTGATGGCGAGGGAAGTGGCCATGGTCAGATCTGCTCCTCCGCTTTCTCTTCTTGGGAAGAGGGGCAGATAAATCAGTCATGGCCTGCTGAAGTGGGGCACGGATGATCTCATGAATAGTAGCCACCACTTCGGGTTCAGATAGCATTTTTTTGAATTTTTGGACTTCCTCCATACAAGGGAGGAAGTCGGAATCAGCATATACACGAGGCATGCCAAGAGCAGTCTGTACATCGGCATCCTCGGGGTCAAAGGTGGGACTATGTGTGAATGCATGTATGGTCCAGGGTTCTGGCAAGTGGGCTCTCTCCTCAAAATATTGATCAACCAAGTGTCTCCCGAAATCTTTTTGGTCTTTTAAAATTTTCTCATTTTTTTGTATTTTTGGCGATTGCAAGCTCCCATGATCACCTACAAGTGAAGCCGTATTCCCGACGAAAGGAGCATTAATCTGATTCTTCCTCAAGAAAGCAATATATCATTCATCAAATCAATGCGCTTTGTCATCCGATTCAAGATATCACTCATAGAGATCGAGGAGGTGACTCCATCATGTCAAACTCGGGTGGATGTGAAGGTGGAGGTGGATAATACACAGGTGGAGGTGGAGGTGGGCAGAAGTCCGAGGTCTGATACTGTGGCTGAGACGGATATGTACAAAAATCAGAAAAAGTAGGAGGAGGATCCTCATGATAAAAGGGAGGTGGATCGGCTGGAGCGAGCGAGGGGTCCGCAAAGTCCGGATAAAATGCACTCCAGGGATCCATCTCGAAAACAAAAGGAAATGATCGAGAGAGCACGGTGGTCAAGTCAAGAGAGTGAAGAAGAAAGGCGCAAGTGCGCAGAGATGATCTAGGACACACACAACAATCACAGTCAAAAATGAAAATAATGCAAACCCTCAAATTCACCTACTCAACTCAGTAGAGACCGCAAAGAGCGGTCTTTTTATCTTGTCTGTTTTAGAGTTAGGTGAGAAGTCCAAGATTATGCAAACACTTAGGGGGCTGAATGGGATTTTGGGCTCTAACCTTAGTGTGTGCGCGAGCAGATAAAAGCGAAGACAATGAGGGGATTACTCGCCCCAATACAAGATGTTTCTTTTTGATCGGTTTTAGGGTCAAGTAAAATTAGCAGTCCCAATTTTATTGATTATCACTTTTTTTTTGGATTTTTAATAAAAATGCACGAGCCTATCGGGGAATCAATTCCTTTGAACACCTAGGTTGGCAAAATCAGAGGGAGAGGCGGAAAAGCAATGCAAGCGGCAATCGATGATGTATGCTAAAGAGAAATGCTCACCTTGCCTCCAGCACTCTACATGCAAGGATGCTCAGCAGAATTGAAACCTATCTATATGCAAATGCAAAAGCCGATGAAATCACCCTAAGTTTCAGAAATTGCTATTATCGTGAAGAACCACAAGTTGACCACCAACCCTCAATCCTAATGTCCGGTCTAGGCTCACCCCTCCTCTGCTCAACACATTTGAGTTAGGAGAAAGCGCTTGTGTGGGAATGAGCTCGCGGCGCGTGGATCGAAAGCTAATGATCAACTGTTTAAGATTTTGACTAAGTCCAAATGAAACTATAGGTGCATGCAAAGTATTAGGTGTTTGGCCTTAGTCTATCGCAAGCAATCCTAGAACTAGGGGCTCAATCACACAAAATAAATAAAATCGAAAAAACAAAACAAAATAAAAAGAATGCGAGAAAACACGAAAAAGCCGCGAAAAGCACAGCGAGCCCCCAAGTGAACAATCACTTGGAAATTGGGCTCGCACGAATCCAAATGTCCGGGGGTACCTGTATTATTACAATAAATGGTCTCTCTCTCACTACGAATTACAAAATAAATACAATGCAAGAAAATAAATGCTAAGTAGTTGTCTTGCAAAATCCTCCAAGCCCTTCTTCGTGCAAAGCTAAAGCCGCTTCACGTGGGTGCCAAGGTGCTCCAAGAGGGGCTCCTCCCTCGATCCGCGTACCTCGCACGGAATCCAAACAAGGAGAGTGGTTAGACAATTCAAAAGATATATCAAAAATAAGGAAAATAAAACAAGCAGAAATAAAAGCAGCAAAGGTAGACAAATGATCACAACACGAAGCAAAAACTCGAACTACGTGATGTTGCTCCCTGGCAACGGCGCCATTTGATAATCTCAGAAATCGATGTGGTTGTATCGACTCACAAGGCGAGTCAACAGTCGGTGTTTGACCACACAAAATCTGAAATTAATCAACAATTAACCCACACTAAAGATCAATAAATTAGAAATAATGTGGAGTAAAAATTTATTTTTAACTCTGCACAAATGGTGTATAGGGACAAGTATGCAGAGAGTTCGAACACAGGGAGCAAACAGGGTAGTTGAAGAAAATTGTGCAAGTGAATGTGTGTGTGATGTGTCTACACTAAGCAAGCAAACAAAGCAATTTTTGTGGGTTTTTAATTTTATATTTTTTATTTAATTTTTTTAATTTTATATTTTTGTATTTTGATTTTTTTTTAATTTTCTGATTTTATATTTTCTTTTTATATTTTATAATTTTTTTAATTTTCTTTTCCAATATTGGAATGTAAAAACAATGTAATAAAAGCAAGAAAGGGGGATTTATAAAAATAGATAAAAATGTTCAAAAATTAGGAAATAAAGTCTTTTTGGTCGTTTTATATTTTGTTTACTGTTTTTGTGATTTTTGGGTAATTTTTAGAATGTTTTTGGTATTTTTAATTAGCAAAATAAAGAAAACAGTGGCAAAAATGCAAGGCTGAAACTAAAATGGAGAAATAAAATAGCAAACAGTAGCAAAAATTCTCCAATTTAATTTTCACTTAAAGATAATAAAATAAGGAAAATTTGGACACCAAGATTATATTTTTAGGGTTTTTGAAGAATTTTTAATATTTTTATAAAGGTTTTTAGGGTTTTGCAATTTTTAGGAGTTTGGTTTTGTAATTTTTAGTGATTTTTGGATTGAAATTAGAACACACTAAGAGAAACAAAATATATTTTTTTGGGATTTTTCTGGGAGTGTTTTTATATTTTTTTGGTATTTTATAAGCTAGACAGTGCTGAAAATAGATGTTTTTGATTTTTAATAAATATAAAAATGCAATAATTATAAAAAATAAAAATATGGCGTTAATCTATGATGCAACAGAGACTTAAACTGAATTTTGGGGATTTTTGGGGGTTTTATAGATGCATGCAAAAATTAGAGCAACATAAGGAAAAAGCATGTTTGCAGGGACGTTTTTGTAATATCCAACAAATGTGGGGGCTTTAGCGCAACTTTCACAAAAACTTACAACTGAATCAAGTATTTATTGGACTAAGATTAATAACAAAAATGCCCGAGGGGCTTTCCCGCAAAAGCACCCAGGTCACGCGCGATGGCACGCGCCTGGCGGGGATGTATATGCAAATTGCAGAACTTCGCGGAATAAGGATGCAAAATAACCAAAGTTTCTAAAGGGGGCACGGATAGTTTAGATGCTACTTAAATATTACAAAAAGGTACGAGGGCTAGTTCACAAAATACCCAGCTGTTGAGTGATCCAACGGCTGGGTGTCGTTTACTTAAGACACGTGGCGCACCAGGGAGCTCGATACCCCTTCGCAGCTTGCGGCCAGGATTAGAAGATCAGACGTGCATCGAACGGTCCTGGGCTCGCGAGATCCAATGGTAGCTGTACACCCGCCTGGGTGTTCTTGATCCTACGGTAGTGGATGCGACTGGAAGATCCGAGGAAGAACTCGGCCTTGCCGAGTTTCGGTCACGCGCGGGGGCTCGCTCCAACCGCCAAAATCACGGCCGACGGTCGTGATCTCCTCCAGCTACTCCTCCCGTACGTCCAGGTGGCGCGGATGGGGCCGCGGGCCGTTGAATGACCCCCAGCCGCTCGACGAGGCTTCCGCCGACCTGGGGCTGATCTCGGGCAAAAAGTCGAGGCGCGGAAGCCTCTCCTGGGTCCTGCAAGGGACAGACAAAAACGCAGCAACACACAAATGCAAAACCCAGGTATTTATTGGCGGTAGTTTGGCGGGTGATGGCGTGGATGGTTGGCTGCCGGAGCTCGAAGAACTCCGGCAACGTGGTCGGTTGCGGACTGGGGGTGAAATGTTTGACGAATCAACAAGATTAAGGCTCGAAACGTAGGCTAAGATAACTAGCTAACCAAACAACAAAAAAAGGCACGAAATACAACGAAAATGGTCCTCAATGGCGATCAAAACCAGAGGTTGGTACCTCGACGGCCGCACTTGGCCGGAGATGGTGGAACGGCCAAGGAGACGCGCCGAGCGCTGCCCTAGATGGCTGGAGGTGGTGCTGTCACCACCACCAGTCCTGAGCCAAAACAAGGGGGCTTGAGACGGTCAAAATGGGGTTCAAGTCGAACATGGAGGTGGAGGGGCTATTTTGAAACATGGCTCTGGCGCGATGTTCAAGGGCGTGTCACGGGCGAATCTTTGATCGAATCGCCAAGCCAATAGGTGGGCGTGGATGATCAGTCATAGGGCTACATATCTCGTGAAGAGACCGACCTCAAACGGTGAAAGAATCGGCCTCCAAAAATCGTCAAAAACGAGAGAAAAGTCATTCTGACAGGCAGCAGGCATTGGGTCTGAGAGTTGACCCAGGTCAACTCTCCAGCCCTCCTGGTTGGTCCACGTGGACCAACCAGGAAAAAGCCTGGAAAAAATTATTGTAAAATCATTTAAAAATAGTAAACGATTTTATTAATTTTTGATTAAAAAAAGTGTTTATTTTTTTATAAATTATTTTATAGTGATTTTTATTTATTTTTATGAGACGTATTTTTACAAGTTTGCATTTATGCCCTTTATAGTATATATATCTATATATTTAAGTATTCTATTTTTCTTTAGGTATTTTTAATATTATTATTTTTATTTATGATTTTATAAAATTATAAAATACTTTTATCTACACAAATCTATTTTTATTTTATTTTTATGAAAAGTTTTGTATATTGAATAAATTATATGTATAGAAAGTATAGGCATACTTATAGGTATAATACCTATGTATCAAATATGTTTGTATTTTATTTTGAGTTTTATTTACATTTTTATTCTGATTTTAATACACATAATTATTATAAGTAATATTTACAACATTATAAAAATATAAAAATACAAAAATAATGAATAAATAATAAATTGAATATTTTAATATGTACAAGTATACAATGTGGGTCCAAAACCCAACTTTCAAACCGTAGCTCCGCCAAATGCGAAACCACCGCTATTAAATAGCTTATTTTCTTCTATATAAATTAAAGGTGAGTATGCTTCATTTGGAGTTTTCATTTGTGAGATACGGGTCTGGGATGTTGGCATTCTGGAATTTTATTCAGACCATAACTTTTTATCTGTACATTATTTTTCTGTGAAATCAATTTTGTATTTTTCTTTATAAAATTATCTACAACTTTCATGTACAAAGTTTCTTTATTTGATGCACAAAAAGTGGAACCAAAAATAGGTCCCAAAATGAATAAAGAATGAATTAATAATTAAAGGTATTTTATCTGTATTTCTGACCTTATCTCCCCCTACTTTATTCCTTGTCGACCTAGTCATCAAGATGCCTAGGTCTCGGGGTTTCGGGTCATAAAATATTTACAATATTTTATTCTTTTTCTTTTCTTTCCTTTATTCTATAATTTTGGCTTTAAAAACCGTAATTTATACAATATTTACACACATATACATGAATGCTAAAATGCATGAATTACGCATATTTACACGCATTTACTAGAGTTTTTAAGGCCAAAATGATAGAATAAAGATGATGAAACGTGGATTCATCATCCCCATATACTTGCCTTTGCTATTCCCTAGCAAACACTTATGTCGGATCCCCCTAAACTTGGATCTTATTTGATTATCAAACTTGTCTTCGCAAAATCAAAGTTTGGAGTTTAAGTCGGACCTTTGGAATTTTAGTGCGGGCGGAACCTTAGTGAGAACTGTGTTTGAAATTCAACAGTCCTTGAGAATCCCAAAACTCTGTCCAAGTCTCCTCAATAGCCAGGTCAGAAATACTTCAACCCATACGCAAATTCTTACGACTATGAATCTGACTTGTACAGTGTAAGTGATGGTGGCTCTCCCCAACTAGAATGACAAAGAAACTGACTTCTCCAGTACGACAACCCAATGATTCCCCAATCCAGCAACTCCATCCTCGAGGAGCGGGGTATTCCCTTCTAAGTTCAAGTGGCAACCAGCTCAAGAGGAGGGGGTGAAGAGAAGAATGGACGGTAGCCAGTGTAGCTACCTATCCCGGGATGCAAGACCAGTGTAGTCAAGTCATCCTGCTGCAGGCTCACATATTTGACTTTGGAACTCAAGCTTGCTTATTGACTTTGTACATACTTGCAGGCTTTTTATTTTTGTACATGCCTGAACTTTTTTTTTTGAATACTATATACAGCAGCATTTACATAAGGAGTTTTTCCTCTTGAGCCAGTAGACTATCCCTCTTTTGAAGCTTTATCGCAACCCACAGCCTCCTGTCTTTAGACTTCCTAATCACTGGACGGGTTGGGGCGCACTTCCCTCCCTAGAGGAGGACAAGTGTTTCCACCTGTGTGCGTCTCATACTGGCAAATCCAATCCCCTCACCACTCCAACTGAGTTGAGCCATGTGGAAGGTGCAAGTGTCCAAGTTAGGTCATTATCAACAAGAATCGTGCGTGTGCTCCGAAATACTCTACTTAGGCAGTCAAGAATCCATTGAACCAAGTCTCGTGATTCTCAAAGAATTAAGTCAACTAGACCTGAAGTACCTCAAACCCAGTTCCTATAAGGTTCCTGTTATTAGGTAGATTTTAAGGTCCAATCAAGCTCCAATCTCCGGATTTTACTTAGACTTGTTCAACTTTCAAACTCAATCCGAAAAATGCGAATGCTATGCAATGCAATGCAGAAGATATTTTTGTGATGCACTTTTCAAGAATTTTGAACTTTTTATGAATTTTTAAAAAGATGATGATGATGCATATGCATTTTTTGTCTTTTTCAAAAAGATTTTTCAAATGTTTTTGGATTTTAATTTTTGCAAATGTTTATGGGCTTTTTGAAAAGAAAAAGTTTTGGCTGAAAATCTAGGTTAAACCTATGTACACGGGAGTGCTTCTTATATATATAAGAAGTGGATTTTAAGAATTTACACGGTTAAGTGATCAATTTTATAAGTACATGTATATAGTGGATTTTGGTGTGATGTAAATATTCCTCAAACTTATTTGACACAAGCTTTTCACACAATTTTTGAAAACAATAGTCCAAAATAATTTTTACAAACATTTTTGCAAACATGTACACACATTTGAAAGTCATTTTGCAAAGGTTTTCAAAACAGTATATATAGGCTTTTCAAAACATTTTTGCAACCATTTTTCAAACCATTTGCAAATCATTTTTCAAACATTTTATTTCGCACAAAGAAAAGAAATTTTGCAAACCACACATTTTTACAAAGGTTGAAAACATGTAACAAAACGTTTTCAAAATAGTTTTCAATAAATGTTCACAAAGATTTTCAAACTATTTTTCAAACATTTTGCAAAAAACATTTTCACCTGATTTATTAATCAGTAAATACAAAAAGAATTTGAGGAATAACTTCATCTTTTTATTAAGGATTTTTAATGAATTTTAAAGAATTATTAGCCATATTTATTAAGAAAATACGAAAGTACGAGTTATGGCTAAAGTATATACGCAGTATATACGACCCCCCTATACTTTGCTTGAGCTATGTTTTCATAGATCGGAGAGAAAAGAAAAGACATAACTCGTACTAAGTATAGACAAGTCTAAAGAATAAATACATAATGAAGGAATCAATGAATGAGAAGTCGACCGTCCCCCCTATACTTAGGATCAAATAATCCTAAGTATAGCAGACTGTACACAAAGCAGGGAGGGTCAACGGTGGGAATGAACAGATCGTACTCAGGTTGTCTCCCCCTATACTTAGGGTAAGATATCCCTAAGTATAGACAAGAAGAGGAGACAATGGAGAGGATCAAAGAATAGAACAACTCGGGGTGCACACCCCCTATACTTAGGACAAAGTACGTCCTAAGTATGGAGAAAACTGTCTACAAGGGCGGCACCTTTTTGATAGATGAAGAAGATAGAAAATGAAAAGAAGAAAAGAAGAAAAGAAGAAAAGAGATATGAAGATGGAAGGATAGATCAGAGGATATACACATCACTCCCCCTATACTTAGGGTAAAAGAAGCCCTAAGTATAGGCAACAACAGGAGTGATCACACGAAACGAAGAATGAACACTCGACTCGTCCACCCCCCTATACTTAGGACAAAGTACGTCCTAAGCAAGGCAGACACGAGAATGGGTGGATGAGTAAAAACGGGAGAGACAGAGATGAACAACAGAGAATGTACAACAGAGGTGGATGTACATAAGGTCAAGAAGGCCGAAAGCTAACCTTCTTGCGAGACCGCTGAGGGATAGATCTAGTGTGGTGTATGTCGACATCGGGGTCCACAGTGGACGGAAGTCGATCAGGGTCGACACGGTGAAGGCCCTCAGTGGAATCAAAACGGAAAGGGACGAACTGATCAATGGAAGCAGTATGGTTGGGTTCTCCCTTGGTGGTCCTATGGTGTGAAGGCACAGACGGGTGAGTGGAAGAAGTACGACTAGGTCCGGCCTTGGAAGTCTCGCAGATGTCAAAGTGAAATGGGACAAACTCATCATCCTCGGAAGAAGTGTAATCGGAGTCGTCCTGCGAGTCCTCGTCCAGGTCAAAATCAAAAGGCACGAAATCATCACTGGAAGTATACGAACTCAGATCGTCCTCAAGAGTCTCAACCGGATCATCTTTCTCATCAAAAGGCCCAAATTTCTGAAGAAAAGCGATCAAATCAACTTCGGCCTTTGGACCATCAGAATCAACATGGACAGGAGCGGACTCATCAGTGGAAGTAGTCAAAGCAGGTCCGTCCTGTCTAGTCTTACATGGTTCATTTGTTTCCTTATGAGGTCTCTCAAAGTAATGGGCAACTTCATAAACATCCTCAATTATCTTGGTATCTGCCCCCTGCTCAAATGGTTCAATCACGTAGATACTCTGGATCTCATCAACACATCGCCATACACCAGGAGGAGGATCAGTGAGGTCCATGCTTTCCGACTTCCTCCCCTTTCGGGGGATTCGTCGGGGCTCATCAGGGATCGCTAAGGAAGTATCTCTAGCAGCATCAGGTCTGTCACAGGCCTCATAGTCAGCTATGATCGGTGAATGTGCATCAGGTGCAGGTCTCTGGTCAACTGTGGGTGCGGTGATCAGCACTTCGCTCTCGTCAACAGGACGGAAGCGAACCTCTCCCGATCCATAGTCAACAACGACCCTCGCAGAAGCGAGGAATGGTCGTCCCAGGATGATTGGAGATGGCTCCCCAGTGGAGTTCTCCATGGGCAACACGACAAAATCAACATTGTGGCTCGTGCCCTGAATAGAAATGACTGCGTTTTCAAGGATACCCTTCGGCCTCTTGATAGATCCATCAGCAAACTGAACGATCATCCTGGTCTTCTTTAGAGGCCCTAAGTGAAGAGACTGTACCAGCGAGAAGGGTAATATGCTAATAGATGCACCGCCGTCCAGGAGAGTGCGATCACAAGTGTAGTCAGAGATGGTGCAAGTGATGAAAGGTGTAGCTGTGTTCTTCTTCTTGGGAATGGGACGGTGTGTGATGGCGAGGGCAGTGGCCATGGTCAGAATATGATGCTCAGATCTGCTCCTCCGCTTTCTCTTCTTGGGAAGAGGGGAAGATAAATCAGTCATGGCCTGCTGAAGTGGGGCACGGATGATCTCATGAATAGTAGCCACCACTTCGGGTTCAGATAGCATTTTTTGAATTTTTGGACTTCCTCCATACAAGGGAGGAAGTCGGAATCAGCATATACACGAGGCATGCGAAGAGCAATCTGTACATCGGCATCCTCGGGGTCAAAGGTGGGACTATGTGTGAATGCATGTGTAGTCCAGGGTTCTGGCAAGTGGGCTCTCTCCTCAAAATATTGATCAACCAAGTGTCTCCCGAAATCTTTTTGGTCTTTTAAATTTTTCTCATTTTTTTGTATTTTTGGCGATTGCAAGCTCCCATGATCACCTACAAGTGAAGCCGTATTCCCGACGAAAGGAGCATTAATCTGATTCTTCCTCAAGAAAGCAATATCATCATTCATCAAATCAATGCGCTTTGTCATCCGATTCAAGATATCACTCATAGAGATCGAGGGATGTGACTCCATCAGGTCAAACTCGGGTGGATGTGAAGGTGGAGGTGGATAATACACAGGTGGAGGTGGAGGTGGGCAGAAGTCCGAGGTCTGATACTGTGGCTGAGACGGATATGTACAAAAATCAGAAAAAGTAGGAGGAGGATCCTCATGATAAAAGGGAGGTGGATCGGCTGGAGCGAGCGAGGGGTCCGCAAAGTCCGGATAAAATGCACTCCAGGGATACATCTCGAAAACAAAAGGAAATGATCGGGAGAGCACGGTGGTCAAGTCAAGAGAGTGAAGAAGAAAGGCGCAAGTGCGCAGAGATGATCTAGGACACACAACAATCACAGTCAAAAATGAAAATAATGCAAACCCTCAATTCACCTACTCAACTCGGTAGAGACCGCAAAGAGCGGTCTTTTTATCTTATCTGTTTTAGAGTTAGGTGAGAAGTCCAAGATTATGCAAACACTTAGGGGGCTGAATGGGATTTTGGGCTCTAACCTTAGTGTGTGCGCGAGCAGATAAAAGCGAAGACAATGAGGGGATTACTCGCCCCAATACAAGATGTTTCTTTTTGATCGGTTTTAGGGTCAAGTAAAATTAGCAGTCCCAATTTTATTGATTATCACTTTTTTTTGGATTTTTAATAAAAATGCATGAGCCTATCGGGGAATCAATTCCTTTGAACACCTAGGTTGGCAAAATCAGAGGGAGAGGGGAAAAGCAATGCAAGCGGCAATCGATGATGTATGCTAAAGAGAAATGCTCACCTTGCCTCCAACACTCTACATGCAAGGATGCTCAGCAGAATTGAAACCTATCTATATGCAAATGCAAAAGCCGATGAAATCGCCCTAAGTTTCAGAAATTGCTATTATCGTGAAGAACCACAAGCTGACCACCAACCCTCAATCCTAATGTCCGGTCTAGGCTCACCCCTCCTCTGCTCAACACATTTGAGTTAGGAGAAAGCGCTTGTGTGGGAATGAGCTCGCGGCGCGTGGATCGAAAGCTAATGATCAACTGTTTAAGATTTTGACTAAGTCCAAACGAAACTATAGGTACATGCAAAGTATTAGGTGTTTGGCCTTAGTCTATCGCAAGCAATCCTAGAACTAGGGGCTCAATCACACAAAATAAATAAAATCGAAAAAACAAAACAAAATAAAAAGAATGCGAGAAAACACGAAAAAGCCGCGAAAAGCACAGCGAGCTCCCAAGTGAACAATCACTTGGAAATTGGGCTCGCACGAATCCAAATGTCCGGGGGTACCTGTATTATTACAATAAATGGTCTCTCTCTCACTACGAATTACAAAATAAATACAATGCAAGAAAATAAATGCTAAGTAGTTGTCTTGCAAAATCCTCCAAGTCCTTCTTCGTGCAAAGCTAAAGCCGCTTCACGTGGGTGCCAAGGTGCTCCAAGAGGGGCTCCTCCCTCGATCCGCGTACCTCGCACGGAATCCAAACAAGGAGAGTGGTTAGACAATTCAAAAGATATATCAAAAATAAGGAAAATAAAACAAGCAGAAATAAAAGCAGCAAAGGTAGACAAATGATCACAACACGAAGCAAAAACTCGAACTACGCGCTGTTGCTCCCCGGCAACGGCGCCATTTGATAATCTCAGAAATCGATGTGGTTGTATCGACTTACAAGGCGAGTCAACAGTCGGTGTTTGACCACACAAAATCTGAAATTAATCAACAATTAACCCACACTAAAGATCAATAAATTAGAAATAATGTGGAGTTAAAATTTATTTTTAACTCTGCATAAATGGTGTATAGGGACAAGTATGCAGAGAGTTCGAACACAGGGAGCAAACAGGGTAGTTCAAGAAAATTGTGCAAGTGAATGTGTGTGTGATGTGTCTACACTAAGCAAGCAAACAAAGCAATTTTTGTGGGTTTTTAATTTTATATTTTTTATTTATTTTTTTTAATTTTATATTTTTGTATTTTGATTTTTTTAATTTTCTGATTTTATATTTTCTTTTTATATTTTATAATTTTTTTAATTTTCTTTTCCAATATTGGAATGTAAAAACAATGTAATAAAAGCAAGAAAGGGGGATTTATAAAAATAGATAAAAATGTTCAAAAATTAGGAAATAAAGTCTTTTTGGTCTTTTTATATTTTTTTACTATTTTTGTGATTTTTGGGTAATTTTTAGAATGTTTTTGGTATTTTTAATTAGCAAAATAAAGAAAACAGTGGCAAAAATGCAAGGCTGAAAATAAAATGGAGAAATAAAATAGCAAACAGTAGAAAAAATTCTCCAATTTAATTTTCACTTAAAGATAATAAAATAAGGAAAATTTGGACACCAAGATTATATTTTTAGGGTTTTTGAAGAATTTTTAATATTTTTATAAAGGTTTTATGGTTTTGCAATTTTTAGGAGTTTGGTTTTGTAATTTTTAGTGATTTTTGGACTAAAATTAGAACACACTAAGAGAAACAAAATATTTTTTTTTGGGATTTTTCTGGAGTGTTTTTATATTTTTTTGGTATTTTATAAGCTAGACAGTGCTGAAAATAGATGTTTTTGATTTTTAATAAATATAAAAATGCAATAATTATAAAAAATAAAAATATGGCGTTAATCTATGATGCAACAGAGACTTAAACTGAATTTTGGGGATTTTTGGGGGTTTTATAGATGCATGCAAAAATTAGAGCAACATAAGGAAAAAGCATGTTTGCAGGGACGTTTTTGTAATATCCAACAAATGTGGGGGCTTTAGCGCAACTTTCACAAAAACTTACAACTGAATCAAGTATTTACTGGACTAAGATTAATAACAAAAATGCTCGAGGGGCTTTCCCGCAAAAGCACCCAGGTCACGCGCGATGGCACGCGCCTGGCGGGGATGTATATGCAAATTGCAGAACTTCGCGGAATAAGGATGCAAAATAACCAAAGTTTCTAAAGGGGGCACGGATAGTTTAGATGCTACTTAAATATTACAAAAAGGTACGAGGGCTAGTTCGCAAAATACCCAGCTGCTGAGTGATCCAACGGCTGGGTGCCGTTTACTTAAGACACGTGGCGCACCAGGGGAGACCGATACCCCTTCGCAGCTTGCGGCCAGGATTAGAAGATCAGACGTGCATCGAACGGTCCTGGGCTCGCGAGATCCAACGGTAGCTGTACACCCGCCTGGGTGTTCTTGATCCTACGGCAGTGGATGCGACTGGAAGATCCGAGGAAGAACTCGGCCTTGCTGAGTTTCGGTCACGCGCGGGGGCTCGCTCCAACCGCCAAAATCACGGCCGACGGTCGTGATCTCCTCCAGCTACTCCTCCCCTACGTCCAGGTGATGCGGATGGGGCCGCGGGCCGTTGAATTACCCCCAGCCGCTCGACGAGGCTTCCGCCGACCTGGGGCTGATCTCGGGCAAAAAGTCGAGGCGCGGAAGCCTCTCCTGGGTCCTGCAAGGGACAGACAAAAACGCAGCAACACACAAATGCAAAACCCAGGTATTTATTGGCGGTAGTTTGGCGGGTGATGGCATGGATGGTTGGCTGCCGGAGCTCGAAGAACTCCGGCAACGTGGTCGGTTGCGGACTGGGGGTGAAATGTTTGACGAATCAACAAGATTAAGGCTCGAAACGTAGGCTAAGATAACCAGCTAACCAAACAACAAAAAAGGGCACGAAATACAACGAAAATGGTCCTCAATGGCGATCAAAACCAGAGGTTGGTACCTCGACGGCCGCACTTGGCCGGAGATGGTGGAACGGCCAAGGAGACGCGCCGAGCGCTGCCCTAGATGACTGGAGGTGGTGCTGTCACCACCACCAGTCCTGAGCCAAAACAAGGGGGCTTGAGACGGTCAAAATGGGGTTCAAGTCGAACATGGAGGTGGAGGGGCTATTTTGAAACATGGCTCTGGCGCGATGTTCAAGGGCGTGTCACGGGCGAATCTTTGATCGAATCGCCAAGCCAATAGGTGGGCGTGGATGATCAGTCATAGGGCTACATATCTCGTGAAGAGACCGACCTCAAACGGTGAAAGAATCGGCCTTCAAAAATCGTCAAAAACGAGAGAAAAGTCATTCTGACAGGCAGCAGGCATTGGGTCAGAGAGTTGACCCAGGTCAACTCTCCAGCCCTCCTGGTTGGTCCACGTGGACCAACCAGGAAAAAGCCTGGAAAAAATTATTGTAAAATCATTTAAAAATAGTAAACGATTTTATTAATTTTTGATTAAAAAATAAAAAGTGTTTATTTTTTATAAATTATTTTATAGTGATTTTTATTTATTTTTATGAGATGTATTTTTACAAGTTTGCATGTATGCCCTTTATAGTATATATATCTATATATTTAAGTATTCTATTTTTATTTAGGTATTTTTAATATTATTATTTTTATTTATGATTTTATAAAATTATAAAATACTTTTATCTACACAAATCTATTTTTATTTTATTTTTATGAAAAGTTTTGTATATTGAATAAATTATATGTATAGAAAGTATAGGCATACTTATAGGTATAATACCTATGTATCAAATATGTTTGTATTTTATTTTGAGTTTTATTTACATTTTTATTCTGATTTTAATACACATAATTATTATAAGTAATATTTACAACATTATAAAAATATAAAAATACAAAAATAATGAATACGTAATAAATTGAATATTTTAATATGTACAAGTATACAATGTGGGTCCAAAACTCAACTTTCAAACCGTAGCTCCGCCAAATGCGAAACCACCGCTATTAAATAGCTTATTTTCTTCTATATACAATTAAAGGTGAGTATGCTTCATTTGGAGTTTTCATTTGTGAGATACGGGTCTGGGAAGTTGGCATTCTGGAATTTTATTCAGACCATAACTTTTTATCTGTACACTATTTTTCTGTGAAATCAATTTTGTATTTTTCTTTATAAAATTATATACAACTTTTATGTACAAAGTTTCTTTATTTGATGCACAAAAAGTGGAACCAAAAATAGGTCCCAAAATGAATAAAGAATGAATTAATAATTAAAGGTATTTTATCTGTATTTCTGACCTTATCTCCCCCTACTTTATTCCTTGTCGACCTAGTCATCAAGATGCCTAGGTCTCGGGGTTTCGGGTCATAAAATATTTACAATATTTTATTCTTTTTCTTTTCTTTCCTTTATTCTATAATTTTGGCTTTAAAAACCGCAATTTATACAATATTTACACACATATACATGAATGCTAAAATGCATGAATTACGCATATTTACACGCATTTACTAGGGTTTTTAAGGCCAAAATGATAGAATAAAGATGATGAAACGTGGATTCATCACTTCTCATTTTGGATATTATGCTACGCATTTGTTCATCGATGATGCATCGTGTATCAAGGTTCATGCATTCGATATATAAGATCATGAAGATATCGATCCCTACATAAGATAAAACAGTAAGGGTGCGCCCATATACATCATTACTTGCACTTATCTCAGGAATATAGCATATATACCACAAAGGACAAATCATTTGTACTCTTGATTGTATCTTATCCACGTAGACATTCAATCTAAATCATTCTGTGAGGGGATCATAGTCCTAACCTCAACAACACTCAAACACCCGTCTAGATAAGTGAAAGGATTTTTATTCCCTCTATACTGCACTTTGCTTCTTTAAGTTATTCCTGTCGTTTATCCCTATTGTTCTGTACATTATTTCTCTTCATGTATCAATAGCACTCCAGTAATGTTTGTTTCCATGGATTACATATCTGATGTTTTGAATTCCCCATATTCTCATTAGTTGTCCATATCCAAATTTTAATATCGTTGCTTCAGTTTATGTTGAATTATCTGTTTGCATCATGTTTATCATCTTTAATATTCCGATAATTTCTATTTGTGGAAGTTTTATTCACACTTACAAATCATCTTCTTTTCATATGATACATCTCGCATATATGAAGACATTTTAATTAGTTGAAGGTATTTTATCATAGCTGAGTTAAATGATACACTCATCCAATGTAGGTATGATTCTAGCAGAGGTTATTGATTACTACGTGAATCATGATCACTGCCGCTTGAAGATGCTTGTTTATAAACTGCACACAAGCACAATCCATAAATACCATATATTCCGCAACCAATCCATCGTCATTCGTCAGCCATCACTATGTTTAACATTTGAGATTCCAATGGAATCACCGCTCTAGAAAATCCACATGCATCGAAACAACCATCACAGCCAGAGCTTGGAAGATACTCCATCAATTTCCTCCTCTACCATCTAAAAAGAAGAAATCGAGCTTCAACAACTTCATATGAAGATGCCTTGCAAAATGCCCATGCCCCGACTATCTGGGAATATGAAATCAATAGCTTGAGGTCTCCCATCGCAGACATGCATATCTGCATACCCACTAAGATCACGGGGTTAATGTATGCACGACGGGAGCCAGTCTCCCATAATGGTGAGGATGTATCTTCGACCTTCTTCAGTAGATCCACTGCTCGGTTGGAGACCGGAATGAGATTTGATCACGGGCAATCGTCATTCCTCGAAGAGAGTGGGTCGTGATCAGATCAGTCACGAGAGATCTTCACTCCTCGGTAGCTCATCTTGGAACCCTAGAAATTCCAAGAGAGGAAGAACATGACTTGGAGTTAGAGCTCGACGATGGTGAGAGATACAAGTTAGGTGCCGACTCCAGGATCGACTAACGGGAGATAAGATAGGAAGAGATGCGGAGGCTATAGAATTTGAGAGGGAAGAAGAGCATGGGCGGCGTCAGACCGGATATCCGTAGTAGGGAGGAGTAATTGTGGCATTTTGTGGCAAAAAATTATTGGGGTCAGTGGGGCGCCCCGCTTAATATATAGTAATAGATAGATTCTTTACAGCTAGCAGTTTTAATCAAATTGTGAATGTCTTGACTGAATCTGCAAATCGTGTTTAATTTCAGAGGTAGTAAGTTGATTAGCATCTGTAATGTTAGAATTGTAGGATCAAGGATGTAAAAAAGTTGGTTACATGAGCTGGTAATAATTCATAGTACATATAATTGTCATTAAAGACATGGATTCACAGTGCTTGAGGAAACAACTGCTTTCGCCAGAATTTATGATGTCATATCTCAATTTTTTTTAGATAAACAATCATATTCAATTTATTATAAAAGAGAGTCCAGGCCATTGTCGGCCTGACAGCCATGGGTAGCCTAACACGCAATCAATAACAAAATTAAGGGTCCTGATATTTAGTACAATCAAAATCAGGCCGCCCAAGCGGGCTCAAAAGAGGAGTGATGTTCATGGATTAAAATAAACATTTTATTATTCAGGCCCCAGTCAAAAAAAGGCAGTTGGGGCCGGGACTCCGATATACGGTGAAGATGGAGCCGGTGATGTTTTATATCATTTAGCCTAGGACCGCTAATCAAATTGAACATGTTCGTATTCGATTAGAGTTCGTTCGATAATAATTCGAAAAATGTTTGTTCGTTTCTAAACGAACTGAACATGAACTTCAAATTTTAGTTCGATATCTTAACGAACCGAACATAACATATGTTCATTTGATAAAAGTTCGAGTTCGATATATGCATATGCATATGTGTTTGTGTATTTGTGTGTGTAACTTCGTATTTATAGAAAAATTTCAAAGTTAAAGAAATTGTGGTATTTATTGAGCTTTATACCGCTTTAATTTGAATAATTTCTTATTTTTATTGCTTATCGTATCTTATTATCGAATTCAAGTTTTGAACTTGTTTATATAAATAAATTTTAATTAAGTTAAATCATTAATGAAATATTAACAAACTGAACTCGAACATTTAATTTCTGAACAAACTCGAAGTCGAATGTATCCTATCGAACCAAACTCGAACCCGAACTTTCGAACTTCCTTATCGAACCGAACTCGAACATAGGTCCGTTCATTACAGTTCAATTCAATTAGCAGCCCTAATGCAACCCCGGCTTGAATTCGAAAAAATCAAAATTAGAGGACATGAATGTAAAATATGAAACAATTAAAATACTCCCACCCTCATTTGTTTAATAATAACAATCACACCAACTAACCCAACCACTGTCCTCCTTATTACTATTGAATTGAATATCTTGTTAAGCCTTTGAAATTTTTTACTATAGTCTTCTAGATCTAGATCTAAACTTGGATGAGTTCAGATGAGGAATAAGAAATGCTATGCGAAAATGGATAGTGAGATTTATTTTTCATTGTTGTTCCATTGACTTGAGGGATAGTAAATGAACATATACCATAGATGACGATATAATGGATTATATAATCATGTTCTTGCTTTAATGTATGCATTATTAAAAGAATACAAAATAATTTTTCGCATCGTATTCTAAATTCCATATTTGAAGATACAGTTGATTTGTCTCCATAGACTTTCAACATTGGATATTCCCTATACATTGTGTGGATTTGGAAAAGGAAAAGGTTATTTTTAATTAAATGAGGGAAGTTAATTGGAGACGGAAGACAAGTCCCATAAAATTTAACATATCCTAGAGAGCTACTATCCACGGATAGCACCCATGGTTTGAGCAGGGATCTCAAAGCAGTCGAGGCCTTCTAGATCTTTGGATTTGAGGATATACTTTGGATCTTTCAATAATTTATCTCGAGATCTTGAGTTGTTCTAGATTGGTTTGAAGTCCTCGTGGCCAAATCTGATGATCGAATCAAGAGTCGTGTGGCTCACCACGACATGAGCCGCATGAGAGGTTTGACCTAATTTGATACATTATGAAGCTCACGTGGTGATTAGACATCGAAAGGTCCAAACTAAGTTTTTGTAGTCCTGCAGTATTTTTTAAAAAAGTCCAGTCATAACGTGATCCTTATTCCAAGATTCGGATGGCGATAATTTATCTTAAAATACAAGTAAATCAAAATAAGCAGTCACATCATCTTTAATTATATGTATACAATTTACTATTATATAATGTATACAATGATTATTCTGTAATTATCAATCAATCAAACAAAATGAACGATAATGGTGGACAAATCCCGTGCCGCGTTATCCCACTTTATTTCTTGTCTCTCGTCCAAATAGGAAACCGATCCTCTGTACTGCAGAGGTCGGCTGTAAAAGCTGAAGCGTCAAGTCGTCTAAAGATAGCACAGTTCATGCAATTATAAGGACTCAAAAATATCTTGATTTCATGTGAATCACTCGATTTTAATCGAGCAGCTCACGATGTCCAGTTTTTACTACAGAGGATCTGGTTCAATCCAAGTATGCCCGCAGGAGTTTTGGCTCAACAATTTGATTCGAAAATAGATTGAGGCTTCCTATCTTCTTACGTAGACTTTTGGAAGAAACTTCTGTCGGAACAATAATTTAACAGGAATAAATGAATCAAAGGGTTTTAAGAAAGCACGTGAGTGGAGAAGATGATCCATAGCCTCCCCGCGTATTTGACATGGTAAACGACAGTTCCATTGACCAGTCTTTTTGTTTAAGATTGTCCACGTATTTTATTTGGAAAAATCTAAGATGGATATTTTTCGTCAGCATAATTCTAGAGAAGTTAGCTTTGAGACCTAAGGTTTTAAAAATTAAATCAGACATCAAATTATTAAAAGAATAATTAATGATATGTCTAACTTTTCTTGATGCAGATGTACTGTTTGTTATTGTGGATGGTTGCAACAGCGTGAGCAAAGAAAGAAGGGGGATTGTTGACATACGTAATCTTTTAAATTAAAAAAAAAAGGACAAAGCAATGGAAACTTTCATTAGGGAAACGTTGGAAGCTTGTGCTAAGGGGAAGTGTCCAAGGTTAGGACTAAATTATTAGTAGTTTAATTTTATGATATTTTTAAAAAGAATTTATAATTTATTTAATTTTTGTGAACTATTTTTTAATAAAAAAATAAGTGATTGAACCAGTGGTTTGCTCCAACTGATTCAATTAGGTGAAGCAGTGATCGGTTGATTCATCCTATTTTCTAAGTAAAAATCGGTTGGTTCGATTATTTTTTTTCTCCAATTCGTGATTTAATTGCTTAAAATGATTGGTTGGATTGTATTTCTAAAACCTTATGACACGCACAAAACTAGTAAGTTATATTTATTTCACATATCCTTAAAAAAAGTTCATAAAAGATGAATTGATGGAGGGTACATCTTCGGAGATGAAATTGTATATAATGCAAAAAAAAATCTATTCAATTGTCTTGAAGATCACAATTCAAATGAGATCCAACTCAAAAATTAATTGGATCTAACGGAGTGATTTTCGAAGGATTTGTGGTTGCGTGTGACAAAAGTGGAGCAGATCAAACACATAAACTAATAAGAGAAAAAGCAATCGGAACTCATGATTTACAAGGTTCACCAGCAACTAAGCTATGTCCTTTTGACGAGGATTTTGGATTGAACTGATGCACACGGGGGATTTAAAACACAAACTCTATTAATTTAAGTGGATCTTATGATATATTAGGGTTCAAGACATCAATATTTATAGAAGTTGTTTTGTGCTTTCCACTTTTTTTCTGCGTATATGATTCATGAGTTTTTCATTGGAAAGATTTTTCCACGTATTGGGATCAACAAGTGCTCGTTCGTTCGATGATTCCCAATGTCAAATTTGATGGGTACTTTTCAGCTTAGAGTGAACGACACGTTTTCAATTTCACAACTTTTGTTGCTATCGTTTGAACAAATTAGGGCACGACTTAATGGAAATTGGAAAGTGGAAGAGGAGTCACAACACGAAAGAAGTTGTTCTCTTCCAAGTGAAACAATAGGAGGAAACCTTTTTAGAAACCTTTGGGAGGAAGGGTATTCAGAAGGATCACCATCTATGTTTTCAAAATATAATTTCCGAGAATCTTATCATAATATGACATAATTCACTATCATGGACTTGTACATATTTGACTTCTTATCTCGTGTCTGCTTTTTTGTGAAAAAAGATCAAAGGAAGGGGAGGGTTTCCTCAAACAACAAGGAATTGAAGAAACTATTCAATCAAATGATATTTGACCATATTTCCCATTTCTTCTCGAAAAAAAGTGGGGTATTTCTTTGCAAAATTATGCTCAATTTCATATGTGGCAATTCCGCCAAGATCTCTTCGTTAGCTGGGATGTGAATCTTTACAACCTCTAGCAAACTTAGGCCTATTATAAGTTTTTTAATATCTTCACAATATCAGCGCGGTCGACTTTGTGGGGGTGAAACAAGCTTTAGATAATAAGGAAATGAAAAGATATCTTCGAGAAGTTTGGTGACATCTGCTTCACTTCTACTTTGACTTTAAAAAAATGAGAACATTATAATGCACTTGTCGAGTTTGAAATGTCATATATACCTGAAAGGGTTAGAACCATTTTATATACAATATAACTACGTATAATATAATAATAGCCCATGGTATATACAATGTAGCTGGAAGTTGTAGCAACTGTGCATACATATCATTGTTATATTTACTTCAGGCCTAACCTGTGCGGGTTAATAATAGCAGGGTAGTTTGATGCCATGCATAGTAACTTTGAGATTTTTGATGTATTTTAAATTTTATAGAGCTAAGAAGGAACTGAATTTTTGTTTTTGGAAGGGTCAGGAAATGGTATTTAAACATGCTCTCTTCGATTTTCTTAAGTTGATGGTATATTCTTCATAGGATCAAAATTACAAGTGATGTATTTATAAAGATGAGAAGCACATTATCTATATTTTAATTTTTCTTATCTCACCAATGTAATTCGTGGAACGTATGGGGTGTGCATTATTAGGTCACATAGAGCAGATTCGGACTCTGGGTATATTTTTATATTCGAGCCATAAAATCCAATGCAATCAATTTCGTCCAGTAATATGCCTTTCAACTAAACAATTAAATTCTCAACTCATCATTGGCAATAGGACAATACTTTCATTTTCCCGCAAGTTTTCCTTTAATATTATATAGGGATTTTTACCCGACAGATCCTATAAAGTTTTTAAATTATCTCTACGACCTTTTGCACAATGTAATTACCCCATCAACCCTGTAAATTACTTCAAAAACCTCTACGGGGCTTCAAATAGATTACCCGGAAGGTTCATGGGGTAAGAGTTGACAAGTTTACGAGGTCGATGGGGGAATTATGTTGTTTCAAAGATCGTGGAGGTAATTGGCAAAATTTATAGGACCTGACAGGTAAAAATCCCTATTATATAATATATATCGAGTGACAGATGAGGTGCCTCCCAGTCCCAGTCGAGATCCGATCCACGGAAGGGATGTGAAAGTGGGAATGCATACATCGCGATTTTAGTACCATCCTCCTATATTCTCACCCAATCCGAATAGAGAAAGGGGGTTTTACACCCAAAACTCCTTGACTATTATATTATTTACAATTACTCTACAATTTCTATGATATCACTCTACCTATGTTACATGCGTATGTCCAGATCCAGAATAGGGATGTCAGCGGGTCGGATTTGGGGTGGGTATCAATGTTCTCAAATCCATACCCATTTATAAAATCGATACCCATACCCACCCATTTGTTAAATGGGTAATTTCTAGCGGGTACCCATTTACCCATCGGATACCCGTATATCCAATGGGTACCCATATATTTGATATGGAAAATCTTAAGTTGTTTATAAATGTAGACAAGATTTTTGCAAATACACGAAATAGAGTGAGACCGTGTAATATGGTGATACATAATAATGTGTAATATGTAGGAAATATTAAAGGTTTATATACGTTAAATGTTTGAATCTTTTAGGTTGATAGTTTTAATTTTTTAAGGTTATAAAAAGTTAGTTGAATATGAATAAAAGGATGAATGAGAGAAAATTGAGTCGGATGTTATACATGTAGATCAATACCTATTAGATATGAAATGGCTTTGGCTAGTTTGACTAAAATGCAATATGCACATCTATATTTTTATATTTTTTTATTCGGGTTTGGGGCGGGTTCGGTACCCACAAGACAATTCCAAACCCATACCCATACCCGCATGGGTAGTCAATTCAAAACCCAAACCCGTCCAAAAGTAAATGAGACGAGTTTCAGGTTCTTAAATGAGGCGGGTTCAGGTCGGATACCTAATGGATAGACCCAGATTGACATCTCTGATCCAGAAGGATTGAAGTGTGAGACCGGGTAAGATTATAGGAGTCGTTGTGTAATTTACAAGGGATGTGGGCGTAAATGGACGAGAGCATATGGGCCACGGCCTTTGAATCAACGGCACGCAGCGGGTCCCACCGGTCGCAATTGCTCAATCAAAAAAAATGTAGGAAATTCTGAAGTGTCTCAAAAAAAGACAAGAACAAAATTGAATTCACAATAGTAGTGGAGTATAACTCTACGGTCAGGGACTGTAACAAGTGGTGGATTGATTCTGGTGCAACCTGCTACGTTATTAAAATAAAAGAAGGGCCAGTGGACTTCAAGGAGGTGAAGAAAGACGAATAAAGGATCTTCATGGGGAACAAAACATGCTTCGATGTTGACGGTGTTGGGACATACATGCTTAACCTGAGCGACAACATAATTGATACTTCAGTATGTACTATACACTATAGGAATACGTCAAAATCTCGTATATGTTCCAATTTCACTCAAGAAATATTTTGAAATTTCATTTTATAATAAACATATATTCATAGGAAAGAATAAGATTGTCTATACCCTGAGAAAGTTTCTACCCGAAATGACATGTTTTGTATTCATGTAATATATTCTACCGAACTAATGAATGTGGCTTTTGAGTACCTCTGTGTTATTTATTAGATTATGATTTAAGGCACATGAGACTGGGTCATTCAAGAAATTCAAAAATAGATCAAATGGTTAAATTGATCTTCTACCTAAGATTAAGGATGCAAAAACATTGACCAGTAAGCATTATCTGACCAGTAAAATGACAAGAAAACCTTTCTCGATAAGAATTCGATCAAAGAAACTATTAGACCTGATCCATTCAGATATATGTGGATCATTAATTGACCGTACATATAGAAATAAGAACACTTCATAATATTCATTGACAACTAATATAAGTTCTCTTATATCTATCTCTTAGAAAGAAAGATAAAACTTTTGAAACATTTAAGAGATGCAAGACATAAGTAGAGACAAAATTGAGAAAACCAATTAAATCCCTTAGGACCGATAGAGCTGGATAATATACTTCAAATGAGTTTGAGGAATACTGCATTCAAGAAGGCATTTTTAGACAGACTACAAGACCTTATAGACCACAACAAATGGTGTAGCTAAAAGAAAGAATAATACATTGATTAATGCAATTAGATGTATGTTAACGCACTCAATTCTCATAAAGAAATTTTGAGAAGCAGCATTGACCGCTAACTACATACAGAATCGAATTCCCACCAAATTCGTAGAATTAATGTCATATGAAATTTGGAATGGCGGGAAACTCAAGTTGAGCCATTTCTGAAAATGGAGATGTGTTGCACATGTCTTGGTATTGAGTTAACTTAGAGATAATCTAGACTTCAAGACATTAAAGTGTTAATTTGTTAGATATAGTGAACATTCTAAAGGATATAGGTTCTTTCATGAAATTAAAGATCTAATCGAAAGTAGTGACGTAACTTTCCTTGAAAATCATCAAGAGAATGTGCATGAAGTAGATGATCAAGATCCTCTGATTATCCTATATGATAATGAAGACGACTGAGAGATTAGACATGAATTAGTTGATGATATAGATCGTCTACACCTAAATAATGAACCTATGAACAATGATGATCTTTTAAAAGAAGTGGGCGAACTTGCACAACCCATGAGTATAATCGGCAACAAGAGATCCGGAACGCATCCTGCATGGATGGAAGATTATCATTTCCATAGATGCGAGGTGTCGTGTTACACTATAAACGAGGATATAGCGGGTTGTACAGATCACATATCTTTTAACAAATTAATGATTTTGAATTATCGAAATCATGGATGACGACCATTATGGATGAGTTGTACTAAATTGAGCGAAATAGTGTATGTAAGATATGTGATTTGCCAGAAGGTAGGCAATAAATAAGATGCAAGTGGGTATTCAAGAAAACATACCAAAATGATGGTATTGTTGATAAGTACAAAGCAAGATTAGTTTCTAAAGGTTATACTCAGGAAGCTGAAATCAACTTCTAGGAAACCTACTCTCTTGTTGCTAAGTTTGCATCAATTAGAATGATCTTAGCTATAGTCACATATATGGATTTGGAATTATTCCAAATGGATATGAAAATAACATTCCTTAATAGAGAATTAAGAGAGTTGATTTATATGCAATTACTTGATCGTTTTAGGTGGAAGGTCATGAGAGAAAGGTTTATAAGTTAAGAAAGTAATTATATAGCTTAAAACAATCTTCACGATAACGATATCTCAGATTTCATGAGAAAATTATCCAATTTGGATTTGTTGCAAATAAGTTGGATAATTATGTATATATCATGAAGAGTGGGAGTGAGTTTGCTATCATGTTATTATATGTAGATGACATTCTACTCGCAGGTAATGGCATGTGAATGCTCAATGAAATTAAAGAGAAATTTAGCAGTGAATTTGAGACGAAGGACACGTGTGAAGCATCCTATGTTATAAGAATTCAAATTAAAAGAGACAGAGATTGAAAGACATTAAGTTTTTGTCAAGAAAAATATTTGTATACTGTATTGAGGAGATTTGGAATGCAAAATAGCACTCCATTTCCTACACCTTTTGTGATCGGGAAGAGACTCGGCAAGAGTCAGTCTTGGAAGGGCAGGAATCTTTAGAAGTTTCATATGCACAAACTGTGGGAAGTCTGATGTATGCAATGATGTACACTCGACCTGACTTGGTTTATCCAGTTAGTTTAGTTAGTAAATATTAAAGTAATACTGGACCAACACATTGGGAATCTGTTGAAAGATATTTTTCAAAATCTGAAAGGAATTGTACATCTAAAACTATTGTATCAAGTTGAACCATTTGAAGTGGTAGGATACTCCGATGTAGATTTCGGAGGGGGTGTAGGTGATAAGAAATCTAAATCGGATCACCTTTTCATGTTTAGCGGTGTAGTCATTTCTTGGCGTAGCAAGAAACAAGGATGTGTATCTAAACATACACAAGAGAATGCATTGCATGTAGCATGGACACCACTCATACAATTTGGATTAAATATTTTCTGGAAAGCTTATCCTTTGAATTGGTTAAAGGTCCAATTGAAGTGTATTGTGATAATCAAGCTGCAATAAGTTTGATCAATAATGTGGTTAATAATTCAAAAGGAAAACACATTTTAATCCAATATCACTATATACAAAATATAGTGGTAAAAAAGAAATTATTGTAATATATAAACCTGCAAGTGATATGTTAGTTGATTATCTAACAAAGGGAATAATAGCTAGCACCAACGTTAAACATGTTGGTTAAATGAGACTCAAGAATGCACGAGTCAATGAAGAAGTTTTTCATGAATAATGAACGCCAATGTAGACGTCTCCATAAACAACACCAATAGTGAGAGTGTAATTGACTTAACCACTGCAGTCAAGTTGGAGATGTAGAATGGTCCGATGACCGCGTGGTCAAGAACCCTACCGATGGTTATGCGGTCGACGGTTACGGAGGCCATGTCTCTCAGAAGACGTAATCGTAGGCGGGGGGGAGAGGACGGACTTGACGATGAGACTTTCACATCCTGTAAATGTCGATCTCCACAAGGAGGAGTAGAATCATCCGAGAACAACCTTCTCTAAGAGATCCTTCTCCCATCCTCGCCCTAATCACATCTCTCTCTCTCTCTCTCTCTCTCTCTCTCTCTCTCTCTCTCTCTCTCTCTCTCTCTACCAAGAAGTGAATGGCGACGTACATACCTAGTTCCCTGAGATGTTTTATATCATGTAGTCCTTGCTTGAGTTCAAGACAATTCAAAATTAAAGGACATATATGTAAAATAAGAAATAATTAAAATACTTCCAATCTCATTTGTTTAATAATAACAATCACGCCATCTAACCCAACCACTGTCCTTCTTATTACTATTGAATTGAATATTCTATTAAGCCATTGAATTTTTTTACTATAGCCTTCTAGATCTAGATCTAAACTTGGATGAGTTCAGATGAAGAATAAGAAACACAATGCGAAAATGGATAAGTGAGATTTACCTTTCATTGTTGTTCCATTGACTTGACGGATAATAAATGAACATATTACACTATTTACCGATATAATGGATGATATAATCATATGCGGCTATTTTATCTTGGAATAAAGTCTTCTTACTCTGGGATAAGAAGAGTTTATCTCGCATCCGAACAGGCTTAACTCAATCATCTACCTCTGTTTAGTTTTGTACCGATATAACATCAACTTCTACTATAAAAAATTATCATAGTAGCAGTGAATTATTGCAAGCAAAATTTTTGGCAACAGAATATTTCTTTGCAACAAACGTTTCTCACAAAGTAAAAAAATATTTTACCTGTACATTTGTTATACGTTAAATGCAACAAAATTTATGTTATCCTAATAGTGGCAACAAGCATATTGTTACTGCAATTCTTTGTATACCCTACTTTTGACAATGGATCACTTACAATGGCTAGATTGTTGTTAGTCAAAGTTTTTATGGCCATAACCAGGGACGAAGCCAGAAATTTCCTCTTGGAAGGGTCAAAATTATTTAGACATTATTTATCTAATTTATCTTGTCATATTAGTTATTAATATATACAGAGTAATCCTATGTTGTAACGTAAGTTACAACAGAGGTGTTGTAATTTTCTTATTGTTTGTGAATTTGTTTCCAAAAATCCAAAATTATAGATTGAATCACCTATTACTGTTATACGTACATATCCTCCAAATTTTGCTCAAATGTGTAGTTATTTGTTATTTAATATTAATGGATAAAAGTTTAATTCTTTTTAACTGGGATTTAAGTTGCTTAAATGTTGATTGGACATATGACCACTAAGGCAAAATTGTAAATGACATCGGATTTGAGTGAAATTTGGATGATAGGTAGAACATTAATCGAAAATTAAATTTATAAGGCTGGATGTTTGGAAATGAATCAACTTGTAAGGAAATATTTTAATAATTCTGTAATGAATTGGCACTGATATTTAACATGATTTTTTTTATAATTGCAATTGAAAGTGATTCAGAAATGCAATACACCAAATCTAATAGTGTGCCATATTTTGATATATGTCTACGTAAATTGATATATATATATATATATATATATATGGAAAAATGGGACTGAACCCGTGCCATTTGTACGTAAATTCTTTTATTTTTTTTACAAAATATCACATGTATATTCATCTATATATCCCTCCAACATGTCATTCGAATTTCATAAGAAACAGTGACTCCCTCCATCTAGAACATTTAATTTTAATGGTATAGACATTGATGTAATCGACCTATTCTAGATGGAGGGTATAGGAGTCTCCATTTCTAACGAAATTCGAATGACATATTGGAGGTACATATAGATGAATGTACATGGTGATATTTTCAAAAAATAAAAAAATACAAAAAAATGATGCGGGAGCAGCCCCTCAAACCCATATATAGATACATTAATAAGAAATACACATATATATTCGATAATACAAATAAATATATCTGTAAATACCAGAAAGAGAGATTTTTTAAAGTAATTATTAAAAAAATCGAAATTAATTAAATAGGCACGGATAAAAAAATTTAAAAAAAGGTATCGATCGGCACCTGAGGTGCCGATTTGGGGCGCCCAGCCCAAATCGACACCTGAAGGGAGCCGTTGGACCCCGCTCCAAATCGCCACTTGAGGTGCCGATTTGGGAGAGGGTCGTTGGAAAATTGCCAACGGTCCCCTCCTCCCCCGTCTTATATAACCCCCCCCCCATTCACTTCTCCTCACACTTTTATCCCCTCTCCTTCTTCATCTTCTCCCCTTACTCCTCCTCTCTTAAATCACTCATTCGGTATCTGAAACGTGATTTCTTCTCTCGATCTGCTAATCTTATTCAAGTAAGAATAAGATTTTTTTTGTAGACATTTTTGTGTTTTCTCTACAGGTTTTTATCAGTGAAGGCGATATATACCTTCGGATACCGGATTATATTCTTGTCTTATTAGATAGCATTTCTTTTCGAAGACACACATCTTTCAGGTAATTTTACTTGTATTAAATTTTTCGTGATTTTAATCGGTACTTAGATGTGCAAAATTGATACTTAATTAAAATATATAATTAAATTAATTCTTGTTTATATTTGAATGGAAATCATTTCTGTAATAAACTTTGTATCAAGTACCCTACAATGTTATAATATGAAATTTTTTAATGTCAATTACATTAAGGTTAAACACCTTATTATCATTGCATTCATTTAGATTTAAAAGGACACACAGTCATGTTAAAATTACTTCTCATTTAGATTTGGAATCGAGCGTCGAGAGGGTCTCTATATAGCGCTGGCAGGACTCACTGTGGTGAGCACCGATGAGTCCCCAAAACCGGACTTTTGGATTCCATCTCTGAGTGATTAGTATATCATTTAAATAATGGTTTAATAGAGATAATATCCGACTGAATTGTTAACGATTGTTACATTTAAATTAGCTAATTAAATCATGTATTTTATTCGTATAGATGGCTTCCAACACCGCTCATGTCTTATTATATTGAGAAGGATCAATGATGTCTCTGATGACCACGTAGAATATATTGGAGGAAAGAAACGGATGGTTATATTACCATGCCAATTAACATACATTGGTTTACTGTCTCGAGTATCTGAAGCCACTGATCTCCCGCTCGACAAGTATATACTTACATTAACATGTAAGTGGTTGTACGAGGGATCAACTTTCTTTACAGTACCGATTCTCAATGATGAATCCACATTAGCAATGTTGAGTTCAATCCTCGTTGTGAGATTTATTCATCTTTTCGTAGAAGCTACTCCCTTTGATATGGAAAATTTACCATCGTCGTCGAGGTAAAATTATTCACATTTAAATTACGGAATAATGTTATATTATTTTATTTAAACTGACAAAGAAGTAAATTAATCAGGCCAACAAATGAAACCATATTTGAGGATATCGAGGGGTCCTCACAAGTAAATGTGGAAGATGAATTAGTGACAGAAATATCCGAACAAGAAAAAGAGGAGTCCGAAAATGAAGAGTCAAAAAATAAGGAGTCCGAAAATGATGAGTCAGAAAATGAGGAGTCAGAAAATGATTCTGAAACATTAGAAGAAAACATAGGTGGTAATAGTTATCATGATTTTGGATATGGTTCACTAGTTCTAGCCGTAGGTAACGAGGAAAGGGGGAACTCATATTATGCTAATAATGATGATGCTGAAGAAGAACCGATGGAGGAGTTACCCCACGTGTTTGATCATGAAATTGCAGAAGCTGAAGATGTTGTCTTTCTAGAGAGACAATCGGAACCCACCGATGATTCCGGACTAAATTATTGGTTAAGTAGGAGTTATAAGTCGAAAAGGGATCTACAATACGACTTACAGAAATGGAGCATGGAAAATCATGTGCAATATAAACCCAAGGCATCAAACAAGCAGATTTTCACTGCTGTTAGTATTTATGAAAATTGTGGATGGCGTTTGCATGCATCAGAGAGGAAATCTCGAAGAGATTGGTACGTTTCAGGATATAGGGGGAAGCATACATGCAGAAATCCAGTCCTTTTAGTGAAACATCGCCAATGCACTTTTGTTTTTGTAGTGCAGTATATTTTATCTTCCTTTAAAGCAAAAGTTAGTATGACCTCGGGAGCAATAATGTATAAAATAAAAGATGAGTTGAAGACTGAAATCAACTACATGACAGATTGGAATGCTAGGCAGCGTGCAATGGATATGGTTTATTGGAATGAGGATGAGTCATATCGTGATATTCAGAGATTCATTTGTGCTTTAAAATGACATAACCTCGGAACATATATCTGGTTCAAGACTGTTGAAGATCAAAACGAGAGTACTATACATTTTTAGAGAGTATTTGTAGCATTTGGACCGTGCCGTAGAGCATTCAGATTTTGTCGACCTGTTTTAAGTATCGACGGAACACACTTATATGGGAGATACGCCGGTCACGTGTACGTGGCCACAGCAACAGACGCCAATAATGGCCTATTTCCGCTGGCATTTGCCATAGCCGAAAAGAACGAGAATATTTCAGCATGGGGATGGTTTTTGAATTTATTAAAATAAATTCTTGATCGTCGAGACATATGTTTTATCAATGATCGATTTCCTAGTCTAAAGAATGTTGTATGTGCTTTATTTCCACGGGAAGAGTGATTCATGCATCGTCATTGTCTCAGACATATGCGTGCAAATATGCAGAGAGCTGGGCATAAAAATCATATAGTTCAAAACAGATTCTACGCTGCTGGACGAGAACCATGTCAGAACAAGTTTAAGTATGATGCGAGAAATTTAAATTCTAGACAGAAATGCTTTCCAGTGGATCGTATCGCAGGACCATGGCAATCAGAGTTATTGGGCATTAAGTTTAGATAATGTACATCGTTATGGACACATGACAACCAATTTATCTGAAAGTTTTAACGTTGCCTTTATAGGAGCACGCGATTTACCAATTATTTCTCTGATTCTAACAGTTTTTATTAGATTAAATGGTTATTTCAATGATCGTCGTGAAGAGTCAGAGGGAATGACTACATATTTGACTAAGAAATATGAAGAATTGTTAGAGAAACAAACCAGAGAGGCAAGAGCATGCCACGTATAACGATTTTCATTAACTCAATTTCAAGTCTGTGATCATGATGGATTTGCATATGAAGTTAATTTAAATGGTCGAGAAAGTGAATGCATGTGTGGATTTATGCAGATGAAACACTTTGTATGTCCACATGTTATAGTCGCAGCTTCACATACGCGTACACACGTAGACAACTATGATCTATGTTCGCAGTACTTCTCCAGCAATTACTACCGTCAGGCATACTACAACAACGTCGATAGACAGTTGTTTGGTATATCCACGATAATACCATAACAACGTCCGGAGCTGCCTCAAAGACCCTCTCCCGGAGTAAGGATCACTGAGCCTCCTCCATCAGAGTCGCTTCGCCAGTCAACAAGTGTACGGACTTCAAGAAACCAGGAATCCCAAACAATCGAACCTCCACGGAAGTCGTCAGCTAGACCGCATCCTCCAAGGCACATTCCAACACATTCGGAACAAATGGCCAAGCAGAAGAAGAAGAAGGCAACACATGAGGAGAGTCACAAAAATGGGAGATGGAGGGAAAAGAAACGACAAAGGAGGAGGTGGAGGAAGTCCGAAGGGATTTCTAAAGATATGGAAACTTTAAGTTTTTCTTATTAATTGTAAACAAATCTTTGTTCTTTTATGGTTTTAATAAAATACTTGCAATTTCTTAAGTTAATTGATGTCAAGTTGTACGTTGTTGAGTTGACATATGTCAATGGTAAATAATGTTGAGCACACTTTCAATTTCTTTATATTTACTATAATAATATTCCTGATATGTCAATTATAAATATTCTAAGTATATCTCAATAATGAAGAATATAATTAAAAATAGAGATATACATGACATTTTACAATAACGTTAGCGGGGAGAAGCGAGACGAGGTGCAGAAGAAACGATAGAGAGCACGAAGCTCCTAGCGATAGATCGAAAAAATTGCGATGAAGGAAAATATTGAAAGCCTACTAAATTTATTTTGTTTTTTAATTATTTAATTTTTTTTCAAATGTCCTCTTTCATATTTAAGAAAATTAATAATAATTTATACTATCATATAGTATCGAATAAGAATTAAAATGTTATACGGGGTTTTTGTATAAAATGCCCATCGCAGGTGCCGATTTGGGGCCTCCGGCACCTGAGGTGCCGATCGATACCTATTTTTTTAAATTTTTTTATTCGTGCCTATTTAATTAATTTCGATTTTTTAATAATTATTTAAAAAAATCCTCCAGAAAGATATGTAATCATGTTTGTTTTCGGATAGAAAAATGAAAGAAAGACCCTTATTCAATTATATATATATTTGCAAAGGAAATAAAAATAAACATTCCAATTTGTACATATATACTAAAGTAAAAATATATATCCTGTGACCGCTTAAAAATAGATACGATGATGGACATATATGGATATATCACTATCCAACTATACACAACATGTAAATAATTTTAATCATTAATTATTGTATTTTGATCATATATTGATTATTTTGTTGATTTATGGGGGGACTATTATATATAACATACATATTTTAATTATTAAAATAATGAATTCGGATTATGTATACTACATTTATACATATGTATATACATTTTCATTGAGAGTCGGGGGGGCAAGCCTCCACCCGCCCCTCTCTCTCCATCACTGGCCATAACTGAAGGATCTGATGACACGTATCGTGTTAAAAGATATTTTTTTCTAAATATTTGAATAATTTTATAATAATTCAATCACGACTTTCTTTATATCTTAGATGAAAGTATTTATACTACGTATTTTAAAATAATCCAATCTATATTCTACCTATTCTAAAAAGAAACGTTATCATAGCCACAATGTCTGTCTTACTTGTCGTGACGGAAACTCCGTCGTCGAAGGCTAAACATACCGTAGGCGTACACTATTTATTTTGTATTGTTTGTTACATGAAACTATAATTATTTTCAAAGTATCTTGTATTTTTCTTTTACAAAAAAAACTTGCTTTAATGTACATATTATTAGAAGAATACAAAATAATTTTTCGCATCGTATTCTAAATTCTCAGGATCCATATTTCAAGATACAGTTGACTTGTCTCCATAGACTTTCAACATTGGATATTCCCTATACATTATGTGGATTTGGAAAAGGAAAAGGCTATTTTTAATTAAATGAGGGGAGTTAATTGGATATGGAAGACAAGTCTCATAAATTTTAGGGATTTTATCACTTGTGCCCCTCCGAGATATCGCAATATCAGTTATGTCCCTATCTTTTTGGTAATATACGTTGTGCCCCTCACTTCTTGTTATTTTGTCACTTGTGCCCCTCGGGTTAGTTACCGTCCATCCACAGTGCAAACGGACGTTAACTTTGAGGACATAGGCGGAATTAATTTAAAAAAAAGATTATGAGGTCATTTTACATCCTCTTCCTCATCCTCTTCTTCTTCCTCCTCTTCCCCATCCTCTTCCTCCTCCTCCACCTCCTCCTCCCTCTCTGCCCCCGCCCCACGCCGTCCAGCTCCGCCCCGAGCTCCCCACACCTCCTCCCAGCCCGCAGCCCCCGCCCCCGCCCCTGCCCTGCGCCGCCAACCCCACACCCCCTCCCAGCCTGACCTCCCCCACCCCCTGCCCTGCGCCTCCCCTGGGCCGCCCCCTCCCACCCCTGCACCCCCTCCCAGCCCGCCGCCCCCACCCCTGCCCCTGCCCCCTCCCCTCCCCGTCCCTGTGCTCCCTCCCCTGAGCTGCCCCTCCCAGCCCCGCCCCCTCCCAGCACGCCGCCCCCGCCGTTGCCCCTGCCCCCTCCCCTCCCCGTCCCTGTGCTCCCTCCCCTGAGCCGCCCCCTGCCAGCCCCGCCCCCTCCCAGCCCGCCGCCTCCGCCGCTGCCCCTGCCCCCTCCCCTCCCCGTCGCCGACCTTCTCCTTGAGATCGCGGAAGATGTGCGAAACCTCAGTCAAAGAGGTGCGCCCCCATCCCCTGCCCTCGCCTCCCCCTCCTCGCAGCCTGCTGCCCACTCCTCCTCCCCGGTGGCCAGCCCCGCACCTCCTCCCAGCCTGGCGCCCCCGTCCCATGCCCTTGCCTCCCCCTCCCCCTGAACGCGCCGCTGTAACACCCCAACCCCAAAACATAGTGCCATACCTTAAACTCACAAAGTGTGGGTGTGGTATATAAGTGGTGGGGATTACTACTTGACAACTTGGGCTTAAGCATTTTGGGTGGTTGCCAACGGGTCCATTTGGGCCCGAACCCAACAAGTTTTCAGGGTCAGTTTTCCTCGATAACGGATCGGGGACCTAAGCCCGGGATGTTACAAATGGTATCAGAGCGGGTTCCCTCTGATAGTGGAAAGGGCTACCCGAAGGGAACTAAGCCGGGAGCGTGCAGCCGCCACTGTCACTGAGAATAAGTGAATGGGCCATGTCGCAACGAGGACGTTGCGAATATAAGTGGGGGAGGTTGTAACACCCCAACCCCAAAACATATTGCCATACCTTAAACTCACAAAGTGTGGGTGTGGTATATAAGTGGTGGGGATTACTACTTGACAACTTGGGCTTAAGCATTTTGGGTGGTTGCCAACGGTTCCATTTGGGCCCGAACCCAACAAGTTGTCAGGGTCAGTTTTCCTCGATAACGGATCGGGGACCTAAGCCCGGGACGTTACAGCCGCCCCCTCGCCTACCCCTCCTTCGGCCCCCACGCCTCCTCCGGCCCCTTCCGCCCTCCTCCACCTGTGGCTGAAACGAGTTTTTTTTGTTAAATTTTGATAAATTTTTGACTAACTGATTCATAAAAAGTCATCTAAAAATTCAATAAAATTCATCGTTTGATCCGTAACGAGTGATATGTCCGTGGAAATGTAAAATTTTAGAGATTCGATGGATGCATGAAGGTGTTAGTAAGAGAAAGAAATTATGAAGAGAATGAAGAAGAGCAAATGGAGGAGGAAGAAGATGAAGAAGATGTATGGACCATAATACCCTTCTTAACCACACCATGATTTGAATAAACTATGGTTATTTTAATTTTTTGACGGTCAATCTGACGGAAGGGCACAACTGATGACGGAGCAAGAAGTGAGGGGCACAACTGATATTACCAAAAAGATAGGGCCATAACTGATATTGCGATATCTCAGAGGGACACAAGTGATAAAATCCCTAAATTTTAACATGTCCTAGAGAGCTACTATCCACGGATAGCGCCCATGGTTTGAGCAGGGATCTAAAAGTTGTCGAGGCCTTCTAGATCTTTGGATTTGAGGATATACTTTGGATCTTTCAATAATTTATCTCGAGATCCTGAGTTGTTCTAGATTGGTTTAAAAGTCCTCATGGTCAAATCTGATGATCGAATCAAGAGTCATGTAGCTCACCATGTAACGTCCCGGGCTTAGGTACGTTACACACCACGACATGAGCCACATGAGAGGTTTGACCTAATTTGATATATTATGAAGCTCACGTGGTGATGAGACTAAGTTTTTGCAATCGTGCAAACTACCGAGGGGAAAGAAAGAGAAAGAAAACGTCAATTTTTTTTAAATAAAGTCCCGTCATAACGTGATCCTTGTTCTAAGATTCGGGATAGTGATAATTTATCTTAAAATATAAGTTAATCAAAATAAGTAGCCACATCATCTTTAATTATGTATGTACAATTTACAATTATATAATGTGATTATTCCGTAATTATCAATCAAACAAATTGAACGAGAATGGTGGGCAAATCCCGTGCCGTGTTATCCCACTTTATTTATTGTCTCTCGTTCAAATACGTCTCCGCAGGAGTTTTGACTAGCGGATACGTTGTCTCTCGTTCAAATAGGTATAATCACATCATTATCCATTTTAAAATATTAATACGAATACGGATACGAATATCGATAGATGTGAAAAATGTGTTACCATATCCTTAAAAATGAATGGGAATGTAAAACAAATACGAATTGGATACGAATAATAACAAAAATATTTAATAAATTAACTAAAATTTACATGTTTAGGATGATTTACACATAGAATAGATACATCATATACAATAATATCATAACACTTATATCAACAATGGTGAATGCAAGCATACAATATTGTTACGCATAACTATAAATAAATTTATCACTATACTTGGGTATCAAAACGAATATAAAATTGTGAATGTGAATATTATCAAATGTCAAAGTGATATCCATATCAACATTCATTTTAGAACCAATACGAATATGAATATCAAAATATGTATAAAATGGATACGATAGCGAATCGGATATGAATATATTCACATTCATTTTCATCCCACTGAGAAGAAACTTCTGTGGGAATAATAATTTAACAGGAATAAATGAATCGAAGGGTTTTAAGAAAGCACGTGAGTGGAAAAGATGATCCATAATCTCCCCGCGTATTTGACATGGTAAACGACAGTTCCATTGACCAGCCTTTTTGTTTAAGATTGTCCACGTATTTTATTTGAAAAAAAAAGAAAAAATCTAAGATGGATATTTTTCGTCAGCATAATTCTAGAGAAGTTAGCTTTGAGACCTAAGGTTTTAAAAATTAAATCAGGCATCAAATTATTAAAAGAATAATTAATGATATGCTTAAATTTTCTTGATGTAGATGTACTGTTTGTTATTGTTGAGGAGGGTTGCTACAGCATGAGCAAAGAAAGAAGGGAGAGGCACGTTCATACACAATGTTAGATTGTTACGTAATCTTTTAAATTAAAAAAAAGGGGTTAAAAGCAATGGAAACTTTAACTGGAGAAACGTTGGAAACTTGTGCTAAGGGGAAGTGTCTAAGGTTTGGACTAAATTATCACTAGTTTGATAAGAACTTGCATTTTATCATATTTATGAAAGGAATTTATATTTTATTTAATATTTACAAGTTATTTTTTTTAATAAAAAACGAGTGGTTTGCCCCAACTGATTCAATTAGTTGAAGCAGTCCATCACTATTAGATCGGTTGATTCATCCTATTTCTAAGTAAAAATTGGTTGGTTCCACTATTTTTTTCTCCGATTCGAGATTTAATTGCTTAAAATGATTGGTTGGATTTTATTTCTAAAACCTTATGACACGCATAAAACTAGTAAGTTATATTTATTTCACATATCCTTAAAAAAAGTTCATAAAAGCTCAATTGATGGACGGAACTTAGATTTATAGGTCGGTACATCTTCAGAGATGAAATTGTATATAATGCAAAAAAAAATCTTCTATTCAATTGTCTACAAGATCACAATTCAAATGAGATCCAACTCAAAAATTAATTGGATCTAACAGTAGGGGTGTTCATGGGCGGGTATCCGCCCCATTTGATTGTGACCTGCCCCGCCCCGTTAGTATTAGGTTACGGGTCGATCTGCCCCATTCTAGCAGATATCCAATTGTAACGGATATCCGGTTAATGACAATAGATGTTGGCTACTCGCGGTACCCGCGGGTACCTATGGGGATAAAGAGAGATACTTCTAATTAAAGGTGACATATATAAAAGTGCAAATGATATGTCCAACTATGTATATATGTATCTACATCATATTTATAATGATAATGCCAGATATGAAAATCTGAATGGTATGAAATGCATCCAGATAGGGATAAATAAACATAGATAAATAAATTAATGAGGATGGATAAAACTATGTGGTTAATGTAAACCATATGAATACATGCAATTGGAAGGAATGCCATCGAATACGGATCCAATAGTAACACATTCACGTAGGTTCATCCTCATAATGAATCAAATACGGATAAACGAGATGTAAATATATATAATAGGAGGACAACATGACAAACAATATATAAGTATATATTCATATTCGGAAATAGGTGTATTGATTATCATAACATATGGTTATCGCAATGTGTGCGTGCGCGCTTATATGTGCGCGTGGGCGCATGTGCGCGCACGTGGACATGGTCGTTTGCATGGGCGCAGACGTGGACGCGGACATGTGTGTAGGTGGGGGTGCGTGCGCGCATGCGTGTGTATGCGATACAATTTGTATTCAATTGTATTCATTATCATCATGTTTGGATGCCAGAATGTATATATATCGATTTAGATCGTATCCGATTCGTTATCATATGTATTAATTCAAATTTTGACATCCATATATATATATATATATATATATATATTTCGATTTCAAAATGGATACATATATGAGCCATCCTAAACATATAAATTTCATCTTATCTATACAATTTTGATTCTATTATTTTTCCTTTCTAATTTGCATCCATTTAATACATGTATTCATTTTTAATGATTTGGCAATATGTTTTCCATATTCACCGATAATTATATCCGCATCCATTTCTATATTTTTAAAATAGTTAAGAATAATGTAACATCTATATTGGTATTTGTATCTAATCATTTGCATTATTGTTAATCAATTGATAGTAGAAGCTTCCAATTGGGTACGCACGGGTACCTGTCAGGTTTTTAATATGTGGCACGTGTCATGACATTGCGGGTACCCGAACCATCATTTTCAAATGGGTACTCGAGAGTTTAGGGTCAAAATGGACAGGTGTACTCATTGATCCGGATATTTTTGAACACCCCTACCTAACAGACTGATTTTGGAAGGATTTGTGGTAGCACGTGACAAAAGTGGAGCAGATCAAACACATAAATTAATAAGAGAAAAAGCAATCGAAACTCGTGATTTACAAGGTTCACCAGCAACTAAGCTCTGTCCTTTTGACGAGGATTTTGGATTGAACTGATGCACAAGGGGGATTTAAAACACAAACTCTGTTAATTTAAGTGGATCTTATGATATATTAGGATTCAAGACATATCAATATTTTTATGATATATTAGGATTCAAGACATATCAATATTTATGGAAGTTGTTTTGTGCTTTCCACTTTTTTTCTGCGTATATGATTCATGAGTTTTTCGTACTACATTGGAAAGATTTTTCCACGTATTGTGATCAACAAGTGCTCGCTCGTTTGGTGATTCCCAACGTCAAATTTGATGGGTACTTTTCAGCTTAGAATGAATGGCACGGTTTTAATTTCACAACTTAATGGAAAGTTGAAAGTGGAAGAGCAGTCATAACACGAAAGAAGTTGTTCTTTTCCAATTGAGACAATAGGAGGAAGCATTTTTAGAGACCTTTGGGAGGAAGAGTTTTCAAAAGGAGCACCCTATGTTTTCAAACCATAATTTCCGAGAATCTTGTCATAATATGACATAATTCACTATCGTGGACTTATACACATTTGATTTCTCATCTCATGTCTGTTTTGTGAGAAAGACATTGAGTATTCAACAAAGAATTGAGGCAATTCTTTGTTCTTTCTCAAACAACAAAGAACCGATGCAACTATTCAATCAAATGATATTGAGTATGTTTCCGATTTCTTCTCGAAAAACAAGTAGGGTATTTCTTTGCAAAATTGCGCTCGATTTCATATGTGGGAATTCCGTCAAGATCTCTTCTTTGGTTGAGGCACGAACCTTTACAACCTCTGGCAGACTTAAGCCTATGATAAGTTTTTTAAAGTCTTCGTAGTATCAGCGTGGTCGACTTTGTTGGCGAAAACGAGCTTTAGATAATAAGAAAATGAAAAGATTTCTTTCAGAAGTTTTGTGACATCTACTTCAATTCTACTTTTACTTGAAGGCCACGTTCGTTTCGAGAATAAACACAAGAATAAGGGGTCAATTCCCCACTTGGCACGGTTTCCAAGAGTATGGCTATTCCCATCCACATCACATTTCACTTTATCCCACCTATCTTTATTCCACCTTACTCTCATTATTCATATTTTTCTAGCCAAATAGAGAATAGACCTTTATTCTCTTTATTCCCCACCATTATTCCTGCTTATTCCCGAACCGAACGACCCTAAAAATGAGAGCATTATAATGCAATTGTCAAGTTTGGAATGTCATATCTACCTGAACGGGTTAGAACCATTTTATATACAATCTAACTACATATAATATAATAATAGTCTACAACTGTGCATACATATCATTGTTATATTTACTTCAGGTCTAACTTACGTGGGTTAATAATGGCAGGGTAGTTTGATGTCATGCATAGTAACTTTGAGATTTTTGATGTATTTTAAAATTTACAGAGCTAAGAAAAAACTGAATTTTTGTAGTTGGGATGTAATCGGATACAATAGATATTGAGTTATAAAAAGTATTCATGATCGCAACTTTTTAACATATACTTCTGTGAATTTGTACATAATATTTTTATACATGATTTCTTGATATCAATTAAATATGCTTTCTTCGATTTTCTTAATTTGATGGTATATTCTTCATAGGATCAAAATTACAAGTAATGTATTTATTACGATGAGACGCATATTATTTATATTTTAATTTTTCTTATCTCACCAATGTAATTCGTGGAACGCATGGGGTATGCATTATTAAGTCACATAAAGCATGAGTCCCAAAAAATCCAATGCAATCAATTTCGTCCAGTACTGCCTTCCAACTAAATAATTAAATTCTCAACTCGTCATTGGCAATAGGATAATACTTTCATTTTCCCAAAAGTTTTTTCTTTTATATTATATCGAATGATAGTTCGAGATCCGATCCAGGGAAGGGATGTGAATAATGTGACTTACCAATCAGCGACAGGTGGGGATGCATACCACGTGATTTTAGTACCATCCTGGACCTGCGATATTCTCACCCAATCCGAATAGAGAAAGGGGCTTTTACACCAGAACTCTTTGACTGTTATATTATTTACAATTACTCTACAATTCTATAATAATATCACTCTACCTATGTTACATGCGTATGTCCAGATCCAGAAGGATTGAAGTGTAAGACTAGGTAAGATTACAGGAGCCGGCGTGTAATTTACAAGGGCTGTGGGCTTAATTGGACGAGAGCATATGGGTCACGTCCTTTGAATCAACGGCACCAGCGGGTCCCACCGGTCGCAAGTGCTCTTCTTCTATCGTTCGCAACCCTTCTCGCACACAGAGCACAGCCCAGCGCAGAAGTGGGAGTAGAGGAGAGAGAGAGAGATGGCGCTCATCTTGCTGCACGGCACCCTCCACGCCACCATCTACGAGGCCACGGATCTCTCCCACCGCCACACCGGCGGTGCCCCCAGGTTCTTCCGCAAAGTACGCACTCTCACCTCTCCACATCGATTGATCCCACAGTTTGTCCTCTGCTCTGCTCTTCGCTTTGCTTTTTTTTCTGCTTTGGCGTTCGATCTCACGGAATCGGGACGGTCTTAGTAGTTTGTTCCGAAGCGAAGATGATCGGAGCAGCCTGAGTGCTGTGATGTGATCATCTTCGTCAACCCGGCGAACTGAAGTCTCCTTGTGAGGATCGAGTTCAGTAGAACGCCTCTGGTAGCTCTACGGAATAATATCCCGCCGTCCGAGATCATTTTGATGGTCGAGATGATCGCGAGAGCTAATCCGCCGTGCCTGCTTCCCTTCCGTGTGATGGGGACGTGGGTAGGTGGGAGGTGGGCGGAGACGAAAGCGGGTCTAAACTTGCAAGCTGATTTGATCTATTTGATCCGCGCTTCCCTGGTCAAATATACATCCAAGCCTTCCCTCTTCCTAGTTCTGCTCTACCAACTTGCTCTGCATCTGGATTTCAGTTATTTCTCATCATAATGGGTATCCATAGGAAATTATTTCCCAAAACAAGTACGGACGGAATTTTTTTCCCGGAATGGGGATGTATCGACAAACCGTTTGCCGTTCTCCCGCGTAGCGCGGCAAACGGTTTGCCGTGCTGATGTAGCATGGTTTTCGACGTTTGCGGCATGAATCACTTCAGACACAAGGTGCGGCAAATGATTTGCCGTCGATGCCACATCAGCACGGCAAACCGTTTGCCGCGCCACATAGGCGAGCGGCAAATGGTTTGTCGATACATCCCCATTCCGGGAAAAAATTTCGGTACGTACCTATTTTGGAAAATAGTTTCCCATAGGTACCCATTATGAAAAATAACTCTCTGGATTTAGTAGTTCCCTCTCTCCTCGCTAGAAGTGAGTTCAGACGAAACGTCTCTGGATCATCCGATCTCCATTGAACGGTCCCGTACAGCACACAGCAGACGATCAACATGCCTGCGAGAGTCTCGGGACCCTCAGCTAACGCTATTTCTGATTTAACTGGTCCGATCCGGCTTATTCAACTAAGTCTGGTCCATTTTTTTTTGAGTTTTTACATAGTAGTCCCTAAATTATGCACCTAATTTTAGTGCCCTACCTAAACTTTGAAAAGCAACAATATGATACTCGATCTTTGAGATTTGTTTCAAAATGGTCTAGGGTTACTCGAATATTGTTGTATTTGTCTCTTTAAACTTTAAATTACATTAGTTCAAAATCAATTTGAGATTATTATTATTAAAGATCAAGTACGCCGTGGAAATTGGCATGTAATTCAACTGACTTTTGTAAATTTCACCCAAATATCTTATTAGGGATGTATTAAGCAGATAACGGCGGAGATGCGTCACATGCACATAGTTAGTTCGGGGGCTATTTTAGGAGTATAAGGTTTTCGCTAGACCTTGAATACAGAGAATGGTAAAAGAGAGAGAGAATGCAAGTAAATTTTAGGATGGCTCGGGAAAGATAAGTTGGGATTTGGTTTTTCCACTTGAAGAGGTTGTGTTGATATGATTTTCTGGAGAATATGTACGAAGCATTATGGAATCAACAAGTGTTTCACATTGTGGTGTTCTGGAGGCAAAATAGAGAATGTGCTCTGTTTTTTTTTTCGATGGGCATATCATATATTGAGTGTACACGAGCAGGTTTAAGTGCATTAGAATCACGCACGTAAGGAGGATATTCCTGCAGTTCATGAGAATACCCAAATCTACAACTTCTGTGGATAATTTGCTTGGAATTTGATCATTTCGCCAAATCATGTAGTATGATAAATAATACTTGGTCATAGGATATATCTGTATTCGACACTACCCTTGTCACTGCCGAACTTCTCGCTGCCTTGTCCGCTTGAACATGAGCTCTAACCAAATGTGTGTGAAGAACTACTAGTCATATAGGCCAATCCTCAATATCTCGACAAAGATTTATATAGCCATTCCGCTCGACCAGAAGTTCTGAGGTCAAAGATAGGTAGTTTTTCTCCAAGATGATAGCAGGATTTTGGAAAACTGGAGACTGAGGGAAAAAATCCATTTTATATAGGTTTTGACACCGGTCTCCACATCCGTTTTAAAATGAACGCAGATATAGATATATTTTGATATCATCAATATTTGTCACTGTATATCAGTTCTAATACATAAATATAGTTGTAGATTTATTTTTAACCATATATAATCTAATTTAATGCATTCCTTCATTATACTTCGTATAATTATTATGATATAGGTACACTTAATATATTTATATCATGTGTATTCCAACCAATACATGTATGTTTAAACTACTCTATAAAGTATTTTTAATATTCGTATGCGATCAATATCCTTTTTTTCCTATATCCGTTATTTAAAGATACAACCCGTATTTGTATTTTAGACAGGGTTAAAGATATAGTAACATTTATATCCATATCCGTACTTGATTGTTTGCATATTAGTTTTAATACATAAATATAGTTGTAGATTTATTTTTAAACATATGTAACATAATTTTATACATTCTTTCATTATATATGGTATAATTATTATAATATAGGCACACTCAGTATATTTATATCATGTGTATTCTGCCCATACATGTATATTTAAACTAATATGTAGAGTATTTCTAATATTATCCATATCCGATCAATAAATGTTTTATATCAGTATCCGCTATTTAAAGATATACTAACATGCCTTTCGTATTTGTCAAAATCTGTATCCACATCTGTATTTATATTTTAAAAAGAGATAAAGATGTAGTAACATCTATATCTGTATTTGTATTAAAATGTTGCATCTCTATCGAAGAATATCGAAGTTGAAAGAATATATCCACTGCACTGATGGACTGTTTCCTCTCGTCATCGAAGTTGAAAGAATATATCCACTGCACTGATGGATTGTTTCCTCTCGTCAGTTATCACACTAAGTCCGGTGAGACCGAAGAGGTTATGCATATGAATGTCTTCATTAAGTATTTGACGTTAACCGTTTATTTTAATATAAAAAGTGATTAGGATAGAAATTTTTGTGATTTGCTCATCTAATTTGAAGGAGCTGTATCATGCAGTTTTTACGAACTGCTTCAATGAAAGAAGAAATATTTCCCGTGATTACTTATTCGTCATTTTGAAATTCAAATCGACTGCTTATATCCCTGTTGGGAGTACCATAAGGATCACAAAGAATCTGAGCTAAGCTGAAACGTGATGGGTTAGAGCTAATCATGCTCTGCGCGTCCGTAAGGATAGCTTAGTCATTGTAATGAAATAAATATAGCATTATTCGTATACACTAAAATGACATGCTTTTTTATTGTTATTGACACGGGTCATGTTGTTGGATAAGTTCTCTTCCACATGGAAATTTATTTTAATTGGATCAGTCATGATCCTAAAATTTGAATCGATAACAATTAAATATTTGATTTGCAATCATCACTTTGAAGGATTGATTGATGGATCTCATGATTCCATGATTGATTCACAAGATTCTCCTTATTCATTGACTCTCTTTTATAGATTGATGATATTCTGATTCTTGATTCTCTTGATTGATTGATGGAATTCTCATAATTATTATATGAGAGTTTTATGTATACACAAGACTCTCCATGGATTATTAATAAAAAGGAAGAGGATGCATACCAATGCAAGTTCTCACAAGTTGTTATAGCACATTAAAGCAATCTGAGAGAGAGGAGGGAGGGGGAGATGAAAAAGGTCCATGGATACTTCAACAAAGTTTGAATAGAGTGTTATGTGTAATTTCAGTCTCCAACTGTTTCCTGTAGTTTGAAAATAGAGTTATTGACTTGGTGGTAATCTTCCTCTCTCCTTTGTCTTATTCTTTAGTGATTTCTAGAACCATATATGGGGTTGACTTTTTTAAACCCCTTAGGGTGTTAGGATTAGAGTCAAATCATGATTATAGTTTCTAATGGGATTGAAATACTAATCCTAGTAGTAATTGAGTTGTATTCTATTTATAGTCCTATTGAGAATAGTACTATAGTTGTAATTGGGTTATATATAGAGGGAGGTGGAGGTATTGCCTCAACGCCACCACCATAAGAACAATGTAACCCCTGGAGGGAGGGGGGGAAACAGATGAAAGAACGAGGGAACATAGAGAGTTGTAACATTCTACTTTATAACGATCTTTCTTCTCCAGTGGTTGCGAGAGGTGACTGACCACTGTTATATCTTGTTGTTCTTTTCCTTCATGTGCTTCTTTGGTGGTGGTTGATTACGCATCCGTATCCGTATAAGGTGGTCAATATCATTAACAATTAGTATCTGAGTGGAAACGATATTGGCAGTTCGTGTTCCCATCAACTGGTATCAGAGCTGAGTTGGTACCGACATATCATATCTCATCATAGGGAAGATTGATTATAATACTTGTTTTTGGATTATGATCAAACTTGTCGTTTTTGTTGTAATTAAAGTATGCAATTAGGCTTTGATTAGAAAGCCTATGCAATTACAATAGGAGCTAATTTGGTCTCAATTGGGAAACCAAATGGTTTGGAGGGAAAGTTGAGAATTCCCAAATTTGAAAGAGTTATGGGAGAATGTTTAGTACCACATCTAGTGCTTATAAACTTTTGGTGGGCTTATATATGAGTTCACACACCAAGCTCTTGTAACAATATTAGAGAGGCGAAATGGAAGACCACACACGCGCACGCGCTCCGCTATGTCTGCGGCTCAGGCTTGGGCATAGAAGGTTGTGTCGGCGATATGTCGGCGATATATCGTTTCGACAGGGTAGGGGTTTCGATATTACCCAATATATCTTTATACAAGGATATCGCCGATATATCAACGATATATCGCCATATCGGCTCATATCGGTCAAAATGACTTGATTCAGTACAAAAAATTCCAGATATCGATCGATATCGTCGATATTTCGCCGATATCTCTATATATTCATGCTATTATTCATGCAATATTGATTCAACTATTTATCTAGCTACACCCAGTATTAAAACACATATTTAGCTACACCTAGTATTAAAATACACAATGATTTATATATATATATATTGTTTCGGTTCGGGGGCGTTGCCCTCGCATCCCCGCAAAGGGAGGCCAACCTGGGCCCCCTCGCCTCCCAGGCTCGCTGACCGGGCAGCGAGACCCCCGTACTGGTAGGGTATTGTGCGACAGGAGGGTGCATACAATGGTTCTTCAACTTGGTGCATGTTTACAAGTTATTTCATGTTGTAAGAACTTGAACGAAATCCTTCCAATATCTATAAGTCAATTCTTCAAAAACAAAATATCTATAAGTCAAGAATCAAAATATTAATATCGATATGTTCAAAATGATCAATATATGCGATATAAGCTTCATAGATTGATCGATATGTATGATCTAAGAGTATATTTGTAAGTTATTTATTGATCTAAGAACTTGGATGAACTTCATTTTCAATATATATAGGTCAATAACTAACAGTACCAGTAATATGTTCGATATGACATATATGTGCAATATAAGGATCATAGTCTTTGCAAATGATCTATATGTGTCATCTGTGTATATTTGTAAGTTATTTAATGTTAGAAGAACTTGACTGGAATCCATTTCTAATATCTAAAGGTCATGAATAAACATTAACAACGATATGTTCGATATGATGACCGACATGTGCGATATATGGGCTATAAATGATCGATATGTGTGGCATAAGTGTGTATTTGTAAGTTATTTATTATTTTAATATCTTGGATGATCTTAATTTCTGAAAAATTGACAAAATGGCTTTTTTGAGCCATTTCCGACATTTCTATTGATATCGTTGATATATCGACGATCTATCTCGATATATTTATTTTCGGGAGGACCGAAACGATATCGATATCGATACGGTCTTTCTTGGGCTCAGGTTGGGAAGAGTTAATTCGGATCTCGATACTTTTGCTGCGGATTTCATTTGGCGGGCCGATTAAATTAATTATATGGATTAATTTGAATTCGACTGCAATGGGAATTCGACTCGATGCAATTGCTTGTTTTAGCCGTAGTTTTGGAATCCGAAGGGACACGTCCGTTGAGGAGCATTTTCGGAAAACGAACAGTACCGCGCGTTAGGGCACACGAGATTTTTTTATTCCCCTCCCCCGATGCCGTTTTCTCACACTCAAAAAGAAAACCCTTCTCACGCCGCTTTGGCTCTACTTTCGTTTTCCTCTCTCATGGAGAACATACTTCTCTTTCTCTCGGCTGCAGTTCTCTGAGGTACATTCGAGGACGATCTCGTCGGTGTACGCAGACGAAGATCGTGTGCCGTCGTATCCTGTGAGTGGATCGTCAGTACACTTCGCACCGGTATTGTGGGGGCGATATCCTTTCTAAGGACAATCCATTACATGGATGCTTCGGTGATTTCTAATCTAATCTGTTTATCGTATTGTTTGCTGCAATTTATTTATTGCTTTACCTTTCTTGGATCTCTTCCTAATTCATGTTTTCGCTTTATTAATCGGTTCCTTTTTGCATTCTTGTAATCGGATAATGGATGGGAAATGCGTGATTATCATGATGTTAATTTGTAATGCTTCTTTTTTAATTCATTTGGATCTATGTAATTGTTGTTTAAAATATACATTGATGATCCTGTTAACAACAATCTTAGAGAGGATATACGGAACCGATTTTAAAATCATGTCGAAAATAATGTTTAAATCGAGGGTGGATATGACGGGTATGCCTAAGAAATTCGGTGGTCAGAACTTCAAGCGTTGGCAACAACACATAAAGATCTGGTTAACTACCATACGATTAATCTCTATACTTGAAACTGATTGCCCTATGTTGGAAAAGGAAAATCCCACACCCAATAGCAAGAAGGTGCAATCTGCGTGGAAGGAACGAGGTCGTATATGTCATGGTTGCATCTTGTTGGCTTTGTCCAACACGTTGTTTAACGTATATTATTCATGTACGCAGACTGCGAAGGGGCTATAGGATGATTTGGGTCAGAAGTATAACACCAAAGATCTCGGTATTGAGAAATACCCCGTCGTCAAGTTCTTAAAGTTTTCCATGGCCTAAGGGAAATCGGTTTCTGAACAGGCAAACGAGTTTTTACTCCTGCTTCATGGCTTAGAAGATGCTGAAATGGAACTTCCAGAGAAGTTTCAAGTCATGTGCATCATAGTTTATTCCCCAAATCTTAGAAATACTTCAGAATGACCTTGAAACACGGAAAGGGAAAAATTTATATGGATGACTTGATGGTGGCAATCGCCATAGAAGAGGAATACATGAAGCAAAGGCCTGTGGTTCCTGTTGATGTTCAGGTTAAAGTCAACTTTCATGACCTCAAAGGGCAAGGATAAAAAGGAAAGGGTAGTAACAGCAATAAAATGAAACGAGAGGGCAAGATCCAGAAAAAGACAAAGAATAAATCATGTTGGCACTGTAATCAGGTTGGTCATTGGAAGAAGGATTGTCTGTCCTTAAAGGCTCAACCTAAAGCTGCAGATGGGAGTCCACAAATGAATATGATCACTGCTGGACTTGAGACTAGCGAGGGGTATGTCTCTGTAAAACCTGAACTATACCATACCCACGATCCAAATGAGTGGCTCGTGGATACGGAAGCTAATGTACATATCTGTTCTGACAGAACTTTGTTTTCTTCTTATCAGACATGCAGTGGCAGGACTGTGAAGATGGGGAATGATTCTGCGGCCAAGGTGCTGGGGTCATGACAAAACAACTTGAGGTTTTCCTCTGGACGTGTCTGGACTTTGTACAAGGTGTTGCATGTCCCGGACGTGAAGAAGAATGTTTTATCTGGCTCCATCTTAGTTAGAAATGATTTTGAATTGAACTTTAAATGTAATAAAGTTGTCAGTCTGAGACATGAAATTTTTATGAAAAAGGCTATTTGGCAGATTTTGATTTGTTGTTTAGAATTAGATGTGATTCAGTAAACATTAATGGGTGAATGTTTTGAATTATGAATGTTCTAATTCAATATATCATGTAGTTAATAATCTAGAATCTTGTGATCTGTGGCATGGTAGATTGAGACATGTAAATTTAAATTCAATTAAAAGAATGATGAATTTAGAAATGATCCCTAAATACACTATTGATAAAACTCACAAATGTAAGATTTGTGTGCAAGCAAAGACACCTAGGAAGTCTTTTCAGTCTGTCTCTAGAGATAGTACGATCTTTGATCTAGTGCATACAAATATTTGTGAGTTTAATGGTGTGTTGACCAGAGACAATAAGAAATACTTTATTACCTTTATAGATGATGGTAATAGATACTGTTATCTATATCTAATGAAAACCAAGGACGAAGCATTAGAAAAATTTCTTTTATTTAGGAATGAGGCTGAGACACAAACAGGAAAAGCGCTTTAACGTCTTAGGTCAGATAGAGGGGGTGAATATACCTCTAACTTGTTTGACGATCAATGTAAGCTGTTTGACATAGTTCATGAAGTTACTGCCTCATATTCACCACAATCAAATGGGATAGCAGAACAGAAAAATAGAGCCTTAGCTGACATGATCGATGTTCTCCTATCGGATTCTGGACTTCCAACCTATATGTGGGAAGAAGCGTTGAATACGACTTGTCATATTCTGAATAGGATCCCTCCAAAGCATATGGAAAAGTGTTCTTTTGAATTTTGGAGAAATATGAAACCGAGCTTAAGATATCTCAAAGTGTGGGGTTGTCTCGCTAAGGTTTTAATCCCAGAACACAAGATAAAGAAGCTTGGTCCTAAAATTGTTGATGCGACCTTCTTAGGTTACTTGGAAAATAGTTATGCATATAGGTTCTTGGTAATTAGGTCCGAGATACCGAGCATAGATGTCAACACTATTGTAGAACTTTGTGATGCTACCTTCTTTGAGGATGTCTTCCTTGTGAAGATTGGGATTCCTCAGAATCTGACCATTGAGAGTGCCTCCACATTAGGATCTATTCCAGATCAAGTGGAAAGGATAACGATTGTGGGGGTTGATACTCAACCTGAACCCAATAACCTTTCAAAAGAAATTGAGTCAAAGAGGAGTAAATAACTTCGGATAGCCAAAGATCTAGGTTGTGACTTTGTTGTCTGCCAGATCGAGGGTGATTCACCAAGTTACAAGGAAGTCGTGGCTTCATCTGAAGCAAAACAATGGAAGGAAGCCGTAAAATCAGAGATGGATTCCATTAATCGATGTCTATGTATTCTAGAAAGATTTGCTCCGACCTTTCAGCAATTGCAGTTGGTTTCGTCGAAATGAGGAGTTCTGACATTGGACTGACTTTTATAGCTAGTGCTTGCTGATGATGTCATGTTTACTATTGAGTATTGATGTCATAGAACAAACCTGTTTTAATACCACTTGTGAGTTCATGAGGATCCTAATACCACTGGGGGTGAGTAGTGTATCGATGATAGTCTTAAATCTTTTGCAGAATAATACAAGCACAACACAATAAAGCAATCAACCAAGTAAGCATATTGCACACGATATTAACATGGAAACCCAACCGAGTGGAAACCATGATCTAACTCACTTGATTCAAGATTTTTTGGTTATCCTAGGCTACTAATTACTTCACTATAAATCCGAGATATCTACGTAGATATCTCAACTATTCACAAAGCATATGGATTGACAACCTTGGATCACACACCAAAGTTAATACTGCATATCAAACACGGCAATAACTTCCAAAGATGGATGAACTCCAAATATCCTCTCACTTACTTGGAAATAGTGTGCTTCATTGTCCATGAACAAACTTAATGATTAAATACCAAAGGTTTTGCAGAGAAAGATTAAGGATAAAATTAAATATTTCATATTTTGTTGCGATATGTTTTCGTTCAACAATATCACAATAATTCTCAATAGCAAGTGCAATAGTATCTTGAATAAGCAGCAACAAAAATAATTGTAGATATATTCTCAAATATAAACACAAGCAACTATGTCACATACATCACGGGTAAATAAGCAAATATATTATAGAACAAATATCAGTGGAGGTTGAAGCTTCCCCACAGAGTTCTGACTACTATCGAAAAAACTCGAAGACTAGATATCAATTGAACGTTGCTTGCTTGATAGCTTTCTTGCACAGATCTATCTTTAGAAAACATTCTCCTCAAATATATCGAAGACTCGAAGAACGAGAGAGAGAGAGATTAATAGAATATCACCTCATAAAAAATTCTTTCTTCACTATAATGGTGAGAGTCATTTGGTATGTATTCCAACGTGGGTATGAGATCCCTTGTATAGGGGCTCAGAAAATGTGATCATTGAAAACAAATCAAGTAAGAAATCGGTGAAGACTAACAAGACTGATCGATCAGTGAAATTGAGTTGATCAATTATATTGAGTTGATCTAGTCAACAAGGTTGGTTTAACAACTGACGATCGTCAGGGATCCTGAATTCAAAAAGTTTTGATCATTTAAGAGTGTTGGTCGACCATAGGTGGTCGATCAGTAAAGTATGTTGGTTGATCAATAATGGTCGATCAATGTACACGGTTGACTGTTCAATGTTGAATTCTTTGATAATCTTGATCTGAAAAGTTTTGAAAATATAGTTGCTCACAAGTTTGCCAAACACATTGTAAATAATGCAGCAACTTTTTGAAACAACAAGAACTTTAAGCTTTTGCAATTTCGTCACTGAAGTTCACTTCGAAAAGCTTCTTTTGCTGAAGCAATTTCCAGTCCTGCAACCAGTACACAAGCAAACATCTCTTATATATGTGTACCATCTTTACAATCAACTTGGAGAACAAAGAACTAACATGTTTCCCTCCGATGCACTAAGCTAATCGTGTCTTCGAACAAGGACCCTGTAGGTGTCCATGGCATTGTGCTTGGGCTACAAGGAACCTTCCGTGCCATGTTTAAGGGAATTGAGGTTTGCCCTATAAAATGATTGTCCAATTTAGGGACATGAGCCCTTTTATAAATTTTGTTTGGATACTATTGAGATGTCTTGAATGTAGCCAATCTGTTGCACTGATACATTGCATAGCCCATTGTATGACCTTTATATCACTTATTGACAAAAACTATTCGAAAATTGAGATCTCATTGCTTGGTCATTGAGCCTGTCAGGAGATGTAGGAGGGAGAAGCGAGCCCAAGGGAAGGGGGATCTATGAGGGAGCGACACATATGGAGGGAGGTTTGCAGAAATGAGGTCGACCATCCCATCGATCTACCTTTTTGTAGGGATCGAGAGGTATGTCCCGGATGTGATGTGATTTTCATATATAGTAGCTTGAGCTTTCTCGTGTAGGAGACGTGGTCTGCATAACTTGCGACCAAGAAAACGTATGCCATGGGAAAGTGAACACCAATCCAACATGTAAGAAAGCACATAACAACCACAATACAAGATTTATGAGGTTCACCCATAATTGGGCCATACCTCTACCATGGTGACGAAATTTGCAAAATCGGTTAGGCTACTGATCAAGGACTAACTGACAATTAGATGGCTGATCGAATTTAATCAATATCATATTTTAATACATTTAAATCTATAGATTATTATAATATGCATATTTATATATTTATATAAATTTTGACATTCGCAATACTACCATAATGAAATAATAGTAATAATTCAGTTCTAACCCGACATCAAGCATATTACTAATTTACTTTTAAAAATCGTGAGGAAAAACAGAATTCTTCGTTAAAAAAAGTTGACCGACCAACCGAGCCAATTATGGGGAGTCAGACTGATCAACTGATTAGGCTTATTCGGATAGGGCACATCCTCGATCCAACTAGTTCGATTAGTTGGCCAAGTTGACTGCCTTTCACAAGCTTGGCGATGTCAAGTCATGATCTTGTAAAGTATAATAGAATAGTAGTATAAAGGATGGAATATATATCTTGCATTTCATGAACGGACCAAGCATATAGAGGTGGATTGCCATTACACTAGAGACATGATCCAGAAAGGTCTCATGTCCACATCCTATGTTGCTACTGGAGATCAGACGGCTGATATTTTCACCAAGGCTCTTGCTAAAGGTTCATTTCAGAGGTGTTGTTTCAATTTGAGCATGATAGATATATAGGCTCCAGCTTGAGGAGGAGTGTTGAGATATTTGTATCTCACATTATTGTGTTTTCTCATTTCTATTTTCTTTATGTACCTCTCATGTAATTAACCCAGGGCTTTTCTCCTATATAAGAGGGCCCTGGGGTCTCATCTAATGCATTCTCTTCTTTTCTCCTAACAAATTGTGATTTTGATGTCATGTTCTTTTCATTCTTCTCGAAGACACTGTATTTCTTTTCATGTGTTATTACCAACCAACATCTCGTGACTCGATTGAAGTTCTTTAAGGATAATCTCCTTTCTATTGACTACGAATCGTCAAAAAATTCTTGAACAATAGTGGTAATGAAACCAATAAAAATGAAACATCACCCTCTATATTTCTTTAATCCATGATGATGATATGCCTTTAATCCTAACCATTTGACCCATGTTGAAGAACCGTCATATGCACCCCCTCCTGTCGTACCATACCTCAACAAGACGGGGGTATCATTGTAGGGTTTTATTTCTACTCGGGTATTTGGATTCATTTGTATCAGGGATTCGTTTGTGCTGGAGCAGTATATAAACTCCCTTACAGTTAGAGCTCTCAGTATTCTCTGTATTCTTTGCTCTACATGTGAAAACCGATCGCCGCTGCCCAAGGAGAAACTCCCCTAGAGTTAGAGCTCTCAGTGTCTCTGTGATTGCCTGATTGCTCGTGTTTGTGTGTGCTTCCGCAATTCGCACCACATAAAAAACATATTCAAGCAACTTAAATGCTCTTTTGGAGTACTTTCTTGCATGGGAAAGAATAACACAAAGTATTTCAATAATAACTTGTTAGTTGGAGACTTTGTCATATAAAAACTTTTTAATCTCAACAGAAAACCCATGATAGTAATCTCATATGCGAACTTCGTGATTCTTTCGTACAATAAACACATCATGACTGTCGAGCGTGTCTTTTCTTCTTACAATAACTCTGAGGGCTTTATCACCTTTATTCTCTCATTGTCCAATGATGCCCATATGCTTCGTATTGGTCTTAGCCTGCCAAAGGGTAAAATCGTTTCTCCCAATAAACTTCTCGATCTTTAGATTGTGCGGTGTTTTTTTTTGCTGCAAGTGAGCCAAAAGTTGTGATACTAATTTATGGATTTAGAAGATCTTTGTTGAGATGCATTAAATCCTAACCCATTTTTTAACCATATATATTGCAAAGCTCATTATATGACCTTCACACATCCTTGGTGGGTAACGCCCATCATCCCAGAATATGGGAATTCAGGGAGGAGCACCCGAGGACTCTGGGGCAACGTCATTGAAATAACGTTTAGTTTTTTTCCCTGTATCTTAGGATTTATGAATTCACCCAATTAGGGGGGGCCCATCTCATACCTCCTTAGAGTTAATTCATTTTTCATCCTTCATACTTTTTCAACCATCGCACAAGAGACGCTCATGCTGTGGATGGTGAATCTCGTAAATATTGTGTTGTTGTACATATGTGCTTGACTGCTTGATTTATGTTATTTTTCCATCTAAACATATGGACACTCCCTAGGAATCTCTCACCAGGCATCAATGACCCAGAGTTCATAGAGCTCCTCAACATTCTGAAGAAGACCTTACGACACATCGTGGCTAGTGGCAACCTCTTCTTTGTTGGCTCCGAGTTTCCTGGAGAGTTGCTTATGATGGTGTGAAGGTTGAAGATAGGACCTTCTTATCGATTGAGTTATCAATCAGGAAAGTTGAGGGCTAGCCTCTTGCACTGTGGACGAGAATGGAGCTTAGTAATCTGCATTACAAGTGGTGGTGCGTTCTGACATCTCTCAGCAGATACAATGGCTTTGAGGAGAGTCGGGTTCCTCCTTGATGTCAGGGATGCATGCTTTCCCATGTGTATCTGTTCTAGTGTCTTGTTGTTCTGTGCTAGCTTCCATTGATGAGAAAAGATGCCTATTTAAGTCATCCGATATAGATTAGAATAACAACGCATTTGTTAGTGGTCATCGTGGGTTTAGGTGAATCACACCAATGTTTACTTTTGAACCTATATAAGGCAAGGACATGGTGAAACACCTTCTCTTTATATTTATTAGGTACCATAAATACACACGCATGAATTTGTAAAGTAGTGTAATTGTAATTTATCTATAAAAAGATTTTAAGAAAAATTAAAAATATTTGTTAATGTTTTGTTGTATTTAAAGTAAGTAATTTAGGTTTTAATTGGAAAATCTATGTAATTACTATAAGAGTCAATTTGGTTTCAATTGGGAAATCAAATGGCTTGAAGGAAAGTTGAGAATTCCCAAATTTGAAACATGGAAAAGTTTGGGTGGAAGTTTAGTATCATACCTATATCTCTAAACTTTTGATTGGATTATATATGAGTTCACACCCCAAGCTCTTGTAGTAATAGTAGAGAGGAGGAATGGAAGGCCACACATGCACGCGTGCGCGCACTCTGCTCTGTCTCTGGCTCGGTCTCGGGCTCGGGAGAGTCAATTCGGATCTCGATACTTTTGTTGCGGGTTTCATTTGATTGGTCGATTAAATTAATTAGACGGATTAATTTGGACTCGATCGAAATAGGAATCTAACTCGATCTAAACGACTCGTTTTAGTCACGGTTTTGAAATCCAAAAAGACGCGTCCGTTGAGGGGCGTTTTCGGAAATTGAAAGGTACCGCGCTAGGGTACGCGAATCTCTTTATATATCTCTCCCCCCGATGCCATTTTCTTGACTTGCAAAAATAAACTCTCACGCCACCTTGGCTCTGTTCTCGTTCTTCCTCTCACGGACGAACTGCTTCTCTTTCTCTCAGCTGCAAGTTCTCGGAGGTGCTTTCGAGGACGGTCTCGTAGGTGTGCTTGGACGACGACTGTGTACCATCGTATCCTAGGAGCGGATCGTCAATACCCTATGCACCGATATTGTGGGGGCGATATCTTCTCTAAGGACAGTCCATTACATGGACGCTTCGGTGATTTCTATACTAATATTTCTTTCATATTGTTTGCCGCAAATTGTTTATTTTTTTACCTTTTTTGGATATCGCCCTAATTTATGTTTATGTTTAATTAATCGGTTTCTATTTGCATTTTGTAATCGGATAATGAATGGGAAATGCATGATTATTATGATGTTAATCATTAATGTTTCTCTGTCAATTCATTTGGATCCGTTGTATTATTGTTTAACATATGCACTATTGATCCTATTTACAACAATCTTAGAGAAGATATCCTGAACCGGTTTTAAAATCTTGTCAGAAATAATGTTTAAATCGAGGTATATGACGGGTATGCCTGAAAATTTTGGTGGTCAGAATTTCAAGCGTTGGCAACAACACATGAAGATCTGGTTAACCACCATAGGATTAATTTCTATGCTTGAAACCGAGTGTCCTACGGTAGAAAAGCCCCTCACCCGATAGCCAGAAGGCGCAATCTGCATGGAAGGAACGCGACCGTATATGTCATGGTTGCATCATGTTGGCTCTGTTCAACACGTTGTTTGACGTGTACTGTCATACACGCAGACTGCGAAGGGGTTATGAGAAGATTTGGATCGGAAGTATAATACCGAAGATCTCTGTATTGAGAAATACTCCGTGGCCAAGTTTTAAAGTTTTCCACGACCGAAGGGAAGTCGGTTTCTGAACAGGCACACAGGCTTTTACTTATGTTCCATGGTTTAGAAGATGCCGAAATGAAACTTCCAGAAAAGTTTCAGGTCATGTGCATCATAGAAAAATTTTCCAAGTCTTGGGAAGACTTCGGTATGAACCTGAAACACAGGAAGGGGAAAGTTTCTATGGATGACTTGATGGTGATCATTGCCATAGAGGAGGAACACATGAAACAAAAGCTTGTGCTTCCCGTCGATATCCAGGTTAAGGTCAATTTCATGACCTCGAAGGGCAATGATAAGAAGAGAAAGGGTAATAACAACAATAAAATGAAACCAAAGGGTAAGATTCAGAAAAAGACAAAGAATAAACCCTGCGGGCACTGTAATCAGGTTGATCATTGAAGAAGGACTGCCCGTCCTTAAAAGCTCAACCTAAGGCTGCAGACGGGAGTCCACAAGTGAATATGATCACTATGGGACTTGGGGCTAGCGAGGGGTATGTCTTTGTAAAATTTAAACTATACCATATTCATGATCCAAATGAGTAGCTCGTGGATACGGGAGTCAATATAAATATTCGTTGTTACATAACTATGTTTTCTTCTTATCAGACCTGAAGTGGTGGGACTGTGAAGATGGGGAACGATTCTGCAGTTAGGGTGGTAGGGTTCGAGCGTAAAAAAAAAGGATGGTAGGGTCGGGATAAGTCAACTTGAGGTTCTACTCTAAACGTGTTTAGACGTTGCACATGGTGCTACATATTCCTGACATCAAGAAAAACATTTTATTTGGCTCTATCTTAGTTAGAAATGATTTTGAATTGAACTTTAAATGTAATAAAGTTGTTATTCTAGGACATGGTATTTTTTATGGAAAAGACTATTTGCTTAATTTTGATTTGTTGTTTAGAATTAGATTTGATTCAGTAAATATTGATGAAATAAATATTTTAAGTTCTGAATGTTCTGATTTTGTGTCTAATGTAGTTAATAATCTAGAATGTTTTGATCTGTGATATGGTAGATTGGGATATGTAAACTAAATTCAATTAAAAGAATGATGAATTTAGAGTTGATCCCTAAACACACTATTGATAAAACTCAAAAATGTGAAATTTGTGTGTAAACTAAGACACCTAGGAAGTCTTTTCAGTCTGTCTCTAGAGATAGTGAGATCTTGGATCTAGTGTATACGGATATCTGTGAGTTTAATGGTGTGTTAACCCGAGACAATAAGAAATACTTTATCACCTTTATAGATGATGGCATTAGATAATGCTATGTGCATCTTATGAAAACCAAAGATGAAACCTTAAAGAAATTTCTTATATTTAAGAATGAGGCTGGGACACAAACCGGGAAAGTGCTTAAACGCCTTAGGTCAAATAGAGGAGGTGAATATACCTCTAACTTGTTTGATGAATAATGCAAATCATTTGGCATAGTTCACGAAGTTACTGCTCCATATTCACCACAATCAAATGGGATAGCAGAATGGAAAAATAGAACCTTAACTGACATGATCAATGCTCTCCTACAGAATTCTGGACTTCCAATCTATATGTGGGGAGAAGCCTTGAATACGGCTTGTCATATTTTGAATAGGGTTCCTCCAAGGTATATGGAAAAGTGTCCTTTTGAATTTTGGAGAAATAGGAAATCGAGCTTAAGATATCTCAAAGTATGGGTTGTCTCGCTAAGGTTTTAGTCCCAGAACACGAGAAAGAAGCTTGGTCCTAAAACTGTTGATGCGGTCTTCTTATGTTACTTGGAAAATAGCTATGCATATAGGTTCTTGGTAATTCGGTCTGAAATACCAGGCGTAGATGTCAACACCATTGTTGAACTATGTGATGTTACCTTTTTTGAGGATGTCTTCCCTATGAAGACTGCGATTCCTCAGAATCTGACCATTGAGGGTTTCTCCATATCAGGGTTTATTCCAGATCAAGTGGAAAGGATAACGAATGTGAGGGTTGAAACTCAACCTGAACCCAATGATCTTTCAGAAGAGATTGAGCCAAGGAAAAGTAAAAGACCTTGGATAGCCAAGGATCTGGGTAGCGACTTTGTTGTCTACCAGATTGAGGGTGATCCACCAAGTTACAAGGAAGCCATGGCTTCATCTGAAGCAAAACAATGGAAGGAAGCCGCCAAATCTGAGGTGGATTCCATTATGGCTAATGGAACTTGGGAGTTGGTTGATTTACCTAAAGGGTGCTCTACTATTGGGTGCAAGTGTGTGTTTTAAAGAAAGCTTAGGCCTGACGGATTAATTGAAAAGTATAAAGCCAGATTAGTTGCCAAAGGCTTTAGGTAAAAAGAAGGTATCGATTACTTTGGTACTTATTCCCCTATGACTATGATGACCACAATCCGGATGCTCATAGCACTGGCATCTGTATATGATCTCTCTATCCACCAGATGGATGTGAAGATTGCCTTCTTGCATGGCGATCTTGAGGAGGAGATCTATATGGATCAACCTGATGGACTTGTGACTCCTGGAAATGAGGGAAAGGTTTGCAAGCTTGTTAAATCCCTTTACGGATTGAAACAAGCACCAAAGCAATGGCATGACAAAGTTGACAAAATTATTTTGTCATGTGGCTATAAGGTTTATGAATCCGGTAAGTGTGTCTATTCCAAGATGAAAGTGATGAGTGTATTGTCTTGTGCCTGTATATTGATGACATATTGTTGTTTGGATCACATATACGGATTTTTAATGAGACTAAGGCATTCTTAAATAGCAAGTTTGAGATGAAGAACATGTGTGTTGCTGATGTGATCTTGGGTCTCAAACTGATCAAACTGACAAGGTCAGTTGATGGGATTGTAGTTTCTTAATCTCACTATGTTGAGAAGGTACTTGAGAAATTTGGATATCAAGAATTCAAAGATGTAAGCACTCTTTTTTATTCATCCAAAACGTTGTTTAAGAATAAAAGTGGAGTACTTGCAGCTCAGCTAAGGTATTCACAAGTGATAGGAAGTTTAATGTATCTTGCAAATTGTACGAGACCTGATATTTCATTCTCGGTTGCAAAGCTGAGTAGATACACTAGATGTCCTGACCGTACTCACCGGGAGGCTCTAGATCGAGTACTGAAGTACTTGAAGGGAACTATTTCCCTTAGTTTGCACTATTATAGACATCCATATGTAATAGAAGGATATAGTGATGCAAGTTGGATAGGGAAAATAGAGGAGTCTGGGAGTAATGGTGTTATTGGGTATGTCTTTACCTTTGGAGGCGGTACAGTCTCCTGGAGGTCTGTGAAACATACCATTCTAGCTCATTCCACCTTTGAGGCCGAGCTGTGTGCTTTGGACACCACTGGAATTGAGGCTAAATGGCTAAGGGAACTTCTTTATGAAATTCCCATGGTAGGTCAGCCAGTTCCTGCGATCTCGGTACATTGTGATAACATGATAACAATTGCCAAGATCAAGAGTTAAAGTTCAATCAGAAAACAAGAAGATACATACAAATCAGACTTAAGACGTTAAGGGATTTGGTGTTTCAGGGAGTGTTGGCTGTGGATTTCATTGGATCCAAAGACAACACGTCGGATCTATTGACTAAGGAACTTGATAGATCTTTAGTCCTAAAGTCTAGGCTTGGGATGGGAATGAGATCCATTGGGAGTTCCTCTACAGTAGCAACCCGGCCTATCTGAGTGGAGGTCCCACAAAGTAGGTTCAATGTGGTAATAACAAATTGTTTGGAGAACTGGTTGGCACTCTTAGTTTAATGCTTATGCATGATTGTCTTATCCCTGTAAGCCTGAGTGCAATTTAAGTTTAGGAAGAGCATAGGCTCTGAATGGGTTCAAGCCTTTGGGCATGATGTTAACAGTGCATCCTTAGAGAACGCCGCCTATGTGAGTGTTACTGTGGGCCACAGTTTAAGGAAGAGTGTCTTTCCTGAACACATTCATGAAACAGGATAAGGGTGCATGGCCTTTAAGAGCACCAACCCTGAAGATTTTACCAAGAACAACGCTTTGTTGTTTATACCTTATACTTTATCACCAAGGTCTGAAGTTCAAGACGTAGTTCACTTTGTTCATGTTAAAGTGAAAGTATTAAACTCAGGTAGAGGTTCAAATCGGAAGATACCTTTACTGAAAGCAAAATATGGCAGCCGAAAGATGTGTTTTAACTCTTTTTGAATATCTTTTTCAAATTGGTGAATTCGTGGGGGATTGTTGTATTTAAAGTAAGTAATTTAGGTTTTAATTGAAAAACCTGTATAATTACTATAAGTGTCAATTTGGTTTCAATTGGGAAATCAAATGACTTGGAGGGAAAGTTGGGAATTCCCAAATTTGAAACATGGAAAAGCTTGGGTGGAAGTTCAGTACCATATCTAGTATTTCTAAACTTTTGGTGGGCTTATATATGAGTTCACACCCCAAGCTCTTGTAGCAATAGTAAAGAGGAGGAATGAAGGGCCACACACGCGCGCGCGCTCTACTCCGTCTCTGGCTCGGGCTTGGACTCGGGAGAGTTAATTCGGATCTCGGATCTCGATACTTTTGCTGCGGGTTTCATTTGATTAATCGATTAAATTAATCAGACGGTAATTTGGACTCGATCGAAATGAGAATCTCACTCGATCCAAACGACTCGTTTTAGCAGCGGTTTTGGAATTCGAAAAGACACGCACGTTGAGGGATGTTTTCGGAAATCGGAAGGTACTGTGCTAGGGCATGCGAATCTCTTTATATACCTCTCCCCCCGACGTTGTTTTCTTGACTCGCAAGAAAAACACTCACGCTGCCTTGGCTCTGTTCTCGTTCTTCCTCTCACGGACAAACTGCTCCTCTTTCTCTCGGCTGCAAGTTCTCGGAGGTGCTTTCGAGGACAGTCTCGTCGGTGTGCGCGGACGACGACCGTGTACTGTCGTATCTTGGGAGCGGATCGCCAGTACTCTACGTACCGGTATTGTGGGGGCGATATCTTCTCTAAGGACAGTCCATTACACAGACGCTTCAGTAATATCTATTCTAATATTTCTTCCATGTTGTTTGTCGCAAATTATTTATTTCTTTACCTTTCTTGGATCTCGCCCTAATTTATGTTTCCGTTTAATTAATCGGTTTCTGTTTACATTTTGTAATCAGATAATGAATGGGAAACGCGTAATTATTATGATGTTAATCGTTAATGTTTCTCTATCAATTCATTTGGATCCGTTGTATTATTATTTAACATATGCACTGTTGATCCTGTTTACAACATGTTTAACCACGACATATTTACTAACATAGCAAAATAAGAATGCAAATGAACCTCTGCAAAACTTATTTTTGATTTAGATGTATGGAAAGAAAATGGTGTCCCCCCCTTTTTTAGTAGCTATACAACTTTTTTCTTCTTAAGTTTTGCTTACACGAAAAATATTGTGACCATAAGACTTTTTTGCAGTATGTATTTCCTCATGATATAATGCTTTGCTATTGTACAAAATGCTTTTGTTGCTGTCCATGTTCTTAATCTTGGTAGTTGTAATCTTTAATATCTTGCATGCGTTGATCACAGTTAGTTGAAAACATTGAGGATACGATTGGTTTGGGAATGGGATCCACCAAATGTTATGCGACAGTTGATCTGGAGAAAGCCAGGGTCGGCCGTACTAGGATTCTTGACGAGCCTGTCAACCCCCAATGGAGTGAATCTTTTCATATATATTGTGCTCATTTGGCTTCAAACGTGATTTTCACTGTCAAGTTTGCTAACCCCATTGGAGCAACGTTAGTTGGTCGAGCGTATATACCTGTGGAGGAGATCATTGGCGGGGAAGAAGTTGACCGATGGCTTGAAATTCTTGATGTGCATCACAAGCCTGTAAGCAGTGGTGCAAAACTTCACGTCAAAGTTCACTTCTTTGGTGTCTCAAAGGACCGTAATTGGGCAAGTGGGGTGCGTGGCCCTACATACCCCGGTGTCCCATTCACATTTTTCTCTCAAAGGAAGAATTGCAAAGTAACACTCTATCAAGATGCTCATGTTCCAAACAACTTCATCCCAAGGATCCCCCTTGATGATGGATATTATGAGCCTCACAGATGCTGGGAAGACATCTTCGATGCAATAAGCAATGCAAAGCACTTGATCTACATCACCGGTTGGTCGGTGTACACAGAGATCTCTCTAATAAGGGATTCAATGAGGCAAAAGGCAGGTGGAGATGAGACACTTGGGGAGTTGCTTAAGAAGAAGGCCAGTGAGGGTGTTCGCGTTCTTATGCTTGTTTGGGATGATAGAACCTCTGTTGGTTTGCTCAAGAAGGATGGGTTGATGGCTACTCATGACCAAGACACTCTCAACTATTTTCAACATACTGATGTGCACTGTGTCTTGTGCCCGCGAAATCCTGATGGTGGCGGGAGCTTTGTTCAAGACCTGCAGATCTCTACAATGTTTACTCATCATCAGAAGATTGTTATTGTTGACAGTGACATGCCAAACAAAACTTCTCAGCGGAGGAGGATAGTGAGTTTTATAGGCGGCATCGATCTCTGTGATGGGCGATATGACACGCAGTACCATTCGTTGTTCAGGACCTTGGATGCTGCTCACCATGATGATTTTCATCAGCCAAATTTTCCCGGTTCTTCGATTACAAAGGGAGGGCCCAGGGAGCCATGGCATGACATCCACTGCAGGCTTGAAGGGGAGATAGCATGGGATGTGCTGTACAATTTCGAACAAAGATGGAGGCAGCAGGGTGGTAAGGATCTTCTTCTGCAACTTAGGGAGTTATCAGAATTCATCCCTCCCTCTCCGGTCATGTTCCCCGAGGACCGGGAAACTTGGAATGTACAGTTATTCAGATCCATCGATGGGGGAGCGGCCTTCGGTTTCCCCAAGGAGCCTGAATTGGCAGCTGCATCCGGCCTTGTCAGTGGAAAGGATAACGTCCTGGACAGAAGCATACAGGATGCATATATTCATGCAATCCGCAGGGCCAAGAATTTTATCTACATTGAAAACCAATACTTCCTTGGCAGCTCATTTGCATGGAAAGCTGACGGCATAACAGTTGAGGAGATCGGAGCATTGCACCTGATCCCAAAAGAGTTATCGTTGAAGATCGTCAGTAAGATAGAAGCAGGCGAATCGTTTACTGTCTACATTGTAGTCCCAATGTGGCCTGAAGGGGTGCCGGAAAGTGCATCTGTTCAAGCTATTCTAGATTGGCAGCACAGGACTATGGAAATGATGTATTCGGATATTACGCTTGCACTTAAGGCCAAGGGATTGGAAGACAATCCAAAGGATTATTTGACATTCTTTTGCCTTGGAAACAGGGAGGTAAAGAAGGAAGGTGAATACTTACCCGAGGAGGAACCCGAGGAGGACACTAATTACTCAAGGGCTCAACAGGCTAGGAGGTTCATGATCTATGTTCATACCAAGATGATGATTGGTAAGTATTCATCAAGTACCATATATATATATTGTCTTACATCTTCAATCTATAATATTCGACGTTGAAAGAAGTGATGCTCGATACACATTGCTTCTATAATTGACTCATTAATTTGTTTAGCACTGAGTTTCCTACATCAACTGCAAATCTGCAGTTGCCTGGCTCTGCACAATACCGTTTTCGTCACAAAAGTTCTTTTTTCTTGTTGGATTTATTTATTTGCATAAACTTCATCATACAGTTAGAAAGTAAACACTGCAAATCTTGTGCATCTTCTTGTCCATGATGGATATTCTCCTCTCTTTTCATCCTTCAGCATTACAGTATTGTTAAACACCTTTTTTCTTGGGTACAAAGAATCACGTTCCTCAATCCTTATGTTGCTTGTAACTGATTTGATTGTAAATGCTGTTTCTTTGACTTCAGTAACTGTCATAACCACTCACTATCTAATATCTGTGTTTTTTCAGTTGATGATGAGTACATAATCATAGGTTCTGCAAATATCAACCAAAGGTCCATGGATGGAGGCCGAGACTCGGAAATCGCTATGGGCGCATACCAGCCTTACCACTTATGTGGCAGTACTCCAGCCCGTGGTCAAATCCACGGCTTCCGGATGGCTTTGTGGTATGAACATCTGGGCATGCTTGATGAAGTCTTCAACCATCCCGAGAGCAAGGAGTGCGTTAAGAAAGTGAACCATATTGCTGACAAATACTGGGATCTGTACTCGAGTGAGAATCTTGAGCATGATCTCCCCGGGCATCTGCTTAGTTATCCAATTGGAGTTACCTCTGATGGTACAGTTACTGAGTTGCCAGGATCAGAGTTCTTCCCCGATACGAAAGCCCGTGTCCTGGGCGCTAAGGCCGACTATCTGCCGCCCATTCTAACCACTTAAGCTGCTTCTTCCACACCCTCATCACGAGTAGTTTGGAATAAGATGGTGTTGACAAGTCTTGTTGCATCATCTGCTTGATGCATTATGTTTCATGAGAATAACTTGGACTAGATGTTATTTTCTCGTAGTCATTGTTTGTTGTAATTTTATTGCAGGGAAAAAGGAACTCTATATATTATGTGTAATAGTCTTGCATTTTTCAACTCAGATTCAGTCTTATTTGTATCATAATTATATTGTTTTGTATGATTTCACATATGATTATTAAAATTACGGATAAATGCAAGGGATGAAAATGAACAAGAGAGATGATGCAATCATGTTTAGTTCTAGACTGGTGGGTTTATATGCATGAAATAGCAATCGAAAAGGCATCACCAGTACTTACTAGGCGTACAGATTTTAGATTGAAAAAAAAAGATTATTAGGGATGTTGATATGCCTTAAATCCTAACCATCGTATGCATCCCCTCCTGCCGTGACATACCCCAACAAGATGGGGTCTCAGTTCTATTTTTATTCGGGTATACAGATCCATTTGTATCAGGGATCCATCTATATGGGAGTAGTATATAAACTCTCACAGGGTTAGGTCTCTCTGTATCCTATGTACTTTCTTTTTTCTCCGCATTATGAAAGCATATTGTCGTCGCCTAAGGATGTAGCTCAGTTATAGATGAACCTTGTAAATTGTGTCTTCGTTCTTCCTTGATTGATTGTTTGTGTGTGTTCTGCTTTCGTGATTCGCAACAAACTGGTATTAGAGCATCAAATTTAATCTAATCATCAAGTAAGATGATGTCGCACAATCTGAAGATCGAGAAGTTCACAGAGATGAACGGATTCTCTCTAGAAGATGAAGATCCACGCTCTTCTCACAGCAGGGCATATGGGCGACGTTGGACCAAGGGAGGACGAAGGCACTCAAACCCTCCGAGTTGATAGTAGAGGAAAAGAAGGTGCATTAGACGATCATGTTGTGTTTGACAGATGAGATTATCATGAAGGTCGATGATGATAAGTTTGCAACAGGTCTGTAGTTGAGACTCAAAATTTTGTATATGACAGTCTCTGGCCAACAAGTTGTTGAAGCAACATATGTTCTCTCCCCACATGCATGAAGGTACATCTTTTAAAGAATATCTAGCTTGCTTAAACACATTGTTAATGGATTTATGAAACATAGAGGTTAAGATTGAAGATGAGGATGCTGCATTGGTTTTGTTGGTTTCTCTTATGTTATCGTATGACATTTTTTATCTATCAATTATAATTGAAAAAGAAGAGATAACCCTAGAGGAAGTTCACACAAGCCTACATACGCATGAACTTCGGCATATGGCTATCGAGAAGCTTTTGGACTCTAACATTGTAGGTTTGTTTATGACTCATGAAAAGAGGCATACCAGAACTAGATACACGAAGAAGGGAAAGAGAAGTCCAAGTCGAAGAGTCACGATTCTAAGGACATCTGCAGTTACTACAAGGAACCTAGATATTGGAAGAATGATTGCCTGAAGAAGAAAGGGAAACCACGGTTGTTGTCATGGCTCAGGGAGGCACATCTTCTAAATGATTTGATTCTCACAATTATAGATCAGAAGACGATGGCTAACACATGGATTCTTGATTCAGGTTATGACCTGTACATGACATATGAGGTCTTCTGCTTATTGCCCTTGATGACAATCACTCAAGCTTTGGCAACCTACATAACTCCACCTTCCGTATTGTGCCTATATCCTTTAGAGCCCAAGACTCCAAGGGATATCAGGTTCTTTTTCAGATGAAATATGGCATACCTCTGTTACCATCCTCACGACTCCATCATGCATCTTGATCTTTACAAAACCGATCCACACGCTACATCATTCCCCATAACGGCGTTTGCATCATCTATCTTCTCATAACTACATAACCAATCTTCATCAAAAAATGAAAAATCAGGCAACGCCCGAAAAAAGGATCCACCCAAATGGAAGCCTATTGCAAGCATCTCATCTTTGAGCTTACATTAATAAAGGCCATATACTATATACCCAACCTAGGAAGATATATAAAGAATTGTTGTACACTCAAGAGGACGTGCAGAAAGAGGACCAGAGCTGAGTGGTACCTAGTGTCTATGGCCAGCTCCTTGATGATGGGGGGACCAAGAGCCATAGAGCCAAACAATTGTCTAGTGTGGAGAATGAGATCAAAGACTTTACAAGGTGCACCATTGAGTGTAGACTTTGTCATCTTTGATATTGAATGCCTCAGAGAGTTTGCCCCGTTTCAGATGCCCCATAGGACTTGGATGCTCGGCAAATCAATTCCACATGCACGCTTCCACATTATAAATTATGAAAGGCTGGAGGAAATAATGTAAAAAGAATGAAATGAAAATTTTCTTTTCCATTCCCATAAGATCCATGATATAAGTCCATGTCCATAAAAGTATAGATACATGCATAATAGATGTCAATGCACATATATACACATGTTTATCAAAAGAAAGTACAAGTAAAAGTAGGAATGGTAAACTACAGTAGAAGTACCACAAAATATGAAGTTGCACCAAAATAAACTTCTAACTACTTGCCACTCACTTTTGCATTTGCTCTTGCACACATATTGGATTCACACAGAGGGAACATTATGAGAAATTGCTCAGTAGGGCGCTAAAACTACAACAAAAGCAAGGTAGTGCATTAAAGTGCACAAAAGAAGAAAAATGGGTGACCCGCGCACACTATACCCGCAACTTTCCAATCTTTTCATTACTTATTATATTCAAACATCGTGGATAATCCACGTTCTTGATTCACGTGGAACCTCACGTTATGTCTTTGAGGTATTAGCACCTTAAGGTTGGGGTGCCTCCATGGACATGCAATGTGTACAAGAATCCTAAATAAGTTCCCAACATATCCACTAGCCTCATTACTCCATATGCATATTTACCATATTTTATACGAAAGTGCTTAATTTAACTCATCAAGTATGATTCTAACGATAAATAAGTACCATGCAAAGCCATAACGAACTTCCCAAGTACACTACTGATGAATATATGATCCTCATTCTTTATTCTTTTATTTTAGCCTTATTATTTAGCAAAAAATTTGTAAATTAACGTAAATAAAATAACTTATCATTAAGCATGACCTTGTTAATATTGCATAACTAATACATATTCTCTAAAAATAAAAGAATAAAGAGAAAAAGATTAAGAAAGATGTATTTAGAATAAATACATATTGACCCAATCCCCAAGAGAAGGTCAAACCTTAACCTAATCGATAAGGAAAAAAGTAGGGGGGAGATAGGGTCCCTATATAGCGTTTTCAGACTTATACCTATAAATAATTAATTTATATTTTGTATATATTATCTTTTTAAGCATTTATACATACCATTAATAATAAAATAAAAATGAAATGAAAACACTTAATAAAACAAAAATAAAAACAAAAAATCATTATAGAAAAGAAACACATGTATATAGTGTATTGAACACCTATTTGATTAACATGTCTAATTATTCTATTATAGTGAGTAGAGTGGAGGGACCCAGTCGATACGGAGAAGGCATGGATCCAGTTCTTCTTCTCCACCGAAGCAGAGATGAAGTGTTGTGAGGTAGTCAAGGGTATGAAAAGGGGAAGGGGTGAGTGGAGGGTTTGGCGAAGATGAGAGATGGATGGCGGAGGTCGTGAGATGATCAGTGGTCGGTGAGGATGAGTGTAAACATTGGAATAATTAAGAGAAAATTCAACGAAAAATGGGGGAGGAGAATACCAGAACATAGATAGAGAATTGGTGGAGGAATAGCTTGGGATGAGGGCGAGTTTGGTCCTCTGATCATCGCTCAGGCTCGGGAAATCGCTCCGAGGAGATCAGCGGTGGCGGAGCTGCCGCGACGTGATCGGACGGCCACTGGTCACACCTGGGCAGAAGTCATCGTCGCCTCAACTTATCGCCCCTCCACTGTCACCGAAGGGGCGAGGGAAGTTGGGCCTTCGCCCGTGGAATGATGGACGAGGAGTGGAGGTGGTAGAAGCGGAGTATTTAACGTGGAGGTGGTGGTCGTTTTAGGAGGTCACAGTGGGGATTTGCAACGGTGGCTTTTATGGCGTAGAGCGATGGATGGAGCATCGATGAGGTGCACGAAGGAGGTGGAGGTAACTGCTACGCATGGGAGCCATTATGGGGCATAGAGGCTGGTCGAGGGGAGCTCCAAAAATGGAAGGGGCGAAGGTGGTGGCAAGATGTAATGCTTGGGGACGGAAGGCATTAGAGGTAGACGACAAGTGGGGACCGTTGGATCTCACGATCCAATGGTCCTGATGAAGGCGCATGCAGACACTTTAGATCAAATCATATGATCTGATCTAGGGGCGAGGGTAAAGGTAGGATTGGGTTGTCTTAGATGGGGGTTGGAGTCCCATCCAACGGTGGATATTAAGCAGGTGACGTGGTTCAATAGGATGCGTTCTATGGGGGGGGATCGGGTGGTTCAGAAGAGGGCACGACGTAGTGAGCAGTCAGCCGTTGGATGGCACAACCATCCAACGATTGAGAAAAAAGTGGGGAAGGAGGGATCTGTTGAGATCCAAAAATCTCATCAGATGGCGGAGAGAGGAGGCGACAGTGGACGACCAGATGGAGGTGGGGGAGGAAGATCTAATGACTGAGGGAGAGGTTGGGTGGCAAAGAGAGGAGGCGGCCACGAGCCAATCAAGAAATTCAGAAATTAGTAAAATAAAGAAAAATAAAAAAGAAATAGAATGAGAATGAATTAGGAAAAAGTCAAAACATGAAAGTTGTAGATCTCGATGAGATCTACATGTTTCATGTTGAATAAAAAAACAAAAGAGTTCTTTTGTACAAAAATAAATTTTTAGAGGCATTTTAATGGGTAAAAACGCAGTTTTTGTGGTTTTGAGATTATTTTTGTATTTTTTATCTCTTTTAAAGGTCAAGATAAATATAGACAATAATTAATCAAATTTTTGTGGGTTTTCAATAAAATAGAAAAACAAGAAAAATGATTAGTAATTAAATAAAATAAATAGGATTAGAAAATAGGTTAATTACACACAATTTATTCACAATTTAATACAAGTTAATAATAATAATGAATTGTTAGTGGTTTTTATTGAATTGTTTAAGCTTGGAGATTAATAATTGGATTTTATCATGATGAATCTGACATTCATCATACCCATATACTTAATCCATGCTCACCCTCGAGCATCTAAAGAATGAAGGAGTCGGATTAATTCCTGACAGTGCATGTGAAATTTCAAGGCTTAATTCGTCGAAGACCCTTAATTTGAGTGATCCTAAAATTCTGGGCTCAACCATGCTCTAATCAAAAGGAATCCAACTTCTCTAATTATTAGACACTCTACTGTACGTAAAATATAAGGATATGACTTTTATTGTACTGCATTCATGAGAGTCGAGTCGAGACATCATCCAAAGTTCCAGTGCAGGAGACTCTCCTCTAGACCTTATCCTCAACACTAGGGAATCAGTCAACCATCACATTAGTTTGTCAGACTTGAAAGTTTAGATGGATGACAAGATGATGGAGGACATATGATTGTGTCTATTTTTCTCTCCCTCATATTGGAATAAGGGGCCTCTCGGGTGCCTTATTACTCAACACTTGTATATTTTTATTTTTGTTGTTCAATGTGTCCATCAAGAGAATTTAGAATCGTATGCACTTGTTTTTCTAGGAGTACATCGGGGTGTATTTCTTTTTAGTATCTAAGATACCTTCGACAAACAGACTTGCATCACTATACGATGCAGAGCCCTTTTATGGTGCTAGCCCAATTCCTTGGTCCTAATTACGTTTGGTCCATGTGGATGCTTTGAAAATGGTTGGGAGCTCTCGCCTTTAGTGGAAGCTCTTTGTAAATTGACTTTGAAGGATAGAGCTTTTTCTTGATATATTTCTTTTCTTTTTTGCTAGCTCTACTACTTTTACCAAAAGTTGGCGCACACTGATCAACAATTAATTATGTTTCATCACACCCTGGAACATAGGTAGATATCAAAGATAGCATGCGAACTTCTTCACATATTGTCTAGGGTTTTGCTGACCCTGAGGTTTCCTGAAGCCTTCATTAACTTTATCCCATCCTCGAGTATCATTAGATCAGATCTAAACTCAAATCACCAGTCTTAGTTCCTCAAGTGATAACTCAACTCTTCTCATCAATCATGCAGTTGTGAATGTGTTGTGTTGATCATATTCTTTAGAAGGTAGAAATGAAGAGTGTAATATAGCACTCAAATATTTGAAATCAGGGAAGTGTGGATTATTAAGTTCAAAATCCTAATGACTAAGGTTGGCTAACTCAGACTCTCAAGATCTCAAAAATCAAGTGTCCTCAAAATCCTTAAGCCTTGAGTGATAGTGAATGTGTCAGGAATACACCAACTCCTTGGTTAGATTTTTTTCTTGTGATTTTTATCTTTTACAAAGTTTTGTGAATTTTAATTTTTCTTTTTTTAATGCCTTTGAGAGACAATGACTGGCCCAGGCTCATATAAATAGTTGCATCTACTTCCAGGCGGTATGGGTGTAAGTACGGACCTGTGTTACTTGAAGACAGAGTCATAGACAGTGTCCTCTAAATCACCCATTCTGCTAAGGGAGACTGAAGTTCCCTCATTAAAGAATAGCTACTCATTTTTATTCCTAGTAGTTTTTTTCAGATTTTTATAGAGTTTTTGAAAAAGGTTAATTTTATTTACAAAAAATTAATCCCTTAATTTTTATAAATTATTTTTACAGCAACTTTACAAAACTCAGTTCACTAATCAACTTAAAACATGACCAAAAAGTTTCAAAAAATTTTAAAACACGAGCTATGGATAAATTATATATACAGTAATATACGATATACCCCTTATTAATCGTGATCTATCAGGGGTCTAAATGTATCTCACACAGGACAGAGACACAGTCGTTGTGGCGACCCTCAATAAACCAGATTAAGTCAACAATTAACCCACAACAATGATCAAATAATAAAAAGCAAGATGTGGAGTTAAAATTTATTATAACTCTACATAAAAGATGTGTATAGGAGCAAGTATGTAGAGGTAACGCAGAGAACAAGTAGGACATATCGGGCAAAATCAATGCACAAGAATGAATGTGATGTTTTTGTCTATAAATGTTATTTTTGTGGGTTTTTTATTTATATTTATTTTTTATTTTGATTTTGATTTTGATTTTATATTTTTATATTTTGATTTTTATTTTTCTGATTTTGTATTTTCTTTTTATATTTTATAATTTTATATTTTCTTTTTCTTTTGAATTATAAAATAAAGTATATATACAATATAAGAAAATGGAGAGATAATGTATTTATAAAAATCGGTAAAAATATGCAAAATACAAGAAATAAAATATTTTTGTGATTTTTATAATTTCCTAATGTTTTTGTTATTTTTCTATATTTTTGCTAATTTTTTGGTATTTTTAAAGTCACAAATACTTAAAATAGGGAATAAAATAAATGCCTGAAATTAAAATGGAGATGAAAAATATCAAACAGGAACCAAAATTCTCTAAATTAACTTTAAAATAAAGATAATAAAATAAGGAAAATTCATAAATAAAAATTAGATTTTTAAGATTTTTAGGAATTTTTAATATTTTTAGGAAGTTTTTAGAGGTTTTACAATTTTTATGAGTTGTCTTTTGTATTTTTTAGTGATTTTTGGAGTGAATATAAAACACACTTAAATGGGCAATATATATATATTTAGAATTCTTCAAAGAGTTTTTATTTTTTAGGTATTTTCTAATGCAAACAGAGATGAAAATGCATTTTTTGATTTTTTTATAAATATTAAAATGCAATAAAAATGCAAAATAAAAATATGTCATTAAAGTAGAATGCAACAGAAAGTTATGCTATTTTTGGGAATTTTTCGAATTTTATAGATGCATGAAATAAATAAAAATAACAAAGAGAAAAGGCAACCTAACAAGGATATTTTAGTAATTAAACAAAAGTCCCGGGCCAAAGTGCAATTTTTCCACAAAAATACAACATAATAAAAATATTTTCTGGACTAAATAGAAATCACCAGAAACCCAGGGGTATGCGTGCAAATTTCCCACATACGTACGTGGTAATCACATGCCTGGTAGGGACCTTATGGCAAATAACAAAAACCTGAGGGTTATTTTGCAATTTTACCAAAAATATTACAACTGAATCTAAAAGTTTATGGACCTAATTAAAATAACCTAAATAACGAGGGTCCCCGCGCAAAATACCCCCACCCACGTGCACGAGTCACGTGAGGTGACGTGGCCGGGGACCTATTTGTAAATCCGAAAAGTTCAGGAAAGTTTTTGCAAATATTACAAAAATTAAATAACTGCCAATGAAAGTTTTAGTACTATCTAATAAATACAAAAACTGGCGAGGGCAAGGGTGCAAAATTCGCACGCCTGTGCGGAGACGAACGGCCATATGATGCTCACTTACGTCGCACGTCGCCTCCTCCTTGCACGATACCCCTTCACAGATGAGTGTTTAGGATTAGATCATGTCCCTTGATCAAACGGCTGCAGCTGGGCGAGATCGAATGGTTGTTGTGCTCCAGGAAGAACTTGGCTGATCGGACGGCGGAGAGGGGCACAGAACGAACAGGGAAGAACTGCTGGCAAGGCGAGTTTTCCCCATCAAGATCTTCCACCTCCAGCCTTCTTTGAAGCTCCAAAATGGCCGAGCAGCCTCCTGTGGTGTTCCTCTCGGTGATGGTGGCTCCAAAATCCTCCGACGATGGCCGGAGCTCGCTCGAGATGGTGGCGGAGCTAGGGGGCTCCAGGTACCCCAACAAGCGGCCAAAATGAGCCCCAGGCTCTCGTTATGCTCCCAACACCTGCAAGAAATGGTTAAACCGTCGAGGGTAAAATGCCTCGACGGTTGGCGAAGCCAGTGGATGCGGGGGACGGCGAAATGAAGGACGGTTAGAGCTAACTCCAGCTAAGAGGTCTATTATGTGATCGAATGGATGGGACACGAAAAGAAGGATGGGATGTTGATCCTACGACTATGGCAAATAAAGAAAGCAAGAAAAAATAAAGAAAAGCAAGACCTCGAAGGTGTGTATCACCTAAGGTAAATCCTCGACGGCTAAGCTTGCCGGAGGTGGTTGGAACGACCCTACGTTGCTTCCTCAATCCTCCTGATGGCTGGAAACAGGAGTTGTCACCTCCCTCCTCTGATGGCGCACGAAAGGTGGAGAAGAAATAAGTCAAAGAGTGTTCGAATTTTCAAATGGAAGAGGGGGGTACATATGAAGGAGTTGACGGAGTTGCTCAAAGAACGAGGGATTGGGAGCGGATCAGTGATTCAACGTCCAAGATAATCACTGGGCGTGAATCACCATTCTCCAAGGGAGAAAAGTCAAGAAGAAGGTTACGCGAAATGGTGAAAGGGAAACCCTCGAAAAAATCAAGAAATCGGGTCAAAACCGAGGTTCTAACAACACACAGGGGGCGGGGTCACATAGTTGACCCGTGGTCAACGGTCCAATCTGGAAAAAAGATTAAAAAATCATTAAAATAATAAACAATTTTATTAATTTTTGATTATAAAATAAAAAATGTTTATTATTTTATAAATTATTTTATTACGATTATTATTTATTTATTTGAGGTATAAAAATACAAGTTACCTTTTAAGGACCATATAGATATATTTATTTATATATTTTAATGTTTTAATTTTTATTTTGTATTTTTAATTTTATTTATTTTGTTTATTATTTTATAAATTTATCAATCATTTTTATGGACTTAAATATATTGTTATTTTATTTTTCTGAAGTATTTTGCACAATTAAATAAATAGGTGTATTAAGTATATATGTATATTTACAAGTATTATACCTATGCCTTGTGTACAAGTATTTTATTTTTGTGTTTTCTTTAGGTTTTTATTCCTATTTTAATGTATACATACATTATAAATATTATTTACAAAATTATAAAAATAAGAAATTACAAAAATAATGAATGTTAAATAAAATGAATATTTTAATCGGTACAAGTATATAATAAGGGTCCAAAACCTAACTTTCAAACCGTAGCTCCGAAAAATATGGAACCATATTCATTAAATAGCTTATTAAAATTTATATAAAATTAAAGGTGATTTTGATACATTTCGAGTTTTTATTTGAGAGGTACAGATCTGGGAAGTTGGGATTCTGGAAACTTATTCATATCATAACTTTTTATCTGTACATTTTTTGTGTGAAATTAATTTTGTATTTTTCGATATTTAATTATCTACAACTTTCATGTACAAAGTTTCTTTATTTGAAGTATAAAAAGTAGAACTAAAAATAGGTCCCAAAAATGAATAAAGAATGAATTAAATAAAAGAACTTTTTATTGGTTTTAGGCCCTTATATCCCCCTACTTTATTCCTTGTCGACCTAGTCATTGCGATGCCTAGGTCTCGGGGTTTCGAGTCATAAAATATTTGCAATATTTTATTTTTTTTCTTTTCTTTTCTTTATTCTATAATTTTGGCTTTAAAAATAATATTTTATACACTATTTACACAAATATGCATGGATGATAAAATGCATGAATTAAGCCTATTTATACGCTTTTACTAGGGTTTTAAGGCCAAAATGATAGAATAAAGATGATGAAATGTAGATTCATCAACCCCCCTACACTTAAATTTTTCTATGTCCTCATAGCACAAGTGATCTGAAGCCATAGCTCCGATTAAATACAAGGTGATATAGCGTAACTGATTCGGAGGGTCCTCCTATACTTAGGTCAAAAATGACCTAAGTACAAGAAGACAGAATGAGGGAAGGTTGATCGAGTCGGATCCCCCCTATACTTAGGCTGAAAATAGCCAAAGTATTGGATCTGAAATTTGGGTTGGGGGTCCGAGGTTGTTAGGGCTAGGGGGTGTTCATATACAGATGCAAATCATGGAGATGGGGGAGGGGTGAGTTGTTACAGATGAAGATGTGGATGCAGGCGGGGGTGATTGTGTGTGAATATACAGAATGATGGGGGTGAGTGGATATACAGATGTAGATGCGTGCGTGTGTGGGGGGGGTGGGTGTAGATCATCTAGTGATTTTTTTTCTCTTTTTTATTTTTTCTTTTTTTTTGTTACACACGTGATCCCTCGACCTAGAACCGCTAGAAATGCACATGAAACATTTTTTTAGTTGACTAATGTTCCTTGAATCCTTCTTCTTTTCTTTTACGGCTCCTCGCAGCGGAAGCTCCCAACTCCACGCCTTCATGGATCTCGAGCGTCCTCGATCTCTATGGGCCCTACCCCAAAAGAAATTGTTAGAAAAATATCACGAAATTTAATCAACAAAATGATGCAAAAATAGCATGATGAAAAGACCTAAAAAATGAAAATGTCTACATAAAAATAGTACAATAAAATGCGACAAATAAATAAAGGTGAGTCGTGTCCTCGTCAACGGTGCCATTTGATGAACATAAAATCTGCCTCTTCAATAATGAGGAATTGTCGTAGTACAGGAGGCAGATTTTGGTCATGCAAAGAACCACACCTTCAAATGTGTGAAAATTTATTTTACTTGGCAAGCATACCAAGGTCGAACACTGGGACACAAGCCTCTTCATCTATTAATCGAATTTTATAGTTTAATTCGAGAGTGAGTATCTTCTAGTTTTATGTCTTCATGTAGATGAGTTGCAAATAAAATATGCTGACAAAATAATAGTCAAATGATGCATGAAAGACATGCAATTTTTATTTGATTTTTCAATGCAATTATATGATGTGATGGACACTGTATGCAATGATGTGAAAGGACAATCATGCAAAGACTATCTACGAATATGCCCTATAGAATATGAGCATAAATTATGAATTAATTTCAGAGTCGAATCGAGCATCAAAATCAAGAACAAGTCTCTAATAATGGCAAAGATTATAGAGCAAGAGACACCATATATCATCAAAATTCATCACTTTTATTTTTGTGTCAAATCAAGAGATTAAATATGACATTTGATAGAGAATTAAATAGGCTTCAAAACGATACCAAAATCATGCAATTCTGACTTAAAATGCTTAAGATATTGAAGAAACAATGCAGGGGCATTAATGTAAAAAAATACGAGAGAAAATGAAGATAAATATTGCAAATAGGTCCCTAGAAGGAACCAATTGCAAAGTATGAAAACTGGCGGGGACCCAATGTAATTTATCCTTTTGCACGTAGGGACCTTTTTGTAATTTCTTAAAGCCACAAGGGCCTCCCTGTAAAATACCCCAAGCGCGCATGTGAGCTATGCGCCTAGAGGACCTAATTATAATATATTTAAATTCTAGGGTCTTCACTGTAAAATACCCAGACCCTCACGTGCAGGGCATGCGAGGGAGCTAGGTTTGGGAGGCGGCCCAACTTCAGGCCACGTGGCCTCTCCTAGGTCTTCGATGCAAGCCTTGGTGCACCCGAGCCTGGTTGATTGGTCGTCTGAGCCTGCAGGTCTAGGTGGGGCGACGTGGCTTCTTCTAGGTTGTTGGATGGCCACCGCAAGGGCTCCATCCAACGACTCATGTAGCTCCTAGCTCTTCCTCCTCCTCCGTGAAGGTGGCAGCGCGAATGGGACTCCAACGAGTTCTCTAGAGCTCCTTCGGATTCCCCCATTGTTGTAGAAGGGTGGCGAAGCATCCTGACCACCTGGTGAAGGTGGCTGATCGGAGAGGAAGTATCGAGGCTAGCTGTAGATGGTTGTCAGTGAAGCATCATCGGAGACGAGGTCCAAGATCGGAGAGGGACGTGGGGATCTAGCCATTGAAGATCATGCAGATTAGCTCATAGCTGAAGCATTCCATGTGAAGTGAGTGGAGTGGAGGGACCCAATCGAGGAGGAGAAGGTGGGAGTATGGTTCTTCTTCTCCTACGAAGTAAAGAAGAAGTGGCATGAGGTGGTCGGGGGTATGGAGGGGTGAAGGAGTGAGTGGAGGGTTTGGCGAAGATGAGAGATGGATGGCGGAGGTCGTGAGATGATCAGTGGTCAGTGAGGATGAGTGCAAACATAAGACTAATTAAGAGAAAATTCAAAGAAAAATGGGGGAGGAGAATACCGGAACGGAGATGGAGAATTGGTGGAGGAATGGATTGGGATGAGGTCCACTTTGGTCCTCTAGTCGTCGCTCAGACTCGGGAAGCCGCTCCGAGGAGCTCAGTGGTGGTGGAGCCGTTGTGACGTGACCGGACGGTCACGGGTCACACCTGGGCAGAGGTCATCGTCACCTCGACTTATCACCCCTCCGCTGTCACTGGAGGGGCGAAGGAAGTTGGGTTGTCGCCCATGGAATGGTGGACATGGAGTGGAGTTGGCAGAGGCGGAGTATTTTACGGTGGAGGTGATGGTCATTTCAGGAGGTCATGGTGGGGATTTGCAATGGTGGCTTTGATGGAGTAGAGTGATGGATGGAGTGTCGATGAGGTGCGCGAAGGGGGCGGAGGTAATGGATACATAGGGGAGCCGTTATAAGGCATGGAAGCTGGTCGAGGTGAGCTCCAAAAATGGAAGGGGCGGAAGTGGTGGCGAGGTGTAATGCCTGGGGGCGGAAGGCGTTGGAGGTAGATGACGGACGATTTATATCAGATCATATGATCTGATCTAGCAGCAAGGGTAAAGGCGGGAGCGGGCGGACTTAGATGGGGGTTGGATTCCCATCCAACAACATATATAAAGCAGGTGATGTGGTTCAATAGGATGTGTTGGATTGGGGGAGATCGGGTGGTTCAGAAGAGGGTGTGACGTGGTGAGCGGTCAGCCATTGGATGGCATAGCCATCCAACGGCTGAGGGGAAGTCAGTGAAGGAGGGCTCTAATGAGATCCAAAAATCTCAACAAACGGTAGAGAGAGGAGGTGACAGTGGATGGCCAGATGGAGGTGGGGGAAGATCTAACGGTTGAGGGAGAGATCGGGTGTCGAAGAGAGGTAGCGGCCACGTGGGCGGCCCAGAGGGCGCCACGTGGCCCAATCAGGAAATTCAGAAATTAGTAAAATGAAGAAAAATAAAAAAGAAATAGAAGGAGGAATTAGGAAAAAGTTAAACATGAAAGTTGTAGATCTCGATGAGATCTAGAAGTTTCATGTTGAAAAAAAAGCCAAAAGAGGTCATTTGTACAAAAGATCGTCTGTGAATTGATAATGAATTTGCTTCATTCGTCGACTCTATATGATATTTCTTTGAAGCATGAGTTCTATAACATGGTATGGAACCTATAGATCTATTCCTGATTTTTATGTAATTATTTAGTCTTTGAATCTAAAAGAAATATAGAAATGGAATTGGGATCTGCTTCGGATGAAAATAATGATAATAACAAGCAAATTCTATTCCCAAGTGTACCAATTGGACAAATTCGAACCAATTGCGTCCTTATTTGTTCTTTTGAATGTTCGAAAAACCACTTGAAGTGATAAATATTATTCGGATTTCAATACAAAAGAATCTCTCTGTCCCAAAATAGAGCGATGGAATTATGTTGCTAAAATAACAAATAAAAACTGCTTCTGAATTGATCTCATCCTTTTTTTTCTTCTTTTTTTAGTAATAACTTAACTTATTCCTTCATTAAAATACTTGTTGTATCAATAGATATTTATTTCAGTACATATCTTTTGATTATGAAAAAGATCATCTGGATTTTGTTTTCTCTATATCAATTGATAAGGTACAATCTATTATATCTAATTACTTTCATAGATAGCTTTGATGAATAAAGCAAAGCGAATAGTCGAATAATTATACGATTTTCCATTTTTTTAAATAGCCTGCCCTAACAATATATCTTTTCAGGGTTATCGTCCCACTAAAAAAATATTCTTATGATAGGTCATGTTCCTGATCAAAAATATAGTGAATTTGTCTTTCTAATTCTTTCTTCAGACCCTGCTACGAAGAAAGACGTTCATTTCTTAAAAAAATCCCATATATGTAGTGGGAATAGGGGAAGGAGTCAGATTTATATCCCAATAGGAGAAAAAGTAATAATACAGTCTATAACGCTTCATCGACAGGTATAGTAACTAAAATAGTACGTAAAGAAAAGTGTATTTAGGGGGGGGATTTTTAATGAATAAAAACATAGTTTTTGTGGTTTTGAGATTTTTTTTGTATTTTTTATCTCTTTTAAAGGTCAAGATAAATATAGACAATAATTAATCTATTTTTTTATAGATTTTCAATAGAATGGAAAACAAGGAAAATGGTTAGTAATTAAATATAATAAATAGGTTTAGAAAATAAGTTAAATATACACCGTTTATTCACAATTTAATACAAGTTAATAATAATGAATTGTTAGTGATTTTTATTGAATTGTTTAAGCTTGGGGATTAATAATTGGATTTTAGCATGATGAATCTGGCATTCATCAATAGCATAGGTGGATAGTCAAGATTTAATAAGTAAAAAAATCACCCCACTTAGAAGGCTGCCAAAAAAGCTCTAGTTGTTATCAGAAGAACTTGAAGAGCGACTAGCGATTGAATTCTGTTGAACTCGAAAAATAACCTCACAACTTTTCAACCATGAATATTCTTTTAGAAAGATCAAACGAATTGATTAACTGGAGAAACAATATCGATAAAATCACTCAAACAGAGCTTATTTCTTTTCTAGAGAATATATGAGTGATTGCTCGAATGGTGTGCATTCCAACAATAGGTAGGGGTTCCCTTATATAGGGTCTCAAGAAAAATGGTCGTTGGAAATAAAATAGGCATGAAATCAAAGATGATTTCCTGATATGATTGATTAGGTAAAATAACATGATCAATCAATAGTCAATGATCGATCAGTTGATGACTGTTTGAATGGAATTCAAAATATGATTGATAACTTCAAGGAGTATGATCGACACGGTATAATCGATCTGTGGAATACACATGATCGACATGCCATGATCGATCAGTATCAAGATGTGATCGATAAGTTCATGCATCCTTGATCTCCTAAAAAGGAAACTTTTGATTGAAGCTTGCTGCAGTTACACCTTTGCAAATAAAAACAGAAAACACAATTATAACATTTGAAAAATAACAAGCAATAAAGCTGAGCTTCTGCGACTCTTCGCAGTCGTGTCGAGCTGAGATCCACACTTGCACTCCTGCAATCACAAAGAATGTGTTGAGCACCTACAATATAATATCGTGTGAGTGCGTATGTCATCTTTAAGATTATGGAGAAACAAAGAACTGACAATCTCCCCTTTTTTAATGATGATAAAATATTTTTAAAAGCTTAAGCATTGTAATCACTTAAGTATAAGCAATTTTCAAATCAAACTTGATATAGGAAAAGTATATAAACAAATCAAAATAATTTGAATCATAAGATCAAACTTTGATTTTTAACCCTCCCCCCCCCCCAACTAAAAGAATGAATAAACCTTTTCTTTTAAATCTTGTAAAGTGAGTCATGGTTGTAAATCATAAAAACAGATTTTATTTTTTTATTTAATTCTCCCCCTTCATTAAACAATCCATTGATCTTTTAAGGCATTTAAGCTTTAATTTCTCTCATCCTTTTTGTGATCAATTAAAAAGAGTAAGAGAGTAAAAGAAAATATTCATACTTCATTAATAAATAGGGAATAAATATAAATTGTTTGTGTGGCTCACAAACTAGTTTCAATATATAAGAAAAAACTTCAAACTTAAAGGTATAAATTGTAAGGAAAGAGAAACAAAGAACTAAAATGACAAAACATGACTAATCAGATGGGGAAAAGTTAGAATCATCTACTCCTCTAGGAGAGTGCTTGGCCTTTTTGCCACGCTCGATGACATTTCGAGTATCGGGGATGTACTCATACTATGGAGTGCCATATTCTTATTCTTTTGTCTCGATCTCTTCTTCTTTAGTAGCTTCAGCTTTTGAAATAGGTGCAAGCATTAGAATGTCTTTTCCTAGTCGAGAAGAAGAGCCATCGTGTCCAGAAGGTCTAGGTGAAGGTTGAGGAGGAGTCAGGGCTCACTGAGGTACAAAGTGCCAAGTTCATGCACGAGGTGAATGGATCGTGGGTGCTACGGGTGCTGGAGCAGGAGAGTGCTACGCGATGTGCATTTATTGCATCTATCAAACAAAGAGGTACAACATTGAATTGGTCATTGAAAAATTGAGCATATCTATTGGAGAAAGTCACTATCTTCTGCTAAAAACTCATCACTGCATCGGTCGTCTCTTGGATCTGACGGATCTCAAGAGAGTGAGCAATGATGATGGCTTGTTGGGTGAGGTGCTCCTCTAGGGTGAGGTGGTAATCCTAATAAGCCCAAGTGGAGTCTAAGGTAGAGGGGCAGGGACAGACATGGATAGGAATGAATCCTGCAAGTGAGGGATCGTTGTAGGAAGGACTGGTATGGGTTCTGAGGTGGTGGCAGGAAACTCAACTTATGGTTCATCTACTGTGATAGTGAAGAGTATAGACTCTACACTGAAGGGTTGAACTCGTTTGATACAACTGGGTCACAAGGGACGTGGACACTAAAGTGGCGTAGAATATGGGTGACCAAGAATCCTAGAGAAAGAAATCTACCAGATGTTTGGGAAAGAATGTAACATATTTAGTAATACTAGTTAAATGGCCTAACTTGGACAACACATATCAAAACCTGAACCTCCATAATGACATGGGTGAGATTGGACTTCTGGTTACGAAATCACTAGGAGATGACTTGGTTGAGGAACCTTGAGAGGGCCCTAAGGTTTGGAATTTGGATAGGCTTCCTGATGTTCTGAATGGGCATTAAGGTTTCCCTAAGCTCATCTTGGGTAACAGAGTCTAAAACCTTGATGAGGGTAAGGACCAAGGTCCAAGAATCCTAAGATGGCGGAAAGGATGGGGGTGTCTACTATGAAGGTGGTGCCATTCATATTAGACCTAAGGTGGTAGGTGGAGATGTCAGCAATGTCTTTCAGATTTGCATAGAACTCGATGATGACGTTTAGGTGAAATGGAGTCTATCAAGGAATCTGGGTGATTAGGAAATATGATCGGATCAAACATGCTCCCAACCCTATTCATGTTAAAGATCATCTCAAACTCAGGGAAGTGGTTACTGAAGATTGGTCACAAAATAGGGCGGGAGGTTATCATGGTGAGACGTGAGTAGGCAAAGATCAGGTCATTCACAGATGTGGATCGAGAGGAGGAATTTGTTGTGGACCTCTTTGGTGCCATCTGAGTGGGAAAACAAGTTCCAGTAACTAAAGAAACCCTAAGATACATATAGTATCTAAGAAAAAATACAAATAAATCAACAAACAATAAGTCTATGCATATAAATGATTGATCAAGGTTTCAAAGATGATCAATAAGGGCTTGTCGATTAGGCTCTACTCGGTGATCGATCAGGTATGCGCTGGGGCTTAGAAGAAACTCGATATAGGTGGGCTCTCTCTCGTTCTGAGATGGCATGAGAGGAGAGGGAGGCCTTGGATACCTATTTAAAGGTGTGAGAGAGGTAGTAGATGAGATCAATCTCTTCTTTTGAGGGATTCTAATGTGTCCTTCATGCCTTGTAAAGAGATTTTATATGTCATCTAATAGGAAGGTCTCCAGTCAACTACTTAGAATAGGAAGACTAGATGATGCCCTTGGTGGGCTTTCCAAAGTGGATCGAGCACCAAAAATACAAATTTCAATTTTTGAAATTCAGCCCAGATGATAGATCAGATACTGAGAATATGATCAATCAGGGGTTGTCAATCAATGCTTAACTAATAATCAATCAAGGGTGATAAATCAAGTTTCTCTTTACGATCGATCAGGTGTGCCCTAAGTGATTTCTTCTTTTGTGAATTTGATATTCAAGAAATATCACTCGAGTAGCACAATCCTAAGTTTTTCCTAATAATCGCAAACTGAGGTGCAACTAAGGGTTTTGTGAATATATCTGCTAACTGCCTATCTGTTGAAACGTAGCCCAAACATGTTTTACCATTCAAGACATTTTATCGATGAAAGTGATGCCTAACATCAATGTATTTCGTCTTAGAGTGGTTGATGGGGTTCTTAACTAAGTTGATAGAGTTAGCATTTTCATATAGAATTCTATTCTTGCTAAAGGTCAAATTGAAGTTTGAGAGAGTATTTTTGGTAATTGAGAACAAGCTAGAGACGTGGCTATATATTATGCTTCAGTAGTAGATAGAGTCACACAAGTTTTCTTTTGGAAAACCAAGAAACAAGGGTATTTCCCATGATTTGAAAGGCGCCACTTGTACTTTTTCGAGTCGTATGACTGCCAACATAATATGAGTCACTATATGCAAATAAATCTAATGAATGCATCTTCGGATAAAACAAATCCAAATCTTTTATAAAAACAACATAACGAAATTATCCTTTTACATCTTTAAAGTGACTTTCTTTTGGTGCTGATTAAAAGCATGTGGTTAAACATGTGCTAAACAATATATCATGAATGCTTGTAGTTATATAAAGCAAAGAACCGATCATACCTTTGTATAGTAGTTGGTCGACATGCTTACCGGAATCGTCAAGGTTGAGATGAGTCATCGAAGCAATCAGAGTAGACTTTTCAGAAACTTTATCTAAGCCAAACTTCACAAGCATCTCCTTCCTATACTTATGCTGAGAAAAGAAAGTATCGGACTTTGTCTAGTTGATATGTAACCCTAACAAAAACTTTTGTTCTCCCATCATGCTCATCTCGAACTGTTCCTGTATAGATTGAGAGAAATCCTTATAAAGAATTACATTAGTGGATCCATAAACAATATTGTCAACTTAAACTTGTTTAAACAGTAAATCAGACAAAATAGACTTCACAAACAATATGCAATCTATTTTACCTACTTTGAAAATGAGGTGAGAAGGAAAGTTTTGAGTCAGCCATACCATGCTCGATGAGCTTGTTTAAGTCCGTAAAGGGCTTTCTTGAGCTTAATAACGTGTTATAGTCTCAAGGGATCTTCAAAAAAGGGTGATTTCATAACATAAACTTCTTCTTTAATGAAGACATTTAAGAAGCTACTTTTGACATCCACTTGATAGAGCCTGATTCCCTTGAAACAAGTGAAAAGCTAACATTATTCAGATAGATTCAATCCTTGCAACGTTATCATAGGTTTTATTGAAATCAATGCCTTCCTACTGAGTATATCCCTAAGCAACAAGTCTTAACTTGTTTCTAACATTGTCCATGATTCATCCAATATGTTCTTAAAAATCCGCTTGGTTCTAATAACAATGTGGTTTTCATGTCTATGCACAAGCTCTGATACCTGATTTCTTTCAAATTGAGCAAGTTCATCTTGTATTGTCATTAACCAGAATCAATGTTGCAAGCCTCGCCAACAGATTTCAGCTTCACTGAGGATACAAATGCAGATAATGCAAATGAATTTATGTGTGATATTGCTTGGAATCATTTACAGATGTCCCCAATCACCAACTCCTTTGAGTTATCTCTTAAAAGATAAAATCCTTGGGTAACCCATGAGAATCACTATTCTCAAGGATGCTAGAAGGATCTGGTTGAGCATCTTTCTCAAATTCTAATTCATGTAGCTGAGGAGTCTTGCTTAAGTTCTCATCAAATGAAACATTGATTGCTTCCACGATATTCGATATTTTATTATTGAATATCCTGTAAGATTTATTTCTTGAAGAGTAACCTAATAAGACTCCCTCTTCACTCTTAGGATCACACTCTCACGGTTATCGTTAGTGTTTAGATCATAACATTTACTTCCAAAAACATGAAAATAACCTATCATTGGTGAGCATCCAAAATTGAGCTCAAAATACATCTTATTTAATCATGGTCAGATAGAAGTCCTGTTTAAGACATAACAGGCCGTGTTTAGGGCCTCTACCCAAAAATATCTAGGTATATTGGATTTACATAGCATTCTACATGCGTATTCCTGAAAAGTACAATTTTTGTTCAACCACATCGTTCTGAGCTACTATTCTAGGTGTAGAAAACTCATACTTGAACTCCCCACTATGATCACGTATTAACTTAGTGATGATAGATCCTTATTTGTTCTGAATCCGCTTGGCTAGCTTCTCAAACTCAGAGAAAGCTAAGTCTTAAGAAGAAGTGAACAAAACCCAAGTATAATGTGAGTAGTCATCTACTATAAAAAAACAGAAGTGACAACCACTTAAACTTTCAGATTTCGTGGGTCCAAATAAATCTAAATGTAAAATATCTAGTGGTATGGCTGAGCTATGTGCTTTTTAGATTTCAGGGGTTTTATATGCAGTTTTCCTAATTTACATGTTGAACACGTGTTTACCTTCTTATAGGATAGTTTAGAAAGGTCTTTAACTAAGTCAAGTTTGCTAAATCTATGGATTAAGTTCATGTGAACCGATCGTTTATGACACGGTAAGGGTTCTTCTTGTGCTTCCATAAGGTAATCTAATGATGGAATACTCATCGAATATAAGTTTGTAGATACTTTTGTACCTATCTCCCTTAAGCAACAAATATGTGTATTTTCCGTAAGAACTTCTAAACCAGAAGAAGAAATCACTACGTTAAAACCCTTGTCGCAGATCTTAGACACACTCAAAAGATTGTGCTTCAAGCCATCAACAAGGATAACATGACTAATAGAAGTTAAAGGGTTTTAGATCGTACCTTTTCCAAGTATCATACCTTTGTGGTTGTTTCCAAAAGTGACAATCTCACCAGCTTTGGCCTTGATGTTGAGGAAGGGACCCTTGTCTCTGGTCATGTATCGTGAACATCCATTGGCCATGATCCACTTGCTAGTACGGTCTCGCTTGATGTCATGCAAAATACAGTCTAGTCATGAATGGACGTTCAATTTGTCTTCTTTGAATAACCTTGGATTCTACAAAATAATTAATGGGTTTCTTTAATACCCATTGCTTGCAGATCCTTGAAGGGTTAGCATGGTTCCTTGGATTTCTCCTTGGTTCCATAACCTTCTTGGCTTTAACCCAGCCTTTAACTTTCTTAACAGTTAAAACAAGCTTCTCTCTTAACAAACATAGAACTACTAACCTTTTTCTGGGTCGTACCCTAATCCATACTTAGTTCTATTATTGTATTTACCTCCTAGTATTTTGTCTAGGTTCTCCTTACCCTCAGTCTACTTTGCTAAGTCATTGACTAGGGTGTGTATTCTATTTTAGTTTACCTACAGTGGTTTCTAGGCTATCTATGTCTGTCTTAAGTAGTTTAATTTCATATTTGTTTTGTTTATTAGAAAGAGACAACCTAGATGTAAGTTTTCTAATGTGATTTTTTAGAGAGCTAGTCTCTTTTGATGATCTTCTAATGTGGTGCATATAGATAATTTATCACTTTGTTTTTCTTTTTCTTTTTCACCACTAGACTATGTAACTCAGAAATAGCTTCTTGTAATTCATCTAAAGAAGGTTCTTCAAAAATTACCTCTTCATCTTCTAGAGTCATGAGCCCAAGCAAGGAATCATCTTTATTGGAGTCGCATGTCCTGCTTTCGGATGATGTTGATGTGTTGGAGTTGGAGTCAGAGTCGGAAGAGTCCCAAGTAGCTTGAAAAGGTTTTCTATTTGAATACTTGTGATGGTGTCTATGTCCCGTTCTTTCTTGACTATTTTCTTTACTTACCTTGTGTTGTGGCTTAGATGTTTTTGAGTAGTTCTTCCTTGAGGAGCGGATAATCTTTCTTGAAGTGTTTCATATTTCGATAGTTGAAGCACTCTAGGTCACTTCCTTTCTTAACATCATTTCTTTTGATGAACTTTTTTGAACTTATTAGTGAGCATTGCCAGTTATTAGTATAAGTTGTCTTCTAAAGTAGATTCTATTTCCTGAAGTGCGCCTTTCTCCTTTTTTACTTCATCTTCTACTGCAGTTGTCTGAGTCTTTTCAACTTCATAGGCTAAGAGTTTGCCTATAAGTTTGTCAATTGGGAAACGTTGACATCTTTGCTTCCTTGATAACAGTGCAGTCGTGCTCTAGACATGTGCGAGAGATCTGAGTATCTTCTTTACCTGTTTTGGGTCTTCAACATCAACTTTGAAATTCCTAAGATTGTTTATTATTGCTGAAAATCTTGTATAGAAATCTTTGATAGATTCTCTTTTCCATCTTGAATAACTCGTATGTCTATTGTTGTAGACTGACTTGAGATTCATGACGCTTTGTTGTACATTTATATGTGACACTGAGCTTGCTCCACATTTCATAATCAGTTTTGCAAGATGACACATGGTTGAACTCAACTACTATGATAGTACAGAAGATGGCATTCATTGGCTTTGAGTTGTACATAACTTACTTCTTGTCAATATCATAAAAAATGCTTCCAATAACTGGCCTTCTGTACTTACATTATATGATACTCTAAATGTCAATATCCATAGACTCTAAGAAGATTTGCATGCATACCTTCTAGTTGTTGTAGCTTGTACCATTGATGTGTTTCACCCTAACAGTGGATTGGCTTTCAAAATCCTTACTTGTTATAGCTGTCATTTGTATCTTCGAGTAGTGACTTCGAGATACTGATCCACGCTCTAATAACAAATGTGAGTAAGGTAGTTTAAAACTTTTCATGAAATAATCAACAAGCACAAAAACAATAGACCAAGCAAAACAATCAACGCACTTGCATGATATTTTAGCATAGAAATCCACCTAGATAAAAATCACAATTTGAGTCTTCATGATTCGAGATTTCATAATTAACCAAGCTAATCAACTTCTTCACTAAAGCTCGAGATATTTACACGGATATCTCAACCATTTATAAAGCGGACACTTCACAATCTTGAATCAAATACCAAGATCAACACTACATATCATACACTGTAGCACAACAGAACAACCGACGAGCTTTCACTTTTCTTCATGCTTTCTTGGAGATCTCACATCCAAGAGCTTCAATGCACACTTAGATACATGCACCTAGAGTCTTGGAGAAAGATTTTAACTAGAAACAAGATATAAGATAATAATGTATTCTAAATAGTAGTATCTTCATAGATATCAAGAAAGTAATTCTCCAATAAAGAACAGATGACATATTGAGATAAATCAACATAACATAATGGCACACAAATATTAGCACAACAGTTATATCATAGATAGCATATGCGTATAATCAATATCAAACAAGTAATAAAAATCACCATGCTGAGAAGGTTTCCAGAAGAACTCTGACTGTTATCAAAAGAACTTGAAGAGCGGCTAGCAATTAAACTCTGCGGAATTGAGAAGCTTGCTTCACAACTTTTCAATCAAAAATATTCTTCTCAAAAGATCCAATGAACCGATGAACTAGAGAAAGAATACCAAGAAAATCGCTCAGAGGGAGCTTCTTGAATCAAACACCAGATCAACACTACAGATCATACACTATAGCACAACAAAACAAGCGGGCGAGCTTTCACCTTTCTTCATGCTTCCTTGGATATCTCACATCCAAGAGCTTCAATGCACACTTAGACACATGCACCTAAAGTCCTTGAGAAAGATATTCACTAGAAACAAGATATAAAACAATAACGTATTCCAGATAGTAGTATCTTCACAGATATCAAGAAAGTAATTCTCCAATAAAGAATATATTACATCTTGAGAAAAATTAACATAATATAACGACACACAAATATTAGCACAACGGTTATATAATAGATAACACATGTATATAATCAATTAAAAAAGTATTAATAATCACCGCACTGAGAAGATTGCCATAAGAACACTGGCTGCTATCAAAAGAACTTGAAGAGCGGCTAGCGATTGAACTATGCGTAACTGAGAAGCTTGCTTCACAACTTTTCAACCAAAAAAATTATTCTCGAAAGATCCAACAACCTGATGAAATCGAGAAAGAATACTGAGAGAATCACTCAGAGAGAGCTTTTTGCTTTTCTAAAGAATATAGGAGTGACTGCTTGAATGGTGAGTGTCCCAACAATGGGTACGTGGTCCCTTATAAGGGCTCAAGAAAAATGCTTGTTGGAAACAAAATAGATATTAAATTTATGGTGACTTTTGTTGGACTTGTTAGCCCTTGGCGACCCATTAATTTTATAAAAGTTATTGTGTACTCATGTCTATCTGAAACAAATGTTTGTAAATCCACTTAAATTAAGGTCCTTTTTTACAATGAGGGTTACGTACCATGACCATATTGAATATCATACATCTTTAATTATGATTTCCAATCAAATAAAGAGAAGGCAATCTTTCTCTATCTACTGATTTCCAATCGACTTCTTTATCATATACTTTACATATGAATAGTGATTTGGAGGCGTAAAAATAATCAAGTCAAAGAGTTGATTTGATGAGGTCAAGATAAACTAAGACATGAATCTTAACTATATCGATCAGGTACGCATCCTTCGACCAGAAACAGATATACATCTATATGTCTAAATGTGCACATTAGACATACCATTAGGTTGGATACCTGATGACCGAGAAATCCCAAGTGACTAAGACAAAGGTATATGGATGGTCGTTGCGACCTCAATCACTCAGACTCGATCAATCAAGAAAAATAGACCACCAATCAAAAATAAAAATCAATCCGAAAGCACGATAGTGGTCTTGCTATTAATTTAACCTGCTATAGCGACCAGGGTCGAACACAAGGAGCACGGATTGGCCTCGCGGCCTACGAAGTAGTCAAAAAGAAAGGAAAATGAAAATAAAAGGGTATTTTTGGTGATTTTTAAGCATTTTATATTTTTTTTGGATTTTAATGTATTAAGAAAATAAAGAAAACAAGAAAACAACACACTTCAACAATTTATTAAATGAACTAAAAATCAACCAAAAATTTTAACAAAAATATTTTTAGGTGTTTTATAATTTTTAATATTTTTGGTGAATTTTTGGGAATTTTCTGATGTTTATTTAATTTTCTAAAAATCAAACAAGGGCTGAAACTGTAGGTACTATCCAGCCGAGCTAAAAGGACCTAGATAAAATATCTAGAAGCCCCAAAGTAACCGGGAGGTAATTTTCCTGTAAAGATAAGAAAACAAGGAAAATTTGGGCACTTAAATTATTGTTTTTGGGTTTTTAGTTTATTTATTAGAATTTTTATAGGATTTGAGGTGTTTTTCAATTTTTAGGTGTCTTAAGTAATGAAAAATAGCCAAAATTGGCTAGAAAATCAATCAAGCAAAGACAAACAGTAAGAATTTTTTTTGTAATTTTTAGATGAATTTTAATATTTTTTATGATTTTTCAAATCAGACAGTGAAGAAAATACATTTTTTTGAATTTTTAAAAATATCAAACAGCGTCTAAAATGTCTCCAAAATTTATAGAAAGTTTTACATCATGGAAGGAGCCATGTGTCCAATTTTCATCAAATTTGGAGGTGATTTGCTATTTTATTCAAAAATGGAAAGAGGGTACTGTGCATAGGGACCTAAGTGCAAATACCCGAAGTCCTGAGGGGTCTGGTGCAAAAGACCCAGGAAGTCACGCGCGTCGCGCGTGCCTGGGGCACTCAGGGACCCAAATGTAATAAACAATAAGTCTCTGGACTATTTGGTAACAGGTACCAAAAGTCCGAGGGCTTATCTGCAAATAACCCAAAAATATCCGCACATGCTCAATTAAAATACGCACAGGGGTATAAATGCAATATCTCAAAAGTATTCATTCATTACTTAACATCTCAGAACTACAGGGCATATAATGCAAATACACCAGAAAGTCACGTGTCGATGCACGTGTCACATCACATACAGGGGCATAAATGCAAACTAAATAAAGAGCGGGGTCCTCTACGTAAATATCCAAACTGTAATAAACTACCTAAAATATTTACAGGACTCAATAGTAAAGACAAAATAAGAGGGGGCCTAAGTAATATTTACCCCTTTATTAATGGAGCCGATGGATGCACGCCACGTGGTGCATCTGACGGTGTAGGACGACGGGCGCTCCACGGCTGAGCTCCTCGCAGTGATCCGACGGCCGAGGCTACGCCACGTGGGGGATCGAACGGTGGAGGCTCTCGGTGGCTAAACCTCGCTGGACCGACGGCTGGGATCAGTCCTCCAAAGATCGGGCGGTGGATACTGCTCCTGGAATGGATGGCCCCGATGAAAACTGGAGCGGGAGGGCTGATCGGACGGTGGATGAAGGTCGAGGAAGAACAGTTCGCCGGCGAAGTTCGCCGGCCCAAGGCGCACGCTCCTGACCTCCTATGCTGCTCCTGAAGATCGGAAACGCTCCGCGATGATGTTCCGCAGCTGATGGCGGCCTCCGATGACCCAGCCGAGCTCTGGGGAGCTCCGGCGAGGTCGGCGGAGGTAGAGCTCCTGGACCGAATGGTCCAAGCCCTCAGATGGGCTTGGATGTACCTGCAAGATAGACCAGAAGACTCGCGGGTCGAGGGCAAACTGCCTCGACCCGGTTAGGCGGAGTGAAGATGGTCGAGGGTCGATATGGGCGAGCTCCGACGAAGGTGGGGACGGAGGAGCTCGAGCCCCAGCTCCTGTGTGAGCTGGGTTGGATGGAGGTATGGAGAAAGTGCGCGGGAGGAAGGCGGATGCTATGTCGAAGCCTGATGGTCGAACGGAGGTCGGACGTGGTCGGAATCAGGGGTGAACGGCGGCGGAGCGAAATGGGGGTAACCTAAAATTAGCTAAAAGGAAAAGGCTAAGGATCTACCTGGGTGGCTGAATGGGCTGTGGGCGAGCTTGCGCTGCTCTGGGTCTTCGCCTCACGGAGCGCCGACGTCCGAGGCTCGAGCTCCAGCTCAGGGCGGAGCACGGCGGTGCTTGATCGTCGGATCAGTGGAATCCGCTCCCTCTCCTCGCTGCGACACCACGGGGGACGAGCTGTCACTCTCGCCGATGCGATGGAGCTCACTGGGGGGTGGAACGAATGACCAAAGATAGGAAAAGAAGGTGGCGGAGCTGGAGTTATATACGCTGGAGGGTCCGGAAAGAAGCACGTGGGTAGGGCAATCTGGAGCGCGGATCCCGAGGCGAAGGCTCCGGCGAGGGTCTCGGATGTATCATGGAGGAATCGGACCCGGGGTTTAGGTGATAGGGTATCGGGTTTAGGTGCGAAATTAGGGAGAAATTCGGGTTGGGCACCAAACCCGTGGGAAGTGGTCCTGGGGGGGGGGGGCAGTTGACCGGGCGGTCAACAATCCCCAGGGCCAATGGGTAGCGGCCACGTGGCTGATATTTGGAAGTAAAATTAAAGGTAGCAAATGGCCGAATTATGAAAAAGTTAAAACATGAAATATTTTTATTTTAATTTTCCTATTTTTTAGTGATTTTTAATTAATTTTTCAAAATAAAAATAAGGTATGTACATAGTAAGGTTATATATAGGTATATATACAATATATAGGATTTTTAATTTTTGATTTTTAATTTGTTATTTTTATACAATTTTATTCCCATTTTATATTTTATTTATTTATATTATAAAATAAGGAATAAAAAGATATTTTTATTTTATTTTTATTATTTATATACATAGGTGAAATAATTATATATGTACATTTATATACATGGTATATTTACAATATATTTTTATGTTTTTAATTTTGTTATTTTTATTTTGTTTTGTTTTAATTGTTTTTATTTTATTTATTTACATTATATAATGTAGAATATTTACAAAAATTTTGGAAATCAATTTTATTTATTTATAAGGTTAAATAAATAAAAGATGGATGGTTTATATACATGGTGAGTGATGTTTTTATCTTCTTTTTTATTTTTATATTTTTATCTTGATTTTATATTTAGAAATATATACAAGTATTTACAATCCAATTTGAGTCTATTTTTGTGAGGAAAATACTTTTATTTTATTTACATAAATATTTACACACATGAGCCCCTATCTCCCTCTACTTTGGCTTTTATGCGGTCAGGCCCATGCTGAGCCCTCCCTTGGGTTAGGTTGCTCAATATTTATTCTAAATATTTCTCTCTTTTTCTTTTTAATCTTTATTCTTTTATTTTTGCACAAAAACATGCTAATTATAGGTTTTTACACAATGCATGATTTTGGTAATTATTTCTATTTACAACTATATACATGCATTTGCAAAGGTTTTTGTAGCTAAAATATAAGAATAAAGAGTGATGAATGAGTATTCATCACCCTCCTATACTTAACTTTGCTAGTCCCTTAGCAAACACTTATTTGAAAAAGAAGTGAAAAAGAAATAAAGAAAAAAAGAAAAAGAGAATGTACATGGATCAAGGCTGATTATTAAACTTGCCTTCATTAAATTAAGGTATGGAGCTCGATCAGATCTTTCGATTATTTATGTGTCGGAACCTTATTTGGACTTAAGTCTAAAACTCAACATCCTCTAAGTTCCACTAATCTATGACCAAGACTCCTCATTGCTCCAGATCAGAACAAGTCATCAATCACAAACCCTGAAGACCATGAATCTTTTCTTGTCCTGTGAATGTGAGGTCTAAGCTCTCCACCTCAGAAATGGCAACTTGACGACCCTCCCCAACAAGGTAACTCTATGACCTCAATCTGGCCACTCTTTCCTCGAGGAGCGGGGTATTCCCTTCTAAGTTCAAGTTCAACCGGCTCAAGAAGAGGAGGAAGAAGAGAATGGGTCAAGGCCAGTGTAGCCATGTACCCTTGGGAGCTTGACCAGTGTAGCCAAGTCTCCCTGCTGCAAGCTACATCAGGTGGATCATGAAACTCAAGCTTTGCTTATTGCACTCTATATACATACTCCGGTGGGATTATCATTTTCTCTCAGACCCACCACTTTTTTGGAGTTATTTTCTTTTTGCATTTTTTTATCTAGTGCATCTATACAACATATACAAGTGCAGCATATATACAAGGAGTTTTTCCTCTTGAGCCAGTAGACTATCCCTCTTTTGAAGCTTTATTGCAACCCGCAACTCCTGTCGTTAGACCTCATGGCAACCAGACCAAGTTGAGACGCACTTCCTTCACTAAAAGAAGAAGAGAGGTTCCGCCTAGAAGTACTACCCTCATATGCTACCCCAAGTCAAGGAAGACTGCCTCCTCACCACCTCATCCGTAGAGAGCTCGGTGCATAGTGCTGGTGTCCAAGTAAAGCCATAATCTATATGAGTCATGTGTTGTTGTTAAGTGCTCTACTTAGGCTCATAGAGATGACATGTGATCATAGCCTAGTGGACTCAAAGAATTAAGTCACCATGGACCTGAAAAGCCTTAAACCTAAGCCCTACAAGGTTCCTCTTAGAAGTTAGGTGAATTAAGATCTTAATCAAGCTCCATTTCTCAATTTGATTCCAGGCTAGTTTAAATGTCAACTATCATCCAGAAAAACTATATACATATGTACAAAAGATGCTATTTACACAAAGGTTACAATCATGCAAAATTTTTGAAAAATGTTTTGAAATCATGAATGGATGATGCATGAAGTGCAAGTTTTGCAAAAAGATATTTACACAAATTTACACGAGATTTTTGCAAACTTTTGATTTTCAAAACATTTTGGAAAAATTTTGTACTATATACATAATTTTGATATGAAAATATTTACACGAAATTTACACAAAAGATTTTTGAAAATATTTTTACAAAAATAGTTTGTACACTAGCTATGTATGTGCAAATAAAAGAAGTTTATGTACATGATAAATTTTTAATTTTTGTGATTTTTAGAGATTTTAGCCATTTTATTTATTAACACACTCACACAAAGTACGAGTTATGGCTAAAGTATATATGAAATATATACACACCCCCCTATACTTAGCTCGAACGATGTCCTCAGAGTCAAGAGCGATGAAGAAGACATAACTCGTGCTAGGTATAGGGAAGTGAAAAGAAAGGTTATATACAAAGACGAATCAAATGAAATAGGAAATCAAGAGGATCTCAAGTCTTCCCCCTATACTTAGGATCAAGTAATCCTAAGTATAGCAGGCTGTATACTAAGTGAAAACCGAGTGGAGAATGTACAGGGTCTACCCCCCCTATACTTAGGGTGAAATATCCCTAAGTATAGGCAGCAAAACAGGGGTAGACAGAAACAAAAGAAATACCCGAAAGTCCTACATCCCCCCTATACTTAGGGTAAAGTGCACCCTAAGTATAGCATAATCACAAGATGAAGAAAGGGATGTGTGACTAAAGAATGTAGTGATATAGACATCTGGATCTATACAAGGCGGAAGATCAGTGAAACTCAGGCGTGAGATGCATTAGATGTGAGTCAAAGACCACATCTCACGCAAAATGAATAGGGGCAAGATCAACGACCCGCGGCTCATGATCTAGAAATGGCTTGAGCCGCTGGCCGTTCACTCGAAAGGTACTCTCAGAAGACAACTCGGATATATCAATGCTACCGTTGTCGTGTACCTTTCTGACCAAGTAGGGTCCCTTCCACTTGCTCTGTAGCTTCCCTGGAAATAAACGAAGCCTCGCATCAAACATCCATACTCTCTGTCCAATTTCAAAATGCTTGTGGCTGATGTGAGAATCATGCCACTCCTTCACTCGCTCCTTATACTGTAGGCTGTTTGAGAAGGAGGTATCTCTCAACTCCTCCAGGGCTGCTAATTCTGCCCTCCTCTGGTCTCCTACACCATCTGGATCCATAAGTATATCTGTAACTGCCCATAGTGACATGTGCCTCAACTCAACTGGCAAATGGCACAGCTTTGCCATATACGAGGCGAAAGGGAGATGTGCACAATGGTGTCTTGAAAGACGTCCTATATGCCCACAAGACCGAGTCCAAAAGCTGTGACCAATCCTTTCGGTCAGGGCGGACGACTTTCTGCAATATAGTCTTGATCTCCCTATTCGACACCTCGGCTAGACCATTCGTTTGTGGATGGTAAGGTGTAGCAACACGATGGTCTATACCGAACTCGCTAGCAAGGGCCTTCACCTGGTCGTTGATGAAATGAGACCCCCCATATGAAATAAGAACTCTAGGAACCCCGAACCGCATGATGATATGCTTCCTCAAAAATCGGCAAACTGTCCTCGCATCAGTGGCTCGAGCGGGGATAGCCTCAACCCAACGACTAACATAATCCACGGCCAACAGAATGTACTCAAATCCCTGACTCTTAGGGAATGGACCCATGAAATCGATGCCCCGTGCGTCAAAAACCTCACAGAAGTGAATGGGTTGCATCGACATCATATCACGCTGTCCACAAGTGCCCATCCTCTGACAGTCAGTACACCTCTTCACGAACTCATCAGAGTCCTTGAAGAGGGTAGGCCACCACAAGCCGGATTGGAGCACTTTCTGTGCCGTTCTCCTCCCAGAATGATGTCCTCCTGCCTCAAGCTTGTGGCAGTAAGTGAGGACGCTATGGTGCTCCTCCTGAGGAATGCACCGACGCCAGACGCTATCCCCTCCTTCGTGGTAAAGGATGGGATCCTCCCAGTGGTAGGATATGGCCTCAAATTTCAGCGAAATTCGGTCGAATTTCTGTCGAATATCGATATCCAGTCGAAATCAAAATTCGACCGAAATGACCGAAATATGGGGGTCCTAGTACAAAAAATGACCGAAATGACCGAAATTTCGGTCGAAATTCCACCGAAATTCCATCGAAATTCTATTTTGGTCGATACCGAAATGGTGACCGAAACCGACATTTAAGGCCTAGAACTTGGCCTTCGCGAGGAAGGTCTCAAGCCTCTGCATGGGCCAATCTTGTGGGACTTTCCCAGCAACGAGAAAGTTCACAATATCGGCATACCACGGGAGGGAGGCGATAGCAAGGATCGCCTCATCTGGGAAGGTCTCACAAATGGGATCAATCTGCTCAGACTCCTCAAGCTGCTCTAAACGGGAGAGATGATCCGCCAATACATTCTTGACTCCAGGCTTGTCCTTGATCTCAATGTCGAACTCCTGGAGTAGAAGGATCCATCTAGTAAGTCTGGCCTTGGCATCCTTCTTTGCCATGAGGTACCGGATGGCGGTATGATCGGTGTACAAGGTCACTCTAGATCCAATGATATAAGATCAAAATATCTAGGGCGAACACTACGGCTAGCATCTCCTTCTCTGTGACCGTGTAATTCTGCTGGGCGGAATCCAATGTGCGGCTAGAGTAGTGGATAGCAAAGGGGACTCCATCCCTCCTCTGTCCCAGCACGGCCCCTACGGCAAAATCAGAGGCATCCGTCATGATCTCGAATGGGAGAGACCAATCAGGCAGCTGGAGAACAGGAGCCTCAATCACACACTGCTGGAGAGTCGCAAAGGACGAGAGACACTTGTCATCGACAAGGAACTCGGTGTCTTTCGTCAAGAGGTCAGTCAACGACCGGGCAATCTTGCTAAAATCATGAATAAATCTCCGAGTTGCCTCAAATTAGACGGCGGTGCGAGTTTTCTAATGACATCAACCTTGGCCGGATCAACCTCCATGCCCCTGTTGGAGATGATATGGCCAAGCACCGTCCCTTGAGTCACCATGAAGTGGCTCTTCTCCCAAGAAAGCACGAAATGGACCTCCATACATCGCTGGAGTACTCGGTCTAGGCAGTCAAGACAGGAGTCAAATCCGTTGCCGTAGACCGAGAAATCGTCCATGAAGACCTCCAAACTCTCCCCTACCATGTCCGAAAAGATCGACAGCATGCACCTATGAAAAGTCGCAGGGGCATTGCATAGCCCAAATGGCATGCGTCGAAAGGCATATGTACCGAAGGGACAGGTAAAGGTGGTCTTCTCCTGATCCTCAGGAGCGATGGCCACCTGGTTGTAGCCCGAGTACCCATCCAGGAAATAGTAATGGCTCTTCCCTGCCAGTCTCTCAATGATCTGGTCAATAAAAGGCAGGGGGAAATGGTCCTTCTTGGTGGCCTGGTTGAGTCTCCTATAGTCAACACAGACCCGCCAAGAGGTGGGTACTCGTGTAGCAATCTCCTCTCCCGACTCACTGATCACAGTCGTGATGCACGTCTTCTTGGGCACCACATGCAAGGGGCTGACCCACTTGGAGTCGGAAATGGGATAAATAAAATCTGCACTCCACCATTTGGAAATCTCCTTCATGACGACCTCTCTCAGGTTGGGGTTCAGCCGCCGCTGGAACTCACGCGATGGCTTCGCCCCCTCCTCGAGATAAATATGGTGGGAGCACAACGATGGTCTAATCCCATGGAGATCTGCTACGCTCCATCCGATTACCTTGCGGTTCTTTTCAAGAACCCCCATCAAACGGGATTCTTGCTCTCCAGTCAGATCGGCGGAGATGATGACTGGGTACATCTCAGGCTCGCCCGCAAGGAATCTATACTTCAGTGAAGTAGGGAGCGGCTTCAGCTCTGGACAGCTGGGTGCTGGCAAATCTGGCTTCGGAAGAAGGTGCGTGTAAGCTGCCAAGTCTGCCTCGGAGAATGAAAACGAACTCTAACAAACTGGATCTGGAGAAGGCTGCTCAACTGATCTGTCTCTAATCTGCTCTGCATCTACCTCCTCCTCAGCTATAGGCTCTGTAGGACTCAGGTCTGGCATCTGATCCTCGCAATCTGCCCAATCAGACTCTGAATCCGAGGGATCTGCATCAAACAAGGTGGCATCAGTACCACCGTCACATAAGGTGGCCTCAGTACCACCATCACTAGAAACCGTGTCGCGGTCGAGAACCGGCTCTGCTGCCTCTGAAGTATCCTGGACCAGGGCTGTGCTCTCCAAGCTCTCCTCTGTTGTCATCTCAGCATCAGTGGTATCTGAATATGAGAGGATGGCCTGTGCTGCAGGGTCTGCCCATGTTGCCTCGTCATCTGTGATCACAAAATTACAGTCCTGGTGGATGTCTAGCCCGGCATCTGTCAGCTACTCTGTATCTGTGCTGGTCTCTGAGCATGCTCTATCTCTGGCTCTGTAGTCCTCGACCGTCTCTATTTGTACACTTTCGCCCTCGACGTGAAAGTATACCTTCCCGCTATCATGATCAGTCACTGCCTTGGCTGTGGCCAAGAACAGACGACCGAGGATGATGGGGGTATCGGCCACTGAATCAGGGATCTCCATGTCCAACACTACGAAGTCCTCAGGGAATTGCAGGCCCTGAATCGTGACGATAACGTCTCGCAGCAACCCCTTCGGCCTCTTGACAGATCGATCAGCAAACTGAAGGACTGTCCTGCTCTGTCTAAGAGTGCCCAACTCGAAGCGGTCGAGAAGGGCTGCCGGAAGGAGGTTGATAGACGATCCGCTATCCAATAGAGTCCGGTCGAACCTCTGCTCACTAATATGACATCTGACATATGGGGCTCCTGAATCTGGCCTCTTGGCCGGCAGACGGTTCTGGATCACGAAGCACGTGGCTTTCGTCAGCACATGAATCTCTGACTGGTGGTTCCTCCTCCTCCTCCTGACTGTGGTCCTGTCTCTCAACGATCGTTGAAGAAGGGGGATGTGCTGCAAAGCCTCCTGAAGGGTCAGTTGTATGTGAAATCTGTCGATCATGCTCTGGCTGAACTCCTCCTGCTCTCTCTTTTTTGGGTCTTTTTCTCTTTTCTTCCCCTTCTCCATCAGAAGGGCTCTAGGGAAGGGGATCACAGGATCCTTCTCAGATGAAGGACTAGGAATAGGTCTAGACGGCTCGACGGCCGGATCCGCACATACATCAATCACCACAGTGGGACCAGAAGAAACTAAACCTTTTCCTTTATTCAAAACAGTGTTCTGAGATACATCAGAATGAGGAAAAACAACTGCTCTCTCAAAATGAACACCGGTGGCCTCAGTACCACCACGGGCTGGCTCTGCTGGACGTCTCGCGGCCTCAGTACCGCGTGCTGGTTCGGCTACTCGGGTGGCGTCAGTACCACCTCCTCGAACTGGTGAAGCGACGGCCTCAGTACTACCGGTGGGATCAGCATCCTTGGTGGCATCAGTACCACCATCATCATCATGAGCGGCCTCAGTACCGCTCTCCTCCTCCTCATCTGGCGCCCCTGATGTATCCTCGTGGTGTGGCTCAGACGAGGCGCCGCCGCCTGCTGGTGTCCTACCGCTCCTAAGCGTAACAAAATCAGCATCAAATAGATCCGAGGACATATCATCAAATGGATCACTAGGAGTGGCATGCTCAGTGTAAGCTACCTGCTCAGATTTCCGCTTCAGGCTGTTGGGATTCGGCTCTATCTGGGCAGGAATGGCGGCCTTCCCTCTCACAATGTCCCACATCTCCTGGCGGAACTCGTCCATCTCCTGTCTGAAAGTAGCCTGCTGGTCCGAGAGGAGGCGGGCTATGTCGTCCAAGGCGGGGCTCTCGTATGGAGGACCATGAGAGCCCGACGGGTAGCCTCTCTGGTGCTGAGGCTGCTGGAACTGGTGCTGCTGGTGAGAGGGGTAAGAGGAAGGATGCTGCTGCTGGTGTGGCTGGTGAGCCTGCTGCTCACGCCTCCAAGACTGTCCCTGCTGCTGATAGGGACGAGGAACGAAGGATGACTGCTGCTGTGACTGGTAAACTGGAGGCTGCTGCTGCTGGTGATCCCTCTGCTGGTTGTACTGGCCTCCCTGGCCAGATGGCTGCTGCTGGGGTTGGGTACCTCCACTCCCCCACCTGAATCCGGGATGGTCTCGTCGGATCCCAGACTGAGGACGGTCATACCAAATCCCGTTGACATCCATCAACGGCTCTGCGTTGTACTGGGCTGGCGGGAGTACTGCCAGAGGCTGATCCGGCTGGTATACCACCATCTGCAGGTCTGGAGATGGTGGTGACTGGTAGGTGGGCTGCGGCTGCTGGTACGACTCCGCCTGTACAAGGTGAACCTGTCTAGGCTGCTGGTGTGTGCTGGAGCGCTGGAAGAAGCTGCTGCTGCCGCCGGTATCGCCTCGCGACTGAAGACGGGGTTATGAAGCCGTCTGTACCTCCTGGAGACACATGAGCTGGGTCTTCATGTCGCTCAGAGTCTGTGCCATCTGCTCCATCTGAGTGATGCCCTGACACTGCTTCTTCTCGATCAGCTCCATCCGGTCCAACTTCTCGCTGATGATACTCATATCCGCAGCGGATGACTCTGCATGTGCTGCTGCTACTGCGGATGAACTGGATGGACCGACATCGATCCTCTGGTACTGCACGGGTCCTGGCTAATGCTGAGGTCTGCCCTGAGTATACAACCTAGTCTGGGACATCACCATATAGTTCTCAGCCATCTCCTCGTAGATGGCCCAGACCTGGTCGTGATCCTTGGCAAAATAAGACCTGCCACAAGAAGCATTCACCAAGCCCTGAAGCTCTAGTGTCATCCCGCTGAAGAAGCTCTGCACAAGGTTCGGCTTCGAAATATCATGGTGCGGGCATAGGTCAGTCAGCTCACGAAACCTCTCCTATGCCTCATGGAATTGCTCGTTGGGGAGCATGGAGAAGTTGCTGATGAGGGCTCTCACTGCATTGGTCCGCCCGAGTGGATAGTACTTGTTCAAGTACTCGGTGCGGAGCTGCTCCCAGGTGTAAACGAACTTCCCCAAATGCTTCAGCCAGGTGGCTGCTCTGTCAGCTAGGGAAAAGGGGAAGGCGATCATCCTGATCGTGTCCTGGTCCACCTGACGGTCGTGGACAGTACTGCAAATCATCAGAAACTCTTGGAGGTGGAGATGGGGCTCCTCAGTAGCGAGTCCGTGGAAGCGGGGGAGTAGCTGCAAAGTGTTCGGGGGGAACTTGAAGTCCCCCACGATGGCTGGAAGTACTACCCAGTGGTGCGTCAGCGTCGATCCGGGGTTGTGCAACTCCCGCATCGGTCTCGGTGGTCCTCCTGCCGCGGCTGCGGCGGCTGCTGCGGCTGCTGCATCTGCATCCTCTAGGATCCTCGGTCCCTCTCTCCTCTGCTCGCGCTCTGCTCGCATCTGCTCCATCTCTCTCCTTATATCAAGCATGAATGCTCCCTGATCCCTCAACTGCTGCTGGACGGTCTCTAAGGAGGCGATCAGGGTGGAGTTGATCGCGCCCTGGTCCAGCACAAAGTGCTCAGGCTGTAGACCTCGGGAACGATCCTCGGAACTGCCGGCCATGGCGTTTGCAAAATCAAATGAGCCAAACTCAGGTGCTGTCAAATCTGCTAGTCTCTCCTCTGGCTCATATCTCTCAGAACCGAAAGAAAGGGGGTCGACGGGGAACAGAGCGGAGTCATACTCGGGCTCGGAGAACTGGTCTCGGCTCTCGCGGGCCAACCTAGATGAATGGGTAGACGTGCCCGAAAGCGGTGCAGCCAGAGGCTGCCTAAGAGAGCGTCTACCCATCATCGTGATCTGGCGAGTAATGCGGATGAGATCTGGAAAAACTTTGATCAGCAACCAAACCCTCTGTTCACCAACACAACACAAACTGAAGACCGTAAAGGCTCGGTCAAATTATCTTGTCAATTTTTATTAGGTGAACAAGCAATCTATCAGAGCGCTTACGTGACCTGTTGGGAAACCCGATGCTACTCCAACCGACTGGACCGCACGGAAGAGTCGATAGTCAGCTGGAAATAGCACCGGAGGGCTCTACCTAGTGTGCGGGTCACTCTCTCGCGCAAGCAAACCAAACAATGAGGGGGTTGCTCTCCCCAAGACAAAATTTTGAGTCAGGTGTCTTTTAGGGTCAATAGTTTAGCCAGTCCCAATTTTATGGTTTTTCTTTTTAATTTTTTTTTCAATAAAAACAAAGGCCTAACGAATTTTTCGGTTCTCCTGGTTATTTAGTCCAAAACAAGGGGGGAGAAGACGAAAAGCCGATGCACGATGGAATCAATGATGCATGCAGAGATAGAAATGCGTACCTTGCTCCAGCACTCTACATGCAAGTGATCCGCGCAAAAATTTAAAGACAGAAAAGTAAACTACCCTATATGATGCAACGGTGAAAACCGAGTCCTAGATGAGCAAGTCTACTCGCAGAACCGTCTAACTGGTCACCGACCTCCAAGCCAAAGGTCCGGTCTCGGTCTACCCCTCCTCTGCCCGACACATCGGGGGTAGGAGAAAGCGCTTTGCGGGGCAGACTACGACACGTAGGCTACGAAGGAGATGAGTCAGTTATTTTTATTAATCAATTATTAGTAGGTCCAATTAATCGTACTATAAGAACATGCAGATAATTAGGTGTGGGGACCCTACTAATTACGGCACAAGCAAGCAGAAAATCCTAAGTCTAGGGGCTCGATGAAAAACCGCCGAAAACCGTCAAAGGAAGTAAAAAGAAAACCAAAATCGTGAGAAAAACCGCGAAAACACCTAAGGGTCCCCCGAGCACACCGGTGCTCGGCGAAACAGACCCGCTAAGAGTTCAGGTCCAAGAGTATCTGAGTCCCTGTATTATTACAATAATAATCAAATGAAAGAAAAATAAAACCTAAACTAAACCTCTCCCACTCAGCTCTCCTCTCACGCTCTCCTGCGACTCCGTACAGAAGGGAGCCGCCTCCGAGTCTCGCGGTTGCGTCGGCTTCTCGAAATCGGCCGCCTCGGTCCTCGGGCCCTTGCAAGAAAAGAGACAAGTGGTCAGACCAATAAAAATAATCAAATAGTAATAAGAAAAATAAATGAGAATAAAATGAGGGTATATATGCAAAAATGCAAAATAAAATAAACACTCAAAATCAAACAAAAGCAAAAATAAAAGAAAATAAAATAAAATAAAATAAAGTAAAAAAAAATATAAACAAAAAGCTGCGAAAAGCCGCGGGCTCTGAAAGAGCCGCGAAAAGCCGCGAAAACAAAAACGAAAATAAAACAAAAACTACTAAGTCGTGCTCCCCGGCAACGGCGCCATTCTGATGACCGAGAAATCCCAAGTGACTAAGGCAAAGGTATCTGGATGGTCGTTGCAACCTCAATCACTCAGACTTGATCAATCAAGAAAAATAGACCACCAATCAAAAATAAAAATCAATCCGAAAGCACGATAGCGGTCTTGCTATTAATTTAACCTGGTATAGCGACCATGGTCGAACACAAGGAGCACGGATTGGCCTCGCAGCCTACGAAGTAGTCAAAAAGAAAGAAAAATGAAAATAAAAGGGTATTTTTAGTGGTTTTTAAGTATTTTATATTTTTTTTGGATTTTTAATGTATTAAGAAAATAAAGAAAACAAGAAAACAACACACTTCAACAATTTATTAAATGAACAAAAAATCAACCAAAAATTCTAACAAAAATATTTTTAGGTGTTTTATAATTTTTACTATTTTTGGTGAATTTTTGGGAATTTTCTGATGTTTATTTAATTTTCTAAAAATCAAACAAGGGCTGAAACTGTAGGTACTATCCAGCCGAGCTAAAAGGACCTATATAAAATATCTAGAAGCCCCAAAGTAACCGGGAGGTAATTTTCCTGTAAAGATAAGAAAACAAGGAAAATTTGGGCACTTAAATTATTGTTTTTGGGTTTTTAGTTTATTTATTAGAATTTTTATAGGATTTTAAGCGTTTTTCAATTTTTAGGTGTCTTAAGTAATGAAAAATAACCAAAATTAGCTAGAAAATCAAGCAAGCAAAGACAAACAGTAAGTAATTTTTTTGTAATTTTTAGATGAATTTTAATATTTTTTTATGATTTTTCAAATCAGACAGTGAAGAAAATACATGTTTTTGAATTTTTAAAAAATCAAACAGTGTCTAAAATATATCCAAAACTTATAGAAAATTTTACATCATGGCAGGAGCCATGTGTCCAATTTTCATCAAATTTGGAGGTGATTTGCTATTTTATTCAAAAATAGAAAGAGGGTACTGTGCACAGGGACCTAAGTGCAAATACCCGAAGTCTTGAGGGGTCTGGTGCAAAAGACCCAGGAAGTCACGCGCGTCGCGCGTGCCTGGGGCACTCAGGGACCCACATGTAATAAACAATAAGTCTCTGGACTATTTGATAACAGGTACCAAAAGTCCGAGGGCTTATCTGCAAATAACCCAAAAATATCCGCACATGCTCAATTAAAATACGCACAGGGGTATAAATGCAATATCTCAAAAGTATTCATTCATTACTTAACATCTCAGAACTACAGGGCATATAATACAAATACACCAGAAAGTCACGTGTCGATGCACGTGTCACATCACATACAGGGGCATAAATGCAAACTAAATAAAGAGCGGGGTCCTCTACGCAAATATCCAAACCGTAATAAACTACCTAAAATATTTACAGGATTCAATAGTAAAGACAAAACAAGAGGGGGCCTAAGTAATATTTACCCCTTTATTAATGGAGCCGATGGATGCGCGCCACATGGTGCATCTGACGGTGTAGGACGACGGGCGCTCCACGGCTGAGCTCCTCGCAGTGATCCGACGGCCGAGGCTACGCCACGTGGGGGATCGAACGGTGGAGGCTCTCGGTGGCTAAACCTCGCTGGACCGACGGTTGGGATCAGTCCTCCAAAGATCGGGCGGTGGATGCTGCTCCTGGAATGGATGGCTCCGATGAAAACTGGAGCGGGAGGGCTGATCAGACGGTGGATGAAGGTCGAGGAAGAACAGTTCGCCGGCGAAGTTCGCCGGCCCAAGGCGCATGCTCCTGACCTCCTCTGCTGCTCCTGAAGATCGGAAACGCTCCGCGATGATGTTCCGCAGCTGATGGTGGCCTCCGATGACCCAGCCGAGCTCTGGGGAGCTCCTGCGAGGTCGGCGGAGGTAGAGCTCCTGGACCGAATGGTCCAAGCCCTCAGATGGGCTTGGATGTACCTGCAAGATAGACCAGAAGACTCGCGGGTCGAGGGCAAACTGCCTCGACCCGGTTAGGCAGGGTGAAGATGGTCGAGGGTCGATATGGGCGAGCTCCGGCGAAGGTGGGGACGGAGGAGCTCGAGCCCCAGCTCCTGTGCGGGCTGGGTTGGATGGAGGTATGGAGAAAGTGCGCGGGAGGAAGGCAGAGGCTATGGCGAAGCCTGATGGTCGATCGGAGGTCGGACGTGGTCGGAATCAGGGGTGAACGGCGGCGGAGCGAAATGGGGGTAACCTAAAATTAGCCAAAAGGAAAAGGCTAAGGATCTACATGGGTGGCTGAATGGGCTGTGGGCGAGCTTGCGCAGCTCTGGGTCTTCGCCTCACGGAGCACCGACGTCCGAGGCTCGAGCTCCAGCTCAGGGTGGAGCACGGCGGTGCTTGATCGCCGGATCAGTGGAATCCGCTCCCTCTCCTCGCTGCGACACCACGGGGGACGAGCTGTCACTCTCGCCGATGCGATGGAGCTCACTGGGGGGTGGAATGAATGACCAAAGATAGGAAAAGAAGGTGGCGGAGCTGGAGTTATATACGCTGGAGGGTCCGGAAAGAAGCGCGCGGGTAGGGCAATCTGGAGCGCGGATCCCGAGGCGAAGGCTCTGGCGAGGGTCTCGGATGTATCATGGAGGAATCGGACCCGGGGTTTAGGTGATAGGGTATCGGGTTTAGGTGCGAAATTAGGGAGAAATTCGAGTCGGGCACCAAACCCGTGGGAAGTGGTCCTGGGGGGGCAGTTGACCGGGTGGTCAACAATCCCCAGGGCCAATGGGTAGCGGCCATGTGGCTGATATTTGGAAGTAAAATTAAAGGTAGCAAATTGCCGAATTATGAAAAAGTTAAAACATGAAATATTTTTATTTTAATTTTTCCTATTTTTTAGTGATTTTTAATTAATTTTTCAAAATAAAAATAAGGTATGTACATAGTAAGGTTATATATAGGTATATATACAATATATAGGATTTTTAATTTTTGATTTTTAATTTGTTATTTTTATACAATTTTATTCAAATTTTATATTTTATTTATTTATATTATAAAATAAGGAATAAAAAGATATTTTTATTTTATTTTTATTATTTATATACATAGGTGAAATAAATACATATGTACATTTATATACATGGTATATTTACAATATATTTTTATGTTTTTAATTTTGTTATTTTTATTTTGTTTTGTTTTAATTGTTTTTATTTTTTTATTTACATTATATAATGTAGAATATTTACAAAAATTTTGGAAATCAATTTTATTTATTTATAAGGTTAAATAAATAAAAGATGGATGGTTTATATACATGGTGAGTGTTGTTTTTATCTTCTTTTTGATTTTTATATTTTTATCTTGATTTTATATTTAGAAATATATACAAGTATTTACAATCCAATTTGAGTCTATTTTTGTGAGGAAATACTTTTATTTTATTTACATAAATATTTACACACATGAGCCCCTATCTCCCTCTACTTTGGCTTTTATGCGGTCAGGCCCATGCTGAGCCCTCCCTTGGGTTAGGTTGCTCAATATTTTCTAAATATTTCCCTCTTTTTCTTTTTAATCTTTATTATTTTATTTTTGCACAAAAACATGCTAATTATAGGTTTTTACACAATGCATGCTTTTGGTAATTATTTCTATTTACAACTATATACATGCATTTGCAAAGGTTTTTGTAGCTAAAATATAAGAATAAAGAGTGATGAATGAGTATTCATCAATACCTAACTAAGGTCCATATACTCGCGAGTTGGCATACATATGAGGATATATGGGAAGTATGATCGCTCAAAGAAATCATACAAGTTCATACTTGATGAATTTGGAGACAAAGATCACTCATGAGATGTTTTGGGGTTATAAATAATTCCATGCATAGTTGTCTTGTTTACGAAATAAGGCACGAATTCCATATATTAATATATGCTTTTGAAAAGTATATGATTAATATTATCACCTAATTATTGATTAAGAAATCTATTGATATGGCTGAAAGAAGACTGTTAAACTAGGGTTTGAACTATGAGTATATCAAAGTCTTTGAGTATAAAGGATGAATGAGTATTGGAAATGCTCTGGGTTAAATCTATTTTAATAGATCATCTACCATGACACCTCCATTTCGAAGGAATGATCAAACCATATGGATTTTAGTGACTCAACTTATTGGCTTAATAATATGAGAATTAATTGGATTAAGTCTAATTTCATTTGATCCCAATTTCCAATTCAAATTCCATTTTCAATGTCCAAATTTAAAAAGAGAATTGGTAATGAGGTGAACTAAGCTTCAAATGGTTTATACTATATAGAGTAGGAACTCGAGTTTGATAATGTGCTCATTTATTGAGCTCAGGGAGAGCGTAATACATTTCTTGAGCTCACATATAGTGTGAATCATTTCAGCTCAAGCTCCAAGACAAAGTGTATTACATTCCATCAAAAGTGGTATAAACGTTGAATATGGATATTTATCCAAGTTTTAAGTTACTATACATAGATGGTATAATCTCCCTGATATTATCTCCAAGTATATACGACTATAACTCATGAGTCCTAATTGGATTAAGACTCGTACTATGTGATGTCAAAATTGAGATAATAATTATTATTATCATAATTAAATTTGTACAAGGTACTTTTGTGAATATGATTCACAAATATTGATCACTAATTAGTATGGATAATAATTCATAATAATAATAATATTTTAAAATTTGATTCATATAATTATTTTAAGGCACTTATGTGAATATGATTTACATTGGAATTTAAATATAAGTTAGATTTTCCTTTTTTTAGGTTTGCGATAATATTAGTAAGTTATGATGGTTCTCTCTTAAATTACCAATAATGAAGATAATATAAACAACAACTTTAACAATGAATATGACAAGGGGACGCCATTGCTTGGAGAAGCATAGACGTCCTCCATGAGAATCTTAATAAGATTTTGCTCTCCTTTTTTTATTTATTTGTTACTTTATTTAGATGGTAATTAAGGGAGATAATTCAAGTCTTTCTTAAAGGACAAGGATTTAATCATTGCCTTTGATCTACTGTCAGACTTGTATGCCCTTGGAGACGTATAAATGCAATAAAAGTTATTATTTTACATGTCCATCTGAATTAAATGATTGTGATTACACTTAATATTAATGATCTTTTGTACAATTAGGGTTATATGTCATGACCATATTGAATACCATGCAGTTGGGAGGACACAACTAACATTAACATGTGATATTCAATAAAGATCTCCAGTCTGAGAAAAAGATGGTAATCTTTCTCTAAAGATCGGTTTCCAACCGACTTCTTGATGCATGTCCTATGTATTGGAATAACGATTCGAAAGTGTTGGAATAATCAAGTCAAAGAGTTGACTTGATGAGGTCGAGACAAACTAAGACCTGAGTTGTAATTGTAACGATCAGGTACACATCCTTTGACCAGAGACAGACATGCATCGATATACCTGAATGTGCACATTTGACAAATCAATAGGTTTATGACCTAACTAAGGTCCATATACCGACGAATTGGTATGCATATGAAGACATGTGAGAAGTATGATCTCTCAAGGGAATCATGCAATTTCATAGTTGATGAACTGGGAGACAGAGCTCAATCATGAGATAATTTGGGATCATAGTGAATTCCATGCATGGTCATCTTATTTGTGAAATAAGATACGAATTCAAAATATTAATATATGATTTTGAAAAGTATATGAATAATATTGTCGCCCAGTTACCAATGAAAAATCTATTGGTTTATTCCGAAGAATACAATCAAACTAGGGTTTGAACTTTGGATATATCAAAGTCTTCCAGTATAAAGGATGAATGTATATTGGGAATACTCATGGTTAAATCTATCATAATAGATCATCTACCGTACCACTTTCATTCCGAGGAGATGATGAAACATGATGGATTTTAGTGGCTCCATTTCTTAGCTTGATGGTTTGAGAGTTAATTGGATTAAGTCTCATCTCATTTGAATCTAATATCTGATTCCAATTTGAATTTCAATATCCAAATGATGAAAAATGGAATATTGATGGAAATGGAAATAAACACAATCCTTGAGCTCATTTGTAAACTACAAATAGTTTGTAATTTGATTAGAAATGGTCAAGGAAGATGGATTCAACTCACTAATATTTTCTCCAGCTCATGGAGAGTGTGATGCTTTTCGTTGAGCTCACATAGAATGTGAATTATTTCATCTCGATCTCAACAATCATAAGTGACACATATTTCTAAAAATGATAGAAACATTGAAATTGGATAGTTATCCAAATTTCAAGTCACTATACGTGGATAGTATGATCTTGTCGACATTATCTCCAAATATCCAAGATTTTTGCTCATGAGTCCTAATTGGATTAGGACTCGTACTTAATGATATCAATAATATGATAATAATTTTATTATCATGGAGATGTGTATATCCAGGGTTTCGTGGACATGATTCATATCATATATATATATATTTAATTAATATGAATATTGATTCAAAATAATTAATATATATTAATTTATATGAATATGATTCATATAAAATTATTTCAAGGCACATTTGTGATTTGATTCACATTGATTTTTGAATGTAAATTAGATTTACATTTTTATTTTGATTTATGATATGATTCATAGCCATGAGAGTTTTCTCATAAAAATTACCAAATATGGTAAATGCATTACCATAATAATTAAGCAATAAATTCAATCATATTTTTGGCAACAAAGGGTATGTGTGTGTAACGTATGGTACCACCATTGAGAGTCATACTCTCAATTGGTTGATTGATTAGTTGCATTATTTATTGCTTTATTTAATTGATAATTAAAAAGAGATAAATTCTAATCCTATTTCTTAGTGAACAAGGATTAAATCATAGCTATTGATTTATCATCCAAAGGCCATCAACTTTTAGTGTAAGACTCTAAGGGGACATCTTCATCGAATATAAAAGAGAGGGCATGCCTCTCTCTTTGGAAGATATGACGAAATAGATGAATGCCTTTGCCTTTTGAGAGCTCAAGCTACCTTCATCTTTGAGAGGGAATTCTTGAGAGTTTGGGACTTTTAAATACACGTCCAAGTTCTCTCTCTACATCCCTACACGTTCACCATTAAGCTTGCATATTCTCTTCATAGACGTGCCCCTGCGAGAGAGAATATCGTCTTCTTCGTCATGCTTTACGTACATGTAAGAGGACTCGATTTTATGAGATGAAATCTGAAGCTTGAGATCTTCTTGATCTCATCCCTTGGTGGACAACTTCAAGAAGAAGTAGGTATTAAAATTTGTAGGAAGAAACACGACTCATCATCGTGCATGTTAGAGGAGAGTCTACTGATCGGATTTCATTCGGGAGGTCTCTTATTTTATAGACTCACGCTTTAAGAGGTAACCCTGATATCCTCCTAATATTCATCCGAATATTTAAAACCACATTTGGAAATTGTTTTCTTGAGTATATGATTTCTCTTTACATAAATTTTTTGTTACGCTAAAACTAGCATTCATGTGATGACCACTTCGTATATACAAACTATTTATTATATTATCCAAATTTTCATGATGAAAATTTCACAAAAGATTTATTTACTTCCTTCACTATCATTCAAGGGTCGAGAGAGAAAGGATGTCTACTATGAAGAGTAGGACTCTTCATAGACGCCCCCTCTTGCTATATAAGAGAGGACATGACCTCTATTAAAAAACATGCTTCATCCCACCAAAGATCTTTTGCCTTGAGAGTTGAAGAAGAGTAAAATCTTGAGAGTTTGGAACTTTGATATGCATATACTCTATTCTCCAACAAGACTCTACATGTCCACCATCAAGCCTATGTTCCCTTTTCACAGGCATGTCTTCGTAAAAGAGAAGAACATATTCTTCTCTATGCTTCTCATGCGTAAAGGAAGGATTGATATCGTATGATGAAATTATGAGCTTGAGATCATCTTGATCTCATCCTTGCTTGGACAACTTCAAGAAGAAGTCAACATCGAAGTTCGTGGGAAGCTACATGATTCATCATCTTACATACGAGAGAAGCATTTGCAGATCAAATTTAATTTGAGAGGTTTCTTTATTTAGAAACTCATGCTTCAAGAGGTAATCTTGATCTCTTCTTAATATTCAATAGAATACATGAAACCGTATTACAAAATCATTTCCTTAAAGTCATCTTTCACAATGCATAATTTTGTTATTCTGAAAATGTAAGTTCTTGCCATGATCTCTCTTTAAAATTGTAAATTGTTTGCTATTTTCCACGTTTTCGTGATGCAATTATTAAACTTCCTTCAATTTCCTGATAGGATCAATCATGTAAAATATTATGACCGATCAACTATTGATGATTGATCAGATGAAGAACAATGATTGGTCAATTGATATCCGTTTGAATGGAATTAAAAATATGATCTATAACTTCAAGCAAGTATGATCGATAAGGTATGATCGATCATTGGAATGCACATGATTGACAAGTGATGGTCGATCAATGTCAATATATGATCAATAAGTTCATGTATTCTTGAATCCCTAAAAAGTAATCTTTGGTTGAAGCTTACTACGGTTACAACTTTGCAAAATCGATTAGGTTTTTGAACAAGGACAAGAAACAAAGTTAAGCTTCTGCTTAACTTGAGAGTGATAACTCTTCGCAGTCGTGTCGAGTTGAAATCCATACTTGCAGTCCTGCAATCTCAAAGAATATGAGAGCGACTACGATATAATCTCGTGTGTACGTCATCTTTAAAATCACAAAGAAATAAAGAACTAACATTACTCTTGTAGTGGTAGTGGTCATATTGTGATTGTTGTTGTTGTGATGACAAACACAGATCTCTTGGGGAGTATTTATAGACCCTCCAAGTAGGTGAAGATATTTTGAAAGAGAGATCTAGAATCCACCGTCATCCTCATAAAATCTAGATCTTTAAGGGAGGTAATATTTCTAGATACTTTCTCCAAGTGGGTCTCTCTTAATAATTACTTGAGGGTAGGCCTTTAGGCCAATGGGCCCATTTGCAATAGTATTCTAAATAGGCAAATTACAAACTACATTTTCAATAATCAGGGTGGACGGGATTGCAATGGATCACCACCTAACTTTTCATAGCATGAGCAACGATCAACGTCGAAATCGGGAGCTTCATGTGGGGAAGTGGCAAGTGAGGAGTGATGCACGATGTGAGAAGGGAGGGTGCATCTCGTGAGGAGCAGAGGGTGACGTAGGAGGCAAAACATGAGTAGGGAGGGTGCATGGTGTAGGGTGCTGATGTATGAGGGGGCACGAACGTGGATCCCAGTGAGGGAGAGAGCACCTTGTGAAGGTAATTGAAAGGTTTACACCAAAGTAGACGGGGGTGCCCCATTGCGCCAAACATGGGTCTCCCCCAGCTTGCTTGTTAGTTGAAAGATGTTAACATGATACTTAGGTTGGGACATTGATTATGATTAGGATGAAAGATTGGGGATTTAAATATGAAGGAGAATGCATGCAACTAGTATGAAAAAAAGACATACACACACATTCGTATCTAATACGCTTACCACAATTATTTTATATAATCCTTTAATCTTAACGACGTGTATCTTAGCTATCACCTATTTTCATTTGACTTGAGTGGTTTATGTGACGTTGGAAAATCTACATTAGAATGTTCGTATCTACACATGTTTTAAAATTGATAGACAAGTATATTATTTTGACATATAAAAATGTTCGGATACCTGTTTTAATATATAAACATTGTTGAAACTTTACTTATAATGGTATGTAATGAAATTTGATAGCTTCTTTCACCACGTTTGATCAATTATTATGAAATAAATAATGTTATTATATTTTTTACGTGTAAACAAACCTATACATGTAAAGTTAAACAAACATATGAAACATATTTATGTGACTATTCATATCTGATCCATGTTTATTTGACATTGGTAACACATTTTTTATATTCGTCGATGTTTGTATCCGTATTTATGTTTCAAAATAGATATAAAGGTAATGTTTTTGAAACCGGACCGGATGTAGTGCTTCCTGAGTTCAGGAAAGCCACATTCTTTTTGTATAAAACACGAGCACTTTTGTAGAATACATATACAGTTTGTATTATAACTGCACATTATAAATACAAAACCACATACAAAACCACACACTATAATACAAACATTAAAACTGCTCATTACAATACATACTGTATATGTATTCTACTAACGTCATCATGTTTTTTTTCTTTACAAAAAATGGTCTGCCCTTCCTGAACTTAGGAAGGACTGCGTCATATTGGAAGGAAATCCTAACTGGTTTGGTTACCGGGCTTCACGGTTTGGTTCAATTTGAGATTTTTTGGATCAGATCACCGGTTCAATCGGGTATCTAGATCATGTTTCAACCATGTTCAACTAAATTTGAACCAAGATTCAAATTTTATTTTATTCAAAAATATTTCTTTTATGGGAATTGAACCCATGTCCTTTGATTTACCTTACACCACTTATTAACCAACTCAACCACTACAACTTCATATTATGAATTGATCCTAAATATTATTATTTTATTATAAACTTGACAATATTTAGTTTAAATATTACATAGGTATAATATTTAGTGTTGCATATGTTAAAGTATTGTATACATAATGTCAGATATTTAAGTAATGTATGCATTTTTAATAACTATATGTAAAAGTCTGTATGTCATAAATGTATTCTGTTTATTCGCATGAGTTTGTTTATATCTATCTGGTTGTCTATGCATATGTATGTATTTACAACATATACATATGCATATGTTTAAACATAGAAATGCATAATATGTAAAAAATAAGATTTGCATGCTAACATACATGCTAACAAATTTATAACTTTGCTATCTATTTATCGATCTTTGTAAATATATTTACGTTGTTTTCTATTAGCTCTAAGCCTCTAACAATGATATTTAAATTTATATTTTACACATTTGTTATTTATTCCTGTCTGACCGATCAGTTCAATTACAATTTCCTCATTAATTTGATTTTAAAAAATGATGATATTATCATCTAATTGAATCGGTTTAACTCTGTGGCCCAACATGATTCAACCTTTTCGAGAGGGTTTCGATTCGATCTCATGTTCGATTTCAAAAATATTATATACTGATATATGATTACACCTATATATGTATCCAACCATTTTTATCCACAAATATGCATATGAGATGAAGCATGATAGCTGGATATCTTTGTCCTAGTCCCAGCAGATGAAAAGGAAGTGGGAAATTAGCTTCCTAATTACCTTTTGCACCCGGCGATTCCGGCCTCCCAATTCCCAACCTCCGTGCGGCTCCATCGATCCGGACCCACCCTGCTACCGAAATCCCATCCCCGCGCCCGTATCGTTATCGACAGTCGTATATATATCCATCCGTCCATTCCCCTTCACCCACTCCTTCCCCGCCAACCCATTACAGCTCCTCCGCCGCTCTTCCCTATCCCCCCGTCCCCGGCGCCTCCCCCTCGCCGGAGGACAAGGAAAACGCCACGAAACTGCCCCAAACCCTAACCTCCAACGCCTTCCGCTCGAGCTCCATTTCCATATCCACGACGTTTTGCTCCGATCCTTTTCTCGATTTTCGATCCCCGACGTCTCGATTTAGGGCTTCGCGGTTGCTGCTGCTGCGAGATCGAGAGGTTTGATCGAAGATCTGCAGATGAGAGGCGGTGGTTTGTGGATAAAGGCGGGGATTGCGTGCTAGATGCTGCTGTCCAGATCCGTATCCGCCTGGGTGTCCCGGTTATTCGCATGCATGGGGTACGTGCTCCGCCTTTTCTGCGTTGTCCCGTCTCTTTGATTATCCCATTGGGTATATGCGTTTGCTTGGCGAGGTCTTCTTCCGTTTTTTTTCCGTGGCCTCTAAGTACAGGATCTCGGATTGTGATTTAAATATCGGGGTGTTTGCGACTTGAAATTGTTGTGTCGGAAGATGCAGAGGAGTTGTGAGTCGGAGAGGGATCTGTCCCTTCGCGTTGTTTTGATGAATCTGTTGGTTTATTTGAAGGACGTGTGCTTGATGGGACTTTGGATGAGGCTGGAAACTTGGTTTCATATTGTAAGTGAGCTCAATTCGTGAGTGTATGACGATGGTTGTTGTTGGTGTCGTGTATTCCTGCTCTTTCTCTCACCCATATTATTTTTAAAGGAATCTCTCACCCGCGTTGATTCCTAGAAACTGTTTTCGCACCTCTTGCTTATTTTGATGTGAAAATGAAAAACAAGTTGGAGCAATTTTTTGCTGCGTCTATATTCCCCACCAAGTATAGTATGTCCCGACGGCTGCCCGCTTTCCGCGATTCCTAAGCACACTTCATTTTCTTTTAAATATTTAAGAAGAGCTTTATACCTCCCGAGGGTAGTAGCTGGGCCCTGCCATTTTTTTGGCTTTAGCACATCTGTACTAGATATTTGGGGGCAGACTTGGAGAGAAAGAAGCAGACATTGAATTAGAGAAAGCAGAAAGGTCCTCACATGAACCTAGGAGTGGGAAAAAGGTAGACCGGATCTTAGACCATGGATCAATTTTGCAGTTGGTGTATTCTTATTTGCAGGAGCAATGGAGAAAGTGCTCCTTGATTCCATGGGTTGGATAAATTTATTTTAGAGTGTGGGATGGCCAGAGGTAGGAACGGAAACCATTGGAGTTATAGTATTAGCATTATAGGAAGGAAAACCATTGAAGGTATAGTAGTGGTATCATAATGCCGATTACATTACACCAATAAGATTCCGAATCATGTAAATGGTACAAAGGATCCTATATCGTAAATTAATCTTGTTATCAATACAACAGTCTAAGTACATCATTATATATATATATATAATTATATGTCTAACAAACAATACTTTTCATCTCATTAACTTTGTTATATGAGATAAATATTCGCACTGTCATCAATTACAAATGAAATAACACTATACTAGGTTGCATAATCTCTTCTTTTTACTTTAAAAAAACTAATGATGATTTGGCCAATGATTGGGTTGGTGGGGGGACTTTGCCAAAAATTTCACAGGAACATTACTCTTTTGATAAATAAAGAGGCAATAATAGAGGATTGCTGGTTTAAATCGGACAATGACCCAGAGTGCAGACATTGTGGTTCTCTGATTACCTTGAGGTGCAACGAGTCTGGGACTTAACTGAGCTATTCTTGGTATTGGATCCTGAAGAGGGGCTTGTTGAGGGGGTTTGAGAACACTTGATCTAGGAGAAGTGCGAGTTTTCCTTTGAAAAGCTTACAAGCCTTGGTCTTATAGGCCCCATAGAGAGATGTAGAGCTTTCTAAAAATTATTGACTAATTTGGTGTCTCCCTAGAAATGAAGATTTTTATGTCGTTGCGTATGTTATGGATAGTTATGACAATGAGCTTTCTGTTAAGGCTCATTTTTGGCACGAGCGTGGCTTGATCCATTGGTGAGACCGAGGAAGAGGAGTTGTCACACATGTTTTAGTTGCAAGCTCATGGGAAAGGTTCAAAAAAAGTTGGGATTGCTTGCTTGGATACTATGGGCTCAAAGATGGAGAGCTTTGAGGTCGTGACTTACTGCTCGAAAATGGAAAAGATGAAGCTGCCTGCCTTTCATTGGGTTATCTAGTTGGCCCCTAATGTGTGCTGTTTTGTAACGAGGATGCATGTGGAAAATTTGGTGACGTATGCTATGTCACTTGTTACAACACAATCAATGGACTTGTAACTTTTTGTCGATTTGAAATTAGTGAATGTTTTTTAAACTCACAAGCTTGATATATGTGACGTGGGTAACCGCTTTTATTTTTTTTTAAAAAGCGGTATACGCGAAGTCCATAGAAAGGTAGCACATGTCCTTTACATATAGAATTGACCAACATTGCATTGACCTAGCTATGGCCTAAAACATTGAAATAAAACCAAGTATAAGTATGATATGGCCAAAATGACCTTGAAGAAAAAGGAATAAAGGCCTTTAGCGAGATCCTCATCCAACCGAGCCCAACTAGAAGGATATGAATTTTAAGTAATTGGCACCCCACCATCATCTCCTTGTATTAATTGATTTGTAATATTCTTCCAACTCAAGTTCTTTTCGCATAAGATTTATAATTCCTTTGTCTTTGCGCCTCAATCTTTTGGAGAATTCATCATACTCCTCTTTGTGCATCTTCTCTACTTGATGGCTCTTTCGTTATCTGAATCTTTTAAGATGTCTTTCTTTCATTGGATTTTTTATCTTCTCCTACCCAAAATTCATCATTCTTTTTGATAGGGAATTCATTCTTGCATTTTTTTGAGTGTACTTCCATTGTTTTTCTTTTAGCAGCTCTGACTTCATAATCTATAATAGATGTCATTGTCAACAACATCTAAATCCTCATCCATCTCTTCATTATTTCTCAACATGGCAAAGTCATGGAGAAGCCAACTTTCCATTTCAACTTTTTTTGGTACAATAATGAACCATTTGCTCACCACTTGATCACACACCATCTTGTAAATTTAAATCATATGCAACTTGCTGAGACAAATATCTTTGCTTTCCTCTTATATGAAGAAAACTTGATTGAGTAGCATTACCCCAACCAATATCTTATCTGGAGCCTTAAGAGCTTCAAAGCCTTTATGTCAGCCTTCCTTAGTTGCTTACTAAGTCTTGCTCAAAGCCAAACTCCAAATGAGGAGGGTATTCCCATTGTTTGCTTTTTACTTCTCATCTTCCCTTTAGAATTGATATCGAAAATCATTTCACTTCAAGACTTCTATGGAGGGGGGTAATGGATGGGTGAGAGAGAAGGAAGGGGGAGAGGCCACCCTCAATCAAGAGATCCGAGCACCAACCATGAGGATACTGATGCGTGACACACATCCCCTGAGGAGGAAGAGAAACTCGATGATGTCGTCATGGAGGACCTTGCGGGAGATGGACCGTGAAGTGCAATCAAGCATCATAGGTGACAAGGAAAGAGCAAAAGCATTGGGAAAACATGGTGCTACAGATGCGGCACTAAGGATTACATCTGAAGGAGTTATCTGGCCTCCATGTAACTTTGTTTCGGATGTGGTCGGTCGGGGCACTATTAAAAGGAGTGCCTTGAAAGAAAGAAGAGGTCGATGGAGACCCGAACAGAGCGGGTAGCGGCACCGACGACTTCAATATGTGTTCTGGTCGGTGATTTAGTTGACACATTGAATTAGATGATGAAGGGAGCGCCATTGGAGCATCCTGTGGAAGGCTTGCTGGTGGGAGAAGGGGATACTCCCGATCTGAAGAAGGTTGGGTTTTGTTTGTGCGCAGCTGGCTTCGGCCTCGTCGATGTCATCTAGCTACCAGGAGGCTCATTGTACGTGAGGGGCTTATCAGTAGCCGGTGCGAGGCAGGTTGCTGAAGGAACGTTGGAGGCAGGCTTCCACCAGAGCTGAGGAAGAGGATATGATGGAGGAGAACCCGATACTTAGATGGAACTTCGAAAATCAAAACTTTGTCTATAAACTGAGGGTGTTAGGCATTCCTCTGAGATGTAGAAGTTTCGAGGTCCTAAAAATGACGCTTGCGAAGATTGGAGCTATGAGGGAACTGCTCTGCTCTGGGCTGAAGCCAGGTGAAGATACAGAAGTGCTAGTGCTGATTGAAGGTCTCAGGCCGTCGTTGACAACCCATTTGGAAATGAAGATAGGGAGGAGAAGTGCGCAGCTGTGTCTGGAGGTTTTGGTGGTACTTTCTAAAATCAGAGCTGACTGATGCATCGATGAAGACATGGCGACGAGGGACCGATCGACCGACGACAGTCATGAGCCGGGGAAAGCGCTGAAGACCTCGGAACTTAAGGAGTCGACGGGGGTCGAAACGACTTCTGCGGTGACAAAGGGGGGAAACCATAGGTCGAACGACTACCCCATTCGGAATACATGCCTCTTCATTTCGCCACACGATAGTTCGATTCTGAGATCCTTTAAATCAATGGTTCTAAGCGGGTTGAGTGCAGGTCTGGATAACTCGATAAGTGTTAGCGGTTTGTGCTTCCTCCTACGGATCCGATTATCTCGAGCCCCCAATGGCGGAAGGGGACTCGTGCCCAGAACTCGACTAAAGCTGTTGGGCCGCATGCTCTTCAGACCCGGTCCCCTTCGGGGGGTCCTTTTAGCTTTGCTCAGAGTGTTGCGTCGCATCCCAGAAAAGACCCGATCCTCACGATGAAGGATCCGAATCCCTCTTCGGGTGGAGGTACCTTGCTTCAGGCGGGATGACTGTCCCGGCCTCCCACATTGTTAGTAACGCAAGCTAGGAGTTTAGCCTCTCCTTCAGGTCGTGACAGGAACACGGGAAAAAAATTGGTTTGGCGAAGGTTTTGGAGGAGCCTTAGACCAGCAAAACGTGTGGCAAGGGGGAACTCGAGCATGTGAGTGGGCCAAGCATGCACAAGCAATTAGCACAAAAGAAACGATGACTGAAAGGAAGAGGGAAAAGCATCGGAAAGGGTCCTTGCGAACAGCTGCAAGAGGTGATTTCTGACCATGCTTGTAACTAGGCAGGGCAACAATTGAAGCTCTTCTCGCGCAAACTCTTGCATACTGAAGACCGCGAGTGGGAGTCATTGCAGAATGAACTTAACTGGATGGTAGCGAGCCACAATTTGGCAGAAAGGGGAGCTACGATAGCAGTGGGGGACCACCCTGGAGAGCAGAGCGGTCCTACCAGCTTTGACAAAGAGACATGAGAAGTCACCTCGCAAGGTCAGAATGCGGATCACAAGCAGTGCGACCAAAGTCTGACAGAAGGGGACTCAAAAGGTTTAGCTTTCAAGAAGATGGTGGCACATGTAGTTGGAGTGAAGGTGGCAGGGGTCTCCCCCACGGTTTCCAAATGAAAATCCTATTATGGAACATGGGGGGCTGGGTCAACCAGAGAAGCGGTTGACGATCAACTCTTTGATGGCTACATGCAAGGTGAATGTGGCCTGCTTACAGGAGACTAAGATTGCGTCGTGGGAGTCTGTGAGATGGAATTCCGTTTTAGGACCCCCATCTCAGTGAGTTTAGGTCTGTGCTTGCTAATGGCAGTTCTGGGGATCTTAGTTGCATGGAATGGTGATCTATTCACCTTGGTTGATGAGATTGTGCTGGCTCACTCGGTTATAGTAATTCTTGATAGCATGAGAGGACAACCACACCTCATGGTCACATCGATCTATGGCATTGCGAGGCGTCATCGATTACGAACTTGTGGGGTGAATTGAGGGAGATCAGAAGCAGATTTCCTGAGGATACGTGGTTTGTAGGCGGTGACTTTAATGTCACTTTGTTTGCAGAGGACATACCTACAAACGAAGGTGCGTAGGATCCTGGTTCCAACCTTTTTGCAGATGCGGTTGGGGAGGTGGCATTGGAGGTTGCTGATGCGACTAACTGCGAATACACTTGGAGGAACTCCTCGTCTCTATCTCACAATGACTGATTCCTGTAGTCTATTGAGGCAATGGAGCGGTTCAACTTGGCATCGGTTACCTCCCTTCCCAGATCGAGATCGAACCATACACCTCTATGCCTGGACACTTGCGGTGGGAGAGGAGCATCCTCTTATTTCATGTTCGAGCGCTGTTGGATGATGGAGGACAGATTTCGCTGGATGGTCATTTCATTCTGGAATGTACTGGAGGTGGTGGAATCAGCTACAGTCAGACTCGCCTTAAAGTTAGCAACGCTTTGTAGGATGTTGATGGGATATAGGAAGGACTCTCGTGCAGCTCGGGAGCTGAGGAGAAATGAAAATAAGGAGGAGGTGGTTAGGATGGACAGATTGGAAGACTACAAGGAGCTGGATGAGGAAGAGTTGGCAAACAGGGGAGTTATGCAGAAGATCCTTGAGGAGGAAGATATGAAAAGGGAACTGAAGTGGAGACAGAGATCGCGTCAAAAAGTTGATTTAGGAGGGGGACACTAACACACTCGGTGGCGAACGGGAGGCGGCGAAGGAACATGATTCACTCGATTGAAGTTGGGGGAGAAGTGATCAATAGGGAGGAGGAGATCACGACGGTGGTTACGGGCTATTTCAGGAACATGAGCAGACGATCTACGCATGGTGGCTCTAGATGGTTGGGGCTTGAGGTGAATCATATTTATCCTCAGTAGTCTAAAGCTTTGACAAGACCCTTTATTTTGCAGGAGGTGAATGAGGCGGTCTTAGGCTTGAATGCAGATGGATGCCCTAGACTAGAGGCTTCCTGGTATTCTTCTCCAGGGAATTTTGGGAGGAGATTGGCGGGGAAGTGATGGAGGTGGTAGTAGAATTTGCAGAAGGAAATTATGGTTTTGAGCAAATCAACAAGTCCTTCATTTCTTGCTTCCTAAGAGGGATGTTACTATAAGAATCGAGGGCTTCCACCCAATTGCTCTTTCAAATGTGATTTATTTGATAGTAGTAAAGGAGTCTACCTGTTGCTAGACTTCGGATGAAACACCACGAGTAGTCGGGGATAGGCTCCTCGCCTGCGCAACCCGGTCGCCGATATTCGAAGGAGTCTACCCTGCTGGTAGACCTATCCGCCTCCTAGGCTTGATAGGTTTGAGACCCTTGTCGTGGTGGAAAGCACCCCTCAAGGGCGAGATAATCAGGCCTCCAGCCCCTGGCTTTCTCGGATCCGAAATCGATGATCTGGATACTAAAGTAAAGCTTTTCGGATCCACTATGTTAAAAGAGGACCCACGATCCAAGTAACGAGCCCCCTTGACCCTCTTGGATCCATGTTTCAGGAGCCAAAAGGTGCGGATCCAAAGTTAAGTTTGGGTAGCTGCTTGGTTAGCGGGTTAAATGGACCCGTCACCTCCCCACTTAAAGATACCTTTAATACATGCCTGGCTTTTGAGGCGCCATTATCTGAGCCAAGAAGCACTGCATTCAAGAAAGGAGCGGAAGTTGGGTTTCCTCCATTCCCCGCCGCTTCGACTCTCGCTGATCTTCCGGCTCCCGAGATTTCCGATGCCTTTCTTGAGCCATGACCATTGCCGTTGGCTTGACTTTTCTCCTCCGCCGCACCTTCACCGTCTTGAACGCCTCCGACCGGTGGGATCTCCGTCAGCACTTCCAGTCGTAGATGGACCCTTCTCCTATCAACTTTTAGAATCGCATTCAAGATCGCCACCGGTTCATCACCTCACACAAGCACAACCGCGTAATGGTATTCTCCCAGCTTCATCCCCGAGCACACCAACTCCAACATCTCTCCGAAAACCACTAGCACTTCCTTCCGGATTCCAAACCTTTTGCACCGCATTGGAACCCCCACGACCCTCACCTTCCACACTCGAGTAGCTTTCACCAAGACACAATCCATGTATCACAGCCTCCTCCACCGCACCTTCCCTATAAGCTTCGGCGACAACTCCTCCTCCAAGCCACCTTCAGTTACCAGCTTTGCCCTAAACGAGGACAGAGCCCTCACACACACCGAGCCTCTTGACAAAAAAACATCATCAATAGCACATGCACTAGCTGAGCAGAGGCAAAATCCCATCATCCTCAGGTCGGGTTCATCCCCTTCCCCTACAAGAATGCCCTTCAACGGTCTCTCCAACAAAGCCCCCTGCTAGACGCTTCTGATATAGGCCAGAGTTTGCCTAAAAACAAAGTTGAGGTCGTCTGTATGCCCGTTTGAGTTGGGTTACTCCTCATCGATCTCGGCTTTCGCTCCAAGAAATCCTTCTATCGGTGGCCCAGCTTACCGCAACCGAAACATAGATGCTCGGTGGACAAGCATCCTCTTGAGATGTGGTCACCGACACCGCACTTGAAACACTCGGTGTCTCTTCCTTCTTTGTTCTTGTTGATTCAGGGACGTCATTTCACCATGCTCCAAGGCCCCGCCAGGTCCTCCATGACCACATCTTCCAAGGCCTCATCCTCAACGAGAGGAGCGAGCTCCTCTTCTTCTCCCTTATAGGTGGCCCTCATCTCACAAGCAGGAGGTGTGATCCTGTCTCCATCCGCCTTTCCTGTCTTACCATTTCCATCGACCTCGCTCTCCCTCTCTCGTTCCCTCTCCATCCTCTGCTGATACTGATGTGTGATTAATAATTGTCAATATGGATGGACAAACTACGAGTTGTGGGCAATGCAATCACGAGCATCATTGAGTGGCACAAGGAATACATATTTTGAAAGCATGGCCGACCGACAAAATTAGTGCCAATGTCACGTGGAAGCAAGATAATGTGTGGGTTCGAGTTTGGTTATCAGACACTTTGACGACATAGATTGCCAACAAGATCCTTTGTCAACGCACAATTGGGGATATGTGGGATATCCTTACCACAACATATTCTCAGGCGAAGAATGGGATATTGATTCTTCATCTTCAGCACGTTATCTACATGAGGAAGCAGGATAGTTATCCCCTACACTCGTCGTACTACTCCATTCCGACCTCCCTTCGAGTGTCACAGTTGACTAACAATTGGCACATGGAAACACCATGGTAGTTGGTGTTTTTCTTGTTGGTCTTGAGTTGACATGATGCAACACAAAGTCAAATTCATCCATATCTTCTATCCATCATACGCAGGAAGAATACAACTATCTGAGTTGGATCTTCGTGCCATATACACCTACACCTCATACTTCCTTTCCATGGATGTTCCATGAGGCAGAGTAGGGTCTGCTTAGTTTAGAGGACGGAGGATCCGTGGCTGCCCTCAACCTCAGTGCGCATACTGCAACTGTGTAAGGTATAATGAGGACACATGCTACTAGAAGCATGGTCGTCTTGCTTCTTTCCATGTTATCGAGCATCTTGTGTTAGCTATAACATCATCTGACTAGAAGTAGGAGGATCTCATCTCCTGTCTGAAGAGATTATGGGACCTTCACTTGCTCACTCTGGTCCCCCTATAACACTATCTTACACAACAACCTTTGCCAATACCTCATGTAACTTTAAAGAATGAGTGATCGATTTTGTATCTTCTTATTATCTCGTGGAAACAGAGAATTATTCACGTCATACATCTCGATACCTCCATGTCGCTGAGTCATTGTTGTTGACGGGAGATACTCTCTTATCACATGACATGAGGAGATCTGTCCAATGATTTTTATGCGTATGCAGATTGTTTTACATGACCCTGAAGTCTATGAATTTGTTGTTTATTAGTCTTCTTACAAAGGAACTCAACTATCGTGCTATTTGATCCATCTTCTCTCGTATTTTGGGATATACTTATAGGCATGGTGATTTGATGTGGCTGTAGGTCTCTGTAGAATGATCCAGTCTCCACGTGCATGCAGATCTTCTATCTCTAATGGACTCATCTCCTCATACCCAAGGCATCTCCCCTTTGGTTACCTACCTCTTCAAAAATTATGTAGGGTTCTTTCTTAGATATCACCCTAATCTAGCTTCCAGTGTGAAGCCTGCTAGCTTGGGGAGCATCACTATGTTAGCTTCCTAAGTTATCCTAGCAGCGGTAGTAGTTCTTTTTTTGAGTTATTGTATTCTGACATTTGGGGTCCCAGTCATGCTCTTGATAATAAATGACACTGTTTCTATCTTGTTGCAGTTGAATTTTTTTCTGAAGTGTCATGGGTTTTTCTTATGAAGCATAAGTCTGAGGCCAGTAATATTGTGAAAACTTTATTAGTGAAATAAAGAACATTTTCTTTACATCTTTCACGTATACGTAGTCTGATAATGCCCTTGAATTTTACATGGGCTATTTATCCCAATTCATCAAGTCGCAAGGGATCTTACATCAAACCTCATGTACATATGCTTCTCAGTAGAATGGTGTTGCTTAGTGGAAGCACATGCTTCTTTTAGATATCACTAGGACTCTCTTGACATAAAGTCATGCTTCTCACTCCTACTGGGAGACGCTGTTCTACTGCCTGCTATCTAATCAATCACATGGCATACTTTCGGTTGAACAATTATCTTTTTCAATTGCATTTTCTATATGGATTTCTTTAATACCTCGTGCTTTTGGTTGTGCAACTTTTGTTTATCATTTGACACTACGTGTCGAGACAAACTGTCTCCTTGATCTATCAAACATATTTTTATAGAGTACTTTAGGATTTAGAAAAGATACATATGTTTTAACCATGTAGACATAAGTAATATGTGCTTGTTGATGTCGCATTCTTTGAGTCTATTACGTGTTTCCTTCCCACAAAAGATAAAATGTCATCATCCGAGTCATACACTGGGGTCTACCTTTCCTCTCTATCCTTTGTTTCATCTCCTGTCGCCTAGGTTGAGACTTTCTCCCATGTATACTGTCGGAGATTGGAAGCTACTATTTTGGAAGCCTTGATCAAGGGCCTTTCCCATCGTCCGTCACGCCTCAAATATACATCAAAATATTATTTTCTACTAATGGCTAATTGGCGTCTTTGTTTAGCAGGTTGAAACTGCACAGATACGATCCAACATGATGAGACCCATGATTCCTTAGCGAATTTCACCCAACCTACTTCTCTTCGGAAGCGTCAATGCACATGTGCCATATATCCTCTCTCTAGTTACATCCCTCTTGAGCATCTCTCATAATATAAGAAGTTTGTGGTCAGATTATCTGCTATTACTATCCCATACACACATTTGGAAGCATTATATGATAGACAATGTTTGGTGGCTATGTAAAAGGAGATGACATCATTACAGTCCAGAGGCACTTGAACTAGTCACTTCCCCTACTCGTACATCTTTGGTCGGTTCAAATTTGGTGTTCACAATAAAACATTGAGCAAATGATAGCATGAATAGCTATAAAGCTCCATTGGTCACAAAAGGGTTCACACACATATGACATGGACAATATTGACAATTTTTCTAATGTGGCATGCCATTCTACCATTCGGATCCTTCTCTCTGTTGCGATTGTTAGAGATCGGCCTTTGTTTCAACTTGTTGTCAAGAACACATTCTTCTGTTGGGACCTGCACAAGGAAGTGGACATGCAACAACCACCTATGTTTGCTGCTGATGGGAAGTGTCAGAAGATATGTATGCTTCACAAGGCTATTTATGACCTTAAGTAGAGTCCGAGAGCATTGTTGCAGAAGTTCTCAATCATTATAGAACAACATGGCTTCACTAGATCCATTGCCGATCATTCACTTTTTTTGCATGGGACATCAGGAGGTGATGTTGTCGTTCTAATGTATGTGGATGATATCTTGTTACATGATATGTCATACATGGCATTGATGAATCAAAGAATTCCTTATGAAGCAGTTGGTTACCTACGGTCATGGATAGGTTGGTACTTCATTGGCCTAGAGTTTGTCAGAAATCATAAGGGCTCGTGATGATCCTCTATAGGACAATCACCAGACCAGATATCTTTTTTGTTGTAGCAGAGTCTACTAGTTAATGGAGTGGTCACAAAAACCCACATGGATGCATGCACAATGATCCTCAGGTATGTGATTGCTCTTCAGCATGGGGACATCCCTTGCCATATCAGGTTATGTTGATGTAGACTATGCTGACTATGCTGGTTGTTTGTAGGACACCACATGTTTTGCTATTTTCATTGGTTATCCTCTAGTTTATTGGTAAAAGTAAGAAGACGATGGTAGTTGCCAGATCGATTGCTGAATTTGAGTACATAGCTGTTGCTTAGGTCAACACTAAGATGATGCGTGTCAAGTCGATCTTGATCGAGCTAATATTGGAGGTACCTCTCTATATGCAGCTTATATAAACAGTCTTGTTCATTAATACAACATTCCATGAGCAGACTAACCACATTGAGGTCGACTATCATTACACCATGGGCATGATCCACGAAGACTTCATATTTACTTCTCATGTCAGTGTAGCAGAACAGATGATTGACATATATATAAAAGCACTCGCCATTAGGCCATTCTAGAAGTATTCATTCAAGCTGAGCTTGAAAGACATTGCTCCAGCTTGAGGGAGAGCATTATAATATTATTATAGCTAGAGTATGACAACCATCCTTTCATTTTTCTGTCTAAGGCCAACAGGTCATCTATGCATCCAAACACAACTTCTTTTTCGCCTCTAGGGTTTCTTCTCTCTCTCTCTCTATAATATGGAATCTTACGGCTCGATAATATTCATTCCCTTATTCCTTTTCGCAAACGAATCGGACCTGCCTTTTCCTTTTGGTTTGATGATTGGTCTAGAAGAGCTTTTTGGAGACATCTTGATGAGATTGCTTTCCCTTCAAATGGATGATACACAAAAGATTGGTAGGCGACTCGATTCCTACTTTGCAATCACCTATGTTATCAAAGGTTTGGCGAGTTCTTAGAGCTTTTTTTTGAAGCTTGAGTTCTTAGAGCTTGTTAGAAGTTCTCTTGATTGTACTCAGGTCATTCATTGCCCGCTGTCGGCTTTCATGTTGGCCGTCAAGTCAAGTGGAAGGCAAAGATGCAGAATATCATGTTTCTCTTGAGGCCTTTATGAAGGTAAAGGCTAGCGACAACAATTCAATAAATTGTGTTGAAATCTAAAATACATAAGCGAATCGATAAGCATAGCAGGGAAATAAAGAAAGAATAAACATTAAACGTAAAGATTTTAGGTGGAACCCTACTCCTTAAGGAGCGGGATGAAACCATGGGAGAAGGCCTCAAAGGACCGTATGTTTCTTTTCTCATTGAGTACAGGGGTGTGGGTCTCCTTATATAGCCCCACAAATAGACCAGAGTCCCACAAATAGTAGGTATGGGACTAAACATGAGTGGGTGGTAATTGGATCATGGAGAGATCCAATTACCACTCTATTACATTCTCCAACACTCCCCCGCAAGATGGAGCTGAGAAAGCTGCAGCTTCCAACAAAAAGAAAAGGTATACATCACATCTTCACACGATACGTCACAAGAAGAATATATGTCTGCTGCTGGTAGAAGACCTCGTGCGAGGATACGTGTCGGCGACTTTCAGGTAACTGGAACGTATTCTCTGTCATGCATGTAGAGTCGCTACGACATCAAGTCATCAGAACATATCTCTGTCATGCCTGCAGATCACCAGAATGTATCTCTGTCATGTCTGGAGAAGAATTACATTAGAAGTCCAGCGTAGAGTAGTAGTCGAGGTCCGAGGATAGATACCCGACGAAGTAGTCGATGTTCAGTGAAGATAGATGATAGTAATTGCAGTCTGGAGTGTTGGTCTGTCAATTATGGATGGGTAAAAGTCTTGTAGATACATCTCAAGTAAAAGAATATGCCCTCACTTACTCCCCCTTTCTCTTGTACTTGATAGAATAAGAGCATGATTCATCAAGTTGGGAGAAACAAACATGTATTTTTTCTTTTTTTATGCTTCTTTTTTACGAATGAGTTGGTTCAATGGACCTCTTTTTTTTTCTCTGCTGCAACTGGACCCAATTGGGCTTATATTTCTCATTTTTTAACAGAGCCCAACAATTGGGCTTAAATGCTCCACCCCATGTTTTTAAACGATATAGGGCTCTTGGCCCAATATAGAAAGGAATTCGCCCCCTTCCTTTTTCTTGTCGGCTAAAAGTTAGTGTTCGAGGAACCAATTCCGAAATCCGCCGCCGCCACGCATTGCAGATCATCCTCGTGCGGGGAGTGGGTGCTGAGCTTGGAGGTGTGTATGGATTTGGAGGTGGTGCATGTACTGCTACGGTTTGGAGGATATAAGTAGCGCTGCCAACGATGGAACCTAATGGGGGAGATGCTCGTGCCGCCTTCACCTGGAGTAGAAAGGAGCAGCCACTTCGTGCATGTTGGAGATGCTGGTGGTGCACATGTTGGGAGGGACTTCGCTGGTCATGGAGTCCCCGCCTTCGACTGAAGATGGAGGTGAAATAGGGTTTTGGAGGTGCTGCCTGTAAAGGATTTGCGCGAGGAGCTGTTACGGAGGAGGTGCGCCACTGTCAGCGGAGATGGCTGGATGCGGTGTTGCGCCTCAGCTTGGAGAAATTGTTGAGATATTTGTATCTCATATTATTGTGTTTTCTCATTTCTATTTTCTTTATGTACCTCTCATGCAATTAACCCATGGCTTTTCTTCTATATAATGAAGCCCTAGGGTCTCATCCAACGTATGCTCTTCTTTTCTCCTAACATGGTATCAAAGCAATGGTCCTAGATCGGGGTTCCTGTATCCTACCAACCCTAACCTAACCCTACACACCGAAACCCCCCTCCTACCCCGCCAGTCGTATGCCACCCCCCTCTCGTGCGACAGCCTTCCGAGCGGCTCCCTCCTGTCCCCTCCTCCAGGGCGGCAACCCGCCACCTCCCGTGCGACAGTCATCCCCACTACGCGTGGCTGTAGCACGCCGCCAACCAGAACTTGCAGCCCAGGGGATGCATAACGCAGACCATTGCCCTGCAGCGACTGTGGTTGGTCAATCGGCTCTGCCCATCACCGATTAGCTTCTCCGTTTGCGGGTCGGGTTCTGTTTGGCCGAGTAAACAAGGAGCGGTGGTCTGATTTTGTGTGTTTTTCGTGATTTTCATCATATAAATGACACCTTCCGACCCTAGACTTCATCAACAAGTTTTGATGATGGTTGTATGAGTCTACAGATACAACCAATCCTCATATCATGGCCTCAAATTTCAGCGAAATTCGGTCGAATTTCTGTCGAATATCAATATCCAGTCGATATCGAAATTCGACTGAAATGACCGAAATGACCGAAATATGGGGGTCCTGGTACAAAAAATCATCGAAATGACCGAAATTTCGGTCGAAATTCCACCGAAATGCCATCGAAATTCTGTTTTGGTCGATACCGAAATGGTGACCGAAACCGACATTTAAGGCCTTGCTCCATATGACTGTGTAGACTCATCAGATCAGTCTAACCCCCCAGTTTGATCTGGATATCGACGTTCGTTTTACCATGGCAGAAAACAAGGGTGATGTTTTTTTCCTCGTTCGGTGTCTTTAAGGGCCCGGCTCCCATCGTAAAGATGGATGGGACCAACTATGAGTTGTGGTCCATGCAGTTTCGTACCCCTATGCAATGCCATAACAAGAAGCACATTCTGACAGACTCAGAGCCATCGGACAAAACTGGGGCTAATGCCTCTTGGAAGCAAGATGATGCATATGCTCGTATTTGGCTCTCTAGGACTCTCACCACGGAGATTGCCAATGATATTGTCAATCAACCCACAACAAAGGCTATGTGGGACATCTTAGCAGATACATATAGGCAGGCAAAGAATGAGAGCAAGATTCTTCAGTTGCAGTATGATATTTTTTCGACCAAGCAGAATGATCAACCTCTTCATGCACACTTCTCGCACCTTAGAGGCATGTTTGAGCGTCTGCATAGTTTCATGCCTATTACTACCAACATTGAGCAACAACAGGCATATCGGAATGCCACTATGATAGGAGTCTTTTTGTTATCTCTTGATTCAAAGTACGATGCAACACGTACTCAACTACTTACCGGAGAGACGATACCTCCAATGGAGGAGGTTTATAAGAGGACGAGCAGGATCACTACTTCATCTACTATTGTGACTCAGACTCCCTCTGTTATGGCAACTTCTCGTGGCAGAGGGGATACTTCACAGTTTCGTGGATGAGGACCACGTGGTCGAGGAGGACATCAATGTGGCCCATGTTCTCGTTGCCACCGTCCAGGTCATTCTGAGGAGACATGCTATCAGAAGCATGGATATTCTGCATTTGTCCGTGTTGCTGATAAGATCGAGCCTACGTCTGCCCTACTCATGATGCACACTTTGATGATATTGTTTCGAGATTACAAGGGATGATGAGCACTCCTACCACTTCAGCTGCATGTTCTTCAGATGTAGCAGCTACTGCCAAAGCTTTGTCTAGATCATCATGTATTGCTTATGCGCCTACCAGTTATAGCAGTTCAGATTTGACTGATTGGATTATGGATTATGGAGCATCACATCATATGTGTGGTGATCGAGCACAGTTCAGTTCTTACATGTCTATCTCACTTGGTAGATCCGTGGTGATTGCTAATGGGTTCCATCTACCCATTGTTGGTTAGGGGGAGATTGTTCTAGCTCCTTCTATGCATCTGCAGAATATTTTATATGCTTCAGACTTTCAGATGAATCTTTTGTCTATCAATCAAATTACAAAAGATTTACATTGTCGTGATATATTTGATCCCTCTTCTCTTGTGTTTCAGGATATACTTACGGGCAGGGTGATTGGAAGTGGCCGTGAGCAGATAGGGTTGCACAAGCTTGCCCTACTACCGTATGATGGGGCTGCTACTATTCCTTCGGGATCCGTTTCTCCTTTCATGTGGCATCTTCGCTTTGGACATCTTCCTCAATAGAAGATGTGTCATGTCCTATCACAGATCTCTACTTGTGCCTTGGACTGTGATGCCTGTCAGCTTGGGAAGTACCATCGTTCTTTTTTGAGTCGTCAGAGTCATCATAATAGTCAGTCATTTGAGTTGTTTCATTTTGATATTTGGGGTCCTAGTCATGTTCCCGATCATCAGGGACACTGTTTTTATATAGTTGTTGTGGATGATTTCTCTAGATTATCTCGGGTGTTCTTGTTGAAACATAAGTCTGAAGCAGGTGCTATTATTAAATCTTTTTTTATTGAGGTCAAGAATATTTTTCTGCTAATGTGAAATTCATTCGTACTGACAATGCCTTAGAGTTTTCCACCTTACATTTATACGAATTTCTTCGATCTCTTGGTATTGTTCATCAGACCTCTTGTGCTTATACGTCACAACAGAATGGTGTGGCTGAATGCAAACACCGTCATCTTCTGGATGTCACGAGGACCCTTCTTGATTCGGAGTTGTGCTCCTCATTCTTTCTGAGGAGATGTTCTCACTGCTTGCTACTTGGTGAAACGTATGTCATCTACCATTCTTGGAGAAAATGTTCCCTTCTTGATTGCGTTTCCTGAGAAGGACCTATTCTCCCTTACTCCCAGAGTTTTTGGGTCTGTGGCTTTTGTCCACAATTCCAGTACTGGCAGTGACAAGCTCTCACCTAGAGCGGTCAAATGTATCTTTGTTGGTTATTCTCGAACCAGAAAGGGTATAGATGTTTTGATCCTATAGGACGGAAATATTATGTAAGTGATGATGTCACATTTTTTGAGTCTATTATGTATTTTTCTTCTACAAGTGATAGGTTGTCTAACGATGTTTCTGGTAAGGATGTTGTTCCTCCACCCCTGTTATCTCTACCATCTGCTCCCCATGTTGAGTCTAAGTCATCTCCACCTCTACCACCTCCACCTCCACCTACCCTGACGCAATTCCCACCACAGTTTTATATTCGCGGGTCTTCTTTTTGCTCCTCTGCTCATGTGCCTTCCCCATCATCTAGCACACCTCAGGTATGTAATGAGCACATTGTTTCTACTGATGGCAATGGAGATTTGAATGTTACACAGGATACTGCACAAGATGAGTTGATACCAGAGAACAAAGGCTGATGACTTGGATGTACATATTGCCTTGAGGAAGCCACGTCGCCAGTGTGCCACTTATCCTCTCACTGCGCATGTCTCTTTGCACCATCTTTCAAAAGAGTACATGAGGTTTGTTGTGAGACTCTCTGTTGTTACTATCCCACGAACATATCAGGAAGCCATACAAGATAGTAGGTGACGACTTGCCATGGAGGAGGAGATGGCCGCTTTGCAACCACGTGGTACCTGGAGTATTGTTCCTACTCCTCCAGATGCCTCTGTTGTGAGATGCAAATGGATCTTTACAGTGAAGCAACGAGCAGATGGCAGTGTGGACCGCTCAAGGCATGGCTTGTGGCACGTGGATTCACCCAAACTTATGGGGTGGACTATCAGGATACCTTCTCTCCAGTGGCCAGACACTCGACACTTCGCATGCTTCTATTAGTTGCTGTTTCATGGGACTGGCCTCTTTACCAACTTGATTTGAAGAATGCATTTTATATGGTGATCTACTGGAGGAGGTATATATGCAACAACCACCTGGGTTTGCTACTGAGGGGGAGTATCTGAACGTGTATAGGCTCCATAAGGCGATTTACGACCTGAAGCAGAGTCCGAGAGCTTGGTACCAGAAGCCATCGGAGTTGATAGAGCAACATGGGTTTGTACGGTCTACTGCGGACCGCTCACTTTTTGTTTTGAGGACACAGAGAGGTACTGTTGCTATTCTTGTCTGTGTTGATGATATTATTGTCACAAGGGATGATGAGTAGGGCATTCAGGTTGCTAAGGAGTTCCTAGGTTAGCAGTTTGTGGCTAAGGACCTTGGCAATCTTCGATACTTCCTTGGATTAGAGTTCGCCAGGAACCATTATGGTCTTGTAATGACCCAGAGGAAATTTCTGACGGATCTTCTTTTAAAGACAGGTATGACAGGGTGCAAGCCTACTACTACCCCTATGAATCCGAGTATGAGATTATATGATGATGATACTGAGGAGGTAGATAGGAGGAGGTACAGAGAGCTTGTTGGGAAGCTCTTATATGCCACTATCACCAGACTTGATATATCTTTTGCTGTGAGTAAGGTTAGCCAGTTCATGGAGCAACCCATGAAGGTTCATATGGATGCAATCTATACGATCTTGAGATATTTGAAGACTTCACCCGGTTTTGGTCTTATGTTCAGCAGAGATACATCTCTTGAGTTGACAACATGTGCATATGCAAATTATGCAAGTTGCCCTAGAGATAGGAAGTCTGTTTCTGGCTTTGCTATTTTCGTTGGAAGCTCTCTCGTATCATGGAAAAGCAAGAAGCAGACAGTTGTTGCTAGATCTAGTGCAGAATCTGAATACAGGGCTATGGCACAGGGAAGCGCAAAGATGATATGGGTTAGATCTGTGTTGACTGATCTTGCTGTTGATATTTCTCTTCCCATGCAGCTTTTATGTGACATTCAAGCGGCTCTATTTATTGCCAATAATCCTGCATTTCATGAACGGACCAAGCATATAGAGGTGGATTGCCATTACACTAGACAAGGTTGCAGAAGTCGGCAGTCGGTACTCGGTCGGCAGGGTCACTGACTAAGGATTAATCGGCAGTCGGGAGAGTAATAGGATTTAGTCGGGCATTAGTCGGTTTTGAATTTTTTAATTATTTTAAATATATAAATCAAGTTTTATAACATATACTCTCATTTATATTCATATATTTAGCAGTTTTAATATTTTTGAGAGCTTAAAAAATTATAGCAACAGAAGAAAAACGAAGCAAGTTAAGATTAAAAATGTTTGGTTTATAGCACGGACAAAATATTTGGTACATAGCATGAGTTGAAGTTAGAAATAAATTAATACAAAGCTAATCAATAACCACAAAAGGTAAATAACCTAAGTTACCTAACTATCATGCAAATCAACAAGAAGTATCTAAGTTAACGAACATTTAGGCGTAATAAACACAATTCTAATCTTATATAAGTTAACCAACATGAAATTAAATCACAAAGTTTTAAGTAAAATTATCCAGGATAGTATATTAATTAGTTGATATTTTATATCTTGATGAAAAACTATAATTTAAAGTACAGAAGTATACAGAATTTTCTCTAAGCAAAAGTCAGCCAAGAAATCTCTATGCAAAAGTCGGCCGACTAGTCGGCCGACTAGGCCGACTAATTGGGCGATTAATCGGGTCTGACCGACTATTGGCCGATTTGGCCTAGTCGAGTCGGGTACCCCCCCGACTCGACTAGTCGGACCGATTAGTCGGCCTAGTCGGCCGACTTTTACAACACTGACACTAGAGACATGATACAGAAAGGTCTCATATCCACTTCCCATGTTGCTATTGGAGATCAGACGGTTGATATTTTCACCAAGGCTCTTGCTAAAGGTCCATTTCAGCTGTTGTTCCAAGCTGAGCATGATAGATATATATGCTCCAGCTTGAGGGGGAGTGTTGAGATATTTGTATCTCATGTTATTGTGTTTCCTCATTTCCATTTTCTTTATGTACCTCTCATGTAATTAACCAAGGGTTTTCTCCTATATAAGGGAGCCCTAGGGTCTCATCTAACGTATGCTCTTCTTTTTTCCTAACAGAAATTGGAGGAGGACAAGGAGGCCTGATCTAGATACGAAGTTACAACTGGTGTTGCCTTTATATTCCGCACATCGGGGAAGCCTTCCATTAGGGTTTTCGCGTGGTGGATGTCAACAGGAGAGGCCTGTGAGTCTGACATAGAAGGCCCCATTCATCTTCGATTAGGGTTCCAACAGAGGAAACCCATCATCGTGGAAGAGAAGATCGTCGGGTGCCGTACGTGACGTCGTGAAGGCATGGAGGGCATCGTCTTAGGCCCAGCTGAATGGAGAAGACGGTATGCGGTTTCCTAGAGCACTTGTGACTGGAGATGGGAGAAGAAGGCATGGATGTCACTAATACTAGGGTTCTATGGACCCCTAGAATTATACCAGAAGTTGATTATAGATCTCCATAACAAAATCAAGAACATCTAATAATTGTTGAACTCGAAAAAAATCAGATCTCCCAAAACCGACTTGTTCTGATACCATGTTGAAATCTAAAATGCGGAAGCGGATCGATAAACAGAGCAGGGAAATAAAGAAAGAATAAACATTTGAACGCAAAGGTTTTACGTGAAACCCTGCTCTATAAGGAGCGAGATGAAACCATGGGAGAATACTTCAAAGGGTTGTATGTTTCTATTGAACTTTCTCGTTGAGTACATGGGGTGTGGGGCTCCTTATATAGCCCCACAGACATACCGGAGTCCCATAGATAGTAGACGTGGAACTAAACGTGAGTGGGTGGTGATTGGATCCTGGAGAGATCCAATTACCACTATATTACATTCTCCAACAAATTGGATGGGTTATTGGTTCGACTCGGATGCTTGATGTGTAAGATGGGGTGGAAAGGCATGGATAGTCTTTCTTCCCTTTCTTCCTTTACACAGAGGGTTCGGTTGACTTGGGAATTCTATGACTGGTTTGTAGTTCTGTTGGATTCTTTTGTTTTTTTTGGGTGGTGGAGTGGATGAAGGGTGAGGATGGGGGGTAGCTAGCCCTTGATTTTTGTGGGTAGGACTCAGAGGGATGTGTACAGTTTTCGTTGGAAATTTGTGGATTCAGCGGAATAACTGGGATGTGTACAGTTTCCGTTGGAAATTTGTGGATTCAGTGGAATAACTGTGTGGAGGATACTGTACTTGCACTTCTCATTCTGTAGTACAGTGGATTGTGCTAGTGGTGAAATTGATGAAGTTGTTTTGTTGTAAGCTTGTAGTTATAAGAAATTAATGCACATTGAGGTGACTGTTGATCTTGAGTAATCATCCTTGATAACTTTTTGCAGTTTGCCGAATATATAGCTTCAAGTGAAAATTCTGCATATGCTCGTACAACAATTTAAATCACTCAATAATTTCTTTATGCTTGTATGCTATACTTCCCTTTTGCTGAATTGCTGGTGAAAGTTTGGTTGTATGCATGTGCAAACGATGCTATTTAATACATACCTGGATGAAAATGATTCTATGACAAGTGGTTGCTCAACTCTTCATTTTGAACTCGAGTTCTTTATATTTTGTGCATGCTTGTAAGCATTGCAGCTAACTAATTTTCTTGAGAAGTTCATATGTTTTGCGGTACCAGTAGTTTTCGCTTCGTAGATTCAAATATTATTTGTTTTCCTCTTCACTTAAGGTTCTAATCGTTTAAACCGATTTGCAACAGAGCAGAGGTTGTCTTGGATGCTGTTCTAAACCTACCCCCATAATTTCAGTGGATGAACCATCAAAGGGTTTAAAAATTCAAGGCCGAAGTGTTCGAAGTGTTAAAAAGCCTGCCATAACAGATGACTTTTGGAGTACCAGCCCATGTGAGATAGATAATAGTGCAGTTGTGTCGCAGAGAAGTATCTCATCAATCAGCATATCTACACAGAATCAAAATCATGATCCCCATGGAGTTGGCAGTTCCAGCAATCCTTCTGAATTTGTAAATCATGGTAAATATTCTAAAATGTAATATTGAGCTAGATTGACTTGCAATTTTCTATACCAACTCAAGAGACTTGCAATTTATAAATGATGGTATGAAATTGTCGAAGAGGGAACCAGTTGGGGGAAAAGTTGTTTAATAAAATTGCACGTACGACCTGTGAAGAAATGTGATATATAATTCATCCATGTTCACAACTACGTTACTCTTCATATTTTTGTTCTGGGCCCGTTTATCCTGGCATTTAAGTCCACACATTTTGCAATCAAGTGTTTCTAGTGCATGCCTTTGTGTGGAGCGTTTTGTATCAGTAGGATTTTGCCATGGCTTCACAGATATAATTTTAGTGTAAGCAAGCTGTAAAAAAAATAATTATCTGGCTATTATTAATGTATACAAGTAGAAGTTTTCATGGTCGAGATGTTTTAACAAATATCATCACGGTTATTTAGCCATCCAAACAGGTTTTGGTCGAATGTCATCCATTGCCTTACTCTATCAGGTTTGTCTATAGTTAACTTGGCTTCTATTAAGAAGGGATGGTTCTTGCTTTTGTCAGTTTTATTCGCTGATATACAGTTAGGTATAATTATTTCGGATCTTCCTGAGAGTTTTCTCTTTCACTGATTTGATGTCATATCATTAACTTCTATGTTGGTCCATGTTTCCTTTCTATCCTGTTTATATACGTATAAATGAGTTTGTGAATCACTGATTTTGTCTTTTCTACAGTTTTATCGGAAAGGGTATATGATTCCCATGTCTCTATACATCCATTGGTATAAAACAAATTTTATTCCTTTTTGTATTATACAGAGGGCAGACTGCACTTGATAAGAGATGCTTTATCCCATAAATTTGAAGTCCTTTAGATTGAATATTACATGACGCTTGGGAATATAAGAGGGTTTTTTTTGGTTATCACACTTTATGCTCTATGCCAGGGCTTCTTCTCTGGAATCAGGTCAGACATCAGTGGATTGGAAATAAAAGGCCTGACAACCATAAACCAGAAGTGAGGGAACCTAGGCTAAGGTAAGTTCTCTTTCTGCAATCTATGTTTATATGACGGTTCATGTTCTTTAAACTTTGAAATACCGTTCTTGCATGTGGCATGTAGGGCCACAATAGGAAAACTTACATATGTGGGCCGTCAGTTTGATTGCATAAAGCACAAAAAGATGTTAGTATTTAAACAATTTTAACAAGATATTTGATTTGATTGCTGATAACTTTCCTCATAGCCTACTGCCCTTGAAAAAGTACGAGTGTCTAGATGAAGCTATATTGCAATTATAGTTTTTTATTCTGAATTTAGGTGATGCATGTGGAGACATTGATTCTTGTTGGAGTATTTGGGTGTGCGTCATATGAGTTGTAGGAGGGTAAATGGATCTCTCTATTATCCATTTACCCCATCCAGGCATATCTATCTGTGGTGGGACTTGGAGGCTCTGTGGAGGCTATATAAGGAGCCCCGGACCTCCTGTAACCATTGAGAAATTTTAATAGAATATCCGCCTCTTTGAGGGCTTCTCCCGTGGTTTCATCCCGCTCCTTAGGGAGTAGGGTTCCACGTAAAATTCTTGTGTTCTTCAATTTCTTTATCTTTATTTCCGATTCCGCTTTTGTTTCCTATTTTCTAACATGGTATCAGAGTGGGTCGATCTCGAGGATTCTAGTTCGTTCATTATTGTGTTCGAGATTTGATTTTTATTCTTGAAGATGTATGCTTGAAGATTATTTTTGCATTCAAGATTCGTGATAATAATCTAGGGCATTCTGAACCCTACTGGCGGCAAGATCCAGGGTGCACAATCCTCCTGGCTGCCTGCCCTAACCCTCAACACTATAGAGGCACAGCCTGTGCCGCATCGGGCGACATTCCAGTTCGAAGAAAACCTCTCCAGGCTGCCACGCCGCCTCCTCATCTTCACGCATATCTCCAGGTCAATACAGGAGTCAAGGTTCAGGAAAGCGGTATGCGTATGCGTTCGGTCAGGTCACTAAATAGCGATTAAGCGGTATGCGGGGGCATATGCGGGGTATATGCGGTTCTACGCGGTTTTCTAATTTTTTATTTAAAAATAAATAAATATATGCAAAAGTGACTACAACTGAACAAAAATTATGTATAATTGTGGTCCAACAAAAGTTCTAAGAAAATGACTTTCATATATAGCTCAAAACAGTCTATCAACAAATATTAATACTTTAATAGAAAAGTTAGCAGACATAATAATTGACAACAATCACCAAAATATTTAAGTTTCCAAAAGAAAACTGAAATTTAACACAAATAGCATTAGTAGAGTACTAATTAAAATAGCATAAGAAAACAGAAATGTTCAGACGATAATATTCTACATATTACAAAGAAATCCTAATCCATATCATCATCAAATTCCACTTCGGTATTGTCTTCATCATCTTCACTATCTTCCTCAAATGGGAACTCTTCCTCATTTAAGCCTGGCAACGAGGTTGAACCAGTAGCATGCCTTTGGCTTCTTCTATGTTGTATCAAATCTTCTGCACAAGTTGCATCAGCCACTAAGTTCCACGTCAACCCCGATCCTTGGAATACCTCATCTTCTTCGTCTTCCCCACCAATCCAATCTCTCACTTGGGTTCTATCATTTGTGGCAAATGGATCACTACGTTTTTTAAGATGGCGATCTCTCAACTTGGCGTTGAATCTGACATACACCAAGTCGTTTAACCGCTTGAATTCAAGCTTGTTCCTTTTCTTCGTGTGAATCTACAAAATAAAGAAAAACATATCATTTACCACCTCATTAATGATGCATAATATTTGACATATGTGGCACCAATTTTACAGTCTTACCGCCTCAAAAGTGCTCCAATTCCTTTCACAACCCGAGGAAGAGGATGCCAACTTTAGAACTTTCATTGCCATTTCTTTCAAATGTGGCGTTTCCATGCCATGCAATCCCCACCAACGGGCTATTTATAAAAACAAATAAGTAATAATACTTAAATATATAAGTGTATGAAATCTAATGAGAATTTATACCTGGATTGAAATCATCATCAATGATGGACCTCTGTTTGACAGCCAAAGGTTTGCCAAATGATCCTTCTGCCCTTTCATATAATGGCAACTCCTTCCTAGTGATGATATCTTGGATCTCTAAATCAGGATAGAAAATATACATGCAATCCAAGAATCCCCTCAGAGCAAGACCTTCCCTCTGGATTTGATCATTGTCCCTATAAAAGAAATAGGGATTCAAAAAATATGCAGCAAGGTGGAGGGGGCTATCCAACCTCCCTTTTGACTTTGAATCAACAACATCAACAAAATATTTGTAAGATGCTTCCACATCTTTGAAAATGCTCATGATCTCCTTTCTTGCATCTTGCAGTTCACCGTATACAAACCCCATAGCCGGTCTCTTATCTCCATCAAATAATTCGCAGAACATGTACCAATGGAGAAAAGATCTTCAAGGTCAAAGAGACTTGAGTCCAAAATGAAGGACTCAGAACTATGTCCGAAGCCATTTCCCCCTTCTTCGTCTTGTGCCATTTACACGCTCTCCATTCATCAGAAGAAAACATAAGCCTCAACTTGTCCTTCTTGTCCATCACTGATTGCAAGGTGAGATATGTGGTAGCAAATCTTGTTGTACCTGACCTCACTATCTCCCCCTTTTGCGTAAATTGTCTCATCAAACTCAATGTTTTTGCATGACTGTAAATGAAGACAGTTAATGTCCTTGCCTTTGTAATGGCAGTTTTCACCTTCGACTCTTTACCGATCTCCTCAAGCATAAGATCGAAGCAATGTGCCGCACACGAACTCCAGAAGATCTGTGGGTACTTGATTCTCAAAATTCTACCAGCAACCATATTTGCAGATGCATTGTCTGTCACAACTTGGACTACATTGTCGGGCCCAACTTCCTCAATGGACTTATCCACTAAGGAAGCAATGTAGTCGGCAGTATGAGAATCTGCAGATGAGTCAATTGACTTCAGAAAACTGGTCCCAAGCTCACAGTTGACGCAGATGTTCATGATGCTCCTTCCCCTCCTATCAGTCCAAGCATCTGTCATAATGGAACATCCAGAACTCTTCCATGAATTACGATGCCCTTGCAAGAATTCGTGTGTTTCCTTAACATGTTCCTTCAAAAGTGTTTCTGTGAGCTCATAGTACGTTGGAGGCTTGTATGACCTTCCATACTGCCCAATTGCTTCACACATTCGGAGAAAGGAGTCACTTTTGACAACATTGAAAGCAATGCCATTGTCATAGAAATACTTTGCCACGAATGAATTTACACGTGCACGTTCCTCCTTGGCAAATGTATCTTTGATTGTGGATTGGCGGAGATTCTCTACAGGCTCATCTTCTGCTAAAGTTCGGGGCCTTTTCCCATCCCTCTCTTCATCAAGCAAGGGCTGATTCATCTTGATGGAGACTTGCCCTTGAATATCTTTCATCCTCATGGTCTTCTCATTCCTTTTCACTTTAATTTCCTCCATGTTGTCCATGATTTCTTTCTTCACCTCAGGAGTCACTTTGGGACAAGATGCCGTATTACCTTTAGTATGAGCCAAATGTTGCTTCATGCGATTGATCCCTCCAGTCACAACCTTCCGACATAATCGGCAAGTGACCATGCTACGAGTACTCGGATTCGCCAGAAAAGCATACTTCCATCCCGGATCATTGGATCCAGGAGGAATAAAAAAATCTGATGTATCACTCCTCTGAATAGGAGCCTCACTTCCGCTTCCAGCTCCAGGTGTAGGAGAAGAAGCGCTGTCAGATGGTAGTCTGGAGGCCATAGTTTCCTAACAATAACATTTAATCATAATCACAAAACATCAACATAAAAGATCTAATAATTAATATGCATGTACGAATCAGAATTTTAGGAAAATATTTGTTTAAAAATATTCAAAATCAAGCTGAATGCATATGAACTGATTTCACAATCATAGAAGCGATCTGGTTACTAAATTTACATACTCAATTTGTAGTGCGAAAATATTCGGTAACCGATATAGCATTGATCTAGTATAAAAACAACTCATATAGCAAAGAGGCACACAACAACAAAACATATCTCGATCCTTATCCATAAAACAATAACTGATAGAGCAACAACATACAAAGAAATAATTGACTATAGTAAAAATTCAAGAGCAATAACCAATATGCTAAAAAAATGATTGGGGGCAATAACCAATATTGCTAAAAGAATGATGGCATCTTTGAATTGCTGGTTGGATTTTTCCCAATCTAAAAGACACGAAAGCATAAAACAACTATGTGATTTGTTTTCAATATAACATACACAGAGTACAAAACAAAATTACCATATGATAATATTTAGACAATGTATTTCCAATATCTTCTAAATTTAAACAGCTCAAACTTCAACTCATAGAAAGTAAAACCTACAATAGCAATACCTAATATAACAAAAGTCCATATAGAATCATTTCTTGCAACAAAAATCATATAGTAGCCACTAGCCACTGCTGTAGGACAAAGTCATACATCTGAAAATCATGTAACAGATGAAATTCGCAAGTCATACAAAACTGGATACCTTCCACGGAGGAGGCGGAGGTGGCGGAGTTCACAGGCCTCACAGTTGGCGGAGGAGCTTGGAGGAGGAGGCGGAGGAGGCGCACAAACTGGGGCTGGGAGGCGATGGAGGACTGGGAGGTGGAAGCAGAGTAGGCGGAGGAGCTTGGAGGAGGCGGCGGAGGAGCTTGGAGGAGGAAGCGGAGGAGCTTGGAGGAGGAGGCGATGGAGGCACCCGCAGGGAGGAGGCGATGGGTAGGGTATCGGGATGGGATTTTGGGTATCGGGGTAGGAGGGTTAGGGATTAGGGTAATCGGGATTGGGTATCAGGTTGGGGCCAAAGGGGTATCGGGTAATCGTGTCAACAGCAAACCGCAAATGCGCGATGCGGCGCTTGGTCCGCATATGCGGCCGCACAGCCCGCATATGCGGGCCGCATATGCGGGCCGCATATGCGCCAGACCCGCATAATGATGGGCTTCAGGAATGCGGTGCGCCTTAAGGCCCGCACACGCATATGCGGCCGCATATGCGGCCGCTCCGACCGATTTCGTGAACGCTGACAGGAGTGGGAGGCGCTTCCCTAGCGCATGCAAATAAGCGCAAATCCCAGAGCGCATATATCCAATTTCGAAGAGCCCATCGCCTCCTCTTCCATGCGATGCTCCTTCACCCGATCTCGAGGCGGAAGACTCCACAGTCTTCCACGCATGCTTTCCCCCTCCTAGCGATGATACAACAAGGTGCAATATGTCACTCCTCTTCTCCTGCTCGTACATGCGCGCCATTGCGCTCCCACACCCCCATCGCCATCCAGGTCATACCTCCATGTAGCTTCGCGCAAAGGCACTCCGGGAGGGTCCAGCTGATCACCCGCGCCATCGGCACCTCTCCTGATCCAAGACGTCCCTCTTGGCCAGGCGATGCCGCTCCAGAGCAGGCGACGACTCCAGGCTGCAGAGCTCCTGCTCCGAGCAATGTCCTCCGCCCGCAGCCCAGTCCCGAAGGCGGCACGAGGATCCCCTCCAATCGGTGCTCCTCTCCAGATCAGCTAAGGCTCGATGATGCCTCTCCTCCTCTAGATCAACACAGGAGTGGGAGGCGCTTCCCTAGCGCGTGCAAATAAGCGCAAATCCTAGGGCGCACAGATCCAATTTCGAAGAGCCCAACACCTCCTCTTCCATGCGATGCTCCTTCACCCGATCTCGAGGTGGAAGACTCCACGGTCTTCCACGCATGCTTTCCCCCTCCTGGCGATGGTACAACAATGTGTGATATGCTGCCCCTCTTCTCCCGCTCGTACATGCGCACCATTGCACTCCCACACCCCCATCGCAATCCAGGTCATACCTCCAGGTAGCTTCGCGCAAAGGCGCTCCGGGAGGGTCCAACCAATCCCCCGCACCATCGGCGCCTCTCCTGATGCAAGACGTCCCTCTTGGTCAGGAGATGCCGCTCCAGAGTAGGCGGCGGCAACTCCATGCTGCAAAGCCTCTGCTCCAGACGATGTCCTCTGCCCACAACCCATTTCGAAGGCGGCGCGAGGAACCCCTCCAGTCGGTGCTCCTCTCCAGATCAGCTGAGCTCGATGATGTCTCTCCTCCTCCAACCGCATCCCCCCAGGCGACGTCTCTTATGAGAAGGGTTCCACAACCTTAGGGCTCGATGGCATGTTTAAGGAAAAAAAGTTTTTGTTTGTTTGTTTTGTAAGGCCAAGTGGGCTAAGTCAGCTGTTTAAAAAAAGGGAGGGGGAGAGAAAGTTGCAAGTTTGTTGGCCCATTGTGCCGCATTAAAAAAAATCGAAACAGACGTGTACAAATTAAAAAAAAGCCGTATGCAAATTGCAAAAAAAAGACAGAAAATTGAAAAGTCGGAAAAAAATTGTACGACTTAGAAAATGATTTCAAAAAAAGTTACGACTATAAAAAAGTGAAATAACCGAAAAAAAATGATGATTTAAAGCTGATTTTTTTTGAAGTCGACTCATTTTGGTTTTGTTTACCCCAATTTTATTGTCTTCTCCCAATTTGATCGACGATTATCATTCCGACCAGTATGGGAGAAAGAGGGAGTATATGTAGAGTCACGGGTCTATTCATCTTCAAATTCAGATTCTCTATACCCGCGTATTGTTCAGATTCTACAGTGATTCAGACTCGACGATTGATTCCGAGTCTTCAGGTTTCAGACTCGCACATGTATGCAGTCTTCATTCAGAAGTGTAGATGTTTGTCATTTTTGTCGTGGTCTCCATCATTCTTGTTGTTCGGCCAGAGTTTCATGTGAGCTATAGGGACTCCAGAGTAGAGGACCATTCCCTATGCCATGTTGGGTAGGGTTTTTCATGTGGTATCATAGGGACTCTAGAGTAGAGTACCATTCTCTGTGCAAGATGGGAGAGATCCAGTTCTCCGATGAGGAGACTTTTTAGACTCCATTCTCCAGCGACCGTGGACTCCGACGAGGATTGCACTTCCACGGCCTTTTCAGTTTGGCCCCTTTTCAGAGATGGATCAGTTGTCTACATTATTGTGGCGGGCCAGAGTACTCCGATGAGGAGACTCATTTTCAGTTGCAGTGACTGACATGTGTAGTTCAGAGCACATGCTCTCCGACGAGGAGATTCAGTTTGACTCACACTCCAGCCCGTTCGTCCTCCTCACCTGCACGGCATGAGAATCAACTTCCTCGACAACAACCGACAGTTGTGCGCATTGAGTTGATATTCTCTGTAGTGTCATGTATTGTGAGTTGAGTTTCTTTCTGTTTGTCCAAGTTGAGCATTGAATGCTCCAGCTTGAGGGGGAGTGTTGGAGTATTTGGGTGTACGCCATATGAGTTGTACGAGGGTAAATGGATCTCTCCAGGATCCATTTACCCCATCCAGGTGTTTAGTCCCACATCTACCAGAGTGGTGGGACTTGGAGGCTCTGTGGAGGCTATATAAGGAGCACCGGGCCTCCTATAACTATTGAGAAAGTTCAATAGAATATCCACCCCTTTGAGGGCTTCTCCCGTGGTTTCATCCTGCTCCTTAGGGAGTAGGGTTCCACGTAAAATTCTTGTGTTCTTCAATTTCTTTATCTTTATTTTCCGCTTCCTATTTTCTTACAATTCTATTTATATAGATAGCCATCTAGCGTTGCCATTTAATTCCAGAGGTCTAAAGGTGGCAATATGATGCAAATGGCTTTCGGCGACGGCGAATAATGATAAAATATTTTTTTTAGGTGGATTTTTGGATGGTAGAAGAAAATAGAGGTTGAGAAGAGAAATGGAGGGGATGAAAGGAAGAGCGCGCCGGAATGCGCGGGTTGAGGGGAAGACCGCGGAGATCGCGTGGAGGGAGAAAGAGAAGGAGAGGGATAGAGATAACAATCTCAAATTTCAATTCATAATCGACTGACTAAAAACAAGGACCTACCCTCTCTTTATATAGGAGAGAGGGTGTACAAAAATAGTAACTTAATTAAATTGACAACCACTTATTTAATTGGACTCTAACAAATCCTAATTGACCTCTAACTAACTTAATTAGACTCTAATTATTTAATTGACCAACCATTACAATTAAAATCTACGAAATCAACGTTGAGACCACAGGCGATCTCAATTATTAAATTAGACCACTACGACCGCTAAAAACGTAAATAAAAATGATAATTATTTAATTGAATAAATGTGGCCCCATAATTTGGGGTCACGCTGCATCAACTCTCCACCGCTTTAAAAATTCGGCTCCTGACGAATTGCGTGAACTGCAAGCTGGGAGGATGACTCGGCGGCGTCAGTTGTCTTTTGGAAGAACATGTGGGGCGCGAACGGTGGAGTCCATGTGCGGGCGGGAGAGGCGCGGCTACCGTGGTTGAAAAACATATGCGGGGCGTGCGGTGGCGTCGTCTCGATCGTCGTCTTCTTCTCATGGTGCTCAAAGAATTGATGCGGCATGGAGAATATGGCCCTTGAATAATCCATGATGAAGCAATGGCACAAAGAGAGGAGAAGGGGAGATGTGTCTAAAAATTGGAGCCATGGGGTCCTTAAATAGGGAGAACCCAAGATGATAGTCCTCTTTGGATAAGGAGTAACCCCTGATTTTCCAATTACAGCCTTGTTTTTCAAAGATTTCGGCCGTCGGGGGCGTTGGCGCAATTTTCGCACCTCTTTCTTTTTCTTTCTTTTCAAACTGCTCTGGACCTCTATGTAATTAGCGGAATGTGGGGTTTTTTTTCTGCAATTTGTCACATTTAATTCCAATTCCCACATTCCAGGGGATTGGTATCCCGTGACTTCCGCCCCTCTTGTTAGGGCTTCCCGTGGGAGGCGCCGCATTTGGGCCCGGCAGGAGTTTTCTCGCAGGTGGCGCGGGGGAAGTCTGGAGGAGGGGGCGATGGGCGAGGCTGTGCGGCAGTGGGGAGGGGGCAGTGCGGGGAGAGGGGGCGATGGTTGAGGCGGCGCTGCAGTGGGGAGGATCGAAGGCGGTAGTGCGGGGCGGCGTTGAGGTAGGGCTGGCGATGGCAGGATGGGAAGGAGGATGGCCGAGGGGCGCGGGAACGGAGAGGTGGCGGCGCGGGGAGGAGGGGAAGAGGCGGCGCTGGGGATTAGGGCGCGGGGCCGTGGGAGGGATCGGGTGGGATGGCGTGAGGGGAAGGTGGGGGTTACGGGGAGGGGCTGTGAGGTGGAGGTGGGGCGAAATGGGGAGAGAGGGCGGCGCGGTGGCCTGGCGTCTCGCGGGCCGAAGGGGAGGAGGGCCGGTGGTTGTGCGTTGGAGAAGGGATGGGTCGGGGGTGTGGGGGAGTAGCGGGGAAGGGGGGGTCGGTGGCGCGTGGGGTGGCGGGCTGACGTGTGCTGGGAGGGGAAACCGCGGGGACGGTGGCGGCGCGGTGAACCTGGGGTGGAGGGGAATCGGGAGGGGAGGCGCGGTGATTGTAGGGTGCGGCTGGCGGCCGCGCGGACCGGGGAGGGCAGGGGGAGTACCTGGGCGGCCTGGGGGGGTGCCGGGATGGTCGGCGGGGGCAGCGGCGTCGATTCCGGTGGCGAACATGGTTCTGGAAGGTGCTGGACAGCAACATCTACTGCACAGATTTCGAGGTTTTCGTATTCCTCGTCCGCGGGATCTTCGTCGAAGATGGGTCCTTGGTCCCCCTTTTCTTCTTGCACAATAGTTGTATCAAATAGATCTCCCTTTGGACTGAAAATACCTTCGTTCTCTGCTTCGAAATCGGGTTGAACAGCGGTGGCATAGATCTGATTTTGGTCGTTGGCGGTTGAATCGTCGTTGATTTGAGCGTCCAACCATGCGTGCACCTTGATGCATGCTATAAGTCGTTGATGGAACTTTTTTGAGCGACGCGAACCACGAGATGGGCGGCGGAGACCGAACTTCGCACTCCAATAGTCGATCGGATCGTCGAATCGTAGGAACGATTCGAAATCCATGCTCTGATACCAATTGATGCAAATGGCTTTCGGCGACGGCGAATAATTATAAAATATTTTTTTTGGTGGATTTTTGGATGGTAGAAGAAAATAGAGGTTGAGAAGAGAAATGGAGGGGATGAGAGGAAGAGCGCGCCGGAATGCGCGGGTTGAGGGGAAGACCGCGGAGATCGCGTGGAGGGAGAAAGAGAAGGAGAGGGATAGAGATAACAATCTCAAATTTCAATTCATAATCGACTGACTAAAAACAAGGACCTACCCTCTCTTTATATAGAAGAGAGGGTGTACAAAAATAGTAACTTAATTAAATTGACAACCACTTATTTAATTGGACTCTAACAAATCCTAATTGACCTCTAACTAACTTAATTAGACTCTAATTATTTAATTGACCAACCATTACAATTAAAATCTACGAAATCAACGTTGAGACCACAGGCGATCTCAATTATTAAATTAGACCACTACGACCGCTAAAAACGTAAATAAAAATGATAATTATTTAATTGAATAAATGTGGCCCCATAATTTGGGGTCACGCTGCATCACAATACCTTTCAAATTTCATGAAAAAATTGTGTGCATGTTGATATTATGACTGAATCTCACAATTTAAATCCACATAATCTCTCACGGTATGCCAAAGAATAACCGCTGAGTTTTTTCTGTGGATGAGTAGAACTCTTACAAAATAAATCAGTTGAAGCTGGGGAAATATTTCTGATGCAAGAAGCATTCCGACGCAGCGAGGATCCATATTCCTAAATTCTCGAATCTCATCCTGTAATAAAGAAAGATTAGGCATGCACATGTAAATAAGAAAAGAATATAATATACTCACTTTATAATTGGGAAAATTATACTTATATTGGCAAGAGCAAGTACAACCATCAATGATATCAATTTTGGGTACCAAATTATAATCAACCCTATAATCCCTGTATTTCTTACCTAAGGTAAATTTAATCTGGATCCTGATCCATCTTCGATATCAATCGAATCAGAAAGAGCACGAATGGCTGAATCAAGAGATGATTTTGATCTCACGAGAAGGCATTGAATGTGCAGTATTTGAGTGCACGTAATTCAAACACAATACAACCCCTTATTCACCAACTACACACGTTGAATGCCGCAAAGGTCCGACCAATTATCTTTTCAGTTTTAATCGATGATAAAAAATCTGATACATCTGTCATTCAAAAGGAGGAGCTCCGGGTCAAAAGGAGGCTTGGTGGTGGAGTGAAGGGGTGCAAGAGAAGCTAAAAATTAAAAGGGCTTGCTTTAAAGCTATGTCTAAGGATAGGACAGAGGAAACTGTCACAGACTATAAAATAGCGAAGAAGGAAGCAAAGAAGGCTGTAAGCGAAGCTAAGTTAAAAGCTTATGAAGTTTTGTATAAAAATCTCAACTCTAAGGAGGGCCAGAAGGATATATTCAGGTTGGCCAAAGCAAGAGAAAGAAAGACCAAAGACCTTTCTCAAGTGAGATGCATTAAGGATGAGGAAGGTCACGTGCTTGTTACTCAGAAGGATATAGAGACTAGATGGGAGCAGTATTTCCATAAACTTTTTATTGGAGAAGGAAATAGAGAGATCACTTTGGGTGATCTAGCTAGTAGTGAAAGTTACTTGAATCGTGCATGCTATAGACGAATACAAAGAAAAGAAGTAGAGGAGGCTTTGAAGGTTATGAGACCTGGGAAAGGTGTTGGACTGGATGACATCCTTGTAGAAGTATGGAAAGTTTTAGGTAAGCGTGGTTTGACTTGGCTTACGAATCTATTCAATGTTATTTGGCGAAGCAAGAAAATGCCTGAAGATTGGAGGAGGAGTATCGTGGTGCCTCTTTATAAGAACAAATAAGACATTCAAAACTGTTCAAATTACAGAGGTATCAAGCTGATGAGTCACACTATGAAAATTTGGGAACGTGTGATGGAAAGAAGGTTGAGGCAAGTTTCCCAAGTAAAAGAAAACCAATTCGGATTCATGCCAGGTCGCTCAACTATTGAAGCCATCCATTTGCTGAGGAGAACAATGGAGATTTATAGAGCTAAAAGGAAGAATCTCCATATGATCTTTATTGATTTGGAGAAGGCTTATGATTCCGTCCCACGAGAGATACTGTGGAGAGTTTTGGAGAAGAGACAAGTACCTGTCCTATACATTAATCTCATAAAGGATATGTATAATAGGGCTTTATCTTGTGTAAGGACCCCGACGGGGAAGACTGACTATTTTGATATCAACATTGGTTTACATCAAGGTTCAGCTTTGAGTCCATTTCTTTTTACTTTGATTATGGACGAGTTGACAAGTCACATTCATGATGAGTTACCTTGGTGTATGTTATTTGCTGATGATATTGTGTTGATTGACGAGACTAGAGATGGAGTAAACGAGGAGCTTGAGGTTTGGAGACATGCATTGGAGACTAAAGGTTTTCGTATAAGTAGGGCTAAGACGGAATATATGGAATGCACCTTTGATGGAAGCAATGGTGAAGGAATCGAGGTGAAGATTGGTGACGATAACATTCAGAAGAGAGATTCTTTTAGATATTTGGGATCTATTTTGCAACATGATGGGGAAATTGATGGAGATGTTACTAATAGAATAAATGCAGGCTGGCTAAAGTGGAGAGGAGCCTCCGCTGTTCTCTGTGATAAGAAAATTCCTTTAAAAATTAAAGGAAAGTTTTACAAAGCAGTCGTGAGACATGCTATGCTTTATGGTTCTGAATGTTGGCCTGTGAACCATAGACATGTGCAGAGAATGGCTGTAGCAGAAATGAAAATGCTAAGATGGATGTGTGGACATACACGTAAAGATCGGATTCGGAATGATGCAATCAGAAAGAAAGTTGGTGTAGCTCCGATCGAGGATAAGATGCGAGAAAACCGCTTAAGATGGTTTGGTCATTTGCAAAGAAGGTCAACTGATGCACCGGTTAGGAGATGCGAGTGTTGGGATGTTGAGCTTGCTAAGAGAGGGCGAGGACGGCCCAAGAAGTGTTGGAAAGAGACTATACGAAGGGATCTTAGTTTTTTGGATATAAGTCCGAGATTGACCCAAGATAGATCTGAATGGAGGCGAAGAATCCATGTAGCCGACCCTACTTAATTGTGGGAAAAGGCTTTGTTGTTGTTGTTGTGTATCTGTCATTCACTGTATGTCATCCCGACGTCCAGATGTGGTTCTAATGTTCCTCAATCACAAGAGTGATCTTCTCAGACTGCCGGGTTATATCACACCCTTAAAGGAGATATTAGACTTGCTGATGCAGTTGGGAAATTTCGCAATGGAGAAAATAAATTTCGGTGGAAGAAATTTAGAGAGGGGATGGAGAAAGAGAATAACGTGCCAGTTGCGCAGGGTTTTGGAGAAGAATAGCGAAGAACACGTTGAGAGAGAGATAAAGAGAGAAAACTCAATTTTCATATAATCTTAACTTTTTGTTACAATGGACTATCATCCCCTTTATATAGGAGGGAATTACAAAATTAGAAAGAAATTCGAATTCAAATAAAATCTCAACCAATCCTAGTTGACTTTAACCGATTCTAATTGATTCTTAAGTAATTTCATCTACCAAAAAAATTGAGATTACAATCTCAATTTACTTAAATAAAATATGCAATTACTAGAAAATAACTAACTAGGGACGGAAATCCCTAATTTGGAAAAAAATCTCCAAATCAACAATTTCCTTCAATTCGGGTCGCCCTGTCGATTTGGGAAATATTGCATTACTTGTACACCCAAAGCATCGACTATGGTCGGAGGCGAGCACTTGCATCTTCCAAACATGCAAAGTTCGTATATGGAGACTTAGGATGCATGTTCAGGGATTTGGGCTCTATCTTTATGGATTCATTCTCACCTACTCTAGTTTGAAGGTAAGTACCTGTGAGCTATGAGGGATTTACTCTTCTGTACTGTTGATTTTATTCCAAGTTTGATTTAATCGACTTTTTATCAGCTGTCCCATTTTTAAGATTAGGTTACCATTGAATCGTTAATGAGCATTTAATGAAATGCATAACATCAGTCCGATTCCTTTTAACTTAAGTTGAATAAACTCAAGAGAGGGGGTTGAGAAAGCCAATGCAAGCGTAAAACTATTATGAATGCCCAGTTAAGAAGACTTACATGGAATCATGCACTCTACATGCAGGATGTGCAATTGAAATATAAACTTTACACTGGCCTTTCTGCACAAATCCATTTTTAACATATTTCTGTTATTTTATTATTGGTTGATGCCGTACTAACTTTTTGCTTGGCAATCTAATTACATATCCTATTCATTCTTGTGTAGTGGCTCCTGATCATCCTCATCTTTGTTATAGGCATATTTCGTATGTATTTATGGTTAGACCAAGACTCAGTGCCGTATAGCATGGTAGGAGGCAAATTCCTAAGTAGTACCTTGGGATTACAAAAACCCCTTGGTACCGCAGAAAGTTTTTTACTTCAGTACTACAGAAGTATCGCCTTTACAGATTGCGATATATTGGCGCATTCCGCTTATGTGATATACACATATATCACATGGCCCTTATGCGATATGCAAAAAAACTTCTTGGAAATGAAAAAGAGGTACCTATCGCATCTCCTATATGCGATATTTGCACAATTCCCTGGAAAATATCATTTCCAGGTTTATCTCATGTTCAATCCCTTATCAAACCATATGTATAGTTTTTATTGTAGTCTCATCCGATATGAATAGAAATCCAAGAAAATACACAGAAAATAGAATCCAAACATTCAAACAACATTATAATTTCATTATGGTCATGAAGTTACAAAAGTCTCTCTAGAAATAGAAATAACATCACAAAAAGCTTTACAATCCCAAAAATAAGCATTCTACATTACAACTGTCTCTCTATCGCCTCCTTCTCCGTTGAAATGTCTTCAATGTCTTGGGTGGATCAAAAGGTCGTAAATGATTGCCCTCATCAGTCATTGATATCTGGAACGTTCATGCACTGTCGTCCTCGAAGATCGGCATCGGTGGCGGTGTAAGTGTATAGTAAGTGGTTGTGTACCCCTTACGTCCACTCCCATCCTCATCGGTGCCTATGGTGTGTGCATTTCTTCAGTTGGCGGCTCGACAATTGGTGTGACGAATTGAGTCTCCAAGACATAATCTGGCAGCTCTTGATCCAAATCCGAGGATGGTACACGTTCCATATCTGGAAGATCTGGTTCTTCCTCTACCACTGGTATGATAGCTGGATCATGCGCTCTAGCCCTGCTTCTTCCTCTCCCTCGTGCCCTTCCTCCTCTAGCTTTTGCCCGAGCCTGGTCAGCTTGCTCCTCATGTATTGTCATCGCATCAACAAATTGGAAAGCCAATCATTGCTCCATTTTTGCCTTAGCCTGAATTGCCATCTCTCGACACTCCTGATGTTCTGTCTCGTAAATGAGGTCCCACGTGGACATATGCATGATAAAGAAAGAATCCATTCATAAATGTTCATGTAAAAGCTTAAGATAATATGTGGTGGTTATTCTTACGTTGCTTGGCAAAGCAACCCCCAATCAACTCTCAAATCACCTTGTAATTCTTCTGTACCAATCTATATAGTCTGGAGTTATACTAATCCCATTGGATTGATCCAGGTAAATAACTTGATCCTGTCGTGCATCCCACTCATATATTTTTAGGTCATGTTGGACCTTCCAATCAGTGTGTACTTGTCCCCTCAAGTCTATGGCATGGAGCTCCTTGTAGGTATTGCACGTAGCTGGAATGCCCTGGCAGTCGGAACTGACGAAGAACGCGGTCCGGAAAATAATATTCCACAATGTGGAAGTAAATCAGCGGCACCCGTGCCCTTTAAATGTTTTGCCCCTCTAGAGAGTAGTCAGGTAGATATGCGAATACGTCATCCTCATATGGCTTCCACATCATTTGCATGGGAAATACATATATAATTTAAAGACAGTTATCTAAAGAAAATTGAATGATGTCGCGATGTATTTACCTGCTCAGGTGATTGCATGTCGAATGCATCGCGTACGATCTCACGACGTGTTGTTGTCGACAATTCGCGAATGCATCAGCCCAACGAACTCCCAACGGTCGACCGTGCCACTGCGGTCTCTACATCACCGGAGTAATGTGTGAAAAATGCTCCCAAGCTCATAACTGAAGCAATATTACCGAGCCGTTGATCTCCTCGGTCACCATATCCGCTGCAAAACATAAATGCCTGTAGAGGAAATCAAGAACCACTGATCCCATGATTAGCATCCCAGAGTACTACATGTCATGTAGATGTGGCGATGTGATAAGAGAAATGAGTGATCCTGACTTATCGGTAAATAGAACACCCCTCAAAAACTGCAAAATGTGTGCTCGTGCATGCCTATGCAAGACCACATCATCAACATCTGGTGACAACATTGCAAAATGCGTATATAACCAGGTTGCCAATACCATGCTGCCTACCACCTCGGACGGTAGGGGACAACCACCTAGAAGTTGCTCGCAAGTGTCAGCCTATGTCGCTCCAGGGGTGATCTTTCCTATCACAACCGGTCCATCGATCCATATACCCAAGATGAAAGCCACATCCTATAGCGTAATACGACGTTCCACCAAGCCTATAATCAAATGCCAATCCAGTGTGATAAAATCTAACTCTGTAATGCCTCCAAACCCAGTCTGAGCTACGTAAGGAAGGAGGCGTTCATCTAAAGGGATGCGGCACACATGTGTTTCGCGTCGACGGCAACACAACCATGATGATGCCTGCGATTTATTGTGACCTTCACCTCCACATGTGCCTTACTTATTTTTATTCCGTGTTGAAGGTTTTTGCATTACATGTGGATGCTTGAGAAGTGGAAGCCTGCGTGTTTATATTAAGACAACAACAATTGGTATGACCCAGTACACTACACAATGAACACGTATTCTATCACAGGACATCCCTAACATCCATTTCATTATGAATCTCGGCTGACTGTGGATGACTCTTCTTACACTTACGTAGTTTATTGGGACGTAATTCTCGGTAATCCAATTGAGGCCACGTATCTCGGTCACCAATTGGAAAAAACCCTCTTTGTAAACCTTTATTTGATTCTCCCATATGGAAGGGTGAAATGAAAGATGCCATTCATCGTAACCCTAGAGCTCTCTTATGTAGGAGAAATGCTCTAGGGAAAATTATATAGATAATCGAAGAAAAATATAAAATTACAGGATAACATATAAAGAGATATAAATACCTCAACACCCCCCCTCAAGCTGGAGCATAAATATCTATCACGCTCAGCTTGGAACAACGGTGAAATGGTCCCTCTGCAAGAGCTTTGATGAACATGTCAGCAATCTGGTCGCTTGAAGCAACATGAGAAGTGAATATAAACCTTTTTTGAATCAAATCACGGGTGTACTGGCAGTCGACCTCAATGTACTTTGTCCTTTCATGAAAGGCATGATTATTTGCTATAAATAGTGCAGCTTGATTATCACATTGTAAATGCATAAGAAGATGCACCTCCATAGTTAAGTCAGTCAGAACAGACTTAATCCACATCATTTTTGTATCGATATCGGTATCGTTTTGATATCATGTCGATACGATATTTCGAAGATATACCAGTGATATATCGCCGAAATATCGCCCTATCGACACACTTTTGTGAAGGAAATACCTGAAATGGAGGATATATCGCCATATCGATGTCGTTATCACTCTCATCTTGATATCGATATTATCGACGATATATCGCCGATATATCGCGATATTTCCTTCCACGACACCAAGTATTTATGAGTTTGTGCATATTAAATGTTAGAAGTTATAAATATATTAAATTCAGAAATTAAACATAAAATAATTAGCAAATATTTAATTGTTCTCATTGTATGGCTCTTGAATGATTGTTTTGCAATTTCTTCGCAGGTTTCTGTGGTCATTGTCATGGCCCCATTCCGGATCAAGATCTGATAATTCTGAGGATCAGAGGGATTTCAGTGGGGACATTGGTTGGATATATGCCACCGCTCTTGATGGCAACAAAGCCAAACCACGAGCAAATTCTGTGGGAGGAGGTTGGGAGGAGGGGGATTATGATGATGAAGCAACATCTTGTTGGCAACAACAAGAATGTTGCCAAGTGTATGCATTATCCTGAAGATGTGAGGGACATGGTGGAGGCCAGCTTGGATGGGAAGGACATGGATACAGAGAGGACAAGGAGGGATGAACAACTCAAGGAGTTCATGTTTGAGAAAGAGTTCAACATCCTCTCTGATTCAGACAACGATGACTTTGTCTACCCATTTATATTCAGACTGCAGTGGTGAGGAGGGCATACATGAGGGCAACAAAAGAATCTATTAGGAGCTTGTTCGAGAGGAGAGAACATAGTGATGCACGAGGAGACTTCTATGGCGCTGGTGGTAGTGGGAGTGGTTCTGGAGGTGCACCACTATCGCTACCCACCAAAAAACGCAAGGGGGAAGGGATTGGAACCATTCTTGACGAGGAGCGGGTCCATGCAGTTTCCAAGTAAGGATCTGAGGCATAAGACAATGAGGGACATGTTCACCAATGCAAGAGAGAGAAAGCAAGTAAGGCCATCGATAAGCTCTTCTTTGGAGAAAACATTCTGACCAACGTTACTAGCGGGCCATTTTTGTAGCATGCCATTGATGAGCAAGGCCTTAAATGTCAGTTTCGGTCTCCATTTCGGTATCGACCAAAACAGAATTTCGATGGAATTTCGGTGGAATTTCGACCGAAATTTCGGTCATTTCGGTCATTTTTTGTACTAGGACCCCCATATTTCGGTCAATTCGGTCATTTCGGTCGAATTTCGATTTCGACTGGATATCGATATTCGACAGAAATTCGACCGAATTTCGCTGAAATTTGAGGCCATGTTGATGAGATCATTGTAGTAGCAGCGGGAGTGAATGCTTCTACATCCTACGAGATAATGAACACGTATCTCAAGATGAAGGAGGAGATGAATGAGTACATCACTGAGCTGAGGAGGAGATGGCCATGGTACGCGGTGACACTGATGTGCGATGGGTGGACGAGCTACATGAGGAAGTAGATCATCAACTTCCTCGTTTACTGCGATGATAAGATGTTTTTTTCGAAATATGTTGATGCATTTGATAATGTGAAGGACCACTAGTACATGCTGGAGTTGATGAAGGACATTATCAAGGATGTTGGGAAAGATAATATTGCCCGGACTGTCATATATAATGGCATCAATTTCAAGAAAGTGGTTGAAACAATAATGACGTCTAGAAGCTACAGAATTTTTTGGACACCGTGTGCTGCACATTCTATTGATTTAATTCTAAAGGACTTCAACAAGAGGAAAATGGTCTCAAAGGTAGTGGAGCAAACTCGGACAATCACCACCTTCATTTACAACCATTCCAAAGTGCTAGCTTTGATGAGGTAGATGTGCAATGGTGAACTGGTGAGGCATGGTACCACACGCTTTGTAATCGGTTTTATAGCGTTGCGAAGCCTTAAACAACCGTACACATAGTTGAAGACCATGTGTTGCCAAGGTGAATGGTTCGAGATACCTGAAGCTCGGACCGAAGGAGGTCGGAAAGTAAATGATCTTCACTTCTGGGATGGCGTGGCCCGATCACGAAGATAATGGATCCGATTGTGTCTGCATCGCGGATCGTATACAACGACAAAAAGCCGATCATGGAAGTGATCTACGAGGCAATGCGTTGCACGAGAGAGGAGGATTGAGAAGCAGTTGGGAAAGGATACAAAGCATGGTTGGATATCATAGACGAATGTTGGTCCAAGATGCTCTCGCATCCTCTTCATAAGGCTGCTATGTATTATGTAATAAATCTATTTTTTTACATTTTTGATAGCACTTTTGATGGATTAAAATATGAGAATGCATGCTTGTGTCCAGCTTATTACTTCAGTCCCAAGTACTAGTACAGGAACATTCTTGGTACAAATGCCGACCTTCTAGTAACTGTACAAATTGTGGCGGAGAAGCTCATCAAGGACAAGAAAACACAAACATTATGCATGAATGAGGTAATTCGGAATCTAAATTGGGACTAACAAAATATTCATTTGAAGTACAATGTGACAATTTTTGACTTCAAAAATGTGCATGTCAAGTACTTAAAAGATGCTTTGGGTTCCTTCGGTAGAATTACCACTGTTAATAGGTGGGGCAATACTCTTCCCGGTAAGGACGAAAACGAATAAGTCCATTGATTGTGTTGTGATGTATTATTTTTATTTACTATTATTGATTTATCTCATTTTGGATTTTCTGCAGTTGAATGATGGTACGAGATTGAAGCTCCCCTAATCTACGAAAAGTGACAGTGAAAGTATTCTCTCAAACCACATCTGTTGGTGGTTGTAAGAGGAAATGGAATACATTCAACCTGATCCATTTGAATAGACATAATAAGTTGGGAGAACAGAAACTCCATGATCTTGTCTATGTTCACTACAACTTGAGGCTAAAGATGAAACATGCAAAGGAGGGCCAAGACAAAGAGGACTATTAGAGCCTATCGATTTTGCATACATTTTCAAGATGCACAATGACATGAAGATGTTTTCCAAAGGTGAATGGATTCCAATGGTGCTCCAGTGTTCGATCAATCGGGAGGAAAACTAAATGAGAATGTAAGCCAGCAAACGGGAGCAGATGTAGGTGACTTTCTGGCTAGATCTGGGCAGATTACGGACCCTCTTGGAGGGTTAGAGGCTGAGGTTGATGCGGTTGTTGATGAAATTCTCTCCACTAGTTCCAAATCCAAATCCAAATCCAAGTCAAAGGATGATCGTGGAGATGATGATGATGTTGGTGGTTGTGGTGAATCTGGTAAGGGAGAAACATATTCAGGGGGGTTAGCATAAGGTGGTCGTGGACCATATGATACAAGATTCGAGGAAGGGCTCCATGTAGGGCGTGGATATATAGAGCGACAAAGGAACACACATGGACAGTTTGTTCCAAGTTTGAGTTTGGAACTTATGGATTACGAAGCATACGGCCATGGCTATTGTCTTACCGGCAGCTACATGGACATTGACAGCCTATATTGTAGAGGAACACCAAGTCCCTTGGGTGGACATGGATCATCACATGATGAGAATCATTTGGTATGTTCTTAGAATATTCTCATGCTCCCCCTGGATCTTCTCTTCCTCCTTAGGCGCATACATCTCCATCATATGGTTATAGCGGGTATGGAGGATACAACAGTTACAACGGTGAGAACTACCAAGGTAGCCAACCGAGTAGAGCCAGGGCATCTACTTTGGTGGTGATAGTTATTGTTTCTTCCCCGAGTACACAGTCGTGCCTCCTCCGCCACAAAGATCTCCTACTCCGACATCATCTCGAGGATCTCAAGCCAGTACTTCGCTGCCTCATCGTGCCCCTCATGATATCGGATCTGGTGCTTCTTATCCTCATCTTAGGATACTCATAGGCATCGTTGACCATCAGTACAAGCAATATGTGATGGATTACAAGGCCATGTACTCGTACATGATATAAGAGAACTACTGCGAATTTTTTGAGTCTGCAATGCGCTATGAGAGACAGAAAGGAAGGGGGGGGGGCGATACAAATCCACCATGAAACTCTTGGTTCTGAAATGGTCTCATGACTGGGTAATATCTTTTATTGCATTAATCATCAATGCGCTTGTTGTCATTTATTTTTGTGAATAGATCTTTTTTTACTTGTTGTAAGATTGTTATTAACAATGAAATATTCGATATGATCGATATGTATGATATAAGGGTCATAGTCATAGATGATCGATATGTGTTATAAGCCTATAAGTGTATATATAATGTTTGAAGAACTCAGTTGAACTCCATTTCCGATATCTATCAGTCCGCAATCGACATTAACATCGATATGACTGATATTATCGATGTGTGATATAAGGGGTATAGATGAGCGATATGCGTGATATAATTGTGTACTTATAAGTTATTTATTGTTCTAACAACTTGGATGACCTTAATTTACAAAAAAATTGAAAAACAAACTTTTTTGAGCTATTTCCAAATTTTCCACTGAAATCGTCGAATTTCTCGAAATTTCGACGAAATTTCGGTTTCTAGCATGATCGAAACGAAATCGAAATCGAGATTTCGAACCTTGGTACCGAATAGTCAAACTTTTTCATAAGCATCATCGATCTCCCATGAGGCATTGGTCCCAGTCTTTTCGGTCGGCTCATCCTGTGTCAGAATATGCTTCTTACCATGGCTCTGCAAGAGATTCATGAACTGCATCACCCACAACTCATAGTTTGTGCTATCCATCATGATTATAGGTGCCATACCCTTAACTGTGGATGGAATATTAACTCTGATTTCTAACATAGTGCCGGACTGGTACATGATTGGGACCGTAGACATGTGATAGGGTGTCTATACGAACATCAAGGGGGGGGGGGTTGTGGGTGTATTCTCATACCACAACCAACCCTAGGCAAACTCTTCTGTGGTATGGTAGCGCTAGGATATCGCCTGGGTGGCGTTTTGTAGCACTTGGGCAACGCTAGGTAATACCTGGGCGATGTTGGGTAGCGCCTAGGTAGTGCCTGGACAACGCTAGGTTAGCGCTGGGTAGCTCTAGGGTAACCTTGGGGAACCCACCAGGACCTCGCGCGAGACCCTTAGATGAGGAAGAAGGCTCCGTGCAAGGCTCTAGGAGGACGAAGGCTGGTGGTGGTGGTCGGTTTTAGGTGTAAGCTCTGCTATAGAACTGTTGCTCTGATACCACGTGGAGACAGAATGCGATAAGTTATCTTTTTATGATGCTCTAGGGTTCTCTTATATAGAGGAGAAACCTGTTGGCAAACTACATAGTGTATATAGAAAGAACAAAGAATACATAAAAAGGATAGAAGATAACTAATATCTCTATATAGACGGTTTGATAGCACTTCGCAAATGTTCAAAGTATACCGCCTTAAAGGACACGATGAGATGGAATTCCTTAATCGTCACGACGACTTCCTTAGGGAGGAGGAAAAGTAGTGCCCCATTAATCCTGTCAAAACCATGTTTCACCGTAGCGAATTCTCTCATCACCTCAAGCAAATCTGTCCGAGTAGTGTCCCAAATCTCCTTAAAGAACAACAACAGGAGCCATCAAACTTGATGCCCCTGCGGCATTCGGTTCCCAAACCGCCATACAAACTTCATCAACATGATAGTCCCTTTTGAGTTCAATCTGCTGGTTGAGCGAGAGGCATGATGCCCCCTCCCGAGCCATTGCTCGTCCCGGTTTGCGGGTCATACGACCCATGTATTCAACTGCTGCCTTACCAACATCGCAATTTCCATCAACTTACTCCCCAACAACCGAGATAACATGAATGAAATTATGACGACCCCTCCCATTTGCCACATCATGGAAAAACTTTGTATTTGCATCCCCCTCCTTGATCAGACGTTATCTGAAACTCTTTTGCCACTCTACCTCCTTATTTTCTTCAAGTGAATTCTGTTGGCTTGCCTCTTTCTCCACAAGTGCATGTGGAGACAACTCGTGCGCGTCCTCCACTCAGTCCAGGTTATTAACCACGCTTCGAACCGTACCACGACGTGTAAGGTGACCCTCGCGTACCTCCTTGTAGATGCACAATTTCTTTTGCATAGCCTCCAGCTTGAGTAAGAGTCGGGCATAGCCGTGCCCTCCCCTATCAAAAGAGGACCAGAACTCTATGACCATTTCCCAGAAGCCCTCCTTAAGTAACCATTAGTTCTCAAATATGAAGAAAGACCGTAGGGGAGAGGTAGCCCCAGATGGCCACATGATTGGGATATGGTGCGATCTGGATCGTAGTAGAGCCTAGACTTGCACCAACAAGAAGACAGACTGGAGATCCACATAGCCTAGAAATTAGTCAAGTTTGGATATGGAATGAGAGCTGTGCCATGTGAAATGCCAATTTAATGCATCCAAGACGTTTAGCTGGAGGTCGTTTACAACTTCAACTAAATAAGTTGACCCACCCCAAATCTACCCCACATGCAAGTCTGGATGGTCAGAGGATAAAAGCGTGACATTGAAGTCACCCTCGATCAGCCAACCCTCAATCACTTAAAACTGTCGAGCAACCCTCAAATCGGACCAAAGGTGCCTGCGAAGAGTATAGTCGGTTAGACCATACACACATGAGAAAACAATGCTAGAGTTAGTTCTCTTGTTCCTCAGCATCACATAAGCCACATAGCTGCCAAACTCCCATTTAAAGAGGTCACTATTCAAGGTCATAAGCATCCCCCCTCGCTACAAATAATTGGTACAACCATGTACTACAAGTGAGATAAGTAACCCTGATTGCTGACCATAATTTCCTTGTGCACAACTGACTGGAGGAAAACAATGTCCCCACGCCATTCAGAGAGGAATCTCTTGATATCTCCCCTCTTCTCTGGGACGCCTCGAACCCGAACATTCCATGAAATGACCTTCATTGAGTATCATTTTTTTGCGGAGCTACGGACCTATTAGGAGGTGCGCAGGCCCATAGATCCAAGGAGTTTTTCTCAGAGGAGGAGGCTTCGGGAAATGAGGCCATGAGCCATCTACGGACATAAAACCTCAAGCCAACCGTTTCCTCCAACAGGATATCACATGCATACAGGAGACCAAAATAGAATCTTGGGAGATGGTGAGATGGAGCTCTATCTCTGGACCCCATCTTACTGAATTCAGAACTGTCTCGGCAACTAGAAGCACGCAGGGGGAGGGGGGCATAGTTGTGGCTTGGAATGGAGACATGTTTGATTTAGTTGATCAGATGATCTTGGCTCATTCGATATTCGTGGCTTTGGCAAATAAGATGGATCAGTCCTGTTCATTGTGACCTCGGTGTATGGTATTGAGGGCGCTTTCGCAAATATGGTGTTGTGGGATGAGTTGTGTCTGATTATAAGGAACTTTCCGTAGATGGCTTGGATTGTGGCTGGGGATTTTAATGTCACACTATACGCGGAGGACATATCGAGGGGGAGAGGCATGCAAGATCCATGGTCTGCTCTGTTTGGTGAGGTTTTGGAGGAATATGCACTAGAGGTCATGGACGATGCTAATTATAGATACACTTGGAGGAATTCTTCGTCCTGTTCACACATTGATCGTTTTCTTCTGTCTATTGAGGCCTTGGATATCTTGGCTACTGTGACCTCCCTTCCCAGTTCAAGGTTGGACCACACACCATTGTGTCTTGATTCTTGCTCCTGTAGGGGATCTTCATCTTACTTCAGATTTGAGCATTGTTGGCTGCTGGAGGCGGGTTTCTGCTCTATAGTGTGCTTATTCTGGACATAAGTGGATGTGGAAGGGTCGGCTATGGTTAGATTTGCGATGAAGTTGGTGACACTACGGCACCGACTTATGGAGTTCCAAAGGGACACTCGAGCTGAGTGCAAGTTGAGGTGGAGCCAAGCGTATGTTGAGTTGTGGAGATTAGACTCAATAGAGGATGAGAGGGAGTTGTGCGAGGATCTTGCGAGCCGAGGGGTGGTCCAAAAAGTTTTGGAGGAGGATTGGAAGTGTGAGCTTGAATGGAGGCAGAGGTTGAGGCAAAAGTGACTGAAGGAAGGTGGTGCAAATACTAAATTTTTTCACGCGGTGGCTAACGTGAGAAGGAGGAGAAACTTGATACACTCCGTGGAGGCATGCGGGTTGGGGGGGGTGGTTGGTTCCTTGGGGAGGGGGAGATGAGAGGGTGATTACTGGATATTTCAGAGGCATGAGCAGGTACACCTCATCGTGGGGCATGGTGGGTGGGTTTAGGAGTGGGTCATATTCATGAGTTGGATGCTGAGTCTATGACGAGTACTTTTGGGATGCTGGAGGTTTGGGAGGCTTTTTTTGAGCTGAACCCGGACGACTATCCTAGGCTAGATGGCCTTTTGATCTTTTTCTACAGAGAGTTCTGGGACCTTATTGCTGAGGAGGTGATGGAATTGGTGGCGGAATTTGATGAGGGAACTCTGGATTTGATCGTGTCAATCGACTATTTATCTTGTTGCTTCACAAGAAGTATGCGACAACGAGAAATGAGGACTACAGTCTAATTGCTCTATCTAATGCGATCTACCTTATAGTGGCCAAGCTGTTGGCCAATCGTCTGCGGTGTTGAATAATATTATCCTGCCGACCCAGAGTGTTTACTGGGATGCATCCCGTGGACGATATGGTTTTGGATTTTGAGATTGTTGTTGATTGACGTAGGAGGAATGTGAAAGGGGTATTGTGGAAGGTTAATTTTTCGAAGGCCTATGACTGTGTGGACTGGCGTTTTTTTTGTACTTCTCTGTACAGGAGGAGTTTCTCTGATAAGTGGATTTCTCAGATGAAGAGGTGCGTCATGACTACGTCCTGCAATGTTGTTGTGATTGGACATCCAAAGGGGGGTTTCTTTTAGCCACATCGGGACATTCGTCAAGGATTCCCCTTAGCCCCTTTACTTTTTGTTCTTGCTTCCTATGCGCTGACTATTATGGTGGAGTGGGCGGACCCTGGGGTTTTTGCAGTGAGTATTCAATTGACATGATGTCTGTTGTCTATTCCCATCCTCCAGTATGCTGATGACACAATTCTTTTTGTGGCAAGCATGACCGACAATTGCAGAGGATTATTAATTGTCATGGACATCTTCAGCTAAAGCGTGCAAGTTAAAGTTCGTCTCATCTGGTCTATCAGAGGCGGAGACTACTGCATGGTTGAGATCGCCATGCACGGACCTGCCAATACACTACCTCGACGTGCTGTTGATCGCTGGTGGGTTGTACGCTGTGGACCGGATACTAGTGATTGAGATGTCGGAGCAGAAGCTGGCTGGGTGGACGTCTGTTTGCTTATCTAGGGGAGGGAGGATGGTGCTTTTACGGTCGATCATGTCGGCGATCCCAATCTTTTTCCTATCCTCTAGGCATGTGCCTGTTATTGTTAGGAAGAGGATGGAGTCCATCATGGGGCGTTTCTTCTGGTCATCAAAGGGACATCCAATTTATTCCCGTTGGTGGATTAGAAGACAGTATCGTGTGCAAAGGAGGATGAGGGTCTTGGTTATGAAGTCTGGAGGAGATGAACAAGGCTTGACTTGGTAGATGGGTCTCCTGTTCTTGGAGAGACTGTTATAGCCTGGTGTGCAATCTTATCCGAAAGATATACAAACTTGGTCTGTCGTTCCCGAGCACTGGTGAACTTGGTACCACACCTTTTTTTGGAGGGGCATTTGTAGTATAAAGCATGAGATACATCCTTTTTTGAGGCCTATGGAGGGAGATGACACATGATTCCGTTTCTGGATGGACGATTGGAGCGAGGATGGGACATTGGATGCTAGGTTTCCATAGTTGAAGGCGTTGGTAGAAAAACATGACTGCTCGGTGGTGGAGGCCTGGGATAGTTGTACATTCTTTCCTAGATTCAGATCTAAGCTCTCTAAGTAACAAGTGGAAGAGCTTCTTACTATTCTGGCGGAACTTGAGGGCGTTGCTGGGCCCACAGATGAGCGGGACTGCTAGATATGGTGTGATGGCACATTTTCAGTTGGGGAGGCATACAGGTCTCTGAGGGGTCCCATGACCTTCGATCATGGGGGTTGTGAGGCGGATTTTAGACGGAAATGGAAGGTTCCAAATCCCATGAAGGTTTTCATGTGGTTGTTTAGAAGAGTGAGTCTGCTGACAAAGGACAGATTTACACACTTCATTCAGGGGGCTAACCCGGGGTCTCCAAGATACGTGGAGATGGTGGAGGATGCTGGCCACCTCCTTTTCACCTGTCATAGCTCTGTGGAGGTTTGGAATCAATTTGAGAATAGAGTTGTGAGTTCTGATAGTGTATATAATTTTTTGAGCTCCACTGGGACATATTGGAACAACACAGAGAAGGATAGATCGAGGTGTGTTGCTGTGATTTGGGCACTCTGGCTGGCCATGAATGGGGTGGGTTTAATCATGGTCGCTTCTACGCTGAGAATGTTATGGCGCATGCCAATGCATTAAGTGAGAGTTGGACCATGTAAATTTTAGGTCTTTATACTTGTATTAGGTTTGTAACAACACTTGGTGATAAATGGTGAATTTTTTGGGCATACACCTATACGGTGTCGACCCTTTTTCCTTTCAAAAAATAGTATATAAAAATAGTGATATATTTTAATGATAGATGCAACAACTCAATATTTTAGTGTAGTTATCAATCTCGATAATATTATAGTACATGCATTAACATATATTTAATAATCATGTAGTCATATGTTGTACAATAACATATTTTAATATTTAATATAATAAACACAATGGATGTAACTCATAATATTTGATATATTTACTAATCTAGATAATGACATGGTATATATATTAACATATATTTGACAATTATAATCATATTGTATGGTGACGTACACTGTTGCAATATTCGATCGAATTGACCGAATATTCTTATTCTGTGGGGTGACCGAATATAATATTGTTATTCCGTCAATATTTGGTTCAACCCGAATATTCCCAAATATTCACCCGAATATTACTGAATATTCGACCCGAATATTTTGATATTCGGCCGAATATTCGGTCGACTACTGCAACACACTGCTGATGTTTTTATTTTTTTTTAAGCATTCACATTTATCCTGATATCACTAGAAATGTTAAAGCTCCATATATGTAACTTGTTAATTGATATTTTTATCTTGGACTTTTATTGATTGATGATCATATATGTATAAATATATAAGAATGTATATTTATCATAAATTGTATATTTTAAAATAATTAAAAAATCATAACCGAATGATTCTGAGTATTCCCCTGAATACCGAATATTCTTTACTCAGTGACCCCTCCGACTGAATACCGAATACCGACTTCTTTAACATTGATGACATATATTTTAACATTTTAATATATGTAAAACAATATCATGTTATAATGACCAATGTAACAATTCAACATATTAATATAGTTACTAATCTAGATAACGATACAACACACATATTAACATATATTTAATAACTGTAGAGTCTAAACTAGTGTAGCTAATATATGGTATAGTTTATACATACACACATTATATTTTTAGTGCCTCGTCGGTCTCGAGCGAGCACCTCAGACGTTTTGGACCCTTGGTGGCTTGGAGTGCATCATGCCTTTGACAACACTGTGTCTAACCAAACATGTACGTTAGCATTTTCATTTGTACTATTGCCATTCTGTGTACATGTCCATGGTTCACATACTCGTACATTACTTATACAAGGAAATAAAATCTTCACAACCTAAACATATGTAACGGGAGATTCCTTTTATTGCTAGAAAGATGAGAGTGAATGGCTTGAATTATATGAAATGAGTTTTGAGATACCAAACCGTAAGGTCCTTATTAACCTTGTCATCATGCCTTTTCACAAAAAAAACACTTCTTTTCTAAAAAATGACTAGGAACTTCCATAAGATTTCGTCGACTGGAATAAAAACTTAGTTGATTGAAAACTATATTAGTCGAGTGAAGTAAAAGATGAGTCAATTGGAATTTAGACTGTAAAAAGAATGATTACAACGAAGAAACGACTCGACTGGAAAATTCTTGAGTTGGCTAAAAAACAGAATTAGTTAAGGTTCAGAAAAGCGGTATGCGTATGCGTTTGGACAAGTCATCGAATACTGAATAAGCGGAGTGCGGGGGCATATGCGGGGTATATGTCGTTTTGTGCGATTTTTTAACTTTTAACTTAAAAATAAATAAATATGTATAAATAATATTACTACTGAATTTATGTATCAAAGTGATTAAAAAAGATCTAAAAAACGGTTCATATTAGATGGTTGAGTAGATGACATTAATTGCTGAACATTTAATCACTAAACAACATTTAACATAAAAACTTTACATATTAGATGATTCATAATAACAAAACTTCAATCTGTATACATACAAATTTGCAATATGTGAGCAAAATCTCAATTAATATATACTAAAATATTAGACGATACATTACATATACTTTTTGCAACATGATGGGAAAATTGATGGGGATGTTACTAATAGAATAAATGCAGGTTGGCTAAAGTGGAGAGGAGCCTCTACTGTTCTTTGTGATAAGAAAAAAAATTACAAAGCAGCCGTGAGACCTGCTATGCTCTTTGGATCTGAATGTTGGCATGTGAACCATAGACATGTGCAGACAATGGCAATAACAGAAATGAAAATGCTAAGGTGGGTGTATGAACACCATGGAAGGCCATATCACGATATATCCGCGATATATCGGTATCGACAGGTGACCGATATATCGCTGATATGGCCGATATTTGGCCTTCCAAGGCTATTTTATTCACAAATTGGGTTCGATATCGGCGATATGGCATCGATAATCGTCGATATATCGTATCGACATGGTACCGATATCGATACCGATACTACACACACACACACACGTAAAGATCAGATTCGGAATGATGCAACCAGAAAGAAAGTTGGTGTTGTTCTGATCGAGGATAAGATGCGAGAAAATCGCTTAAGGTGGTTTAGCCATTTGGAAAGGAGGTCAGCTGATGCACCGGTGAGGAGATGCGAGTTTTGGGATGTTGAGCCGGCTAAGCTCGGGCGAGGAAGGTCCATGAAATGTTGGAATGGGACTATACGAAGGGATCTTAGTTTTTTTGGATCTAAGCTCGAAAATGACCCAAGATAGATATGAATGGAGGCAAAGAATCCATGTACCCTACCCTACTTAATGTGGGACAATGCTTTGTTGTTGTTGTACATTGCATATACTCATAAAAACAATACATGGGCAAAACATAAAACATTCCATATGCATAATGGCATAATGCATTTCACTTGTATACAAATGCATTGCATAGTCTTACAACTGAATGGAGGAAGAGGCGGAGCTATGAAGGTAAGCATCCGAATGAGAGGATTGGAGAGTTGGAGCTGATGAAGACTGAGCCACCAAGTTGCTGGAGCAGTACGCAGTGCATATGGGGGATATGCAGCCCGCATATGCACTTAGGGCGCATAATGCATGATTCATAAAAACAGTCCGGTCTGCATATCACACGGGCATATACACCTGCATATGCAGCTCGCGCGGCCGATTCCTAACATTGGAATTAGTCGATTAGGAGAATTAGTCATTTAGTTAGTTACTTAAAAGTAGCTGTTGAGTAATTGGTCAAGACAATAATCAACTAATTAAAGTTGCATGTTAGCTGAAAAGTAAACTAGTTGACTTGAAATCTAGTTAGTCGCCTGATTCGGTCTAAGAATGGAAGCTGAATTAGAGATGATTTCATTTTTCTTGGTCTTATCTTAGCTTTGTTTTTCTTAGCTTTCCATCATGTCATCATGTCAATGTAGCTTCCTAGCCCCATTAACTTCATCATTAGTTGTTTTGGGTCAAATTCTCAGCTCACTTCCTAATCTGAATACAAGCCGAAACAAGAACAACCTTTTAATCATGATGACAATATGCATGCATGTGTGCAGGTTCCAAAAAATATGTCTACCTCACTCTGCGCCTTCCCTTACTTTCCTTCTTACCGGCCTTCATTTGTTTCTGCAATTCCTTAAAGCCCATCCTAAGCTTTATGTGTTTGGAAGCCATCCACAAGACCACAGATTCCTCCCACTCACATGATCTTTAATTGCTTTGCCAACCACCCACTTAAACTTGGCCATCAGCCCAAACTTCTTGATCCTAAAGAATGAAGACAGATTCCCCCCACCCGTGACTTCTAGATTAGTGGGGCGAGGTCCGATCTTGTACGGGACAAACTTTTAATTAGGGAGAAATGAAAGTCATGACGCATTTCCATCGAAATCGAGAAAATTCGTCCAATTTTGATCTAGATGTCAAGTTCCTATAAATAATTTTGTAGTTCGAGGCGCCTCTTTCCAACTAGAGCTACCAATCAAAATCTAGAAATCACTCGAGCCTATGTTCTTGCTTCCAACAACATCTGTGTGTTTGGAATCAAGCGAAGTGCAGTTGAAGTTACTACCCACCAATGAGGGCCCTGACAAAAATCAAAGACATGCTTCCTATAGCTTTAACCAAATGACATCTCACTTGCTCTCCAATATTTTAGGTCGTATGCCGATCAGACCATTATCTTCCAATCATTATAGGGCCTCTTCAAGGTCATTGGCAACACCTGCGTCCCCTTAAGAATTGACCATTCTGAAAAAAAATCACCATTTCGCCCCACTAGTATGCCCCTCAACCTCCTAAAGGCATCCGACACTTCAAATCATCAAGTTTGGAGCGCCTAATGTTTCTTTAGGTCTCCATATCACAACATTCCAGCTTCGTATTCTGCACATTGCAATATCTACTCCCTACTCTATCGCCTGATCATATACTATCACCTGTTTTTCCTAGTCATGAAGATCGTAGACGATTTGAGTAAAACATTTCACGGATCCAGAGAAGTTCCTCCCCTTATCATGTGAGCCCTAACAAGGCATGCGTTTGATTATCCCTAGCTCCTACACTTTAGTCTCAACCAAAGGTTCTTGTCCTTGTCCTGCTTTATCCTTTTCGAGTCCCCCGACTTTGATTTCCTCTAGACGAGGGCTCCAACCTACTCAAAAACCTTGGACAATCCTCCCTCTCCTTGCCACCTAACCATGGTTGAAGACAACATCCACAATTCCATCCCTCTTTCGAGCCCCTAAAGAGGAGGAATCGATTGCCATTGCTCCACTTTAAGAGCGATGCCCCATGTCATTCCTCATGGCGAAAATCACCATCAGTACTTACTAATTTAGCATCGACATCACCACTGAGTCACACACCTTGGTCACATCCCATCCTAAGGGGAGCTCCCTTTGTATAAAAGCTTCATTAGAGCCCTGAGCCCAGATCACTGGGTCAAGTTTGAACTAGGTTTGGTTTGAGGAAGACGATTTGGCTCTTGTCCACACAAAGGGCGATTCCCTAGGGTATCAAGTGTCAGCTGGTCTAATGGGAACTATCATTGTAAAGTAGGCAAGAACCTTTACTAAAGTTCCAAGATCCTTTCCTTCTCGAGGATCAACAATGACTCCCCGAATCTTGATTATGTATGTGTATTTGGATATGTAAACAACCATCTCTACTGTTCAATTACCATCATCTCCTCACTGGTTCTACTTCATTCCCACTACCACTCCCAACCTTTTTCGTGCATGTCTGGTCAATCTACACATCCATTAGAAGCTAGCCCCGAGGTAGTTGAGGCACATGTATAGAGGTGAGTGGGGCTTTTAGCCTCGAGGTTGACATCTCATGTAATTTTGGCGAGGCATCCACCTTGGATGGCCGAGGCGATCTTGAGGCAGTAAGGCGAGGTGTACGCCTTGGATGTAGTCACTATTTTCATACTTGTTTTTCTCTACTTAAAAATCTTGAGTCATAGATGTGGCTTTTTAGGAAAAACTTTGCTTGAATTCTCAATAGAACCAACAAATAAGCATTTTTGAAAAAAATAATTTTGAATATCAAGTTAATAGCTTCTTGCAAGCACCCAATATAATATACAATACGCTATTTGAGAAAGCCAACCATTAAAAATAAACTTTAGGAATTCCAATCAATGATATGAGTGATTGTGCTCGCAATTTTTAAGAAGTCGAGAAAAACATTAAACTTTATTCCCATGAGAGATTTAAAGGCCATATAAGAAGTTTTCCAATCACAATGTATCCAAATCTTTGTTCCTTGGACATTGAAGAATTAAACTAAAAATCCTTTAATCGCCTTAAATGTATGATTAATCGAAAATACTGCGGACCCCCATATATTCATAAGAAACCAGGCGCATAGGGGAGGTCACTTATGAACTTTACCGGAGGGCACTCGCATCCACCCTCTTTTCCACGTCTCCCAGCTTCGACCCTGATTATATAGTAGGGCACACCAGCCGCAAACATCACTTTCTATTAGTTGACGCCCCTCGGCAATTGCTGGCATTTTGAAATGCAATAATCGACTGAAAATGGTCCTTCCATCTTTCTCTTGATCAGACCACGTTCCGCAAAAAGTAGCCCACTGGAAAGAAGGCTTGTGTTTCAACCGGGGGTGGGTGTGTACTTACAGATTCTACGAGTTGCAAGTGAATGGGTGCGTGAATCAAAGGTAGTTCCCTAGTGGAGGCGAAGGAGAGGAGGTCAAATGCTGACTATATAGTCGACGGATCAACCTATCAGACGGAGGGCTATGCCTTCGAGAAAGAGATATAGGAATCACTGAAAGATAGCAGAGACAATAGATGGTTCCTCAGCTTCTGACAGCCTCGAAGCCTCAACAAGGAGGAGGTATATAGAACTGGAAAAGGAAAAGGTAGTCAAGCATTGTCATACTCTCCATTCATTTCTCCTAGGTCTCTTGATAGTGGTTATAAATTATTTTTTCAGCTATATTAATTCAGATTATTCCAAGGCTTTATTGTTTGTTGGCTTTATTATTTGTTTGTTTGTCGAAAAAAAAACTTTTCGAATTTCCTGTCTCGACAGACTTATCTAAAGACAAAGCATATAGTTTTATAATATAGTTTTCTCAATGTGGAGAGAAATGAAATGGTTTGTTTTATTCTAGAGGTCTAGGGGTCCTTAAATCCTAAAGAGCTCAAAGGAGGAGAAAACACATAAGTGCCCCTAACTGGGTTACAATGACTAATAATTAAGAACCGTGGGATATATTACTAACACTCCCCCTAATAATTAAGAACCGTAGGATACATTACTAACACTCCCCCTCAAGTTGGAGCATATTTATCAGGCATGCCCAACTAGGAGACAATCCAGGAAAGACGCTTCTTGGATAAGACATTTGTGAATACATCGCCAAGCTGAAGATCTGTGTTGATGTGAGGAGTAGTGATCCTTCTAATCCTGACATCATCACGAACAAAATGGCAGCCAATCTCTATATGCTTGGTTCGCTCATGGAACACAGAATTCCTGATAATGTATGTAGCAGATTTGTTGTCACAATATAGTGGAATAGGACTAGTGATAACACTACCGAGTTCTTGCGGAAAAGTCAATAGCCACGTGATCTCACAGATAGCTTGAGCCATCGCTCTGTACTCTGCTTCTGCACTGGATCTGGATACAACAGTCTATTTCTTGCTTCTCCAAGTAACAATGTTTCTTCCAACTATCATAACATATCCTGTGGTGGAACGCCGATCCTCTGGCAAACTTGCATAATTAGCATCAGCATATGCGGTAATATCAGTGTACCCATTTGCCCCACAAAAGAGGCCACGTCCTGGTGATTCCTTCAAGTATCGTAGAATCTGAAGAACATCCCGCCTGTGAGTGTAACAAGGTTGCTCCATGTGTTGGCTAGCTCTGCTCACTACATAAGAAGTATTTGGTCTGGTGAAAGTAAGGTAAAGAAGTTTGCTAACCTAGCTTCTGTATCGAGTAACATCTTCGAAGACATGAATAGATGATATTAAGTGTTTTTTTGGATATGAAGGAATACCATAGGGCTTGCATCCAAGTAATCCGGCTTCAGTAAGGATGTCCAGACAGTATTTCCTCTGCGAGAAATGAATGCCCTGTATAGTGTGTAGTACTTCTATGTCTAAGAAGTAGTGTAGTGGACCAAGGTCCTTGGTAATAAACACCTTCCGGAAGAAGGCTTTGGTCTCTAGTATCCCTTTATCACCATCACCTGTGACAACCATATCATCCACATAGACTGCAAGTATAATAGTACCAGTTGTTCGTCTTCTGACAAACACAAAATAGCCAGATGTTGTTCTCTAGAAGCTAAGAGTGATGATTTCTGCAGTAAGTCTGTCAAACCATGCCCTTGGCTCTGCTTCAAACTATATATGGCCTTGCAAAGTCGACATACACACTCCCCATCGACTTCATAACATGGAAGCTGCATCGTGTACACTTCCTCATCAAGGTCGCCATATAAGAACAAAATTTTCACATCTAACTGAAAGATAGGCCATGCCTTATTAGCTGCCATTGAAAGTATAGTCCGTATTGATCCCATTCATGCAACCGGTTAGATTGTCTCAAAGTAATCCGCTCTGTATGTTTGTGTAAAGCCTTTGGCCACAAAACGAGCTTTCAATCTGTCAATGGACTTGTCTAGTGACTGCTTGGTCGTGAAGAACCATCTGCACGCCACAGGTCTAGTCCCCTTGGGACACTGCACCAGATCCATGTCACCCTGGAAATAAGAGCATCCATCTCTTCATTCATGGCTTGTCACCATCCTGAATCCATGGCCTCAAATTTCAAAAAAATTCGGTCGAATTTTTGTCGAATATCGATATCCAGTCGAAATTGAAATTCGACGGAAATGACCGAAATGACCAAAATTTCGATCTAAATTCATTCTAAATTCGATCGAAATTCCGTTTCGATCGGTCTCCGAAATGGTGATCAAAACCGACATTTAGGGCCTTGCCTGAATCCTGCAAAACACTATGGTGGTCTCTCGGAATAGAAATAGTCATGAGAGCATCAACATATCGTCTGTCAGTGGAAGATAAACTAGCAGTAGAGGTGAAATGAGACATGAGATGAGAAGTACATCGCCTCTTAGTTCTACGTAGAGCAATTGGAAGCTCCTGAGGATCATACAGGACAACAGTGGAGGGGACACTTGTAGAAGGCATATCATCTTGCAACAAAGGAACAAGTGAAGGAACATTTGGTGGTGAAGATATTTGTTTGCGCTTATAGACAATGGGTGGAGGTGGGAGATCTTGAGGAACATCTGTAACAGATTGATTGAAGAAACTGGTATGCTCAAAAAAGGTTACGTCGACAGAGATATAATAGTGATGTCCAGTTGGATCATAACACATGTAACCTTTTTGAGTACGAGAATAACCAAGGAAGACACATTTCATTGCATGAGGAGAAAGTTTGTCTGTAGTATGAAAATTATGAACAAATGACACGCATCCAAAGATTCGTAACGGAAAAGGAAAGGGTGACTCAGTTGGGTAAAGCAGAGAGAAGGGGGTGGATCCACTTAGGGTTGGAGATGGAATTCTGTTGATAAGATGGATGGCTGTCAGAACCGCTTTACCCCCAATGGGTTTTGGGAACTTTCATATGAGTAAGAAGTGAGCGGGCAATATTTAGGAGATGTCTGAGTTTTCTCTATGCTATCTTGTTTTGTTGGGATGTATATGGGCATGAGGTTTGATGTATCATACCTTGAGAGGAAAAGAATTTTGTGAGGTCATGTTGGGTGAATTCCAAGGCATTATCAAAATGGAAAATTTGTATACCAGAGGAGAAAATATTCTCGACATAATGAAAGAAATTTTTGACAATATTATTAATTTCTGAATGCTCCTTTAAAAGATAGATCCAAGACGACCTACTGTAATCATCAACAAAAACAACAAAATACTTATGTCCACTTAGAGTACAGATCAAACAAGGTCCCCAAATATCACAATGGACTAAAGAGAAAGGAACTTCGCGACGAGGCTCAATACGAGCAAGGAATCATGCTCGATGATGTGTCCTGAACTGACATGCCTCAACTCAAAAAGCTTGAGCATAGAGAGTTCGGGAACATTAAAGATAGGGCTTTGGCAGGCGAATGACCGAGACGAAGATGCTCGAGAAGAGGATCGGTGGAGATTGATAAAGTGTCAACAAAACCAGAATAAGAGGGAATGTCAAGATAATAGACCGTTCTTCTCATGTCTCCCACCAAAAATCTATCTTGTCCGGATGTCCTGGAAATAACAGCAAAACTCATCAAATATAACTCGACAGTTAAGCTCAGTACACATCTTGTGAACAGATTATAGACAAGGCCTTAAAAGTCGGATTTCGGTTTCGTTTCGGTGAGGGACCGAAACGAAATTTCGGCTGAATTTCGGTCGAAATTCGACCGAAATTTCGGCCATTTCGGTGGTTTTTTGAACTAGACCCCCCCAAATTTCGACCGATATAGCCATTTCGGTCGAATTTCGGTCACCTACCGAAACCGAAATTCGGCCGAATTTCGGCGAAATTTAAGGCCATGATTATAGACTAAGAGGAAAGTCAGGAGCACAGTGAACTCCAGTAAGTCGGAGTTTGGAGGAAAACTCCATAGTGCCCACAACAGTAATAGATGAATGAACTCCATTGGAAACACAAACAATCTTCACAATGGAAGACGACTGTGAAGAGATGAGAAGACTACCTTCTCCCGTCAGATGAGTTGAGGCACCGAGTCAATGATCCACGTAGGAGTAGATGTAGAGGCAGAGCTGGCAATTGTACCTGATGTAGTGGCCAGACTAGTAGTAGAAGCAGAAGCAGTAGTGTCACTAGCAGAGTTCTATAGCAATTGTTGAAGACGAGCATACTCAAATGCAGTAAAAGAAGTCTGACTGTCACCAGAAGGCTGATCATGAGAGGTGTCTGCAGTATCATAGGTGCCGTCATATGAGACTGTCTCATGGTACTGTTGGCATTAGGAGGCATGCCAAACTTTGTTTAACAACGTTCTGACGGATGATTCAGGCGTCCACAATGTGTGCATGCTGGTTAGCGGGCAATAGTAGGATCACGTCTGCGTCTGCATCCTGAGTCACATCCTCGTCCAAACTCACAGCCACGACCACGACCAAATTCACGTCCGCGTCCCTCTTGGTAGTTGGATCGTCCTCTAGCAAAATGTATTGTAGTCTCAGCAGACAGAGGGGGTGAAGGAGATTCAAGTTCCTATAGTCGACCGAAGATGGTGTCAAGAGTGGTATAGCCACAACATTCAGAAATTGATCCTTTACTGGCTTGTATCGCAGATGTAATCATGATAAGAAGCGATACACTTGCCATTCTGCACGTTCTCCTATCTGTTTGTCACAAGCAGGCTAAAAGATAAGAAGCTCCTCAAATCAGACTGTGAGGAATCTGTAGTACTTGATCACATATGTATCTCCTTGATTTGTAGACCAAATCCGCGTGTAGATATCTGAGAGCCTGGACTTGGTTGTCTTTTGGGAGTAGGTATTTTCAAGGCTCTCCCACATTGCTTTTGTCGTTTTCTTGTAGAGAAGATTCGAAGCTATGTTCGGATTAACTTTGTTGGTCATCCACGTGATCACCTGACTATTGTTCACGTACCGGGCATCATAGTTCTTGTCCGTCTCCTTGGACGGATCTTTAGTGGGAACATAATTCTTTCGTTGACCACCGATATATACCTTGAATGATCGAGACCATAGTACATAGTTCTCAGAGTCGGAGCCCTTTAGTTTGATAGACATGCCCTATACTATCACAGAAGAAGCCGAGTACAGGGGCTTAGGCTCTGCAGATGCCATGGTGACCGCACATATCAAGAAGAGAAAGTGTTCGAGATAGTTTCAGTAGTTTTACTCAAGCATCACAGAGTCCTAGCAGTTCATTACCGAGGAAGTCGGGGTCTAGGCCCGTGGGGTACTAGGCAGTGGCACAGTAGGATGAGTCCTGGAGTACCGGAAAGAGGCGCAACAACGCTTGGAGCTCCGGGCGGAGGCGCGGCGGGGCCTGGGGCGTTGGGCAGAGGCGCAGTGGGTGCCTGAAGACAACACAGATCAACGATGGGTTGAGATGATCTTAGGGTTGGTGGTGGCGGTAGAATTTTAGATCAGAACACCAGTCTAGGACCGCTGCTCTGATACCATGGGGAAAAATAAAATAATGAAATAGCTTGTCTTATTCCAGAGGTCTATGGGTTCTTATATAGGACAAAACCCTAGAGAGCTCAAAGGAGGAGAAAATAAATAAGTGTCCCTTATGGGGTTACAATGAATAATAATTAACAATCGTAAGATACATTACTAACACAATATTGTACAATATTTTTTTAGTTAAATTGCAATTTTAGAAGAAAATTGAGGCTTACGTCCTGAGGCTATATCACGTTATGATTCTCAAGAATCCGTCTAGTTCCACCTTTCATTTTTTAAAACCTTGGTTGGAATCGCATGGGCCATCACTACGACTGACGCCAAAATCGTTGAAATATCAAACATCAACTTGACAATGTAAAATTTTGTTGAGGCCGACAATGAGACTGATCGCCCCCTATAACATGGCAATCAAATCATCATCCTTTATATCTTGCAAACCAGCAAATTCCACCTCTTTTATTTCCTTGAGCGCAGCCAACGGTGTTGCCACAGAGATGAGGTCATCGGCCTACAATGGGACCCCCTAGATCCGAAGCTTATAACATATGGGTGCCACAAGAGCAACATTCTCGAAGCCAGGGGATCCACCAAGTGACTACATCCTTGTACATGCTTTTTTCCCCCTCTCTAGCAACAATCTCAAGGCGAACTCCTTGAATGCCAAGGGAAAGACATCATTGCCCAACTGCAGGATATCTCCACCAAAATCCCGCCTAAGGCCTCTGTTCGCCTCCTCCACAAACCTCTGTTCGGAAACCTCTTCTACGAGACTAGCTCTCTGTAGCAAAACTATGGGTACCACTACCCTTCACCACTTTCCCTCTGCTCGCAACTCTCTCCTGCTCTTCTTCTCACTGTCGGTACCTCTTTTCTCCTTGCTCACCTCGTCGCTCTTCCCCTCGACCTCCATCGCCATCCCAATCTCTTCGTGGTCACCATTGCTCGCTCATTTATACTGATTTTCTGTCATCTCTCTCTCAATCCTCTCCTTTTCTATGCAATTTTGATTATTATATGATGATTTCTTCTCGTTCCATATGTAGAAGAGATGGGAAAAAACTATTTCGTTTCTAAGTTTCCTTTTCTTTTTTTGTTAGGTTACATTGTTTCCTTCTCATTCATTTGTAGAATATGGCGGTTGTCCACCAGGGAATGCCGTATCGGCGATATATCAGCGATATATCGCCGATATATCGGTTTCGACAGGGTCGGGGAGTATCTCCTTTTACAGGGATATCGACGATATATCACCGATATATCGGCGATATATCGCCATATCGGCTCATATCGGTCAAAAACGACTGGTTTCAGTAGAAAAAATCCCGGATATCGATCGATATCGTCGATATTTCGCCGATATCTCTATATATCAATGCTATTATTCATGGAAGATTGATTCAACACCTAGTATTAAAACACATATATCTAGCTACACCTAGTATTAAAACACACAATGGTTTATATATATTTTGTTTCGGGTACTGGTAGAGTATGGTGCGACAAGAGGGTGCATACAATGGTTCTTCAACTTGGTGTATGTTTACAAGTTATTTCATGTTGTAAGACTTGAATGAAATCGATTTCCAATATCTATAAGTCAATTCTTCAAAAACAAGATATCTATAAGTCAAGAATCAAACATTAATATCGATATGTTCAAAATGATCGATATATGCGATTTAAGATTCATAGATTGATCGATATGTGTAATCTAAGAGTATATTTGTAAGCTATTTAGTGATCTAAGAACTTGGATGAACTCCATTTTCAATATATATAGGTCAACTAACAGTACCAACGATATGTTCGATATGACCGATATGTGCAATATAAGGATCATAGTCTTCACAAATGATCTATATGTGTCATCTAAGTGTATATATGTAAGTTGTTTAATGTTATAAGAACTTGAATGGAATCCATTTCCAATATCTAAAGGTAAAGAATAAACATTAACAACGATATGTTCGATATGATGATCGATATGTGCGATATATGGTCTATAAATGACCGATATGTGTGATATAAGTGTGTATTTGTAGGTTATTTGTTGTTCTAATATCTTGGATGATCTTAATTTCTGAAAAAATGGCAGCCATTTTCGACATTTCCACTGATATCGTCGATATATCCCGATATATCCATTTCCGGGCGAATCGAAACGATATCGATATCGATACGACTTTCCATGTTGTCCACTCCTGGCAGTGGTATTCAGGAGGGACACTTACCGGAATGAACCTCGTTGCCAGAATGAACCTCCGAGAATTAGCTATTGCGATAGTTTAACAGTCAGAGAATGAATCTCGGATGAAGTATAATGGTTTCTGAAATATAAGAAAATAATCCAGCACTTGAAAACTGCAATCCTCAATATATAATAAATATGGAGAATCCAACTCCAGAGGCACGTTTTTGTTGCCACTTATCGTACGTATCTTGCGTGACCCACCTTGAAAGAGGCAGTTAAAACAAATTGCTGATCTGGATATCCGCTCATTGAAAAAATTTCTCCTGTACCTGCTCTGGATTTCCATTCCCTTTTAATGTATTTTCTTTTATACCTAATTAAATGAGATGAATATCTGACTAAATTTATCTGCTGCAGCTGGAATGCTACCTATGACAGTTTGCTTCTGACCAACAAGCCATTCGCACGACCTGTCCCTCTTGCTGTAGGCTCTCATTTCCTCTTTTTAATGCTTCCTTAGCTGTTACAGAATTTTTTCCTGGTCAATGCCTGAGGTTGGGGTTTAGTTGATTGGCCCGAATCCAAGCCGTATCACACATTTTGTTGGTCCTATGCCTCAAAAAGCCAGAGCTTTTGGCATTGGCTGGCGTTGATTGATCTGGCCCTAGCCAAGTAACGTTTAATAGGTCAGCTGCTCTATCCATGTCCTTCGATAGGCCAGCGAAGCTGGCTGACTGCCGTGGTATCTGGTGGTGGGGTTAGCTTGGTAGACCTGAAGATGATCTGCTTCGGTGGGCCTTAAACAGTGTTAGCAAAGTTTTCGTCCTTGATAATAATTGTCATTTTGTTGGTTACTGCATGCAGGAAATGGTAGATTTCTTGGTGGATGTCTGGGAGCAGGAAGGCCTGTATGACTAAGCTCTGGAACAGGTTCTATCTACAACTTGAATGGTATGCAATCCTAAAACCGCAAGTCAAATAGTGCATCCTTCTTAAGGGCATTCTTTTAAGCTAAAACGTGTTGTATCATTGTATATCTTACAATTCCCAAGCATTGCGAGAGAATGCCTGCTCTGCTCATTCTAATCAAAATTTAAAGCAGATGTGATATATAGTTTTTTCTTGTGTGCGTGTGGTGGCGGGGGGAGGGGAGTTTGGTAATGAGCTGAGTCCCTGACATGTATCAAATTGCTATCTTCTAGTTGTGCTGCTCGAATCGATTGAAGATCCTCTTATGTATAAGCTAATTGGACTGTTACTTGAGATAGACTAATCCTCTTATGTATAAGCTAATTGGACTGTTACTTGAGACAGACTATCGTCCTATCAAAATAACTATAATTGTATTTGATAGCCATGAAAAGTGGGAAGGTAAAATAGATAAAATCAATTGCATATCAAATAATCTGTGGCTGAGGGGTTGTCTTTATTTAGCGGATTGATCCAAGGATTGGTCTGGCCTGATGTTGGCATGTTATATGTATGAGTGTGTCGAGCGGGAAGTTGCCCCGGCACGGATTTTGACCCTGCTTATTGTCGTATCTGCTAAAACTGACGGATTAACCTAGAAAATTGATCATGACCTGTCCAGTAGAGGTGGTCCAATGGGTTCTCGTTCTCTTGCTTGGTCTGCACATTGCCACTCCACCTTGGTCTCCTCCTTCAACCCTCTAGTACTCGGGCTTGTGCAAGCTTGTATGGTCAAGCATGTGATCGCAAACATTTTGTGAACAGGAACTTACACGCAATGATGGGCGTTGACAATTCTGCGGTGCCAATAGAGGAACATTTCCGTATTAATAACGGTGGACAGACCAAGAAGAACCGGGGAGAATAAGAAACATCGAGGACCAAAAAACAACCAAATCCTCGCTCCAGGGAGCGGCCTCTTTTCCACGAATGATTGTTCTTGCTGATTCCCTAACCACAGGAGAAATGAAAGGTGTTTGGGTTTTACTCCTTTTCCACCTTTGTACTGTGCAGTGCCATGTTAAACATCAAACTTATCACGAGGAACCTTTTCCTAGACTGAGAGAGGACTTGTGTGTTGAGATACGAACCACCGGTATCGTCTCTGCTCGGGTACCGAATGAACCAGTAGGTACGGATGTGGATACACAATCACCCACCATCACAAAAGCACGTGGAAAAAAGGAACTAGATATGACGATGGTTGGTCACCTCTTGAGACCACTGGAGAAGAAAATCACTAAGATGTAAAATGAGTACAACTCTCACTGCCCCTCCCCCCCCTCTTCTTTCCCACTCTTTTTCTCTTGTGTTATTCCCTCTTGCTGTGGTGTGGAGGAAATGCCTCCATCCTCCTCTATATATAGTCCAATTAAAACCCCATAGTCCTACTCCCATCAGGGCTAGAAATAGAATACAACTCAACTACTATTATGATTAAGAGTGGAGTAAGAGTCCCATCCATTAGGATTCCTAATCTTAATATGATCATAATCCTAACAATCTCCCACTTGAGTTGAATTCTATTACGATCTCTTCATCGTCATGAGTCTGCATTATGCCATCCTTGTCATCTACATGTCTCATAAGCAGGATCTCATCGACTCTGGGTAACACACCTATCACTAGGTGCCCTAAACGTACCCCCCCAAGGCACGCTCACATAACTTAGCATTGTGCTTCATGATGTGACACACCAAATCTCTTTTGACTAGAGATTGTGCCAGCATTCTTTGGTAAAGCGAATCACACTCACTTCTCCTTGTTGCGCACTTTGGCAGCAGAGATGCCAATAACCTGCCACTCTCTCAGCATACTACTCGTCTTGAGAATAACTGGAGCTTTGTCACCTATCACGATCCTTCTCTCAAGCCTATACAGCTTGTTTGGTATCCTCATCCCACACATCACCATGCATGCTTCCTTGCTCGCTCTGAATAGATGGTTGGTCACCTCTTGAGACCACTGGAGAAGAAAATCACTAAGATGTAAAATGAGTACAACTCTCACTGCCCCTCCCCCCCCTCTTCTTTCCCACTCTTTTTCTCTTGTGTTATTCCCTCTTGCTGTGGTGTGGAGGAAATGCCTCCATCCTCCTCTATATATAGTCCAATTAAAACCCCATAGTCCTACTCCCATCAGGGCTAGAAATAGAATACAACTCAACTACTATTATGATTAAGAGTGGAGTAAGAGTCCCATCCATTAGGATTCCTAATCTTAATATGATCATAATCCTAACAATCTCCCACTTGAGTTGAATTCTATTACGATCTCTTCATCGTCATGAGTCTGCATTATGCCATCCTTGTCATCTACATGTCTCATAAGCAGGATCTCATCGACTCTGGGTAACACACCTATCACTAGGTGCCCTAAACGTACCCCCCCAAGGCACGCTCACATAACTTAGCATTGTGCTTCATGATGTGACACACCAAATCTCTTTTGACTAGAGATTGTGCCAGCATTCTTTGGTAAAGCGAATCACACTCACTTCTCCTTGTTGCGCACTTTGGCAGCAGAGATGCCAATAACCTGCCACTCTCTCAGCATACTACTCGTCTTGAGAATAACTGGAGCTTTGTCACCTATCACGATCCTTCTCTCAAGCCTATACAGCTTGTTTGGTATCCTCATCCCACACATCACCATGCATGCTTCCTTGCTCGCTCTGAATACTCCCCCTTTAATGGTGACTCGATGTCCTCGTAGCTTGATCGTTCCCAGTGAAATCAGATTCTTCTTGACTGTAGGAATGTATGTGAAACTTGTCAGAGCTCGTACTTGCTCCATCAAATATGCAGAATTGCACTGATCTAATTCACATGACGTTATGTCCCTCTCCACCTCCCATCTTGACCATGCCATCATTGCTTGCCTGATATGTACTGAACTGCTCCATGGATGAGCACATATGATCTGAACATGCCGAGTCTATAAGCCATCATGAATCTACCTTAATCTTCATATAACATGCTAGCAAGTCTCAATCATAGACTGCGTTGGAATCCTCTTGGTCGAATTCAAAATCATCAACCTTCTTTCCTTTCTCTTAACATCTTGGACAATCAGCTATCTTGTGACCCTTATCACAATTGAAGCATCTGATTGGACCTTTTGACATGGAGCAACATCTGAATCCTGTCTCCCTTGATCTTAAACGTCTATTCTCAGTTGCCAGCACATGACCTTCATCATTCGTTGCCTCATTCGTCGATCTCCATCGAGACTCGTTCGTGCAGTGAAGCAATTGTCTCGTCTAATGTGATATACTCTTTATCATAGAGTAACATCGTTACAACATAATCATAGGAAGATGGAAGGAAACTCGGCAAGATCTGTGCCGTGTCCTCCTCCTTGACGAGAAATTCTCCTTCCGCACTCTTCTCCTCAAGCGTAAGCACGTCTGTCAGAATCTTGTTGAATTCATCCAAGTGCACTTTGAGCTTTGTCCCGTTAGTCATTTTTAGATCATAGAGCTTCTTTGTCAACAACTGGTTCGTCAAAGATTTGGATTTGTATTGTCCCTCGAGCTTCATTCGAACCTCCGTTGGATCCTCCAGGCTGATGACTGTTGTATTTAATGTTAATGTAATTAGGTTTTAATTTGGTAAACCTATGCAATTACATTGGATCTTAATTTGGTTTCAATTGGGAAACTAAATGGCTTTGGAGGGAAAGTCGAGAATTCTCAAATTTGAAATAAGATATAGTTTGGGTGGAAGTTTAGTACCACATCTAGTGTTTCTAAACTTTTTGTAGGCTTATATATGACACACCCCATGCTCGTAGCAATAGCAGAGAGGAGTGGAGGATCACACACGCGCATGCATTCCGCTCCGCTCTATCTCCAGCTCCGGCACCAGCTCGGGATCAGACACTAAAGAGTCAATTCGGATCTCAGATCTCGATACTTTTGCCGCGGGTTTCATTAGCGGGTTGAATAAATTAATTCTACGGATTAATTGTGATTCGACAACTTTTAAGAAATTCGACTCGACTCCAACAACTTTGATTTGGGTTGTTGTTTCAAAATCCGAAGAGGCGTCCGTTGGGGGGCATTTTTGGAAAGTGAAAAGTCATGCAGTAGATCTTCATATACCCTTTCTCTGGACGTTGTTTTCTTCATTCGCAAGAAAAATATTATAGCGGTCGTTGCTCTTCCTTTTCTCTACCGCAATAGTGTTCTTTCTCTCAGATGCATAGTTCTCTGAGGTACTTTTGAGGACGATCTTGTGCGTGGATGCCATCGTGTGCCATCATATCTTGGTAGCGGATCACTAGTAACCTTCACACCGATAATGTGGGGGCGATATCTTTTATAAGGACAATCCATTTCATGCTTCGGTGATCTCTTATCTAATCTATTTACTATTTTGTTTACCGCAATTTGTTTATTGCATTGCCTTTCCTGGATCTTGCCCTAATATGATTTCTAAATGGTTTAATCAGTTCCTGCATATATCTGGTAATTGTTATATGGATCGGATATGCATGATTATATTCTTGTTAATCTGTAATACATTTCGTATTGGTCATGAAAATTAATGTTTAATGTACACTTTAATGATCCTGTTAACAACAATGATTTCGTGAAGAGTGTTGTCTGCCAAGAACAACTGTATTGTCCTGTTCGCGAGATCCTTCATCTCCTTCCACTCTTCCTCTTTCATCTTCTCTGGCTTCTTCTCTTTATCCTGGAGAGCTTTTATAAGTCCTCACGTGAGTATATTCTTCACACGTGGTTACCATAAGGTGAAGTCATTTTTCTCATTGAGGGGTTCCATGGAGAATGATGCACCCCTTGATGAAAATTTCGTCACCCGCTTTGCTTTTTGCATGATCTGAAAAATTAGAGTAGAATCCTCCTGATCCGAACGTCCACTCATTCAGAGTGCGCAAAAACCCATGTCTGGACTCTTGAATAACCTCAATCGGATTCCGGATGCTCCCGATCTCAATGGTTCACCTTAACCGTTGGTTCTTCATAACCTCTAAAGAAGACACACCTGTTGTGTCATGTTGTCTCCTTGACATCAAATCTCTATCTGATCCATCACGTCATATCCTTTAGTGTTGTTGAAGTAGGCTCTGATACCAATTGTTGGGATATGAATCATCGATATCACATATGTTCGGATATTGGATGGACTAGTGGATACAGATGCGGATGCGCTATCACCCACCAACACAAAAACACATGAAGAAAAAAGAACTAGATATGACGGCGATCGGTCACCTATCGCGACCACCGGAGAAGGAAATCACTAAGATGTAAAGTGAGCAGAACTCTCACCACTCCCCCCCCCCTCCCTCTTCTCTTCTCTCCCACTCTTTTTCTTTTATGGTATTCCCTCTTGTTGTGGCGTGGAGGCAATGCCTCCATACCCCTCTATATATAACCCAATTATAACCCCATAGTCCTATTCTCATCAGGACTAGAAATATATTACAACTATACTACTATTAGGATTAGGAGCCCCATCCATTAGGATTTCTAATCCTAATGATCCTAATCCTAACACCGTGGACCATGAGGAGAGGAAGGATGAAGGCAAGGTTGCAGGGGTCAGATTGAGATTATTGGGCTGTCTGGAAGAGCAATGCCTGGTAAGAGGTAGTGATGATACAACGGTGAGTCTATGGGAGGAAAATATAGACTTCCATGTTTAGGACACATGTCATTCCATGTGAGGGACCCATCGGAGAAACCGAGTAAAATTAGATTCAGGGCAGGCACAATTAAGGGTTGGGTTGGATTTGCCTCCTGACTTGGTTATATTGGATTGGGTCGGGTTTCATGTCAATGGGTCCCTTGACCATGAGCACCCCAGCAGTTAGCTAATCGCATCATCAATATATATTTCAAAACTAAAAGAAATGCAACACATGCTCGAGGAACATAGCAAACTGCACGATCAATTTCTATTTCCTGAGATATTAAATAATGCTTAGCATCTTTGCTTTGTCATTTGTGTAGGAAATTTGAGGTTTAGATTCTAATGGTTTCCGTGTGTGCCTTTTTTCGGTGGTTGTAATAAAATTAGTTCGCACGGTGATTTTTGTACGAAAACATTTTATGTGGTATGCATTGTAATTTGATGTGATTAGAACAAAACTCCGGCTCCTTTTGTTAAAAATAACCGTTCACATTAGATTTTAATATAAGCTGAATTTTTCCAGGCATGTGCAATTCAAAACTTTAGGGCCTGTTCGGTAGAGGGATAAGGCCGGGGGAATAAGGGAGAATAAGAGAAAAAGGGCTTGGCGAGGTGTACGGCAATTCCTCGCATTTTCGCCCCCGATCGCTCTTGCCCCGTGACCTTATTCCCCTCCCTCCCCGCACCCCTCCCTTGGCCGCCCCTCCTGCGCCCCTCCCCCGCCCGTGCATCCCGCGACCCCCTTGTGTGCTTCGTCATCGACGCTTGTGGCCTCGGGTCCTCTGGGACCCGCCCTCCTGTGACCTGCCGATGGTAGGCCTCCTTTTGGTCGGCCCTTGTGGGAACCTCCTCCGTGTTCTTCGCTCGAGGTATGCTTGTCACTGTTTGTGCGGTGTGATGGGTCATCCCGCTGCTTGTTTTGACCATTGTATGGGCCACTGTGGCCTTGATCCCTCTGCCGTGGCCATGGAGTCGATGGAGTCTAGGGTTTCCCACTCCTATAAATTGGGTCGGAGGAGGAAATCCACTGGGTTATCTGCCGCTATTGGAGTGCAATTTGCACTGGGATTGTGTTTTCACATATCATCTAGCATTTGGTGGCTCACCAGGTACATTCGATGGCCCTCCCTCGCATTTTTTGTGCTCTGATGTTCATGACCTGTTAAATATCGCCTTGGCTTGATGATCGCTGGTGCATTTTGGTCTGGGGTTCAACGTTTGCCGATGCTTTTTTGTGTCGATCTTATATGCTTGCTGGTTGTGAGTGTTGACTGTCTGTCGAAATTTGTTGCTGTGATTTTTTTTTTGATTTGGGTCCGAGAGCAACCTATGAGGTGCTCCTGGATCTGAAGTTGTTGGCATGACAACCAATTTTTCGGCCGTGAGGGGTTGGTCGCCTCACTTGTGCTGAATGATGGTATGTTATGCTTGGTTGTTCACAGGAGGGCTTTGGAATACCAATGACTGGATTTGGTGGTCGAGGATGTTAATATGTTGTTTGAGAACTCTTTCATGTTGCTCGAAGGTTTCCTACCTTCTTTGCTTTAAGTCAGGGCTGTGGGTGTTGGATTAACATAGTTGAGAAAATGTTTTCAATCAAGTGATGGGAGCAGCCTATTCGGTGGTCGATGATGTTATTATGATGCTATAGAGCACCTTCGATGGTCTTGGGTGGATTGGTACAATGTCCTCTTCACCGTAAGGTCGCTGGATGTTGCTTAATGATGGGGGCTGAAATTTTTTCAGTATTCCTTTTCGACGAGGGGTTGATGGGAGAGCACCTACTAGTTTAGAGGACCTACTAGTAGGGAGCACTAAGCTGGGATCTAATTATCTGTGTGGTCATTATCTTGGCTGAGAGCAACATAGCTCGATGATGTTCTTTTTTTTGTTGAGAACAGCACTCCGGTGTTCAATAATTTGATTAGCTGTGTGCTTTAACCCACGGCTGTTGCTTGATGCGGTTAGAGGCTGTGGTTAAAGTGGCTGCATTGCGTTGGAGTTTTGGTTGGTGTTAACACTTGATTCTCCAAACCAAAAGTTGAGCACCAACCAAATTTTTTGGTGGGTGACAACAACATATATATATTTCAATGTTGTTACTGTTGGGTTGAGAACACCTCAAGGGTGCTCTACAAGGTCATTACTTGTGGGGTTCATCTCATGGGTGATGATTGGTGGGCTTTGAGGCTGGCCTGGTACTACCTGCAGTGCATGGAGTCTTGTATGACTTTTAGTACTGATTGTCGATTCCCAAAAGTGACTGAGAGCTAAGCATTAGATGCTCGATGAGGTTAAATTCTATTTTTGAACTCCTTCATGGTGTTCTACGATGTCATTACTTGTCTGCTTAATGAAATGTATGATGTTTTATGGACTTTGAGGCCGGCTGATACTGGATGCATTGCATAGGACTGTTGGGTGATGGTTACTAATGAGGCCCAAATTTTCACGAGGCCAAATTTTTTTACTGAACTGAGAGCAATGTAGTGCCTGCTCTATGATGTTCATAATTTAGTTGGGAATCCCAAGATGATCTTTAATGGGATACAATGTGTGCTTCTCCTCACATATCAGCATTGCTGGGCTTTGAGGCCGCACAAGACTACATGGCTGCATTATCATGTAGTCTTGAGTTATGTTTACTACTAATTGTAGATGGCAATACTTGACTGAGAGCGAAAAAGTTGCAGCTCGATGAAGTAACGTTTATTTGTACACCTCAACTGTGGTATTATGCATGATTAAATGTGTGCAATACTTGACTGAGAGCTGAAGTCTTTGCAGCTCGATGACGTAACATTTTCTTGATCACCTCAACTGATTGTAGATTGCAATACTTGAGTGTGAGCTAAATGCGTGCTTTACCTCAGAATTGCAGATTGTTGCGCTGGCATAAATGTTTGTCGATTCCAATATATGACTGAGAGCTAAAGAATTTGCAGCTCGATGATGTAAAATTTTTTTTGAACACATCGATGGTGATTACATGTGTGCTTCACGTCACTGATGCTGATGGCTGCGCTTTGTGGCCTCGCTGATAGTGCCTGCAATGCATTGGGGACGTGGGTGATGATTACTACTGATTGTCGATGGCAATACCTGACTGAGAGCTAAGCATTTGTAGCTCGATGATGTTACATTTTTTTGAACATCTAGATGGTGATTACATGTGTGCCTTACGTCACTGATGTTGATGGCTGCGCTTTGTGGCCTCGCTGAAAGTGGCTGCATTGCATTTGGAACTGGGGTGACGATTACAATATTTTGTAATTGCCAATACCGGACTGAGAGCTACGCAGTTGCAGCTCGATGATGCTAAATTCTCTTGAAAACCTCATTACTTGCATTGGACTGTTGGCTGAAGGTTACTATTGAATATCGATTATAGTAGTTAAAGGAGGCCAAATTTAACAATTACACTGAGAACAAGGTGGTTCCTGCTCGATGATGCCATAGTTTTTGTTGACAAAACGTCAATGAAGCTCTTTGGTCAGATTAAATATTTGTGAACGCTACGATGGAATGTTGGGTGATGGTTACTACTAACTGTCGAATCCAAATATTGGCTGAGAGCTAAATAGTAGCTGCTCGATGATGTTAAATAGTAGCTGCTCGATGTTGGGTTAATCTGAGAGCATCCCATGCGCTCGATGATGTATTTTGCAGTTAACACCTACCTTGGTGCTGTTAGTGGCTGCCCTCTTATGTAGCCAGTGTTGAAATTTTTTATTGATTCTTCATTTCCATTCATCATAGACTTGCCTCTAGTTGGTCCTCTACGATTACTTTACATCCATGCTTTCCCTTAACATTATAGAGAGCACCCTCTACGATGCTGTGATTGATGTTTACCTGCACGTTGTTTACTTGTGTGCTTAACCCCACTGATGTACACTGATGCAGTGTGCTATGCCTGCTGTTTGAATTATGTAAATGACGCATTGTGGGTTACCTGGATTCTACCTGTACTGTTGTTTGCTCTTACTATTTACCGCACTCCTGCTCGGTGATGCTGTCTGATTCGTGTTGATGATATTTTGGTGTTCGAAGGCCGACTGTTATTATTCATTGTTGACGTTACTTAAACATTGATTCGAAATTTTTGTTGGGAAGTGGCTGAGAGCTACCTATTAGGTGCTCGAGGATGTTATTCTGGTGGTGGAGAGGACCTTCGTTGGTGCTCCATCTACCTTATTTGTTCGGCCGAATGGCTGATGTTTTGGTCTATGATGATTTGTAGATTTTATTATGGTTGGTAATGCCTGCATTGCTCAGTGCTCGTTGCAGTTGACATCATCTGACTTGTACTACAGGATGTTCACTGCTGGTGCGGGATCGTCTGGGGTTCACCTTAGGGACGACGAATCGTCGGCCCAAAGGGTGAAGTGGACACCCGCTATGGACGAATGTCTTCTCCAGTTGTTCAAACATCACTTTGATGTTGGCGACTGGGTTGGAGGATCTTTTACATCACCGGCATGGCACAGTATAATAGATCAATTTAACATGCACACTGGGAAGAACTGGGACAAGGCGAAGCTCAACAATAGATGGAAAACCATAAAGAAGGACTACACTGCTTTTGTTTACCTCATGTCCAAGAGCGGTTGGGGCTGGGACCCATTGAATTGTACCGTGGTCGCACCTGACGAGGAGGCATGGCTCACGGTGAGTAACTGCAAGTGCACCTACTGTAATGCTCCTTAATTTACAATACACTCACATTATTTTACATTGGACCCAGATTGACAAGGCATACAAGCCATATAGGCGGAAGTCTTTCCCCCACTTCGGTATGGTGGAATCAATAGTCGGAGACTACACCGCGAAGGGAACCTTTGCCTTCTCCTCCCAGACAGCAACCCCTGCTTCCTTTGCTGCCTTTTTTGAGGGCGACGCTGGTACGCAACAAGCTTTCGAGGAGGATCTCGAAGGGGACAACGAAGCCCTTGAGCTCCAAGAACAAGGGGAAGGTGCTGCCCCAAGTACGCAACAAAGTCGCCGGAGAAGACGCCGAGACTCAGGCACGCAGGCAACAAGCACGAAGCGTTCTCGCAGTGATGGTGCCCCGTTACCGTCACAGGTGTTGGGAGAGGATGTCGTCCGTCTGACGACGCAGATGTTGGAGCTGCAGCGGGAGTAGATTCAAGCGTGGACTCCAAAAGATCCGCACCAGGGAGTGGAAGAGCTTCTGGATGAGCTTGAGGCACTTGTTCCGGGCCTGCCTGCCGAGGCCCAAATTCGTCTTGCCCACAGCCTTCGAGACCCATACGAACGAATCATATTCAACCGGGCCAAGTCTGTGCCTGCGAAGTTGGCTGCATGGGTAAGCATCCAGTTGGGCAAGGATTAATAGCTGAACACCTGGTCTGTCTGAGTCTTTGATGGTCTAGCTTTTAGATGGTTGCTGTTTTTTTTTGTTTCTTAATTTGTGTTCTTCGCATGTTGAACATTATATCGTGGTTTAACTTTAGATGTCATGTAATAAGTAGCTTTCGTGACGGACTTTTCTCGCATGATAAAGGATAACTTCGTAGCCTCCGTACATGTGATCTACAACAATTGCCTCTTCTCATTCATGGTGGTGTTCAATGATTGACAATCAATATGGAAATGTGTGTTTTTTACAGGTCCCATGGAGGGAATGGCGGCAATCACCGCAATGAGATATAATTTAGTGATGTTGAATATGACCTACCTGCGTGCAGTGATACAGGATGACGACGAGAACATGATAGATGGAGCGGGTTACATCCCGAGACAGCCACAACATACGTCGGTGCGTACAGGGCATGTATGGATTTGGGAGCTGCTAAATGGACACGTTGCCCGATCATATTCTATTTTCCGAATGTACCCCGACACAATTCTCCGTCTATGCAACCTATTAAAGGAAAGAGCTGGCCTAAAGGATTCACGGCACCTCACGGCAGAGGAATCCCTCTGTATTTTCTTGTATTACCTCGGCCACAATGCGAAGAATCGTGTGCTTTCTGAACATTTTCAACACTCTGGTGATACAATTTCGAACCACCTCAACGACATTCTCATTCGCGTCGTTTCCCTCAGAGATCAGTTCATCCGATTCCCAGCTGTCGACTGTCCGGTGCAAGATGTTATTCTCAACAATAGGAACTTTTATCCTTACTTCAAGGTACTCCTGCATGATGGATTTAAATTCTACTTTTTTACATAAGAATGTCTACTTAATTGAACCATTTTGCAGGATGTCATCGGCGCAATCGATGGCACGCTTATCCCCGCAAATGTCCCCGCGAATGTCGCTCCTAAGTTTCGGAGCAGGCACCAAACCATAGCACAGAATGTCATGGCGTGTGTGGACTTCAATTACAGATTTACATACGTCGCCGACGGATGGGAGGGTTCAGCCGCTGATATGAAGGTTCTAAGGTGGGCTTTAGACGAGGGAGGCTTTCATGTACCTCCGGGAAGGAAGTTTCTGCTCGACTGTGGATACGCGAACACGGAGAGCTTCCTTACCCCATATCGAGGCGTTATTGCACACCTACCACAGTTCAGGGCTCGAAGGGGACATGCGTATCGCCGGCCTGAGGAGTTGTACAATCACATGCATTCACAGCTCAGGTCTTACGTCGAACGAACTTTTGGAATCATGAAGGCCCGCTTCAAGGCAATAACTGAGCGACCGTTTTACAGTTTCGAGAAGCAAGTTTTGGTTGTCATGGCATGTTGCATCATCAATAATTTCATCCGTGATGTCCAGGGAGAGGACTAGATATCAAGTGCATTCACCCTTGAATCAGCTCAGACAGGGTCGTCTGTAGACCCAAGTCCCAATGACGAAGAATTTGACAACACAACTGCAAGTAGCGACGTCAGGGTTTCCGAACAGGAGATCCGAGCCGGAGAGTTGTTACGTGATTCTTTGGCAACAGCCATGTGGGCAAATGCGCATCGTTGATTTTATGTTAATTGCGTCTAGCTTTGGTTATCGTTCTGCCGCCTCCACCGACTATTTCCTACTACGTTCTTCTATTCTCTATGATGCATCGCGCATGACTGTACAACGAACGCCTTCCATAGATTACTATCATGAATTCTTACTGCACCATATCTTAAACTTTCTGCAATGTCCCTATGATGATTCCACCCTTTTAAATTATATGTAATGATGCGGTGTCGATCTTGGCTGAGCAGCCACAGTAGTGGCGTGGCTTAACCGACGTCACTGTCATCGTTTTTGTCGATGTGGAAATTCAAATCTGAGGGAAATCTATATATTGTCTCTACTATTTTTTGCATTGGTAGTTTTCATTATTGCAGCTCCATTTCGCTTTCCCTTCCTCCAGCATCCGATCTGCTATACTTCCATATCGTCACCCGGTTAATGTCAAGTATATGCCAGATATAATGACATATTATATTACAACAATTCAAATGACAACCAACAACTTTACCTAACTTTCAAACCTTATTCCTTATCCCCCAAAACCCAGCCGAACAGAGAATAGCCCTTATTCCACCTTATTCTCCTTATTCTTATTCTCCTACCGAACGGAGAATAGACCCTTATTCCCCTTATTCCCCATCCTTATTCCTGCTTATTCTCCTACCGAACGGGTCCTTAGAATTAGCATCAACACTTCCTTCAGATCCCCATCTGACACTTGGAAAGGTTCCTTTCTCTTAAAAAAAGTACTGATATCGTTCTACGTAAAGTCATGACTTCAATATAATATTGTAATGTTCTATACGTAAAGTTTGCTCTAATATCTAAGAACTCTAATTTTGGCATCTATCGACAGTAAAAGAAAGCCTTTATATCGGTGGTTAAGATAAAGAACTTAAGAACAATCTTGTTATCGATGTTCTTAGTCTTGACTTAATTGGATTAATGAGCTAAATTCAAAATTGTATAATATTTGCGATGATGCATATGCAGACCACCTTAAAAGATGCCCCATTCCAAGGATGAATACTTGAAAATGCTAAAACCATTGCTTCTAAAAGTTGGAATCATCTTTGGATTGAGAAAATAAAACTGGGTACACATGCAGTCTCTACGATCCAAAGCCTCGCATACCTTAAACTGGTTACGATGACTACTTAGACAGCATCTAGGTTGATGTTTTGATTGCGATTTCTCTAGTCCGAGCAATGCTTTTAAACTTGAGGGGCTGTTCGTCGGAAGAACAAGGAGGGATATCCCTCCTTATCCTATCTCTCCTCCCAAACATAGAATAGTAAATAACTGCCACTTTTCCTTACTCTTTCTTATCATCTTCCTCCAATCGAACAAAAATATTGTACTGTCTCCCTTTATTCCTATCTCTTATTGCTCTACCAAACGACTCCTTAGAGAGTGAGTTTGCCATCCTACCGAACAAAGAACAATTTTGACTTTATCGATGATGAGATGCCATCCTCTCTATATAAATTAGATATGGAAACTTAGTATATAAAAGTGTGATAGTGTGATATAAGTAAAAAATGTGGATGCAGATCATTGTGATAGAATATTGTAGGCATCCCAGACTACTTGTGAAATAATACCACACCCGATATTTGCTTCGATAAGATCGATGAGGTATACAAATTGATATTTAAATGCCCAAAACACAAAATTATGTAAATATATGAATGTTTCTGCATGATAATATTTCGATAAAATTAAACACAAAATCAACGACGATGAGGACACTCTAAACCTATATCCCAATCGTGATCATTCCTCTCCTCCAAACCATCACCTTTAATTATGTTGAGTTCAAACCCTTGTTTAAATCATTATTCTCTTGACCTGGGACACATTAGTTCCGATACTTGACCACAATTCCCGCTCGCGAACACTAGAAATTACACCAAAAGGAAATGATCAATGGTAAGCTCAAGCAATTGGACTTTCTTAGAGTGTAGGAGCCTTTTTTTTGGCAAATACAAATATTGGACCACAATTATTCGTCGATGGAGGGTGGAGCACGTGAGCAGTTGTCATATGCGTAGGTAACCATTACCTGGAAGGTCAAGAAAGTGCAGCTTTAATGAGAAAATGGCCATGTGATTGGAAGGCTCAATTAAATCTAACGGGGTTGGATTTTGATCACGGAGAAATGTGAACGGGAGAGTTAAACGATGCAGCTTTTTTTTTTTGTAAGTTAGAATTTTTTTGGTAAGTTTAAACGTTACAGCTACAGCATAGCAAAAAAATGTGAGACTAATTAATGTGCTTCGCTTTAATATTTAAACAGCTACAGCATAGCAAAAAAGTTAAGGTTTGTCGCAAAGTTTTAAAAATCGGACCGAACATTGAACCGGTCAGTCTTCGATTTAATCCAACCGGGTCGGACCGTCGGTCTAAATCGACCGGACCGGTGATGATATCAACATGATGTTATCATTCCTATCGACTCGGAAAAATAGACCGGGCTTAATCTATTGGTCCAACCGATTGAACCGGTTTTTTTAATCAATAAAATTGGATACATATATGTAAATATGTTTTTTATATAATTGAAATAATTGTTTAAAATGTCAAATCTTTCAATAAAACAATATGATTGTCTATTTCGAGTAAAACTCTACAAAAGGTAGTCAAATTTTCTAGCATTATATGAGTATAATATTGTAATAATTTATTTATAGTTGCTTCTAGAAAATTACTCTAAGAAAGTAGTGGCACAAGTTATAATCCAAAAAAGATAGGGACATAATTGAAATTGTAGAAGTTAAGAAGGGCACAAGTTAAAAACTTATTATTTCATTATTTAAAGCTTTATTTTTTTAAAATATACTAAACCATCAAAACTAGGTCAACCCGGTCCGATCACTGGGGACAACATTGTTCGACCACCGGTCGGACCCGGTTTTTTATTTTCTTTTTTCTTTTTAAATTAATTACATAAAACTGGTCAAATCGACCGGGTCAGGGCCGGTTCCCGGTTCAACCGGTCCGACCGGTCCGATCCGATTCTTTAAATCCTGGTTTCCCGAGAAAAAAGTGAGACTAATTAATGTGCTTGGCTTGATATTTATCATTCAACGAAATAATAAATAGAGAAGGACGTCTATCTAACTGCCTTCAAAGATCCTAATTGAACAAAGATATTTATGATGTTGAGTGCGCGTGACTGCAAAGATGGGAATTAGGATCCTCTTTGACCAAAAAGCGATGGAGAGCAACGGGGTTCCTATTCTGATTTAACCATTTCAAAGGAAAATTGATGGAGGGACTTCGCCCACGTAACCTTTATATTGTCATATAAATGATTTGAGAATGGGATATGATGATGGTAAATTATAAAACCAAGGTCATCAAGTTACGGTAAGGCTATGTTCTCGAAACCTCGTTCTTGAATATAACAAATAAAGATTAAAAAAGTATAGAAACACAATCACAATTTAATCCATCTTAGAAGTAAGCTACGAACTTGAAAAGGATTTAACTGCATTCGTAGATGTAATTTGTTTGGAGGTGCATTGTATCCCTCGACATGATTTAAATTCCAAATCCCAACCTACCAAAAAGGAAGTGCCGGATCCACAAATTAATGATGTTAGCAGGTCGGTTTGGAGGGGGATATCAATATTCTCCAAAGGGAAAAATGGGGCTGCTCCTGTTATATTTTTCCGTAATTTTTTTATTTTTTATAATATCACTATATATATATATCCATCTATATATCCCTCGAATATACTATTCGAATTTCATCAGAAAACAGACTTCTATGCCATCCATCTAGAACAAGTAATTTTAACTATCTAAATATTGTTGTAATAGACATGTTCTAGATGGAGGATATAGGAGTCTCTGTTTCAGACGAAATTCGAATGACATAGGAGGGATATATAGATGAATATACATGGTGATATTTTTTAAAAAAATAAAAAATACCGAAAATGAAACAGAGGCAGCCCCATTGAACCCTTTTTCCAAATCCTACTCATTTATTAATCCATTACTCAAAACCGTCAATTTATTAAACGGCAGTTCTAAGCGGGAGCACATATACCTAGGGATGGGCATTGTGTTGAACCTATCGGACCTAGCCAACAAACTCGACTAATGCGCCTAATTATATTTCAATTCTTAGATTTTTGAACCAATCTCTACTTCCTATAGTACATGTAATGTTCACTTCCTCCTCTTACAATAAATCCATGATAACCACTCCCCCTCATCCTTATTGCTACATCACTTTTCTTATTATAGGACAACTAGCGTTCCTCTCCTTTTTTCCTCCCATATGTTATCACACAATACATTTTTATCAGTGAATCATTAATATCATTAATTTTGAATGTTAGGTTCATGTATCCGTAATCCTTATGATACCTATTCATCTTAATTATTATGTCACTAGCATATGTGCATTTTCAATTACCTTTGTTCATTCTTCATTTTCCATCATAAGGAAATATTATGTGGGTTAGACCGACCCAATCCCAAGTTAATAGGCCGGGCTGGGCAATCATCGACGAATTGCAATGGAAAATCGCGGGCAAATGTTTGTTCTATGGCTTATTAAATTAAATGAGCCTTGGACTGAGTCACCTGTGGCCCAAAAGAGCCTTGCTTGTGCTCATCAATACATATCCAAGGGGTATCTATGTTGAAAATATATGTAGTTTGTCCATGCATAACTACAATTACAAATGGGCTCGTTTACTTATAGGCCTAAAGTCATTCCCTCAAATAATTATTAAGAGAAAAGCATCACTTGGAGATTAATAATGGAGGTGGAGAAAATATCTAGATATTTCTCCATCCCCAAAAATTTAAATATTTCTACCGCAAGATGTAGCATGGAATGAATTCTATATCTCTCTTCCAAAATATCTTTATCCACTTGGTGCATCTATAAATACCACCCGATGGATTCTCATTTATACATCATAGTGACAAACACAACATAACCCCTACCATCAAAAGAGTTCCACAACTATCATCCAAAGTTCAAGTATTTTAAGTCCATCTTCTCTTGTTGTATACATTATAAGTCATCTTCTTTTACAAGTTCAAGTCTTGTATGCAATCTTTAAATTATTACTGACAATGGGTTTTTAAGTTCCACTTCTACCTTATGCATCGGTCCTCGTCATTTTCCTTAATTTGCTTCCTATCACAATCACTCTTCCTCTGTCCCAATAAGTTTTTCATCAAAGCTTCATCATCCTTACATTATTGTTCAATCATTTTCCTTGATTCTCCTTATCATGACATTCAACTATAGTAAACTTTTGTTCAACTATACTCAAAGCTTCATTCTTATATTATATAAAGAAAGATATGATTGTTGAAATCTTCAAATGAATGTTCTTTTTATCTCACAAGACTTATGAGAACATGCAATAGGATATTATGAAGAGGTTAAAGATGTAGATGCAATTGCTTCATTAAGTGAAGAAAAAAAGAAAGATACCAAGAATGAAAATATAAAATGCAATTACTCTTCTCTTTATCCAATAAGGAGTAAGCAAATCTATTTTCTCAGCATTTCTAGAGCCATTAGTCCTAAAGAAGAATGTGAGATTTTGAATAATGAATTCTAAGGATACGTCAAAGAAATTTATATTAAAGTTCAATCTTTATGGGGGGATTTAATAACCGCTTGATGGAAGATGATGAAACTATCAAAAAGTTATTTGCAAGAGTTACTATTATTATTATAAATCAAATTTTAAGTTATAGAGATACTACTACAAATAATAAGATTGTTGAAAAATATTAAAAAGCATGCCTACCAAGTTTGATCATTGTGTTGCTTATATTGAAGAATATGAAGATTTAACATATCTTTCTATACATAGAATAATAATTTCACTTGAAGCACATGAGAGAAAAATTAACATGTTTGTTGTTCAATCATTACGTGATGTTTAATCATTACGTACGCATTTCAAATAGAAGTGAGCATTTGCAAAGCTAATAATAGAGACCATGATAGACAAAAAATGGGAAATATTTAAGAAGGCAAAAGAATAATGGAAATCATGGATTCTATAAAGGTCAAAATAATGAAGAACAAAAGGAGGATCCACTAAAAGAGTTTTAAGTACAAGATAATCCTTTACTCATTGCTTCATTGGCAAGTAAGATAATTATAAATATAGGAATTTTAGATTCCAATGAACAAAGGTCAAAGTAGAAAATCATTCTCAAAGGGATTGTTGATAATAAAAGGATGAGTTCAATTATATTTTAAAAGATGAAGCTTCCTATCCATTGCTTTATTCTTGCATGAAAATGAAAGAAGTTTCTCAAGATATTTGGTAAGTCAATAGTGATTGCACTAACCACATGATAGAGAATAAAGATGCATTTGTGAGCTTTGAGAAAGGGCATAATTTACAAGTTAAGCTCGATGAATAAAATTTCCAAAATGTAGAAGGCAAAGAAATCTTGGTGGTCTAGACAAAGCAAGATATTTCTAAACTTATTCATAATGTCCTTTTTGTTCCCGGCTTAACTGAAAACCTACTAAATGGAGGCCAACTTATAAATAATGATCATTCTTTAAGATTTGATAACGAAATATAAAAATGGTTTGATAAAAGAAGAGGATAACTAATTGTGAACGTTAAAATAGTTCCAAATGAAGTATTTTAATTATCAGGCCTATAAAAGAAAGTTATGTCTTAAAGCTATAATCAAATATGATTCCATGTTATGATATTTGAGATATGAACATTTAAATTTTATAAACCTCATGTTATTAAAGCAAAATTACTTAGTTATTAGATTTCCATTAATCGAGAAAATAAGAAGTATTTGTGAATGCCACATACATGAAAAGATGCATAGATTACCGTTGACAAGGACATCATGAAGAACAAGAGATCCATTTGAGTACATTCACATGCTTGTGGATCAAATCAAACTCTGTTTATCAATGGATGCATGTACTTTCTATTATTCAACGATGATTATAGTGGAATGATGCGGGTCTACTTCTTGAAAGAAAAATCAGAATTATTTTCTATTCTCATCGAATTTAAATCTTTTATTGAAATAAAGTGAAAGAAAAATAAATATCTTCCGATTATATCATGGAGGAAAATTTACATTTAAAGAACTTTAAGACTTCTACATAGCTTAAGGAATCAAGAGGCAGTTAACAACAAGATATACTTCTCAACAAAATAGAGTAACTAAAAGAAGAAATAGAATGATTGTCAAGAGGGCAATAAGTATGTTGAAAGGTAAGGGTTTTCCTAACAAACTTTGGATAGAAGTGATAAATACTATTTTTTTATATTGAACAACTCTCCTACTAAAGGAGTGTTGGATAGAACTTCTTATGAAGCTTGATATGAAAGAAAGGTCAAGATTAGTCATTTTAAAATCCTCGACTTTATAAAATATTTTCATATTTCATCTCAATTTAGAAAAAAAATTGATGAAAAAGAAGAGAAGTATATTTTCAATGGATACAACCATGAATCCAAAACTTATAGATTATATGAACCCATAATAGGAAAACTTGTTATATTTAGAGATGCCATCTTTGATGAATCGTCTTCGTGGAAATAAAAAGATTCTCCAATTCTACAAAAGTAAGTTGCATATGAAGAAACTAATTCAAATGATGAAGATGTATTTCTTTAATTCAAAATAAAAGACCATTGAGATCAAAGATTTTTTATGAAGAATATCGTCAACAAAAGGTATGATCTCTTGAGGAAATTTATGCGTCAACTCATGTTATCTCTTTATCTGTATATAATCCTCTAAAGATATAATAAGTTATTAAAGGAAAAGAATCAAATGATGTATCCTGATATTCTAAGAAACAAAAAAAAAAGTCCTTATGCAAAAGCTACACATATTTCTACATCAAATACAACATTCAGTATTCAAATAGATGAAGATCTTCCAACAGCTATATTTTGCAAAAATATGCCAACCATTACAATGAAAAGGAACCAAATCTTTCATGGAGGAAGAAAGTATATTGGACTTCGTCATCATCATATGCGAAAAGGAAAAACGAAGAAGAAGTTTGTAAGTATAGAAGATTAGAATATATTTTATAAATCCACTTCCAATAGAAAAGTTCCAAAACTTTAGGAGAATCATGGAATTATAAAGTACCAAAACTTTAGGAGAATCATGGAATTACAAAGTAAGAGAGGTGTTGAAATAAATAGAATTTGTAATTTATTCATGCACAATTTCTTATTACAAATGGGTCATTATACTTATGGTCCTTAAATCCTCCCCTCAAATAATTATTAAGAGAAGAACCCACTTGGAGAGAAGCTTCTAGAATAGAGAAAGGTGGAGGAAATATTTAGATATTTCCCCACCTTCCTTAAAGGGATTAGATATTTACACCACAAGATGGAGTATGGAAGAGGATTTTACATCTCTTTTCCAAATATCTGCACCCCACTTGGAGGGCCTACAATTCATGAGCAGGGCGCTTCTACAATGCAGGAGAAACCACATATCTCCCCTAATCGGATATACAAAGCTCATTGTCGCTCGATACCTTTAGCTTCTAGCTATCACCGGGAGGTGGACTAACGACTGAATAGGATCTTAGCACTCACTAACGGTGGGTGGATAATAGGAAATGGGCACAACATTGTGGTTTTATTAGGTTGTCAGCTAGAGAAGAAGTGCATGGAGTAAGGGTGTCAAATGATGTGATGGTTGACCAATGGTTTGTTTATCACCAGGGAGAGTGGTTGAACGGTTATGGTCAGTGGTGAGATGAGTTGGATGGGTGCTATATTATGGGAGAGAAAGAGATCACGTTGAAGAGATGCAGTTAACTCGAGGGTCAAATATAGATGTAATATGGCTTAGCTGCAATGGCGTGAGAGGCAAGTAGGGTCTTATTGACTGTGAGTTAACCAAGACCGAGATATAGCATGTCATACTAGTGGCATTAAGCCACATTTGCTTTGACGGGGAGAGTATTTGACTAAACCAAAAGAAACATAGAAGATAAACTTGAAAAAGTGGTTAACTCAAAAAGTGGAAATAAAAAGTAGAGATCTCATTGAGATCTATAATTTTCATTAAGACTTCAAAATCAAAATAAATTATATATACAATCTAAGAATTTTTAAGGTAATTAATAATATAAATACATGTGTTTCCTTGATTATATATTTTTTAATAATTTATCTAGTTTTAAGAAGTCTTTATTAACCAATTACACATGAGTCTATTTTTTTATTTTTAAAATTAATAAAAAGGGAAAATAAAATAGAAAAAAAGATTATGCACAAGCAAATTAGGTCTATATGTACGAAGTCACGAGAAGCATTTTTTTATGCTTTTATAATTTTAATTATAATTTTTATATAATTAGTAAAACTCTACTTACTGAAAAGAAATAAAAAAGAAATAAAGAAAAATGTGAGAATATATACACAAAATGACATGTAAAAGACTGGTCACTTGTATAATATACAATAAGTATCAAAACCCAAATTTCACATATGAACTCCAATTTTTTTTGAGTTTGATCTTGCTTTGTAGATTTATTTTTTAATGTAAATTAATTCAGAACTTAGTAAATTTCATAGGAGACTGTCTAGAGGAGATATTTGATTTTTCAATTTTCAATCTTTTCAACTAGGGTTGAGTTTAGTTGTAGCATTTACAAGTTAGTATTTTTTTAACATTTTCATAGATTAATGTTAGTATACACAATGGAGTTTTTTTTCATGCCATCTAGGGTTGATATAAATCTATTGAAAATATGTGAACTTTGTGCCTATATACAAGTTAATATATACGATGTTTTAACTCCTTATTTTTTACTATTTTCGTTGATTTTATTTATTGGAATTTTAGCGTTAATATATAGTACTTTTTTATTGCAAGAGATATTTATGTTATTTTGATGCTTTATGTCGTTTTCTTGTGTTTTTGCTTAAGAATTAAGGATAAAATTATCGTAAAATAAATAAATGAATCACATATTCATCAACTCCCCATTCTTAAACTTTACTAGTACCTTAGCAAACACTTATTTAAGAATAACTGATAAAGAAAATTTTGACAAATTTTCTGACAATGCAAGTGAGAAGAAGACTTTGCAGGTTCGACAACTCGTAAATCTGAGTATTGAATGACACTTACTTGAAAATAACTCAAACTCTCTGGTTTTTAGACTCTCAATATACTATATATATATGATTATGGCATGCGTTTATTAATGCTCAATTGGTATTTCACCCAAGATCCACGTATATGAGGCTTAGTTAAAGACCCAATTTTCAACTCTAGTTTAGAGCCCATCTCATCTCAATCAACCGTCTCTTTAGTTATCAAACTCAAAATGGTATCATCCTAAAGGCCAAGTAAGGAATAAGTTGGGTTGTATCCATATTTTCTCTCGGCACATTATACAAGGGATCAACCGAGTGTCGTACACACAATACACTAATATCATGTAAGGAATATGTTTGTTGATGAATATGTATCTTCTTAGTATCAGATTTTAGCTTGAATGCTTAAGAAAACACCCAATAAATACCCTCCAAAACTAAAAATAAACAAAACAACCTTAAAAATAAATTGAGCTAAATGCATATTATTATCTTGTAATAAGTTCCCTGAAAATAAGAATAAAAGCCGCAAAATAGGGAGTTGAAACCGTGTACATATTCATTTATATACTATACAAATTTCCTATATTTTAAATAATTTTATGTTAATAAATAACATGAAAACCATTCCATTGTGTACATATTACTAATATTAATAAATAAAAGTGTCATAAATACTAGTTTTAATATATATGATAAATTGACCCATACTCTAGTTCAATACACAAAAAGCAGTATAGTTGAATATATTTCTTTTACAGTTTTCCTGTGGACCCATACTCACCTTTAAATTAATGTAGTTAGATACAAAACAAGACCAAATCAAACGGAATGTGGGTTCATATGGGAATTTTAGATTTTAGTTAAATTATCATTTTTAGTTATATTTTTAACATGTTTTAATTTATTTTCATTTAGTGTATTCTTTTAGATATTAATTATAAAAGAATTAAAGCTAAAAAATCATAAAATCAAAGAAAAAAGACCTTTTCTAACATTAGTACTTCTCTTTACACATGTATATAGTTTCATTCCTTTATTTCTTTTTCCATTTTTCTTAACTAATAAAAGTCCAAAAAATATTAACACGTGAATACATATAAAATATTTTATTTAAGTTCCTTTTTTATAATAATAATAATACTTAAATATCAAAGAAAGAAATACAAAACTAGTAAAAATTGCTTCTTTACATATTGATTTTGTTTAAGAATCTGCATCTTTTACACATTTCTTATTTTGATTTTGCAATATTCATGAATAATACAGATCTCATTTAAATATATATATTTTCATGTTTACCATTTTTTATTTTTGTTTGGTCTTTTAATTGTTTTTAATTTTTCTTTCCTTTTTCATTATATTGACTAAAAGTTTCTTAGTTAACGACCCATGTGACCATTTCTCATTGATCTCGTTCCAGCTAGTTAACACTTCTTCGTAGGTCTCTTTCAACATCGAACAATCCTTCCCCATGCCCATTGGGTATCTATTGTATCATCCACTTCGGTTGACTGCCACCTCCCCTTACGACATTCATCTCTCTCTGTATGTGACCCATAGCCAACCATCAACCTCCACTCCTTCGCGATCGACCATATGTCACCATAACATCTCCAAAACCCCAGTTAAGACCTCAATCAACCTCCATTCCATGCCCGCTACTTAACGAATCGGTCAGAATCGAGAAAAGATCTCCGTGAAGAGTGTCTCGGCTTAATTTATATCCTGGGCAAGTTCGGGGTCGAACACAGGGAGGCAAAGGAACAACTTGAGGTTAATTCAAAAAATTAAGATATAGGTTTCCAATGAATTTTTTTATATTTTTTAATGCAAAAAGGATACAAAATGCACAATGCAAAATGCGAGTGGATTAAGAAATTAAGGAAACACACAACAAGGCCAAATTAATTTTAATGTCAAATCAGTTCAATTCAGCCAAATTATATTTTTCCTATAATCCTAATCCAGAGATGAATGCAAAACATATTTTTTCAGAATTTTAGGGGTTAAAATATAACAATGAAAAATGCACACTTTTTATGGATATTTTCACAATTTTTCACACAAACAGTAAGAGAAAATCATGAAAAATTTTACTTGAATATAAACATGATGAAATGAGACTACAACAATTTTTTTAGATTTTTTTGACAAACAATGAAGTTTTTATGGATTTTTAGTAGAAACAGAGTGGCAGTGTGTAATTAATTCCTAATAAATCCACAATTGCAAATTAATCAGAGTGCGAAATATCTCAAAAAGATATTTATACCAACAATGCAGAAGAGTTGAAATTTCGCAAAAAAGATGTATGCGGATTTAATTAAAATCAAACATGAATTTCACTCTATGATTTATTTCAGGCAAAAGACTACTCCACTTTGGATAATTTTTGGATAATAATTCAAACGTATTTCAAGGCATCATCTCACATTTTTGTGGATTTTTTAGAGAAACTATGAGTTAGATATCAATTTAATATTCCAGATTGGGTAAAATATGACTAATTTCAATTAAACAATTTTAGTTTATTACCCACAACTCACAAAAATACAATTAAATTTTTAGATGATAGAAAATGAATTTCTCAACACAAAGACATTTTTTCTTGAATAAAATGACGCAAAGTTGAAGTCCAAATTAAAAATCAAACACAGGGTTGTCTATGCAAATTCAGAAAACAAAGTTACAATGCAAGTTATGTACAGTGACTATTATGAAATTACCAAAACTATAAAGGAATAACATGCAATTTTTATAAAATAAAAAAAAATAAAAATTCACCTTCTTCCTCCTCAGCACGGACAGCTAAGGCACAGGTGTGGCGTCGGCGGCGGCGGCCCAACCGCGGCTGCGCGGGTGGCTGTGCGGAGGAGGAGGGGGGGGGTGTCGGTGCGGCGCAGGACGGTATCATGTAGAATTAATAGAAAAGAGAAAAAGTGGAATACCGGTCAATCGTCTATATATATAGGGAACATAGTTTTTTAATCTAATTAATTTTACACATTTTATTTTATTTTTTTAATTTTTATACGAAACTAAAATATACAAGAATATTAGAAAAAGGTTAAAACAAGGTAAAAAGAGTTCATAAGAGCTCGGTACAAGATACTTATAAGTTTTGAATATAGTTGTAAAATAGGCCTTGAAATTAAATTCCCACAAATGACCCAAACTCAACCTCAATGTATTTTCAAAATTAAGAATACTTTAAATATTGAACTTTAAATGTGAGTTCATGTACATGGAAAATATATTCTTGAAAGTAATCATATTAGAAATAAATGTTCGATTTCTATCAACAACTATGCATGTTAGTATTTTTGTGATATTTTTTTATTTTCTACATATTTATTTTTTGAATTAATGCGAAAAATCAGATCAATTAGAGTTTATATAATAAAACATATGTATGAACATGTACGTATTTATGAGTATATGTACAATAATCTATCCTTTTGAATATTTTTTCTACTTTTGAATGAGTCAATTAATGTTTAGAGCCTTACTCTCTAGGTGAACATCATAAATAGACCTTGTCTATTTATTCTGTTCTTGGCTAGTCTCCACACAAGTACATGCATACAAACTCCTTTCTTTATTTCTTTTTTATTTTCTCTTTCCATATTTTTGTGTGTTTTTGAGTGATAATTCATTATTCTTATATATAAATATGTATTTAACAAGAATACGATATTAATACATGAATACATCTGATTGTTAGGGTGATTAGCTCAATTTGCATATATTAGGCAGATGAAACATGCGTTCATCAACCATTCACCAACACTAGCATAACATGAGCTATTCTTCTCGTGGTTGAGATTGGTTGGATGCTACCACAGACATCCTTCCAAGCGCATCTTATTGATCTACCAACATCAAAAATATTGGTCTTGTGACTTGAGGAAAAACAACTATAATTGGGTTAGGAACTTGCCATGTTGATGATGGGGCTATGGGATTTGGTGGGGAGGAGATCTTGTGCAAGTAGATATGGGGAGGCGATTGAGATGGATGTTGGTGGTATATGACAAATATTTACCATATCCTCATATATATATATATATATATGAGAAAAGGGAAGTTGTTTTAAGTAACAACTAAGATGGCTGTTACACAAGGCATTTTCCCCAATATTTTTTTATTTTTTTCAAAAATTCCACCATGTATATTCATCTACATATCCCTCCTACATGTCATTCAAATTTTGTGAGAAACAAAGACTCCTAAGCCCTCCATCTAGAACAAGTAATTTTTAACGGTCTGAAATTTGCTGTAATCTACCTGTTCTAGATGGAGGGCATAGGAGTCTTCGTTTCTCACGAAATTTGAATGACATGTAGGAGGGATATGTAGATGAATATACATGGTGGGATTTTAAAAAAAATAAAAAAATATTGGGGAAACTACCTTGTGTAACAGCCATCTTGGCTATTACTCAAAACAGTTTCCCCGGCCTCTATATATATATATATGAATGCAAAAAATATGAATTTAGACATGAATATTTACAGAATAACTTAATAGGATAGCTTAAAAATGTATAGAATGATCTACACAAATGAATACACTAAATACAATTATTTCATAACAATTCTATAGCATGATAAAGGAAGTCATAGATGTTAGTTCAAAACAAGTGTAAATAAATCTATGAATGCATTAGTTTATTAAAAGTAGATATACGATTATGATAGTAGATTGACAGTGTAAATGGTGGAGGATTGCATTAGGTAGCCAAGTAAAATAGTTAGAGAAAAATTCTTAAATAATGTTCTCAATTGAGAAAACTATTTAAGAATTTACTTAAGAAAGTCGGATCTTTTCAACATGAACTTGAGACAAGTATCTATCCTATACATTAACCTTATGAAGGATATATATGTATGTATGTATGTATTGTATATATATATATATATATATATATATAGGGCATCATCTTGTGTAAGGATATAGTCTGGGAAGACATTTTTTTTGAATAACATGAGGGTGACATCCCGAGCTGGGATTCACCGATTTAAAAATATATTATAAAAATAAAGAAAGGATTACATTACCCGGAGGTCCAGAACCGATACAATGAATTAGAGAGAGCGATTACATTTTCCGGATAAAATCTTTGATTTTTGAAAATGAGATCATTCCTCCCCGCCCAGATGGCCCAAAGAACCGCGAAAGGTAAAGCGCAATCATCCATGGAGTTGCCCCCTGCCGATCTGACCGCCCTCCAAAAATCCGTAGCACCTCCCGGCGACAACCACGACAGCCCAACCTCTCTCCAAATTGCCTCAGATGTTGGGCACTTAAAGAATAAGTGATCTGTATCTTCCACCTGCTCTCCACATCTGTCACACCGAGTGTCAGGGATGCCAAATAATCTACCCCTCCTCGCTTTATCACACAATCGTCCCCTCCTCAAAAACCAAAGGAAGACTTTTACTCTGCACGGGATCTTGCTAGCCCATATGATCTTCATATCTTGGCATAGGTCTGGATCGATATCTGCTGCAGTCGCCATGAATTCCTTGTACGCCTTCTTCGTGGAGAACTTGCCTCCCACCCACTCGAAATGGTCCCTGCCTTGTGAGATGCAATCCGGCGATGGTATTTCTGACTGTAGTCTGGCTAGCTCCTCTGAACGCTGATTAGAAAGCACTGATACAAACTCCGGAGCCCAAACACCGGATGCTCCATCCTGCACCAAAGAGCACTCCTTCGTTGTCGCAAGTGCGAATAACCTCGGGAACCTGCTGTTTAGCAGACCATCACCCGTCCAATCATCCTTCCAGAATTTAAAACCCTCCCCAGCACCGACCTTCGGTCGCAGCTTTGGCGTCAACAAAGGTAGAACCTCCCGCACTCCGCCCCACAGCGGAGATTCGAACCGCGTTCTTCCTACCTCCAGAGATCCCAGAACACTATAGAGTTCTCGCAAGAGTCTAGCCACCAGAGTCCCCGACTTGCCCCAAATCTGAATAACCCATCTTGCTAACAAGGCCTTATTCATACACCCAACATCCCTAATCCCCAAGCCCCCTTCGCCTTTTGGACGAGTCAACTCCTCCCATCTGACTAAATGCACCCCTGATCTCTGTCGCCTGCCATCAGCCCAAAAAAATCTCCTCATCAAAACTTCAATCTTCTTGCGTACCCCAACTGGCATCAGTCTGGTGGAGAAAAAGAAAATAGGGATTGCCGACAACACATGCTTAAGAAGGATCAACTTTCCCCCTCTAGAAAGAGTGCGTGCCTTCCACCCATCCAATCTTTTTTCCATTCTCTGTAGAACCACGTCCCAGTGTGATTTTTTGAGTTTGCCCGCCGCAAGGGGAAGACCCAAGTACGAAATCGGCAACTCGCCTAATGGACACTCCAGTATTTCTGCCATTCTGCCGCTTTCTTCAACCTCCATCCCAAAGGGGATCACAACCGACTTTAACCTGTTAATTAGAAGTCCCGAAAGACTACTAAAAACCTCCACAATCTGAGCCGCTCTTCTAGTCATATCCTCTGTGCCACCTAAAAAGAGCACTGTATCGTCTGCATATTGTAGAAGTGGCACGGAGATGTCTCTACATCGAAACCCTTCGCACCATCCCTCATCCACTGCCCGCCTAAACAGAACCGCTAAAGCATCCGCAACTAAGACAAATAACATCGGGGCCAATGGACAACCCTGTCGCACGCCCCTTTGGGGTTGAAAGAACCCCCCTCAGGTCTCCCGTTTACCATGATTGTGAAAGAAGCAGTCGTGACACATCTCTTCATCCATGCAATCCACCGATCTGGAAAGCCTTGCCGTCTAAGAGACACCCATAGAAAGTTCCAGTCCACATAGTCGTATGCTTTAGCGTAATCAATCTTCCACATCAGTCCTTTCTTCTTTTCCCGCTTCCATTGAAGGCAAATCTCAGAAGCCATAATCAGACCATCAACCATCTGTCGACCAGGTATGAACGCCGACTGTCCCTGTAGAACCACCGAGCCAAGGATGCCCTTAAGTCTATTTGCCAGAACCTTTGCCACAATCAAGTAAATTGCATTTGACAACGCAATTGGCCTATAATCTTCCACTCTCAACGGATGCCCTTTCTTGGGGAGGAGGACAAGTAGCGCCCTGTTGACTTTCTCGAAGCCCCGGTTCCCTTCCCTGAATTCATTGATCTCCGCAAGAACATCCTCCTTCAACATATCCCAGAACTCCTTGTAAAAGAAAACTGGAAACCCATCAGGACCAGGGGCGCCATCCACATTCAGCCCCCAAACCGCCTTTTTAACCAACATGTCTGCTTTAAGGTTTAGCTTTGAGTCCATTCATTTTTTACTTTGATTATGGATGAGTTGACTAGTCACATTCATGATGACATACATTGATATATATTGTTCGTCGATTATATTGTGTTGATTGATGAGACTAGAGATGGTATAAATGAGAAGCTTCAGATTTGGAGATATTTTTTAAAGACCAAAGGATTTCGTATAAGTAAGGCTAGTACTAAATGTATGGAGTGCACATTTAGCAGAAGCAATAGTGAAGGAATTGAGGTGAAGATTAGAGAAAATAACATTCAGAAGAAAGATTCTTTTATATACTTGTGATCTATTTTGCAACATGATTGGTGAAATCGATGTAGATGTCACTTAGAATAAATGTAGGTTGCCTAAAGGGGAGAGAAGTATCTATTGTTTTATGTGATAATAAATTTCTTGGAAAATCAAAGGAAAGTATTACAACGCAACCGTCAAACCTGTTATGCTTTACGGATCGGGATCTCGGCCTATGAACCATACACATGTGCAAAGAATAATATGAGCAGAAATGAAAATTCTAAGGTGGATATGTGATCATACATGAAAAGATCGGGTTCAGAATGATGTGATCAGGAGGAAAGTTGGTGTAGATCCGATAGAGGATAAAATGCGAGAAAATTGCTTAAGAGGGTTAGACCACTTGTCAAGGTGAACGAACGACACACTTGTTAGACGATGCGAGATTTGAGATGTTGAGCTGGCTAAAAGTGTGTGGGGAAGGCCCAAGAAGTGTGTTGGAATGAGACTATCTGCAGGGATCTTAGTCAATTGGATCTAAGCATGAGAATGACCCAAGATAGATCTGAATGGAGACAAAGAATCCGTGGAGCTGACCCTACTTAATGTAAAAAATATTTTGTTGTTGTTGTGATATACGAATAAAGCGAAATCCCCATACATATTTATTTTAAAGCCAATACGGATACGAATGCCAAAGTCTATTTAAAATAATACAGTAGTAAATTCATGCCATTTCATCCATACTTGGGAGCGGTGGGCGGGGGAGTACTCGGGTGTCTTATTCTTTATGGTAAATCTACCCCCTGCTCTATAGATGCATTCTTAGGTTGGAATTAGTTGTATGGACCGCACAATTCTTTGCTATAAACATGCCTTATGAGCTCAGATTTCGCAGCTGTGAGGTGGGATGAAGTAAGCGTACTGTTTGTATCACATTAACTTTTTACAGTCGCATGAAGCCATACCACGAGTCTATTAACTGACCGAGGAGGGTATGAGCCTAACAAACTTATACCTTATTAATTTACCAAGACGCGTTTTCATCTGAGGCCGAATGTTGGGAGTCCTATCTTTTGCTCTTTCAAATTTTCAATTCCTCGCGTACACGTTTTCCATCCGCGGTTGTCGTGATATAAAAAAATGGGACGCCGGAATCCGGATAGCGACAACGTCACGGTGCCGTATTGGAAACCAATTGTTGCAGGAGAAAGTGCGGCAGCGAAGCGGAGGACGTGTGCGGTGGAGAGAACGCCACGCCTTCTCCTTCCGCCGGTATGGGAGGAAGTGCTTGTTGACGATGCTAACCCCACACGTCATTCCTTCCTTTCCTTTGCTCCCCCATCCCCGATGACCGATCCTTCCTCCCATTCGTTCCGTCGTGTCTCAGGTGTGCATGCCATGACTTGTTTTGGTTCCACGACAACGACCTCAGTGGGAAAGAAGAATGTGCTTAGTGGGTTTTAGGGGATTAGGATGACAAGAGTTATTTACACCGATGGTAACCATCCATGTCATATGGGAGTCTACCGTAAGCTTTCTCTAACTGATTCATCCAGTATTCTTTTGAGACTGATCCTCTGCCGTAGTGCAGCACATGCTGTATTCGTGCCGTCCGATGGGGATCGGACGGTCTTCATAGGAGGACGGGGATGGCCAGTTCCCTATGAGAGCCGTCCGATGTCCATCGGACGTCTCCTGCGAGTACAACACACGCGATCCACTCCTTTCTTTTCAAACAGCAAATTGTCATTAGAAAATACCGACCTCATATGTTAATCTCATTATAATAGAATAAATCAACATAAACAAATAATTTAAAAGCTCGCTACAAAATAGGCCGCTTGTAGTTAAGGGATGTTTAGCTTTTTGATAATGAAATTTATATCGTTGCGAGTTGGACAACCGATGTTTTTTTTTCAAAAAAAATGTTGAATATATATGGAATTAGCTTAGAAACCAACATAAGTACTTACTTAAAATAAATATATTGTAGCAATGATATGTGTAATACACAATCTTTTCCCAAAAGTAGGTAGTTAAACAATTGTAGCATTAATGTTTTCATTGGCACTACTCTTGCCTTTTAGAATTTGTTGCATACGAAATTGTAATTATTTTGTAGCTAACATATCTTCTGGTTCGTGACAACTAAAAGTTGGTTGAAAAAAGGAAAACAATCTAAACTCTACTATATTAATTTATTGTTCTTTTATCTGATTTTAAATTCATAGCAATGAATTGTATTAGTTGCCAAAGTTAATGATGCAATTTGAAATTCGAAATGAATTTGTTGCTATTGATGAATAATACAATAACGATTATTTGCTACCTTATGATTTTTTTCTTTAACAAGGTAGCGGTATTAGTCATATTTTAAAGAAAATAATAACACTTGACCTTAAATAACACATTCCTTGCGAGTTTCAAATTGAAATATAGATTTTGCTTAAAAAGTATTCGGTTGTATACACTTACTATGGATGGTATAAAAATAATTTTCTAAAACACATTTACTATGAATCTTTTTTGTTGTTATGTTGAAAAAAGAAGTTTCCGATCATCCTAGCTCTAACCATAGACAAGGTATAGAGATGATTTCGATGATGGAGGTGTCCCTCGAGGTACTTGTCAAGGAAACAACAAGAGATGGATCATTATTTGAGTTGATCCTTATTTCATCCAACAATCATAGCTGCAACTCAACCCTACGTATCATTCGAACCGAATCCGACGCTCCATGAGCCACAAAATTCCGACTTCATTGTCATAGATGCACAATATGAGATCTACATTTCCTTTCTTTACGAACAAAAGATTTGTACTTAAAGAGTTGTCATCTATATAAATATGCATATATGTATGATTTCATGTTATTTATCGCATTACATGTTGTTTACACTCTTGAGCATCATGTTATTGGGGTCACAAAATGTTAATTACGTAGAAATGTTTATTTATCCCTTATATATAGAACTCATTTTAGTAGTTGTCCATGAACCATACTTTTGAGAGGCTGCCCAAAAGCTACGATGGTGTGCAACTAATAAGAAAAGCATCATGCAAACAATTATTTCATGTCAATGCTAAGTACCCGAAATAAGGTTTGATCATCTTAGGAGGACATTGGAGTCCCCCATGGAGATTAATGTGTAGAGAAAAGGGTGTAGGGTGACCACAACATCTAAAAGGGATTGTTTTTTCCAAACTCAAATGGGAGACCAATCCATAAATGTTGCAAAGTAAGAATGTATATCCCTTTGCCAACTGATGAATAGAGGTAAATCATGATCTGAAAAAGACATGCATTCTAGCTCAAGGGTGTTCCTCCCAATTAATATGGCCCATTATTTTGTTAAAGGGTTAGGATGCCATGCCAACCTATCAAAGCCTTGTAGAGAGCTCAAAGGGATTTGACTTGTGATGCATTTTTCATAAGAATATATATGTGAATTTTTTCTCGAATTCTTATATGTGGATCTTTTCCAATCGCCCCAGTCCTCTAATGTTCTAACATAGGATATTTAGATCCATTCCCTAGAGACTAAGTGCTTGTCCTCTATGATATGTTAATCAAAGTTAATATGATTTAATCCCTGGAAAACCGCTAAACAACTATGTTATATAATTCTCGTTATAGTACACCCGCTTAACAATCAATCAAAACTAAGTCGAATATCTCTATGAAGATGACTTATATCTTGGATAAGTCTAGGGTCGAACTCAGGTACATGAGCTCTCAATCCAATTAATTAAGTTATAAATATCAATATTAGGTGATTAACTATGTTAACTAGGTCAAAATGAATAATGCAATGCAATACACAACAAAATGAAACAAGATGCATTTTTTATTTCATTTTATACATGTGTTAAATAAATCACACAATGCAACATAATGTACTAAAATATTTATAGAAGACATATGCTCCTTAATTAAATAATTCGAAAAATATGTTTGACTTAAATCATGGATCACTTCATGAATTTAAATAAAGCAAGATTAAGTGTATGGAATTTCATACATAAATAATAGAATCAATATTTTCATAATTAATTAGATAAAATATACATATTAAATCAGGGAATAATCATGCCATATCATAGAAAATTGAATAAGTTTCATATTGAAAGTGAAATCAAGTCAAATGGAGTTCATATGCTCGAGTTATGACATAAAAGATCTGGTGGCATAACATTAATAAAACATAAATAACTAATCACAAAAGCATCACAAATAAATCTCGGAAAGGACCTAAATACAAATAAAAAACCTGTTGGTTCTTATCTTTATCTATATTTCAGATGTGAGGGTATAAGTGCAATATTGAACACACGACGGACTAGGGGTGCAAAATATTTAGGTGGAGTACGTGAGTCACACGCTTGAGGACTAATATGTGTTTCTAAAGAAGTGAAAGGATGAAGCTATAAATTCTCCAGGATGTCATACGCAAGGCACGTGGACACACTGGCTCGGATCAACGCTCTAGTTCGGCACTGCACGTCTTTGTATGGGTATTCATCTTCGGCTCAGGCTAGTCCAAAGCTATCATCTCGGGTTCATCAACATGCCTCTCTCCTGAGCCGTTGGATCGACCCCAATTGGGCATGATCCAACGATACATGTATGTGCTCTCATCCTCCTCGTCCTCCATGCTGCGATGGAGTAGCTTGGGCTCCGTCGTGCCCAAGCGTGCTCCTCCATGCTGCTGCACTCCACCTGAAGGTTGAGGAAGCAACCTGGATGGATGGTTAAGAACGTGGTTGCTCAGAGAAGGTCTGGAGGTGTCTGGTTCATCCTGACGATGTTGGTCCATTAGAGGCAAAGCTTCAGATCAGATCTCCAACCAACTCTCCGTCCATTGAAGATGAAATCACATGCAAACATTAGGATACATCTGAAGCACAATAAGGTGTTTGCGTGCAGTCAGTGAAGTGAAGTGGCAAGACATGAAGTGTACGAGTGATGGCTCAGTTGGGTTCTCCTCCTTGTTATCGGAGAAGAAGGGGATGGTGTAAAGGGAGGTCTTGGAGAAAGGAAGAAGTGATTGGCTCCTCCGACGTGCATCTTAAATGCAAGATGAAGGTCGGGTTCTTGTCTGATTTGGGTAAAAACCTATGTACAACCTAGAACTTTGTTACTCGGGGTTTCATCAGGTCACCGGGATGGAGGCAGTGGCTTGGGAGCAGTGGTCGGAGCATCAGGTCGTCGTTTCACACTCGGGAGCAACGTCAGGAAGCTCTTCGGCAGTGCTAGGGCCGAGGTCATGCCCTATCGAGCAAGGCTCTACACTAGAGTAGAGCTCCATTAGGACTCCATCGAATCTCCATCTCCCTATCACGAAGAGGAGAGACATGCTAGGAGGCTTCTCACGTAAGGGTAGACCTGACCAAAATTGGTCAGTTGTCGGGTATTTAACGAAAAAGGGAGACAGTTTCCAGATGGTTTGCAATGAAGTTCCAACCATTGTACGTTGGTGTAGGTTAGAGGAAGATGAGAGTTAGAGGTCAAGTGTGAGACATGGTAGTTAGATCCATGTCGTGGGGTGGTCAGTTGGTCAGGAGGTTAGTCGAGGAGGTTGGCGAAAATGGACGAAGTTGGGTGGTTGGCGAAGCATGCTGTCACTTGGGAGGTATGGGTGGAGGTTGAAGATGAGGGCTCTATTGTTTGATCATTTGATCAGACGGTTGATAATTAGGTGGAAGCAAGCGGTGGGTATCACTCTGATTAAACTTATTAGAGTGTCCAGATATGGAACGGAAGAGATGGAGTCTTAGTCATCTGATCTAAATTATCTATGGCCTACATTGAGGGCAACAGAGATTGAAGATGCGGGTCACGCGACACAATCAGAGAGAGCCACATGGCCCATTGAGAATTCAAGAAATTCAAAAATAAAATAGTTATAAATGTCAAATCAAAAAAATATTCAACATGAAAATTGTTGATCTTTTCAAGATCTACAATCTTCATGCAGAACTCAAAGTTAAATTACATCACATATACATAGATACATTTTTGAAAGTATTTTTAAGGTATTAAGAATATTTATTTTATTTTCTTTTGTTATTTTTTTGATTTTTTGATCAATGAGTAATGTTATATTAAATATATACTATATTAAACTAATTTTATTTGATTTTTAATAACAAGAAAATACATAAAATAATGGGTATGATAATATAATTAATTGTGTTCAATTAATTAGTGTTAAATAATTAAAGAATGTTATTTGTTAAATTAAATTAATAGTTAATTAATGTTATTGAATTTCTTAGTGTCTAACCTAATTGCCTTATTCTGAGTTGACTCTTGGATAGGAAACTAATTTGTGATCTAACATTGTGCACTTAGTTTAACTCAGACAAGGTGTTGGAAGATTGTGCATTGAAGACTTGCCAAGAAAGTAGGGTTAAGTAAGAAAATAATCAAAGGTTGTTGTGACCCAAATCACACGGCACGGTCAACGAGAAAAATAAACCACTCAAAGATAAATCAACTAAATGTAAGCGGTCTTGCTATATTATTTACCTCGTATAGGGACTAGGGTCGAACACAAGGAGTACGATTTTAAAAACTCAATAGTCAAAGTTTGAGAAGAAACATATTTTTGTGGTTTTTAATTTTCTCAAAATTTTTTTAATTTTCAATAAAAGTCAAATAAGCACAAGGAATAAAAGACACACACCACAATCTTTTTGTAATTTTTAAGATAACAAAAAATAATCAAAAAAATATAGTAAAAATGTTTTTGGTTTTTAGATTTTAAAATATTTTTGATATTTTTTGTGACTTTTTCAGATGTTTTTGTGAATTTCTAAAAATCAAACAAAGCTAAAAATACAAAACAGTGCACAACCAGGAATAATTTACAAATTAAAAATACACAAAATACCCAAAATTCCTAGATGATAATTTTATGATAAAATAGAAACAAAACTACAATCGGAAACTGAAAACACAATTTTTGGATTTTCTTTGATTTTATATAATTTGTATAATATTTTGTGTATTTTATAATTTTTAAGATTTTTATAAAGATTTTTCAAATAAAAATGATACTGGAAGTAAAACACAACAAAATACACCTTCAGAAATTTTTGCGGAATTTTTGAGACATTTTTCAATTTTTTATAATGTTTATAACTCAAACAGGATACTTTTTAGGGTTTTTTGGATTTTTTTTAATAATATAAAATGCAACCAAATTAACACGAAAATTATCCAAAAAAACTACATAGTGGGAGCTAAAGGTAATTTCTAGAGTTAATTTAATATTTATTATGTCCAGTAAAAGACAAGGAGTTAAATCCAGTTCATAGGGACCCAAACATAATTATTTTAACTTTGAAGACCAAACAAATAACAAACTAATAAAGCACCTGGCCAAATATGCAATTAATCCAAACAAAGCACAGACAACAAGTGATCCATGCTTACAAGGGTATATATGTAATTTATCAAAACTTAACATTCATTCAATAACCAACGGAATGTTCAAGGCACAAGCTGCAAATAACTCAGCAAAGCACGTGGGGACACACATGTCGTAGACTCGGAAGGATTATAATGCAAATATGAATAATATAAGGGCCAACTACAAATGTTTTTAACTATTTATTACATTTCTAGGACTAAACAGAAATAACATAAAAGACTGGGTAGAAACTGATATTTACCCTTACAGACATGTGGCGTGCGCTCGTGGAGGTGGATGGCTTTGATATTCCCCTGAAAAGCAATCTGACAGCTCTGCTCTTGTCAGGGACGTACTGTTAGATGAAGCTCAGGATCCGATCAGACCTTTAAAAAATCGAGCATGGGTGCATGGTCCTGATCAGATCTGGGGGACCTCTCCTTATCGAGTGGCAGAGAACGGTCCTGGACAAACTCGGCCTAGGCAGACTTCGCCAGAGCGTAGTCATTGCTCTGATGAAGTCACTGAGAAGTCCAACATAGCCGTGAGAGTGCTCTGCATCAAGTGGGATGCTCCGACGGAAGAGAGGATGGTCGGATTGGCATGGCGACGATGGTACTCCTAGAGCTTCTCAACCAGAGCAGATGGGGTCTCAAATGGGTCTCCTCGCACGAGCAAGCACCTGCAAGGGATAAAGCGACTCGGAGGCGTGGCTCAGGTCGAGTTATTGCTTGGTAAAATAGGGGAAGTGATGAGGAACAAGATTCGACCTCCCACAAGAATGGAGGAGGGAGGTCTCGGCCTTAATCTCTCTCTGATGAGCGAGCCTAGGGGAAAAGGTTGCGTTGGAAGATGAAGGGTGAGTGGGCGATTTGATCTGTGCGGATAAATGGGTGCTGCAGAGCTCCAAACAACTGGTCGGAGCTGAGGAACTGGCGGCAGTGAAAATGGAAAAAGTGAAGTGGAAAGGGAAATGCGTGCGATAAGGATGCTACCTGAGGACCCTGATGAACTCAGAAGCTCCAGACGAAGCGAAAGAGGAGGTTATAACCTCAACCAGGTTGCGACTGACCAAGGAGGCTTCTCGCGGTGGCTTTCCGGCAGCGTGACTTGAGTGTCGTCAATCCAACACCAACCTGAGCTCCGAAGGTGTCCAGGCAGCTGTCACTCAATTAGAGGTGGCTTGGGGGCAGAAGGGTGGCGAGGTACGAGCTCAGGAGCTAGAGGAGCGGAAGAGAGGATTTATAGGAACGCATCAGGGTCTGGAAAGATCAGATGATAGGGCGAAACCCTAGGAAGATCTAATCCTCCCTAGTGATCCGCAAGGGTCACGGATCCTAGGAGAGGAACCAGGTGCTAGAAACGAGGCCAAAGGACATCGGAGTCCGGTGCTAAAAATGAGAGAAAAAGCTCCGGCGAGACACGTGCGGACCCAACCCTGCTATGGGAAACGGTTGACCAGCGATCAACAATCTTATGTGGAACAATCAGGAATTAGGATTCATAATATAAAAGAAAATTAAATATAAAATAATAAATGATTTTAAATTAAAAAGTATATAAAATAAACAAATTGTTTATTATTTTATAAGATATTTTCTTTGATTTTTAATTATTTTTTTATGAAAATAGAATAAGGTTTATAAAGTATAATGTATTATATACATGTATAATATATCTATGTATTATGTACAGATATTTTTATTTTATTATTTTTGCTAAATTTCTTTTTTTATATTTTATTTATTTACACAATAATTTTAGGAATACAAAATGATTTTTATTTGATTTTTATAAATTAGTTACAATTGTAAAATAAATAGGTCGTTATTATATACATGTGTCTTTTGTACAAGGAATTGTTTATTTTATTTTTATTTTTAGTTTTTTTATGATTTTTATTTTATTTTTATATTATTTGTAAGGCTATATACAAGGGTGTTAAAAGAATAAAATATTTATATTTTGTTAAAAATAAATAAATATTTTGTTTAAGTATAGATGATATGTACAATACATAGTGTACCTTATTTCTCTTTACTTATTTTCTTTGCGATCATGTCAAAATTTGACCTTCTCTTGGGGTTGGGTTCACTCTATATTTATTTATTCTAAATATATCCTTCTTTTTCTTTTCTCTTTATTCTTTTATTTTTGAAAAATAGGTGTTAATTATGAGATATTAACGAAGGCATGCAAAATGTTAAGTTATTGTATTTACATGTATTTATAGATGGTTTTGCTAAAAGAAAGAGCTAAAATAAAAGAATAAAGAATAAGAATCCTAGATTCATCATCCTCCTATACTTTACCTTTGCTAGTCTCTTAGCAAACACGTATTTGAAAAAGAAGTGAAAAAGAAGAGAAGAAAAGAAAAAAGAACCAAAGTTGATTATTAAACTTATCTTTATTAAATTGGAGTATGGAGCTCAGTCAGACCTTTGGATTATTAGTTTGGCAGAACCTTATTGAGAAATAGGTTTAAGACTTAGCAACCTCCAAGTTCCATAGTTCTATGGTCAAGACTCCTTAATAACCAGGTCAGAATAAGTCTACATACGTAAAATCTAATGACTATGCATCTTTCCTCGTATTGTGTAAGTGATATGTAGCGCCTCACCTCAGAAATGGCAAAGAAATAACATCCCTCAATAAGGTAACTCTAATCCCCCAGTCTAGCAACTCTTCCCTCGAGGAGCAGGGTATTCCCTTCCAAGTTCAAGTTCAACCAGCTCAAGAAGAGGGGAAACAAGAGAATGGACTGTGACCAGTGTAGCCATGTATCCCTTTGAGCTTAACCAGTATAGCTAAGTCTACAGCTGTAAGCTTCCATGAGATGAGAAGGTGGAACACATAAGCTTTGCTTTATTCACTATATATACTCCGACATGGATTTTATTTTCACTCAGGCTTGTCCCCTTTTTTGGAGTTTTTCATATTTTTGCACTTTTTTTGATGTGCATATATACAACATATTTACATGGTGCAACATGTACGTAAGGAGTTTTTCTTCTTGAGCCAGTAGACTATCCCTCTTTTGAAGCATTATTGCAACCCACAGACTCCTGTCTTTAGACCTCAATGCCACTAGACCAGGTTGAGGCACACTTCCCTCCCTAGAGGAAGATGAGAGGTTTCAGCTAGAAATAATACCCTCATATGCTACCCCAAGTTAAAGAATCCTTCCTCCTCACCACATCATCCGTGTTGAGCTACGTGTAAGGTGCATGCCCAAGTCAAGTCATTGTCTATAAGAGTCAAGCACGCGCTTTTAAGTGTTCTACTTAGGCTCATCAAGATGACATGTGAATATAGCCTAGTGGACTCAAAGAATTAAGTCTCTATGGACCTGAAAAGTTTAACCCCAAATCCTATAAGGTTCCTCTAAAGTTAAGTGGATTAAGGTCTTAACCAAGCTCCATTTTTCAATTTAATTCCATACTAGTTTAAATGTCAACCATGATTCAGAAGAGTATACATGCACACATTTACAAAATTCCTTTCTTATGGAAATTTTTTCAAAATATGCAAATTTTTATGGAAAATTTTGAATGCAAGAAGGAAAAGATTTGCAAAATATTTTTACAAACATTTACAAAATTTTTTTTTGCAAATATTTTTACAAATATTTTTAAAACTTTTGTACTATATACATAATTTTGATATAAAAATATTTACAAAAATTTTACAATCATGATCATTTTTACAAAATTTTGTACAAAAATAGTTTTATCAGAAGGCTTTTAATAAACATTTATGTAAGAGAAAAATTTAAAATTTTTGTGTTTTTAGCCATATTATTATCACACACAAAGTACGAGTTATGGCTAAAATATATATGCAATATATACGACACCTCCCTATACTTAACTCGAACAATGTCCTTAGAGTGATCAAAGAGCGATGAAAGAAGACATAACTCGTGTTGAGTATAAGGAAGCGAAAAGAATGATATACTACAATGACGAATGAAAGAATCCTAAGTATAGAATCAAAGGAATAGAGGTCGGTGATCCTCCTATACTTAGGATCAAATAATCCTAAGTATAGAAGACTGTAGACAATGGTAAAACCGACGAATAGGATGTACATGCATTACCTCTCCTATACTTAGGGTAAAATATCCCTAAGTATAGGCAGCAAAACAGAGGTAATGAAATCAAATGAATAATCATAGGTCTGATGCCCCCCTATACTTAGGGCAAAGTGAACCTAAGTATAGCATAATCATAAGATGAAGATGGGGTGTTAGACAAAAAGAATGAATATATGGACAGTTTGGATCTATACAACTGCGAAGGCGAAGTGATAATCATGTATGAGATGCAAATGATGTGAGTCATAGATCACATCTCATACAAAATGAATTGGAGAAACATCAATGATCAACGGATCATGATCAAGATATGGCTTCAGGTGCTTACCGTTAACTCGAAAGGTGGAATCAGATGACAACTCAGATATATCAATGCTTCCGTGTTGTGCACCCTTCTGACCAAGTATGGTCCCTTCCATTTGTTTTGTAACTTCCCTTGAAATAATCTCAACCTAGCATCAAATAGCCATACTCTCTGGTTCGGCTCAAACTGTTTATAGCTGATATGAGAATCATGCCATATCTTCACTTTATCCTTATATTGTAGGCTACATGAGAAGGCTTTGCTCCAGGGCTACGAACTCTTCTTTTCTTTGATCTCCTACACTCTTGGGATCCAATAATAGCTTTGTAACTGCCCAAAGTGACTTATGCTTGATTTCCATTGGTAAGTGGCATGGCTTTCCATAAACGAGCTGAAAGGGAGATGTGCCCAAAGGTGTCTTGAAGAAAGTGCTATAGGCTCACAAGACCGAGTCCAAAAGATGTGACCAATCCTTTCGGTCTGGACGGATGACCTTTTGCAATATAGTCTTGATTTCCCTATTCGATACTTCAACAAGACCATTAGTATGAGGGTGATATGGAGTGGCAACTCAATGGTCAATGATGAACTCGTTAGCAAGGGCTCTTACCTTGTCGTTGAATGAGTCCCCTTGTCTGAAATCAAAACTTTAAGTACCTCAAACTGTGAAATAATATTCTTCCTCAAAAATTTACAACAGTCTTAGTATCTGCGGCTCGGGCAGAGATGGACTCAACCCAACGACTAACATAATCCATAACAAGCAGAATGTACTCATATCCCCGACTCTTAGGGAATGGACCCATGAAATCGATGCCCCATGCGTCAAAAACCTCACAGAAATGAATGGGCTGCATCAGCATCATATCACGCTGTCCAGAAGCATTCATCCTTTGACAATCAGTGCACCTCTTCACGAATTCATCTGAATCCTTGAAGAGGGTAGGCCACCAAAGACCGCATTGGAGAACTTTCTGTGTTGTCTGTCTCCCAGAGTGATGTCCTCCTGCCTCAAACTTGTGACAGTAGGTGAGGACGATGTGGTGCTCCTCCTGAGGAAAACACCGACGACAGACACTATCCCCCCTTCATGGTATAGGGTGGTATCCTCCCAATGGTATGGCTTAGCCTTCGCAAGGAAGGTCTCAAGTTGATGTCTGGGCCAACCTTGTGGAATTTTCTTGGCGACAAGATAGTTCACAATGTCAGTGTACCATGGAAGCAAGGTGATAGCATGAATCACCTCATCTGGGAAAGTCTCTGTAATAGGTGTGGTCTGCTCTGAATCCTCAAGATGCTCTAATCGGGAGAGGTGATCCGCCACCACATTCTTGGCTCCAAGTTTATCTTTAATCTTTATATGAAACTCCTAGAGTAGAAGGATACATCTGGTCAATCTGACTTTGGCACCCTTCTTTGCCATGAGGTATCGAATGGCGGTGTGATATATATATAGTCACTCTAGATCCAAGAATGTAAGATCGAAACTTATCCGAAGCAAAGACTATGACTAGCATCTCCTTCTAAGTCACGGTGTAGTTTTGCTGAGCGACATCCAAAGTCTGGCTAGCGTAGTAAATGAAAAACGACAATACATCCTTCCTCTGTCCAAGCACAACCCTTATGGCAAAATCAGAAGCTTCCATCATGATATCGAATGGGAGAGACCAATCGGGTGGCTGAAGGATAGGAGTGATGACACGCCTGAGCACTCGGGTATAAGGTATCTAAATGGGTCGTTGCGACCCAAGCGATCAGACTATGTCAATCAAGAAAAATGAACCACTCAGAAAAGATAAAATCACTCAAAATATGAAAGAGGTCCTGCTATTGGATTAACCTGGTATAGCGACCAGGGTCGAACTCAAGGAGCACGGGTTGTCCTCTCGGCCTACGAAGTAGTAAAAGAAATAAAATTAAAGAAAAAAAACTATTTTTAGTGGTTTTTAATTTATTTTATATTTTTTCGGATTTTTTTAATGTATCAAGAAAATAAGAAAAGTAAACAAGCACACACTTCAACAAATTATTTAAAGCACTAAAAATCAACCAAAAATTCAAACAAAAATATTTTTATGTGTCTTATGATTTTTAATGTTTTTGATGAATTTTTGAGAATTTTCTGATGTTTATTTAATTTTCTAAAAATCAAAAAGTGACTGGAACAAATGGTACTGTCCAGCCGAGCTAAATAGGCCTAGATAAAATATCTAAAAGCCCTAAAATAGCTGGGAGGTAATTTTCCTGTAAAGAAAACAAAATGAGGAAAATTTAGGCACCAATTTTATTGTTTTTGGATTTTTAATTTAATTATTAGAATTTTTATAAGTTTTTAAGAGTTTTTAAGTTTTTAGTGATTTTCAGTAATGAAAAATAGCCAAAATTGGCTAGAAAATCAAACTAAGCAAAATAGACAGTAGACAATTTTTTTGTAATTTTTAGACACTATTTACTATTTTTTTATGATTTTTAAAGTTAGACAGTAGCAAAATTAAAGGTTTTTGATTTTTTAAAAATATCAATCGAAATCAAAAATGTCCTAAAAAATCCACAAAAATTTTACACCATGGCAGGAGCCATGTATCCAATTTTCGTTGGATTTGGAAGTGATTTGCTATTTTAATCAAAAATAAAGAAGGGGCACTGTGCACAGGGACCAAAGTGCAAATACCCAAGAGTCTGGGGGGTCTGCTGCAATTTTCCCAGCTAAACACGTGCCACGCGCGTGCCTGGGGCACTCAGGGACCCAAATGTAACGAAAATAAGTCCCGAGGACTTATTGGTAACAGGTACCAAAAGTCCAGGGGACTATTCGCAAAATACCCAACATATCACGCACATGTTGAAAAATATCACGCACAGGGGTATAAATGCATATAGATAAAAACTTTCATTCATTCAAGAACAGCCAGAACTATAGGGGCATCTATTGCAAATAAACCAGACAAACACGTGACGAAGCACGTGGCATACAACGCACAGGGGTATAAATGCAAGGAAAATAAAGTACGGGGTCCTCTATGCAAATAAACCTAAAACTAAACAACTAACTTCAATATTTACAGGACTAAAATGAAATAAAAGAGAAGACAGGGCCTAAGGGTTAATTACCCTTTATTACTCGGAGCAGCTGGATGGATGCCACGTGTCTGATCGAGCGGTCAAGGGCGACTGGGGGTCCAACGTTGCTCTCCTCGGTATCATCCAATGGTGGGGGTTAGTCCACGTGGTGCATCGGACGGTGTCAGGCGCAGATGGCTAACCCTCGAGCCTCGGATGGTCCAGATCTCTCCTTCTTTTGATCGAACGATGATGGCTTCTCCAACACGGACGGTTCAGATGAACCTGGAGCGAGAGGGACGATCGGACGACTTCTGAAGGTCGTGGAAGAACAGGTGGCCGGCGAACTTCGTCGGCCTCGTGAGTGCGCTCATGACCTCCTCTGCTGCGTCTGAGGATCGGAGAAGCTCCGGCGTGATGGTGCGCAGCTACTGATGCCCTCCGATGGCCCAGCCGAGCTCTGGAGAGCTCCGGCGAGGTCAGCGGAGGTGAGGCTCCTGGCATGAATGACCAAAGCCCTCAGATGGGCTTGGTAGCACCTGCAAAGATCACCAAGAGACTCGTGGGTCGAGGGCAAAATGCCTCGACCCGGTTAGGCATAGCGACGGTGAACTGTAGGTCGGAACGGTGAGCTCCGGCGAAGGGGGTAGACGGAGGAGCTCGACTCCCAGCTCCTGTGCGAGCTGGGTTGAGTGGATGGGTGAAGAAGGTGCGTCGGAGAGAGGCGGATGCGATGGTCGATTCCGAATGATCGAAAGGGGTGATGGAGTGGTCGGAATCAAAGATGGACGGCGGCGGCGCGATTTGGGCGTAAATGGAAATCAGCGAAAAATAAGGACCTACAAGGTTACCTGGGTGGTCGAAGAGACTGGGGAGGAGCTGGGGAAGCTCCTGGTCGTCGCCTCGAGGAGCGTCTCCCTCTGAGGCTCAAGCTCCAGCTGATGGCGGAGCGACGACGGCGTAGCTCGCCGGATCGATGGTTTCTCCTCCTCTCCTCGCTTCGACAGGTCGAGGCGCAAGCTGTCACTCTCGCAGACTCTCTGGAGCTCACAGGTGAAGGATTCGAATGGCCAAAGATGGAGCATTAGGGTGGCGGAGCTCGAGCTAAATATGGGCGAGGGTCCGGGAAGATGAGGTCGGGTAGGGCGTGGAAGCGCGCGGATCCCGAGGGTGCAGCTCCGGCGAGGGTGTCGGGTGAATCGCGAAGAAGTCGGACCCGGGGTTTGGGTGAATGGGATCCGGGTTTAATCGCTAAAAATCTGAGAAGCGGGCTTACCCGCTAAGAACCGTGCAAAGTGGTCCTGGGGGGGGGGGTAGTTGACCGGGCGGTCAACATCCCCAGGACCCAATAGAAATCGGCCACGTGGCTGGATCTTGAAGTGAAAATTAAGGGTAGCTAGGGGCCGATTTAGCAAAAACTCAAAACACAAAATATTTTTCTTTTATTTTTTCTATTTTTTAGTGATTTTTAATTAATTTTTAGAAATAAAACTAAGGTATATACATAGTATGTACTATATTGGTATATGTACACTATTAGGGTTTTTGATTTTTGATTCTTAAATTATTTTTTTGTATAATTTTATCCCTATTTTATATTTTATTTATTTTTATTATAAAATAAGGAATAAAAAGGTACTTTTATTTTATTATTTATATACATAAGTAAAATAAATATGTATGTACGTTTATATACATGGTATATGTACAATGTATTTTTGTATTTTTAATTTTGCTATTTTTATTTTGTTTTTGTTTTAATTGTTCTTATTTTATTTATTTACATTATATAACATAGAATATTTACAAAAATTTTGGAAATTAATAAATATATAAGAGTTGTTTATGTTCATGATGAAGGTGGTATTTTTGTTCTTTTTTATTTTTATCTTTTTTCTTTTGTTTTTATACTTCTAAATATATATACAAGTATTTACAAGCATAATTTAAGCTATTTTTGTTGAGGAAAATATTTTTATTTATTTACATAAATATGTACACACATGAGCCCTTATCTCCCTCTACTTTGTCTTTTATGCGGTCAGGCCCATGCTGAGCCCTCCCTTGGGTTAGGTTGCTCAATATTTATTCTAAATATTTTCCTCTTTTTCTTTTTAATCTTTATTCTTTTATTTTTGCACAAAAACATGCTAATTATAAGTTTTTACACAATGCATGCTTTTGGTAATTATTTCTATTTACACATATCTACATGCATTTGCAAAGGTTTTTGTAGCTAAAATATAAGAATAAAGAGTGATGAATGGGTATTCATCACCCCCCTATACTTAACTTTTCTAGTCCCTTAGCAAACACTTATTTGAAAAAGAAGTGAAAAAGAAAGAAAGAAAAAGAAGAAGAGGATGTACATGGATCAAGGTTGATTATTAAACTTGCCTTTATTAAATTGGGGTATGGAGCTCGATCAGATCTTTGGATTATTGATGTGTCGGGACCTTATTTGGACTTAAGTCTAAAACTCAACAGCCTCTAAGTTCCACTAATCTGTAACCAAGACTCCTCAATGCTCCAGATCAGAACAAGTCATCAATCACAAACCCTGAAGACCATGAATCTTTTCGTCCTGTGAAAGTGAGGTCTAAGCTCTCCACCTCAGAAATGGCAACTTGACAACCCTCCCCAACAAGGTAACTCTATGACCTCAATCTGGCCACTCTTTCCTCGAGGAGCGGGGTATTCCCTTCTAAGTTCAAGTTCAACCGGCTCAAGAAGAGGAGGAAGAAGAGAATGGGTCAAGGCCAGTGTAGCCAAGCACCCTTGGGAGCTTGACCAGTGTAGCCAAGTCTCCCTGTTGCAAGCTACATCAGGTGGATCATGAAACCAAGCTTTGCTTATTGCACTCTATATACATACTCCGGTGGGATTATCATTTTCTATCAGACCCACCACTTTTTTGGAGTTATTTTCATTTTGCACATTTTTTTTCAAGTGCATCTGTACAACATATACATGTGCAACATATATACAAGGAGTTTTTCCTCTTGAGCCAGTAGACTATCCCTCTTTTGAAGCTTTATTGCAACCCACAACTCCCGTCGTTAGACCTCATGGCAACCAGACCAAGTTGAGACACACTTCCTTCACTAAAAGAAGAAGAGAGGTTCCGCCTAGAAGTACTACCCTCATATGCTACCCCAAGTCAAGGAAGACTGCCTCCTCACCACCTCATCCGTAGAGAGCTCGGTGCATAGTACTGGTGTCCAAGTAAAGCCATAATCTATATGAGTCATGTGTTGTTGTTAAGTGCTCTACTTAGGCTCATTGAGATGACATGTGATCATAGCCTAGTGGACTCAAAGAATTAAGTCACCATGGACCTGAAAAGCCTTAAACCTAAGCCCTATAAGGTTCCTCTTAGAAATTAGGTGGATTAAGAACTTATTCAAGCTCCATTTCTCAATTTGATTTCAGGCTAGTTTAAATGTCAACTATCATCCAGAAAAACTATATACATATGTACAAAAGATGCTATTTACACACATTTTACAATCATGCAAAATTTTTGAAAAATGTTTTGAAATCATGTATGGATGATGCATGAAGTGCAAGTTTTGCAAAAAGATATTTACACACATTTACACAAGATTTTTGCAAACTTTTGATTTTCAAAACATTTTGGAAAAATTTTGTACTATATACATAATTTTGATAAGAAAATATTTACACAAGCTTTACACAAAAGGTTTTTGAAATCATTTTTACAAAAATAATTTGTACACTAGCTATTTATGTGCAAATAAAAGACTGTTTCTGTACATGAAAATTTTTTAATTTTTGTGATTTTTAGCCATTTTATTTATTAACACACTCACACAAAGTACGAGTTATGGCTAAAGTATATATGAAATATATACACCCCCCCATACTTAGCTCGAACGATGTCCTCAGAGTCAAGAGCGATTAAGAAGACATAACTCGTGCTAGGTATAGGGAAGTGAAAAGAAGGGCTATATACAAGGAAGAATGAAATGAAAAGTCAAGAGGGTCTCGGGTCTTCCCCCTATACTTAGGATTAAATAATCCTAAGTATAGCAGGCTGTACACTAAGGGGAAAATCGAGTGGAGAATGTACAGGGTCTACCCCCCCTATACTTAGGGTGAAAGATCCCTAAGTATAGGCAGCAAAACAGGGGTAGGCAGAAACAAAAGAAATACCCAAACGGTCTCACATCCCCCCTATACTTAGGGTAAAGTGCACCCTAAGTATAGCATAATCACAAGATGGAGAAAGGGATGTGGGACTAAAGAATGTAGTGATATGGACATCTGGATCTATACAAGGCGGAAGATCAGTGAAACTCAGGCGTGAGATGCATTAGATGTGAGTCAAAGACCACATCTCACGCAAAATGAATAGGGGCAAGATCAGCGACCCGCGGCTCATGATCTAGAAATGGTTTGAGCCGCTGGCCGTTCACTCGAAAGGTACTCTCAGAAGACAACTCAGATATGTCAATGCTACCGTTGTCGTGTACCTTTCTGACCAAGTAGGGTCCCTTCCATTTGCTCTGTAGCTTCCCTGGAAATAGACATAGCCTCGCATCAAACAGCCATACTCTCTGTCCAATCTCAAAATGCTTGTGGCTGATATGAGAATCATGCCACTCCTTCACTTTCTCCTTATACTGTAGGCTGTTTGAGAAAGCTGTATCTCTAAGCTCCTCCAGGGCGGCTAACTCTGCCCTCCTCTGGTCTCCCATACCATCTGGATCCATAATAATATCTGTGATTGCCCAAAGTGACTTGTGCCTCAACTCAACAGGTAAATGGCACGGCTTGCCATATACGAGGCGAAAGGAAGATGTGCCCAATGGTGTCTTGAAAGACGTCCTATATGCCCACAAGACCGAGTCCAAAAGCTGTGACCAATCCTTTCGGTCAGGACGGACGACTTTCTGTAATATAGTCTTGATCTCCCTATTTGACACCTCGGCTAGACCATTCGTCTGTGGATGGTAAGGTGTAGCAACACGGTGGTCTATACCGAACTCGCTAGCAAGGGCCTTCACCTGGTCGTTGATGAAATGAGACCCCCCATCAGAAATCAAAACTCGTGGAACCCCGAACCGCGTGATGATGTGCTTCCTCAAAAATCTGCAAACTGTCCTCGCATCAGCGGCTCGGGCGGGGATAGCCTCAACCCAACGACTAACATAATCTACGGCCAATAGAATGTACTCAAATCCCTGACTCTTAGGGAATGGACCCATGAAATCGATGCCCCATGCGTCAAAAACCTCACAGAAGTGAATGGGCTGCATCGGCATCATATCACGCTGTCCGCAAGTGCCCATCCTCTGACAGTCAGTACACCTTTTCACGAACTCATCAGAGTCCTTGAAGAGGGTAGGCCACCACAAGCCGGATTGGAGCACCTTCTGTGCCGTTCTCCTCCCAGAATGATGTCCTCCTGCCTCAAGCTTGTGGCAGTAAGTGAGGACGCTATGGTGTTCCTCCTGAGGAATACACCGACGCCAGACGCTATCCCCTCCTTCGTGGTAAAGGATGGGATCCTCCCAGTGGTAGGACTTGACCTTCGCAAGGAAGGTTTCAAGTCTCTGCCTGGGCCAATCTTGTGGGACTTTCCCAGCAACGAGAAAGTTCACAATATCGGCATACCATGGGAGTGAGGCGATAGCAAGGATCGCCTCATCTGGGAAGGTATCACAAATGGGATCAATCTGCTCGGACTCCTCAGGCTGCTCTAGACGGGAGAGATGATCCGCCACCACATTCTTGACTCCAGGCTTATCCTTGATCTCAATGTCGAACTCCTGGAGTAGAAGGATCCATCTAGTAAGTCTGGCCTTGGCATCCTTCTTTGCCATGAGGTACCTGATGGCGGTGTGATCTGTGTACAAAGTCACTCTAGATCCAATGATATAAGATCGAAACTTATCTAGGGCGAACACTACGGCTAGCATCTCCTTCTCTGTGACCGTGTAATTCCGCTGAGCGGAATCCAATGTGCGGCTAGCGTAGTGAATGGCAAATGGAACTCCATCCCTCCTCTGTCCCAGCACTGCCCCTACGGCAAAATCGGAGGCATCCGTCATGATCTCGAATGGGAGAGACCAATCAGGCGGCTGGAGGACAGGAGCCTCAATCACACACTGCTGGAGAGTCACAAAGGACGAAAGACACTTGTCATCGACAAGGAACTCGGTGTCTTTCGTCAAGAGGTCAGTCAACGACAGGGCAATCCTGCTGAAATCCTGAATAAATCTCCTATAAAATCCAACGTGCCCCAGGAATGACCGTAGCTGCCTCAAATTGGACGGCGGTGCGAGTTTCTAATGACATCAACCTTGGTCGGATCCACCTTCATGCCCCTGTTGGAGATGATGTGGCCAAGCACCGTCCCATGAGTCACCATGAAGTGACTCTTCTCCCAAGATAGAACCAAATGGAACTCAATACATCGCTGGAGTACTCGATCTAGGCAGTCAAGACAGGAGTCGAATCCGTCGCCGTAGATCGAGAAATCGTCCATGAAGACCTCCAAACACTCCCCTACCATGTTCGAAAAGATCGACAGCATGCACCTCTGAAAAGTCGCAGGGGCATTGCATAGCCCGAATGGCATGCGTCGAAAGGCATATGTACCAAAGGGACAGGTAAAGGTGGTCTTCTCCTGATCCTCAGGAGCGACGGCCACCTGGTTGTAGCCAGAGTACCCATCCAGGAAGCAATAATGGCTCTTCCCTGCCAGTCTCTCAATGATCTGGTCAATGAAAGGCAGGGGGAAATGGTCCTTCTTAGTGGCCTGGTTGAGTCTCCTGTAGTCAACACAGACCCTCCAAGAGGTGGGTACTCGTGTAGTAATCTCCTCTCCCGACTCACTGATCACAGTCGTGATGCCCGTCTTCTTGGGCACCACATGCAAGGGGCTGACCCACTTGGAGTCGGAAATGGGATAAATAAAATCTGCACTCCACCATTTTGATATTTCCTTCATCACGACCTCTCTCAAGTTGGGGTTCAGCCGCCGCTGGAACTCACGCGACGGCTTCGCCCCCTCCTCGAGATAGATATGGTGGGAGCACACTGATGGACTAATCCCATGGAGATCTGGTACGCTCCATCCGATTGCCTTGCTGTTCTTTTCAAGAACCCGCATCAAACGGGATTCCTGCTCTCCAGTCAGATCGGCGGAGATGATGACTGGGTACATCTCAGGCTCGCCCGCAAGGAACCGATACTTCAGCGAAGTAGGGAGCGGCTTCAGCTCTGGACAGCTGGGCACTGGCAAATCTGGCTGCGGAAGGAAGTGTGTCAATGCTGCTAAGTCTGCAAAATCTGCCTGGGAGAAAGAAAGCAAACTCTCGCAAACTGGATCTGGAGAAGGCTGCTCAACTGTGCTGTCTCTGATCTGCTCTGCCTCTAACTCCTCCTCCTCTGTAGGCTCAGTTGGACTCAGGTCTGGCATCTGATCATCACAATCTGCCCAATCAGACTCTGAATCCGAGGGATCTGCATCAAATACGGTGGAATCAGCACCACCATCACATAGGGTGGCCTCAGCACCACCATCACTGAAATCCGTGTCGCGGTCAAGAACCGGCTCTGCTGCCTCTGTGGTATCCTGGATCAGGGCCGTGCTCTCCAGACTCTCCTCTGCTATCATCTCTGCATCATCTGTGTCTGAAAATGAGAGGATGGCCTGTGCTGCAGGGTCTGCCCATGCTGCCTCGTCGTCTGTGATCACAAAATCACAATCCTGGTGGATATCTGGCTCGGCGTCTGTCAGCTGCTCTGAATCCGTGCTAGCCTCTGAGCGTGCTCTCTCTCTAGCTCTGTAGTCCTCGACCGTCTCTATTTGTATACTCTCGCCCTCGACGCGAAAGTATACCTTCCCGCTGTCATGATCAGTCACCGCCTTGGCTGTGGCCAAGAACAGACGACCAAGGATGATGGGGGTATCGGCCACTGAATCAGGGATCTCCATGTCCAACACTACGAAGTCCACGGGGAATTGCAGGCCCTGAATCGTGACGATAACGTCCCGCAATAACCCCTTCGGCCTCTTGACAGATCGATCAGCAAACTGAAGGACTGTCCTGCTCTGTCTAAGAGTGCCCAACTCGAAGCGGTCGAGAAGGGCTGCCGGAAGAAGGTTGATCGACGATCCGCTATCCAATAGAGTCCGGTCGAACCTCTGCTCACTAATCTGACATCTGACATACGGGGCCCCTAAATCTGGCCTCTTGGTCGGCAGACGGTTCTGGATCACGAAACACGTGGCTTTCGTCAGCACATTCTGAATGTGGTCCTGTCTCTCAAAGATCGCTGAAGAAGGGGGATGTGCTGCAAAGCCTCCTGGAGGGTCAGCTGGATGTGAAATATGTCGATCATGCTCTGGCTGAATTCCTCCTGCTCTCTCTTTTTTGGGTCTTTTTCTTTTTTCTTCCCCTTCCCATCTGAAGGGCTCTAGGGAAGGGATCACAGGGTCCTTCGCAGATGAAGGACTAGGAAAAGGCCTAGACGGCTCGACGGCCGGATCCGCACATACATCAAGCACCACAGTGGGACCAGAAGAAACTAAACCTTTTCCTTTATTCACAACAGTGTTCTGAGATACATGAGAATGAGGAAAAACATCTGATCTCTCTACACAAACACCGGTGGCCTCAGTACCACCACGGGCTGGCTCTGCTACTGGACGTCTCGCGACCTCAGTACCGCGGGCTGGCTCGGCTATACTGGTGGCGTCAGTACCACCTCCTCGAACTGGTGAAGCGGCGGCCTCAGTACCGCCGGTGGAATCAACATCCTTGGTGGCGTCAGTACCATCGTCATCATCTGCGACCTCCGTACCGCTCTTCTCCTCCTCATCTGGCGCCCTGGGGGGCTCCTCGCGTCGTCGCTCAGATGAGGCGCCGCCTGCTGGTGCTCTACCGCTCCTAAGTGTAACAAAATCAGCATCAAATAGACCCGAAGACATATCATCAAATGGGTCACTAGGAGTGGCATGCTCAGTGGAAACTACCTGCTCAGATTTCCTCTTCAAGTTGTTCGTCGGCTCGATCTGTGCAGGAATGGCGGCCTTCCCTCTCACAAGGTCCCGCATCTCCTGGCGGAACTCGTCCATCTCCCGTCGAAAGGTAGCCTGCTGGTCCGTGAGGAGGCGGGCTATGTCATCCAAGGCGGGGCTCTCATGGGAGCCCGACGGGTAGCCTCTCTGGTGCTGAGGCTGCTGGAACTGGTGCTGCTGGTAAGAGGGGTAGGAGGAAGGATGCTGCTGCTGGTGTGGTGGGTGAGCCTGCTGCTCACGTCTCCAAGACTGTCCCTGCTGCTGATAGGGACGAGGAACGAAGGACGACTGCTGGTGTGACTGGTAGGCTGGGGGCTGCTGCTGCGGCTGGTGATCTCTCTGCTGACCATACTGCCCTCCCTGACCGGATGACTGCTGCTGGGGCTGGGTACCTCCACTCCCCCACCTGAATCCGGGATGGTCTCGTCGGATCCTAGGCTGGGGGCGGTCATACCAAATCCCGTTGACATCCATCAACGGCTCTGCATCGTAGGGGGCTGGCGGGAGTACTTCCAGAGGCTGATCCGGCTGGTAGACCACCATCTGCATGTCTGGAGATGGTGGGGACTGGTAAGATGGCTGCTGCTGCTGGTACGGCTCCGCCTGTACAAGGTGAACCTGTCTAGGCTACTGAAAGGTTCTGGAGCGCTGGGACGAACTGCTGCTGCCGTCGGTGTCGCCTCGCGACTGAAGACGGGGCTGTGAAGCCGTCTGTGCCTCCTGGAGACACATGAGCCGGGTCTTCATGTCGCTCAGAGTCTGTGCCATCTGTTCCATCTGCGTGATGCTCTGGCACTGCTTCTTCTCGATCAGCTCCATCCGGTCCAACTTCTCGTTGATGATGCCCATATCCGCAGCGGACGACTCTGCCTGTGCTGCTGCAACTGCGGAAGAACTGGATGGACCGGCGTCGACCCGTGCTATCCTCTGGTACTGCACGGGTCCTGGCTGCTGCTGGGGTCTCCCCTTTGTGTACAACCGGGTCTGGGACATCACCATGTAATTCTCGGCCATCTCCTCGTAAATGGCCCAGACCTGGTCGTGGTCCTTGGCGAAGTAGGACCCGCCGCAAGAAGCATTCACCAGGCCCTGGAGCTCTGGTGTCAACCCGCTGAAGAAGCTCTGAACTAGGTTCGGCTTGGAAATGTCGTGATGCGGGCATCTGTCTGTGAGCTCTCGGAACCTCTCCCATGCCTCGTGGAATTGCTCATTGGGGAGCATGGAGAAGTTGCTGATCAGGGCCCTCGCTGCATTCGTCCGCCCGAGTGGATAGTACTTGTTCAAGTACTCGGTGCGGAGCTGCTCCCAGGTGTAAACAAACTTCCCAAATGCTTCAGCCAGGTGGCTGCTCTGTCAGCTAAGGAGAAGGGGAAGGCGATCATCCTGATCGTGTCCTGGTCCACCTGACGGTCGTGGACAGTGCTACATATCATCAAGAACTCCTGGAGGTGGAGATGGGGCTCCTCTGTCGCGAGTCCATGGAAGCGGGGGAGTAGCTGCAAAGTGTTCGGGGGGAACTTGAAGTCCCCCACGATCGCTGGAAGTACTACCCAATGGTGCGTCAGCGTCGATCCGGGGTTGTGTAACTCCCGCATCGGTCTCGGTGGTCCTCCGGCCGCTCCTGCGGTGGCTGCCGCTGCTGCGGCGGCTGCTGCATCCGCATCATCTGGGATCCTCGGTCCCTCTCTCCTCTGCTCTCGCTCTGCTCTCTCTGCTCGCATCTGCTCCATCTCTCTCCTCATGTCGAGCATAAATGCTCCCTGATCCCTCAGCTGCTGCTGAACGGTTTCTAACGAGGCGATCAGGGTGGAGTTGATCGCTCCCTGGTCCAATACGAAATGCTCAGGCTGACGGGAACGATCCTCAGAACTGCTGGCCATGACGTCTGCTGCAAAATCAAATGAGCCCAACTCAGGTGCTGTCAAATCTATCAATCTCTCCTCGGGCTCATGTCGCTCAGGTACGAAAGAAAGGGGGTCGAGGGGGAATAGAGCGGAGTCGTACTCGGGCTCGGAGAGCTGGTCTTGGCTCTCGCGGGCCAACCTAGATGATTGGGTAGACGTGCCCGAAAGTGGTGCAGCCAGAGGCTGCCTAAGAGAGCGTCTACCCATCATCTTGATCTGGCGAGTAATGCGGACGAGATCTGGAGAAACTATGATCAGAATGCAAACCCCCGGTTCACCAATGCAACGCGAGCTGAAGACCGTGAAAGTTCGGTCAAATTATCTTGTCAATTTTTATTAGGTGAACACACAAGATATCAGAGCGCTTACGTGACCTGTTAGGATACCCGATGCTACCCCAACCGACTGGCCCGCACGGAAGAGTCGGTAATCAGTCGGGACTAGCACCGGAGGGCTCTACCTAGGGTGCGGGTCACTCTCTCGCGCATCCAAACCATACAATGAGGGGGTTGCTCTCCCCAAGATAAATTTTTAATGTGAATGTCTTTTAGGATCAATAGTGTTAACCAGTCCCAATTTTATGGTTTTTATTTTTAATATTTTTCAAATAAAAGATACGGCCTAACGAATTTTTCGGTTCTCCTGGTTATTTAGTCCAAAACAGGGGGAGAAGACGGAAAAGCCGATGCGCGATGAAATCAATGATGCATGCTGAGTCAGAAATGCGTACCTTGCCTCCAGCACTCTACATGCAAGTGATCCGCGCAGAATTTAAAGACAGAAAAGTAAACTACCCTAAATGATGCAGCGGGAAAAACCGAGTCCTAGATGAGCAATTTCTATCGCAGAACCGTCTAATCGGTCACCGACCTCCAAGCCAAAGGGTCCGGTCTTGGCCCACCCCTCCTCTGCCCGACAAATCGGGGGTAGGAGAAAGCGCTTTACAGGGTGAGCTGCGACACGTAGGCTACAAAGGAGATGAGTCGATTATTTTTATTAGTTGATTATTAGTAGGTCCAATTAGCGTACTATAGGAACAGGCAAATAGTTAAGTGTGGGGACCCTACTAATTACGACACAAGCAAGAGAAATTCCTAGATCTAGGGGCTCGATGAAAACCGCGTAAACACCGGAAAAGGCAGAAAAAATGAAAAGAAAACAAAACCGCATAAAAAGCCGCGAAAAACCTAAGGGTCCCCCGAGCACACCGGTGCTCGGCGAAACAGACCCGCTAAGTGTTCAAGAGTCAACAAGTCCAGTCTGAATGTCCCTGTATTATTACAATAATAATAAAAAAAATAAAACCTAATCTAACCTCACCCACTCAACTCTCTCTCTCTCTCGCTCTCCTGCGGCTTCGTAGAGAAGGAAGCCGCCTCCAAGTTCCTCGGTTGCACCGGCTCCTCGAAAGTCGCCTCCGCGGTCCTCAGGCCCTCACAAGAAAAAGAGATGAGTGGTCAGACCAAGATAATCAAATAGAATAAAAAGAAAATAAATGAAACTGAAAATGAGGGTATATATGCAAAAATACAAAATAAAATAAACACTCAAAATAAAACAAAAATAAAATAAAAGCAAAAGCTGCGAAAAAGCCGCGAGCTCTGAAAGAGCCGCGAAAACAAAAACGAAGATAAAATAAAAACTACTAAGCCGTGCTCCCCGGCAACGGCGCCATTCTGATGACACGCCTGAGCACTCGGGTATAAGGTATCTAAATGGGTCGTTGCGACCCAAGCGATCAGACTATGTCAATCAAGAAAAATGAACCACTCAGAAAAGATAAAATCACTCAAAATATGAAAGAGGTCCTGTTATTGGATTAACCTGGTATAGCGACCAGGGTCGAACTCAAGGAGCACGGGTTGGCCTCTCGGCCTACGAAGTAGTAAAAAGAAATAAAATTAAAGAAAAAAACTATTTTTAGTGGTTTTTAATTTATTTTATATTTTTTTTGGATTTTTTTAATGTATCAAGAAAATAAGAAAAGTAAACAAGCACACACTTCAACAAATTATTTAAAGCACTAAAAATCAACCAAAAATTCAAACAAAAATATTTTTATGTGTTTTATGATTTTTAATGTTTTTGGTGAATTTTTGAGAATTTTCTGATGTTTATTTAATTTTCTAAAAATCAAAAAGTGACTGGAACAAATGGTACTGTCCAGCCGAGCTAAATAGGCCTACATAAAATATCTAAAAGCCCTAAAATAGCCGGGAGGTAATTTTCCTGTAAAGAAAACAAAATGAGGAAAATTTAGGCACTAATTTTATTGTTTTTGGATTTTTAATTTAATTATTAGAATTTTTATAAGTTTTTAAGAGTTTTTAAGTTTTTAGTGATTTTCAGTAATGAAAAATAGCCAAAATTGGCTAGAAAATCAAACTAACAAAATAGACAGTAGACAATTTTTTTGTAATTTTTAGACACTATTTAATATTTTTTGTGATTTTTAAAGTTAGACAGTAGCAAAATTAAAGGTTTTTGATTTTTTAAAAATACCAATCGAAATAAAAAATGTCCTAAAAAATCCACGAAAATTTTACACCATGGCAGGAGCCATGTGTCCAATTTTCGTTGGATTTGGAGGTGATTTGCTATTTTATTCAAAAATAAAGAAGGGGCACTGTGCATAGGGACCAAAGTGCAAATACCCAAGAGTCTGGGGGGTCTGGTGCAGTTTTCCCAGCTAAACACACGCCACGCGCGTGCCTGGGGCACTCAGGGACCCAAATATAACGAAAATAAGTCCCGAGGACTTATTGGTAACAGGTACCAAAAGTCCAGGGGACTATTTGCAAAATACCCAACATATCACGCACATGTTGAAAAATATCACGCACAGGGGTATAAATGCAAATAGATAAAAACTTTCATTCATTCAAGAACAACCAGAACTACAGGGGCATCTATTGCAAATAAACCAGACAAACACGTGACGAAGCACGTGGCATACAACGCACAGGGGTATAAATGCAAGGAAAATAAAGTACGGGGTCCTCTATGCAAATAAACCTAAAACTAAACAACTAACTTCAATAATTACAGGACTAAAACGAAATAAAAGAGAAGACAGGGCCTAAGGGTAAATTACCCTTTATTACTCGGAGCGGCTGGACGGACGCCACGTGTCTGATCGAGCGGTCAAGGGCGACTGGGGGTCCAACGCTGCTCTCCTCGGTATCATCCAACGGCGGGGGTTAGTCCACGTGGTGCATCGGACGGTGTCAGGCGCAGATGGCTAACCCTCGAGCCTCGGATGGTCCAGATCTCTCCTTCTTTTGATCGAACGATGACGGCTCCTCCAACACGGACGGTTCAGATGAACCTGGAGAGAGAGGGACGATCGGAAGGCTTCTGAAGGTCGTGGAAGAACAGGTGGCTGGCGAACTTCGCCGGCCTCGTGAGTGCGCTCCTGACCTCCTCTGCTGCGCCTGAGGATCGGAGAAGCTCCGGCGTGATGGTGCGCAGCTACTGATGCCCTCCGATGGCCCAGCCGAGCTCTGGAGAGCTCCGGCGAGGTCGGCGGAGGTGAGGCTCCTGGCCTGAATGACCAAAGCCCTCAGATGGGCTTGGTAGCACCTGCAAAGATCACCAAGAGACTCGTGGGTCGAGGGTAAAATGCCTCGACCCGGTTAGGCGTAGCGACGGTGAACTGTGGGTCGGAACGGCGAGCTCCGGCGAAGGGGGTAGACGGAGGAGCTCGACTCCCGGCTCCTGTGCGAGCTGGGTTGAGTGGATGGGTGAAGAAGGTGCGTCGGAGAGAGGCGGATGCGATGGTCGATTCCGATGATCGAAAGGGGTGATGGAGTGGTCGGAATCAAAGATGGACGGCGGCAACGCGATTTGGGCGTAAATGGAAATCAGCGAAAAATAAGGACCTACAAGGTTACCTGGGTGGTCGAAGAGACTGAGGAGGAGCTGGGGAAGCTCCTGGTCGTCACCTCGAGGAGCGTCTCCCTCCGAGGCTCAAGCTCCACCTGATGGCGGAGCGACGGCGGCGTAGCTCGCCGGATCGATGGTTTCTCCTCCTCTCCTCGCTTCGACAGGTCGAGGCGCAAGCTGTCACTCTCGCGGACTCTCTGGAGCTCACAGGTGAAGGATTCGAATGGCCAAAGATGGAGCATTAGGGTGGCGGAGCTCGAGCTAAATATGGGCGAGGGTCCAGGAAGATGAGGTCGGGTAGGGCGTGGAAGCGCGCGGATCCCGAGGGTGCAGCTCCGGCGAGGGTGTCGGGTGAATCGCGAAGAAGTCGGACCCGGGGTTTGGGTGAATGGGATCCGGGTTTAATCGCTAAAAATCCGAGAAGCGGGCTTACCCGCTGAGAACCGTGCAAAGTGGTCCTGGGGGGGGGGGGGTAGTTGACCGGGCGGTCAACATCCCTAGGACCCAATAGAAATCAGCCACGTGGCTGGATCTTGAAGTGAAAATTAAGGGTAGCTAGGGGCCGATTTAGCAAAAACTCAAAACACAAAATATTTTTCTTTTATTTTTTTCTATTTTTTAGTAATTTTTAATTAATTTTTAGAAATAAAACTAAGGTATATACATAGTATGTACTATATAGGTATGTGTACACTATTAGGGTTTTTGATTTTTGATTCTTAAATTATTTTTTTTTGTATAATTTTATCCCTATTTTATATTTTATTTATTTTTTTTTTAAAATAAGGAATAAAAGGTATTTTTATTTTATTATTTATATACATAAGTAAAATAAATATGTATGTACGTTTATATACATGGTATATGTACAATGTATTTTTGTATTTTTAATTTTGCTATTTTTATTTTGTTTTTGTTTTAATTGTTCTTATTTTATTTATTTACATTATATAACATAGAATATTTACAAAAATTTTGGAAATTAATAAATATATAAGAGTGGTTTATGTTCATGATGAAGGTGGTATTTTTGTTCTTTTTGATTTTTATCTTTTTCTTTTATTTTTATACTTCTAAATATATATACAAGTATTTACAAGCATAATTTAAGCTATTTTTGTTGTGGAAAATATTTTTATTTATTTACATGAATATGTACACACATGAGCCCTTATCTCCCTCTACTTTGTCTTTTATGCGGTCAGGCCCATGCTGAGCCCTCCCTTGGGTTAGGTTGCTCAATATTTATTCTAAATATTTCCCTCTTTTTCTTTTTAATCTTTATTCTTTTATTTTTGCACAAAAACATGCTAATTATAAGTTTTTACACAATGCATGCTTTCGGTAATTATTTCTATTTTTACATATCTACATGCATTTGCAAAGGTTTTTGTAGCTAAAATATAAGAATAAAGAGTGATGAATGGGTATTCATCAAGGAGCCTGAACAACTAATCCCTTAAGAGTCTCCAATGACACAAGACACTTATCATGTACAATAACTAGGTGTCTTTCGCAACAAATCAGTGAGCAGTCGGGCAATATGATTGAAGTCTTGTATTAACCATCGGTAGAAACTGACATACCCCAGAAAAGACCGCGACTGTCACAAATTGGATGGTGGATTGAGTTTCTTGATGATATCCACCTTGTTCGGATTGACCTTCATTCCCCTGTTGGAGATGATATGGTCAAGGACCGTCCCCTAAGTCATCATGAAATAACTCTTCTCTCAAGATAGAACAAGGTTGACCTCGATGCAACGCTGCAATACTCGTTCTAGGCAGTCAAGACAAGCATCAAACCCATCGTCATAGACCAAAAAGTCATCCATGAAGACCTCTAAACATTCGCCCATCATGTCTGAGAAGATGGAAAGCATACACCTTTGGAATGTAGACGGGGCACTACATAAACCAAAGAGCATCCGTCTAAAAGCATATGTTCCAAACGGACATGTGAACGCCATTTTATCCAGGTCTTCGGGCGCTATGGCCACCTGATTATATCCCGAGTACCCGTCAAGAAAGCATTAATGACTCTTCTCAGCTAGCCTCTCGATAATCTAATCAATGAATGGCATCAAGAAATGATCCTTCTTGGTGACCTGATTCAATCGTCTGTAGTCCACACAGACCCTCCAAGAAATGGGTACTCGGGTAGCTATCTCCTCTCCAGACTCACTCAAAACTATAGTGATATCCTTCTTCTTGGGTACCACATGCAATGGACTAACCCACTTGGAGTCGAAGATGGGGTACATAAAATTGGCGCTCCACCACTTTGATATTTTCTTCATGACCACATCTCAAAGATCTGAGTTTAGCCTTCACTGGAACTCACGAAATGGCTTAGTGTCCTCTTCAAGATAGATGTGGTGCGAGCATAGTGCTGGACTTATCCCCTAGAGATCATCTACACTCCATCCTATTGCTCTGCGATTTCTTTCAAGAACCTCCATCAAATGAGATTCTTGGTCTTCAGTCAAATCTGCTGAGATAATGAATGGGAACATATCTGCTCACCTGCAAGGAATCTATACTTCATATTATGCGGCAATGTCTTCAATTTCGGACAAGTGGGAGCAGGCAAATCTGGCCTCTGAAATGTCTAAGTGAAGGCTACAAGATCCGTGTGGGAGAACTCTCGCTGAATCTGCGAATCTGACTAAGATGACCATGCTGGTATATCTATCAATTGTCCTGGCTCGCTCTCCACCCTAGCTATCAGCTTTGTGGACACAAGACACGGTAAATAATCATCGAATTCCTGTCAATCAAAATCAGTGTCTGTCTCTGAGGGATCTGAATATGAATCACATGAAATAAAATCTGCCTCGCTATCCTGAATGCGGTCATCGGCCTCTAAGGTGTCATATGCCATGAGTGTGCTCTCCGAACTCTCATCAACTGTAGTCTGAAACCCCGTAGTGTTTGAAGTGGTGACAAGAGCTCGTGTTGTTGGGTCAACCCAAACTGCTTCATCATCTGTAATCACAAAATCACACTCCTGGTGGACGTCTAGCTCTGCCTCTGTCATCTGCTCTCAATCGGTCATTTGCTCTGAGCTTGCTAAATCTCTGGCTCTGGTCTCCTCAATCGTCTCTATTTGTACACTTTCACCCTCGATGCGATGTGTACCTTCCCACTATCATGATTAAACACTGCCTTGGCTGTGGCCAAGAAAGGTCGTCCTAAGATGATGGGGGTATTAGCCACAGATTTAGGGATCTCCATGTCCAGTACAACAAAGTCCATGGGAAATTTCAGGCCCTGAATCGTGATGACAACGCCCTTTAGTAACCCCTTCGGCCTCTTAATGGATTTATCAGCAAACTGAAGGACTGTCCTACTCTATCTATAAGGACCAAACTTGAATCGGTCGAGTAAAGCAACTAGAAGAAGGTTAATCGAAGAGCCGTTGTCTAATAGAGTATGATCGAACCGCTGCTCATGGATGTGGCATCTGACATTAGGAGCTCCTGCATCAGGTCTCTTGGCTGACAATCGGTTCTGAATAGCAAAGCAAGTAGCATGGGTGGGCACATGGATCTCTGCATTGTGGTTCTTCTTCTTCCTGCGAATTGCAGTCTTCTCTCTCAAGTTCTTTTGGAAGAGAGGGATGTGCTCTAGTGCCTCCTGTAGAGTCAGGTGTATATGGAATCCATCGATCATCTGCTTGCTGAACTCTATCTGGTGCTTCTTTTTTGGGTTTTCTTTTTTGTCCCTCTTTCTTAAGTGGAGTGCTTGAGGGAAGGGGATGGGAGGACCCTCTCCAGAGAGATGAGGGTCAGGAGTAGATTCCTATTCATACAATAGGCTAGAATCCATACAAAGATCATCATGCATAATAGATGGACTCAAAGGAGATACAAAAACCTTTCCTTTATTCATATTTTTTATTTTTGTTGTTTTTCCATTTTTTGTGTTTTTCTATAAGTATCCTAAGGTAAAAAAGGAGGCGACACAACAAAAGGTGACTTGGTGGCATCAACACCACCGACAACATCCGAACTTGCGACATCAACACCACGCTCTAGCATGGCACTCGGAATCATGGTGGTATTAGGACCACCATCTGCAACTTGAAATACGATGTCCTCAGTACTGTCATATGGATCAACATCCTTGGTGGCGTTAACACCACCATCGTCATCATCATGATAAGCAGCATCAATACCGCTTACGTTCTCGTCTGGTGCCCCGGAATCTACATCAGGTCGTCGCTCAGACGAGTCACTGCCAGCTGGCATCCTAGCGCTCCTACGTGTCACAAAATCAGCATCAAATATAGTGGAAGAAGTATCGTGCACAAGATCACTAGGAGTGGTGGTCTCTGTAAAGTATACCTGCTCAGATTTCCTCTTCAGATTGTTCAGGTTGGGTTCAATCTGAGCGGGTATGGTGGCCTTAAACTCTATTATCTCCCTCATCTCCTGCCTGAACTCGTCCATCTCTCACTAGAAGGAGGCCTACTGACTAGAGAGCAAGCAGGCAAGGTCATCAAGGGTTGGGTTCTCATAGGCTGATGCATGAGAACCTGATGGGTTGCCTCGCTGGAAATGAGGTTGAGTCTGCTGCTACTGGTAGTGAGGAGGGGGCTGGGAGTATTGTGGTTGAGGCTGTTGCTGCCTCCATTGTTGTCCATGATAGTGGGGACGATGACCATGCTGCTGCTAGTGGGAGTACTGGGGCTGCTGAGACTGGCTGCTCTGCCTTGCCTGAGCTGGAGGCTACTGTTGGGAAGAGGTGCCTCCAGTGGACCATCGAAAGCCAGGATGGTCACGACAAATCCCAAGATGAGGTTGGTGCTAGGAATACTAGATCCCGTAGACTTCCATCAACAGCTTTTGCTGCTTGAGGTGTGGTGGAGGAAGGGCTGCCAAGGGTTGATCCGACTGGTAGACCACCAACTGAGTGTCTGGAGATGGTGGTGGTTGCTGGTGGTGCTGGATCTGCTGGACTACTCTGCCTGGATATGGTGAACCTAGCGGTACAAGGCAGAAGGCTGGGTGGAATTGCTCCCTGGATCAGCTCGTGACCTAAGACGGGGCTGAGAATCCATCTATGCTTCTTGGAGACACATGATCTTGGTCTTTAGGTCACTCAAGGTCTAGGCAAGCTCATCAAGCTTGTTGACCTTGTCCATGCCTTGGCTCTGCTTCTTCTCTATAATCTCGATCGGATCCAACTTCTGACTGATAATGCCCATGTCGGCAACTGAAGACTCAGCAAGTGCTGCTGCTGACAAAGAAGTGAAGGGACCAGAATCGACGCGTGCAATCTCTAGATATGAAATCGCACGCGGGAGAGGCTTCCCTGAGTGTAGACACATGTCTGGGACAACACTTTATAGTTCTCTACCATCTCCTTATAAATGATCCAGACCTGTTCTTTGTCCTTAGTGAAGTAGGAACCTCCACAAGAGGCGTTCACTAGCCCCTGCAGCTCAGGTGTCAGTCCACAAAAGAAACTCGGAACGAGATTGGGCTTGCTAATCTCATGATGTAGACACATGTCGATGAGCTCTCTAAGTCGAATCCATGCTACATGGAACTGCTCGTTTAGGATCATCGTGAAGTTGTTGATCATCGCTCACGCTACATTGGTCCGACCAAGTGGATAGTACTTATTCAAGTACTCGGTCCGAAGTTGCTCCCAAGTAGTGACTACCATCCCCATGTGCTTCATCCAGTAGGCTTCTTTATCAGCTAAGGAGAACGAGAAGGCGATCAACTTGAGGGTGTCCTCGTCCACAAATCTGTCGTGGACAGTGCTGCATATCATCGCAAACTCCTATAGATGGAGATAGGGCTCCTCGGTGGCTAGCCCATGGAATCTGGGTAGTAGCTGAATCGTCTAGGGGCGAAGCTCGAAGTCTCCAAGGCTCTCTGGCAGCTGGATCCATCTATGGGTGAGGGCTGCACCAGGATTGTGCGACTGCCTCATCGTGTGTGCTGGTCTTGCTGGCTCTTGCGGCTCTTCGGGATGTCTGTCTCCACCCTCAACTCCGAGTATCTCTCCACCGGCTGGTCTCTGCGGCTTTGCTCACCCGGCTCTCATCTACGTAAGCTCATGCCTCACCTCTACCATGAATTCTCCTTGGTCCTGAATCTGTCTTTGCATGGTATGCAAGGAAGCTAACAATGTGTTGTTGATGGCAGCCTGATCCAATACAAACGTTGATCCTTGTGGTTACTCATCGGTCCTTCCCTCACTACTGGCCATGTCTTCCGTCTCTGCAAAGGAAAAGGACCCTAGCTCAGGTATTGTCAAATGAACATATAGCTATGTTGGCCTCTGTATCGGTACCTCATGGGTAAAAGAAGGGTGATCGAGGGGGAATAGGGTGGATGCGAATTCAGGTTTAGAGAGTGGGTCTGAGCTCTCTGAAACCGCCCTAGATGAACGGAGAGGAGTGCTAGAAAGTGATGCTGTCTAAGACATCCTAAGGGACCTCCTTCCCATCATCGTGATATGGGATTTATGAATATTGGATCTGTGACACAAACAAGATGAGAAATCAAACCCCCAGTTCACCTACACAATGTGAGTTGATGATTGTGAAAGTCCGATCACTAATCTTGTCAAATTTTATTTAGATGATAAATCAATCTATCAGAGCAGTTAAGCGAGCTGTTAGGAGCCCAATGCTCCCAAGAGACTGTCCCAAATCTCAAACTAGTTTTTCCTAGCCAATATGGGTGCGGACCATTTACCAGCTACGCGATCTGCCCAATCTGCTAAGGAAGTCCCGGACCGATTACCAGCTACCCGGTGAAATCCTCACTGGAGAACAACTAATCACAAGAACCAGTAGTCTAAAGAGAGATTAGACGTGGCTCTATCCTAATGCGTGGATCGTTCTCTCGCTATAGATAAATAAAACAAGGAGGGGGTGACTCTCCCCAAAACAAAGATTTTTAGGTTAAGTTCGGTTTTAGGTCAAGTTTGCATTAGCAGTCCCAAATTTTATTGGTTGTCGTTTTTAGGTAATTTTCTGAAAGAATACAATGCCTAACGAATTTTTTGATTTCCTTGTTTATTTAAATCCAATAAAACTGGGGAAGGAAGTCGGAAAAGCTGATGCGCGATAAACCACAGTGATGCATGCAAAGATAGAAATGTGTACATTGCTCCAACACTCTACATGAAGGGTGATAATGTATAAAATAAAAGACAGAAATAAACTACCTATATGATGCATGAGGAAATCGTCCCTAAGATGAGAAACTTCTATTAACGTGAAGAACGACTAGTTAATTATCAAGAAGAGAGACTGGGGTTCGGTCTTCGATGTTGATCGGTGCCCACCACAATGGGTCCTGCCAGCGTTGTATGCGACCTCTCTCAGTATGTGGTATCTAATTCTAATAGACCAACTTTTTATATTTATTTTAGCAAGTCCAATTATGTTCTATATGAACATATAAGATATTAAGGTGTTTGGACCTAGATAATTACAAACTCAAGCAAAATAGAAGTCCTAAATCTAGGGGCTAAATTCTCAGGAATCAAATAGAAATAAATGCGATGAAATCTCTGGAAAACCGCGGTGAGGTCCCCTGGGTGCACTGGCACTCGGCGAAACATACCCCGAATAACCAAGTGTCTAAGAGTCCAAATAGAGTTTAAGTTATTACAATAATGGTTTTGTAAAAATAAAACCTATCGATCAACTATAACTACTTCCTCTCCTCCTCTGATTCTCCTCAGGTGCGGGCTCCTCCAAAAGCGATCTGACTCGTCCTTCGGGCAGTTCCTCGCACAAAAAATGAAGTAGAAATGTCAGAGAGCAGCTATAATATATAGAAATAAAAATAAACAAAAAATAAAATCTAACTACTAAGTTGTGCTCCCTGTCAACGACGCCATTATGAAGACTCAACAAGCAACTAGGGTTAAGTAAGAAAATAATCAAAGGTCTTTGTGACCCAAATCACTCAGTACGGTCAATGAGAAAAATAAACCACTTAAAGATAAATCAACTAAATGTAAGTGACCTCTTTATTTTATTTACCTCTTATAGCGACCAGGGTCGAACAGAAGGAGCACGATTTTAAAAACTCAATAGTCAAATTTTGAGAAGACAAATATTTTTGCGATTTTTAATTTTTCAATTTTTTAATTTTCAATAAAAGGCAAACAAGCATAAGGAATAAAAGACACACACCACACTCTTTCTGTAATTTTTAGGATAGTAAAAAATAATCAAAAAATTTACAGTAAAAATGTTTCCTGATTTTATAGGTTTTAAAATATTTTTGGTAATTTTTATGGCTTTTCAGATGTTTTTGTGAATTTCTAAAAATCAAATAAGGATAAAAATACAAAATCGTGCACAATTAGAAATAATTTGCAAATTAAAAATATTAAATGCCCAAAATTTTTGGATGATAATTTTATGATAAAATAGAAAAAAAACTACAAACAGAAACTGAAAACAAAATTTTTAGATTTTGCTTTGATTTTATACAATTTTTATAAGATTTTGTGTGTTTGGTAATTTTTAGGTTTTTTATAAGTAATTCAAACAAAAATGATACTAGAAGTAAACACAACAAAATACACCTTTACAAAATTTTTGAGGAATTTTTAAGACATTTTCAAAGTTTCATAAATTTTATAACTCAAACATGACACTTTTTAAGGGTTTTTGAATGTTTAATAATATAAAATGCAACCAAATTAACACATAAAAGTTACCCTAAAAACTACTTACTAGCAGAAGCTATAGGTAAATTTTATATAATTTTTAGGGTCAATTTAATATTTATTATGTCTAATAAAAGACATAGTTAAAATACAGTTCACAAGGACCCAAACGTAATTATTTTAACTTTGAGGACCAAATAGATAACAAACTAGTAAAGCACATGACCAAATCTGCAATTAATCCAAACAAAGCACGCACAATATGTGATTCAAGCTCACAAGGATATATATATGCAATTTATCAAAACTTAACACTCATTCAATAACCAATGGAAAGTTCAAGGCACAAGTTGCAAATAACCCAGCAAAGCACGTGGGGACACACGTGACGTAGACTCGGAAGGACTAAAATGCAAATATAAAAAACATAAGGGTCCGACTGCAAATATTTTTAACTATTTATTACATTTCTAGGACTAAACAGAAATAACATAAATGACTTGGTAGAAACTGTTATTTATCCTTGCAGACATGAGGCACACACTCGTGGAGGTAGCTGTGGATGACTCTGATATTCCCTTGAAAAACAATCTGACGGCTCTGCTCTTGTCGGGGACGTGCGTGTCAGATGAAGCTCAAGATCTAATCAGACCGTTAAAAATCGAGCATGGGTGTATGATCTTGATCAGATCTGGGGGGATCGCGATCCTGGACGAACTCGGCCCAGGCGGAATTCGCCGGAGCATGGAGAGGGATCTTTCACTCTGATGAAGTCGCTGAGAAGTCTAGCACAGTCGTGAGGATGCTCCGCATCAAGTGGGATGCTCCGATGGAAGAGAGGATGGTCGGATTGGTGTGGCAGCGATGGTCCTCCTGGAGCTGCTCAGCCGGAGCAGCTAGGGTATCAAATGGGTCTCCTCGCGCGAGCAATCACCTGCAAGGGATAAAGCAACTCGGGGGCATGGCTTCGGTTAGGTTATTGTTTGGTAAAACAAGGGGAAGCGATGGGGGATGAGATTCGACCTCTGGCGGGAATGAAGGAGGGAGGTCTCAGCATTAATCTCGCTTTGATGAGCGAGCCTAAGGGGAAAGGTTGCGCTGGAAGATGAAGGGAGAGTGGGCGATTCGAGTTGTGCGGATAAATGGGTGTTATGGAGCTCCGACTAGCTGATCGGAGCAGAGGAATTGATAGCGGTAAAAATGGAAAAAGCGAAGTGGAAAGGGAAATGCAGACGATAAGTATGCTACCTGATGACTCTGATGAACTCAGAAGCTCCAGGCGAAGTGAAAGAGGAGGTTATAGCCTCAACCAGGTTGCGACTGACCAAGGAGGCTTCTCGCGGTGGCTCTCCGGCGGCTCGGCTCAAACATCGTCAATCCAACACCAACCCAAGCTTCGAAGGTGGCTCTAATCAGCTGAAGATGGCTAGGGGGCAGAAGGGTGGCGAGGTACGAGCTCAGGAGCTGGAGAAGTGGAAGAGAGGATTTATAGGAATGCCTTAGGGTCTGGAAAGATCAGATGATAGGGCGAAAACCTAGGAAGATCCGATCCTCCCTAGGGATCTGCAAGGGTTAGGGATCCTAGGAGAGGAATCGGACGTTGGAAATGAGGCCAAAGGACATCAGAGTCGGGCGCTAAAAATGGAAGAAAAAGCTCCGACGAGACACGTGTGGACCCGACCTAGCTAGGGGAGATGGTTGTGGACCAATCCAGAATTAGGATTTACAAAAATAAAGGAAATTAAATACAAAAATAGTATATGATTTTAAATTGAAAAGTGTATAAAATAAAAATATTTATTATTTTATATGCTATTTTTTTATAATTTTTAATTATTTTTTTTATGAAAAATAGAATAAGGTATATACAGTATAATGTATTATATACATGTATAATATACCTATGTATTATGTACAACCATTTTTATTTTATTATTTTTGCAAAAATTCTTTTTATTTTATATTTTATTTATTTACATAATACTTTTAGGAATACAAAATGATTTTTATTTCATTTTTACGAATTAGTTACGACTGTAAAATAAATATGTATTGTATTATATACATGTCTCTTTTGTACAAGGAATTGTTGATTTTATTTTTATTTTGGTTTATTTTTATGAATTTTTTATTTTTATATTATTTCTAAGGCTATATACAAGAGTGCTAAAGAATAAAATATTTATATTTTATCAAAATTTAATAAATATTTTGTACAAGTATAGATGATATGTACACTACATAGTGTATCCTTATTTTTCTTTACTTATTTTCTTTGCGATCATGTGAAAAGTTGACCTTCTCTTGGGGTTTGTGTCACTCTGTATTTATTCTAAACACATCCTTCTTTTTCTTTTCTCTTTATTCTTTTATTTTTGAAAAATATGTGTTAATTATGAGATATTAACAAAGGCATGCAAAATGTTAAGTTATTGTATTTACATGTATTTATAGATGATTTTGCTGAAAGAAAGATCTAAAATAAAAGAATGAAAAATGAAAAATTGTAGATTCATCATGCATCATTTTCTTTAGTAGCGTGGACATCTAAAGACCGGAGTAACAAATTAAAATAAAGCTTCGGATGAGGGACAGATTGCTAGCACATTTTTTTCTAAGACCCCAAAACATGGGCGGAACAAAAGATTCTTCATCCATTAGGACACAAAAGATCAATGCAGAGCACCGCAATTCCTATAAAAAAGAAGCCAATTCCAAAAGAACATCATTGACCACAATGGTCCAAGCTTCAGATAGCCTGCAGATCTTGGTAGGGACTTGGCTACACAAGCCAAGCTTCGCATGAGTTGTGACTATACTGGTCACACTCCAATTCTTTTCCCTTTCTTCTAGACTTCCCCCTATATTCGTTATGAACTAGCACATACCTAAACTTAGAAGGAAATACCTGACTCCTCGAGGACAAGCTACTGGAGGATGAGATTGCCTGATAGTTCAATATCTTAGATGGGAAGAGCTAACACCCCTCACACACAAGAGACAATTATTCAATCTTCATGTGGGATACTTTGGGAGGATGTTGATCTAAGATAACTTCCAAATCTGACCTGGATGATGACGTGTATTACCTAGAGACTGTTTATTTTTAAATCCTAATCCTCATAAGGTGTTCTGCCACATTATTAATCTAAAGGTCGAGTCGAGCTCTATTTTCACATTTTATTCATGACATTGGTATGTAAACCCAATCTCATTTCACTTATGCATTCATTTTAGCTTCTTAGGGATGAGCAAGGTTTTAGTATAAGAGGTTGATGAATATGTGATTCATCACTCTAAAAGATGAAAATAGAGCATTATTCCCAAGAAATTAATTGCATTTAATCATTTATATTGCATATTTATCATTCATGCATGTGTAAATAATATTCATATTTTAGCATTCATATTTTACATAATTAAGAAGCCAGAAATTGTATGTATATTATCACAGGTATATTAACATAACTTCTCCTATTCTTAGTTATTTTATACTAACCCCAAATCCAATAAAATCAATTTCTTATGTACATAATACTGACATTAATAAAAGAAAAATAAAAGAAAAATACTAACTTGTATAGTTGACAAATGAATCCAAACTCTAGTTTTGAGATAAAGAACCGCAAATGCAAATATCTCTCACATACAGTCTCCTATGAACCTCTACTCACTTTTGAATTAATTTACATTCAATTATCTACAAAACAAGACCAAATTCAAAAGAATCAAAGTTCATATGTGAAACTCGGATTTTGGGATCTCATTGTATATTGTATACTTTATCAGACTTTAACCTTATTATTTTATATACATAATTAACTCCTTTAAAATTGATTTTTAATTTGTTTTATTGGATTTATATTTTAATAAAGTGTAATCAAATAAAATGATTCAGTCTGAGTCTGTATTAAGAGTTTGTAAACAAGTCCCATATCTCTTATTTATTATTGTTCAATTATTAGAAATACAAATAATTTAGATTAATGTGTAAATGTTTATTTTATATTTTATTTGATTTTATTTTGAATTTTTATTAATTTTAAAATCATTAAAAATTGAAAAACCTAAAAAAACAATATTCTATGTACATAGAAGACCACTAAAAATATAATTTATACAGATGACTTCTTTTGATTGGTTCCTTCATGAAAGTTGTAGATCTCATCGAGATGAACAACTTTCATTAAGAGTACTTTTTGATTTAACATTGCTTTTATTTTTTTCGATTTTTCTCTTAAGTTTTATTCTAATTTTTCTGGGAGCAACACGTGGCAGCTCCTAGAGCTGCTACATGTCACCCCTACTTTCTATCCAACAACGATCTTTCTTGATCGTTGGATGAAGAGCTCTTCATCCATTGGCCAGAACATTTTCCCTTATGTTATTTTATCTCTTTTCTTTTGCTCCCCACATGTCTCATCCACGATCACTCGATCTCGGCTGATTGAATGGTCATGCTTGGGCGTCTCCTCCGAGTTCTCCGTCCCGCTGCGACCTCCACCTTCACCGCACCTTCGTCACTTCTCTCTACGACACCCACTCTCTCCTCTGACTCCACCTTTCCTGCTCCGTCTACGACCGAGCTCCCTCGCTCCTCCCTGACATTCTCTTCCGCTACACCTCCACATCCTCGCTTCCCTTACGCAGCCCTAACCGTCAATAAAAACTCACCGCCACCCCCATTTAGAGATCATCTGCAATTCGTGATATAGGTAGCCCAACTCCAAGAAATATGTAGGTAACAACTAAAGAATATTATCGAGTAACGATGGTAAAGATTGGTTCCGGGTGTGATCCACGATCATTTTGCGTTACAGTACTAGAAAACACAGTTGTTTCTCGAGCTTCTTGGTGATTCCGTCCAAGCACCATTTGAGGCAAGGATAGACCTGCTCCTCGGAGAGAGGTCAGCTTCTCTGAAAAACCACCTTCAGGTAACCCTTCCCCATTTCTTCTTCTCTTTCTTGCTTGATTCTGCTACGAATCGCTTCTCCCTCTGAATTTTCTTCTTATTCTTGTCTACAACATTTCTTCTTCTCCAAACTTTGCAACACATAAATTCGATCTGACGATCTCCTTCTCCTCTGTCATAGTCTCCACTGCAATCAACCTTTGTCCTTACAAGGGACTGAGTCTAATTAGGTCCCTCACCTTCTCCATCGACACCTGACCCTCGCTCCACCCATCTTCCATCTATTACCGTGCATCATCATGAGGTCGAGTTTTGTGATCTTCCTTCAATCTTGAGCAAATCAATTCTTGGAATCACATCCAGGTACCATCACTTAGTGTTTGGGTGCTCCGTCCTCGATCTCAAGCACATAATCTCCACGCCATCAGCAATAGATATCATATGCTTCTCTCCCTTTGTACATATCGACCATTCTGACATCAGAGGAGCCCTGCCATTCACGAGAGCTTCAGTCAAGAATCATCACAATCGAGCTTCAGCCCTTCTACAGATCATCGGAGAAGCATTTGGACTTCGCCCCCAGGCCTCCGCCTTCGCCCCTTCCAGTTAGGATCGAGCTATAACCACCTTCAAGAAGAAAGTAGTTGCCATTGATCTTGGCTGTTGCTGAGATCTAAAGGTCTACAGTAGAAGATTCAGTGACCACCCGATCTCCATTGTGCAACATTGGTGGTGTCACGTGCAAGTCACGCGCGCATCTCCGAACCTCCTACACAACCACTAGTTTTGGTCGACCCAAAGTGACATCACTTTCTAGGTGGAGGATCGCCACACTAAACTCAGCCATGTATCGCAGCATGCACACACGTTACACACTCTCGTTGGATAATTTGTGAAAAACCACTTGCGTGTTTAGGTAATTAACGAAGAGCATTTAAGTGTTATTTGTATTTTGATTTTATTTTCAGTTTGTAGATAGACCCTTGTGTATGAGAAGCTATTTGAACCTTCATTTGTTATCATTTAAAATTCCAAAAAATGCATTATGTAGAAAAAAATAATTCTTTGTCTCGTGATCTTTTATTTGCATTTTTATGAGCTTGATTAATTTTCTAAAATTATTTGGTTTGAAATTGCATATTTACCCATATGTGAGTAATTAATTAATAGTAAATCATATCTTGCTCCAAAAATTCCTAAAAAATATTTTGTAGAGTTAATTAGTCTATTACATATGCTCCAAAATCATTTCATTTGCACTCTATTTTGACTGAAATAAATTGCTTAGTGATTAGAGTAAAATAATTTTACTTGACTATGAACATAGTATCTTTTGGATTTAAGATTTTCCTAGATTATTATTCATTAGATACATTAGGTTAATTTTATGTCTAAAAATAGTTAGGTTTACTGATTATTAAAATTAATTTATTGAAAATCATACTACATGCGAATTAATCCACAGTAAATTAAATTTGCATGCAAAAATTCCAAAAAAATTACGATAGGACATTTTTATCATTTTTAATCTCCTATCACATTTTCATAGATTTTGCATTCTGTTTGCACGAAAATTTGCATTAAAACCCTTGGAAAGATCTATTTTCATGCATGCATATTAAATCTAAAAATTCCATTAAAATATCTTTCATGTGCATCGTTGAATAAGGTTTGTTGGAAAAATACAAATTTGCTAATTTGGGTCGATTTTGCATTAAATTAAAATAGGCTAAATTTGTTAATTTTCTTAAGGAATTTAGTTCATTTACATTTTTGCGTTTGCATTCACATTACTTAGAAAATCTAAAAAAATACTCCTCGAAAAACATAATGCCTAATTTATCTGAAAAATGACTTAAGGAGACAGTGACCTCCCTGAGTTCGACCTTGATCTTGCCCAAGTAAAAATATAACTACTTGTGTATTTAACTCATTAATTTATTTAAGCGGTTATTGATTAATCTGTAATTGCCCAACTACAATATAACAATACGATTCGACAAAATTAGCGAGGGCATCAATGAGTTTTCAGTGTCTGGAGTCTGAAATGAATTATTACATGTAGTCTGTCCATAATAACCATTCTACATTGAGGGTTATCATATTTCAGAAATCAGGAAAATGTATTTCGTAATGGAGTTGCATTTAATGTAAGGAAGAGATATCATGATTTTCTCTTATGTTGGTCTGTGTTTGAGGATTTTGAAATTACGATAATATGTATATGTTTACTGTCGATGTCACTTACGTTGATTTGAAGAAAATTCAGAACAATTGATAACTTTTGGAGGGGACAAAATTGTTTCCGTCTCCTGTGTTATAAATTCAAAAAAATGTTGTCGAAGGTGATATGGAGCAGGACGATTTGGATGCCGTGCTAAACTCGGTATACATCTCTGATACACTCCTTGGCAGCAAAGCCGGCGCTGGCAGAGATGGGAAGGAAGAAGGGGCAGGTTGTTGGGGTTGTCGTTGATCGGTATCTTTATCGAGACGGAAGGAGAGAACAATTTGACAATGACAAGAGATGGATCGCGGTCGAGAGGGCCATGCACACGATGGAGGGGTGGCCGAGGACGATGGCCGATGCCCTTGCTGCAAAGGGGAAGACAGAGAAGTGATAGTAGGGATGAAAACGGATCGGATACGGATTGGATATGCCTATTTCCATATATATATATTCGTTTCATATCTATCGAATACAAATACGGATACGAATATGATTCGGATATGCATGAAGGAAACCATATCCTTAAAAATACGGATACGAATCCAAATTGGATATTTATCGAATCCGAATACGGATCGAATAAAGAACGGACCCGAATACGGATCAAATAAAGAGCTAATCCAATATGATTCAAATAAAGAATGGAATCAAAATATGGATTCAATAAAAATGGACTCCGAATACGGATCGAATAAAGACCACATACGAATACGAAATGAATTTTTATCAAAGTTCATAATGATTTTAAAAAATGGCAATGAAATATAAATAAGTTGCATCATCACAAAAAGGAGCGTTAAGGCGACCTGCGTTCTTGATTGGAAGTAAAAAGGGGATATGCTTTCGTACCTTTTGCTGGTACCCATCTCCAAACAAACAGAATTTTATTAATATCATTTATATTGTATTATATAATGTATAATACTAATATAATAATACGGGGCTATGGGTTATATTATATTAACAAATATAAATAATATTAAATGTTGTATTCGAATATCTGGATCCGTATCCGGATATTTAATCCATTGCCACATCCGTATCCGTATCCGGAAATTTTTTAAAGCTATATCCGTATCCGGATGACGTGGGATATAATGAAAATAAAAGCTATATACATATAATGGTAAAATTGGAAATATACATATAAGGGCATAATTTAAATTCTGGGGGATAAAAGTTAACCAGTGGTGGTAGATCCCCCTCTTTAATACATGTTAAGGAAGGATATACAAAGTACAGACGATGAAATAATCAGATAAAATATGAGATCGTGTCAATCAACCTTTAAGAGCGGCATTTCCGATGTTTAAACTCGATTTTCGGACGTGTAATACTTCAAGGTGATAAATGGTGAAATTTTTTAGTATACATCTATACGGTGGAGACTCTTTTTTCTTTTAAAAAAAAAAGCCTTTAAGAGCGGCATGGGATTGCTCTCTTGTTAGGTCGGATGATATCTAACATGGTGGTATGATATCCGTGTCTTAAAAATGTGATAAAGCCGATGCCCACGATAGAGCAGGCATCGATTTTTTTTCGCATGGACAGGAATAGTTGTCCACCCAAAATAATCGAGGCATTCACATCCAATGCGAGCGAATCACGCAGTACACTTGTTATGCCCGCGAAAACGTAAATATCAACACATTTAGGCCCACCAACTGAAAGAATGTTCCATTGCAAATCTTTGATCTTGAAGCTTAATCTAAGTGCAATTTCTTCTGTTAAATTGTGTTTTATAGACCGCGTTCCTTTGGTAAGAATGAAATTATAATCGAACAGAATCGAGTCGGTAACGATATTAAACAATGAACGAAAAGGAATGAACTTTTTCATTCCATTGTTTGGTTCGCATTGTCAATTGAACTTGTAATTCAATAAGGAACCTATTCCATTCTTGTTTCTTATACGATGAAGCAAAAGGAAGAAGTTAACTTTTCCTTTGATTTGATACCTACTTGATCTTTGTACATATTTTGTACATTGTATCTATAATTATATTGAAATCGAGATTTTTCTGGTTCCAGTATAATACTAGAAAGGGTAAAATGTGTATGCCTGAAGGGAGAAATAACTTGTCCCCCCCACCTCTCTTGCATTTTTCATATTTTTTGTGGATTTTTTTAAACATCTGGGAAGATTTTTATAACTCAATGATAATGTTTAATTATTTAAATTTCATGTAAAATTTAAATGATTAAATTTTAGCAATTCTGAAACCATTAAAATTTGATGGTCTTGATGGATGGGGTCGATTTTAGCAATTCTGAAACCATTAAAATTTGATGGTCTTGATGGCGGGATATGAATATGCAATTGAGTCAAAATTTAAATAATAAAATAGTATCATTTAGTGATAAAAATCCCATATAATTTGAAATTTTCAATAAAAAATATGGAAAAAAGATGGAAGAGCCAAGTTAGCTCCCTTGAGGGAGCATCATTTTACCTTGCTAGAAAATAATAATAAATTTACAACTTTATTCTAGAAATTCCGTATACAAGCAAATATACACGTAGTCAGTTGGTTGTTACACGTATACAAGCAAAGAAACAAAGACTCCTAAGCCCTCCATCTGGAACATGTAATTTTAACAGTATGAATTTTACGGTAATCGACCTGTTCTAGATGGAGGGCTTAGGAGTCTCTGTTTCTCACGAAATTTGAATGACACGTAGGAGGGATATATAGATGAATATACATAGTGGAATTTTTGAAAAAAATAAAAAATTGGGGAAACTGCTCCGTGTAATAGCCAACTTGGCCGTTACACAGAACAACCTCCCCGACCTTATATATATATATATATATATATATATATATATATATATATATATATATATATGGGAAAAGGGAGCCTACACCCAGGGGTGTAGGTTACACCCGGCTCATTTTTTCTTTATTTTTTGATTTTTTTGAAATGAAATCTTGAGGAAATTAGATCACTATATACCACCATGGTGTCATTCAGAATTTAACTTAATTCGAGATTCCTATCATCTCCATCAAGACTGCCAAATTTTAACGGTCTCAGAATTGCTGAAATTGACCCCGTCTAGATGAATATGTTAGAAATGTTTGTTTTGCATATAACTTGAAATATATATTCCCCTCAATATATTAAGCAAATCCCCCTTAAGGTTTCCTTCGAAAAATCCAAAAATAATGAAAAAAAAGCCAGGTGTAGGTAGTTACCTACACCCCTGGGTGTAGGCTCCCAGCTCCCTATATATATATATATATATATATATATATATATGATTTGGGGATCCTAATCCCAGGTGTAGGTAACTTTCCTTCACCCACCCCATTTTCTCTCAGTTTTTTTATTTTTTTGAAATGGATTCTTAGGGGATTTACTTAAAATATTAAGTTGAATATATGTTTCAAATTTCGTGTAAAACAGACATTCCTAACATGTCCATCGGAAGGGGTCGATTTCAGCAAATCTAAGACCGTTAAAATTTGACTGTCTTGATGGATAAGTTAGAAGTCTCAAAATAAGTTGAAATTTGAATGACACGATGGTGGTATATTGTGATCTAAATATCCTAAAGATCTATTTCAAAAAAATAAAAAAACTTAGAGAAAACGGGGTGGGTGTAGGAAAGTTACCTACACTTAAATTTAGGCCCCCTTTTCTCATATATATATATATATATATATATATATATATATATATATAGGAGTGATTCTATGAGAGCAAAAAAATGTAAGAGCATGAGAGCATGCATTCTGGACCATGATTCTGTCTTCTCTCTCCTGATCCTCTCTCTCATGGTTGAATCATGTGGTTCAGAATACATGCTCTCATGCTCTCACAGGTTTTGGCTCTCATAGGATCACTCCTCTCTATATATATGGGAAAAATGAGGCTGCCCCACCTCATTTTTTGCAATTTTTTTATTTTTTGGAAAAATATCACCACGTATATTCATCCCTATATCCCTTCTATATGTCATTCGAATTTCGTCAGAAACATAGACTCCTATGGCTTCCATCCAGACGCTATTTTTTTAACGGTCGTAGGGTTTTTTAAATCAACCCTGTATGGATGGAGGTTGTAGGAGTCTCTGTTTCTGACGAAATTTGAAAGGCATATATGAGGGATAAAGGGATGAATGTACATGGTAATATTTTTCAAAAAAATAAAAAATTAACAAAAATTAGGGCGGGGCAGCCCCATTGACCCCTATATATATATATATAGAGAGAGAGAGAGAGAGAGAGAGGTCGGGGAGGCTGTTCTGTGTAACAGCCAAGTTGGTTGTTACACGGAGCAGTTTCCCCCGTTTTTTATTTTTTTTCAAATATTTTTTCATGTATATTCATCTATATATCCCTCTTACATATCATTCAAATTTTGTGAGAAACAAAGACTCCTAAGCCTTCCATCTAGAAGGGGTAAATTACAAAAAATTTCAGACCGTTAAAAATTACTCGGTCTAGATGGAGGGTTTAGGAGTCTTTGTTTCTCGCGAAATTTGAATGACATGTAGGAGGGATATATAGATGAATATGCATGAATTTTTTTTTTAAAAAGTGGGGGAAACTGCTCCATGTAACAGCAAACTTGGCTGTTACACAGAACAGCTTCTCTTTCCACACACACAACACACACACACATATATATATATATGGAGAGAGAGAGGAGTGATCCTATGAGAGCCAAATCCTGTGAGGGCATGATAGCATTGACTCTGGACCACATGATTCAACCAGGAGAGAGAATACATGATCATATGGTCCAGAATCAATGCTCTTATGCTCTCACTGGATTTGGCTCTCATAGGATCACTCCTATATATATGGATAAAATGGGACTGCTCCCGCACCATTTTCTGCAAAATATTTTATTTTTTTTAAAATAAAGCCATGTATATTCATCACTATATTCCTCCTATTTGTCATTCGAATTTCGTCAGAAACAGACTCTTATACCTTCCATCTAGAACAGGTAATTTTAACGGTCTTAGAATTGCTGTAACCGTATCTGTTCTAGATGGAGGGCATATGAGTCTCTATTTATGATGAAATTTGAATGACATATAAGAGAGATATGTAGATAAATATAAATGGTGATATTTTTGAAAAAAATAAAAAAATGCCGCAAAATGGGGGTCCCCCTAGGGGGCAACCCTATATAACTATGTGTGTTTGTGTGAACCAACATGGTTGCTCCTGTCTCATTTTCGGGAAATTTTTTCCATTTTTTTGCAAAAGATTATCATGTATATTCATATATATATATATATATCCCTCAAATACGTCATTCGAATTTCTTCAGAAGAGACTCGTATACCCTCCATCTGGAACAGGTTGATTATACAACAATGTTTAGACCGTCAAAATTATCTGTTCTAGATGGATAGCATAGGAGTCTCTATTTATAATGAAATTCGAATGGCGTATTGGAGGGATATATAGATAAATATACATTGGTATTTTGCAAAAAAAATAAAAAAATTGCACCAAAATGGAGCGGGGACAGCCCCATTTTTTCTACACACACACACACACACACACATATATATATATATATATATATATATAGAGAGAGAGAGAGAGAGAGAGAGGGAAGGAGCATGCACCCAGGTGCATGTAATTTTACATGCATCGGGGTCTATATCTTCCACTTTTTTACTTTTTTTGGAAAATATTTCATCTATATATCCCTCCATTATGTGATTTGAATTTCGTCAGAAACAGAGACTCATTTACCCTTCATCTAGAAAAGATCGATTACAATAATTCTAAGACCATTAAAATTACCCGTTCTAGATGAGGGGCATAAGAGTCTATGTTTCAGACGAAATTTGAATGCATAATGGAGGAATATATAGATGAATATACATGGTGATATTTTCCAAAAAAGTAAAAAAATGTGGAAGATATAAGCCCTGCTTCATGTAAATTTGCATCCAAGTGCATGTAATTTTACATCTAGCAGAGCCTATATCTTCCTTATTTTTTTACTTTTTTTGGAAAATATCACCATGTATATTCGTCTATATATCCTTCCATTATGCCATTCGAATTTCGTCCGAAACAGAGACTCTTATACCCCCATATAGAACGGGTAATTTTAACGGTCTTAGAATTGCTTTAATCATATTCTAGGTGGAGGACATAAGAGTTTCTGTTTCAGACGAAATTCGAATGACACAATGGAGGGATATATACATTAATATACATGGTGATATTTTCCAAAAAAGTAAAAAAATGGAAGATATAAGCTCCGGTGCATGCAAAATTAATAATTTTGCATGCACCGGAGCCTATATCTTTCACTTTTTTTACTTTTTTGGATAATGTCACCATGTATATTAATGTATATATCCCTCCATTGTGTCATTCGAATTTCATCTGAAACAGAGACTCTTATGTCCTCCATCTAGAACAGGTAATTTTAACGGTTTTAAATTTGTTGTAATCGACTTGTTCTAGATGGAGGGTATGTGAGTCTTTTTATGAAATTCAAATAACACAGTAGATGGATATATAGATGAATATACACTGTGATATTTTCTAAAAAAGTAAAAAACGTAGAAGATATAGGCACCGGTGCATGTAAATTACATGCATCTGGGTGAATGCTCCCCACCCCCCCCCCACACACACATGTTCCCCACACACACACACACGCACGCACGCGCACACACACACACATGGGTTAAATGGGGCTACCCCCAGGGGGAGATAACTTAGCTCCTACGCCCCATTTTTCCCATTTTTTATTTTTTTAAAATTTCTTTTGTAAATATTCATCATTATATCCCTATATTATGTCATTCAAATTCATGCGAAACAAAGACTTCTACAACCTCCATCCAGATATGGTCGATTTCAATAATTCTACGACCGTTAAAAAATGTTTGTCTAGATGGAGGCCATAGAAGTCTTTGTTTCACACGAAATTTGAATAACATAATATAGGGATATAGGGATGAATATTCATGAAAGAAATTTTCAAAAAAAATAGAAAAAATGGGACGGGGGAGCTAAGTTAGCTCCCCATGGAGGGCAACTCCATTTTTTCATATGTATATATATATATATATATATATTCTTTCTTTTTTACAATTAGAGTAATTACTGACCATATGTGTCATATTACACTTACTATGTTTATACTTACTAATAGTCTTTTTTAAACGATCAATTCATTCAAAATAGAAAGCCCAACAATGAATACATGTGGCAACAACAGCTAAAACACATCCAAGAAAAAAACACGCATCCATCCTAAGCATGGAAGCCCAACAATTAGTACAGTCGGCTAATAACTTCGTGTTAGCACCAAAAATAAAGCTACAGATTAAGTGTTCTTTAAAAAGGAAAGAAACAAAAACTTCGAAAAGATGGTGAATGGTGGGTTGCACGTAGGGATGAACACGAATGTGAATATATTCGTATCCGGTCTGCTATCGTATTCGTTTTATAAATATTTTGACATTCGTATTCGTTTTAAAATGATCGCGTATATGGATGTCACTTTGACATTCGCTAATATTTGTATCCGTATTCATATATTCGTTTTCGTACATAAGCATAGTAATGGATTTATTTATAATTGTGCATAACAACATTTTAGGATTGTATTCAACATTGTTGGTATAATTGTTATGAAATTACTTTATATGGTATATGTATTTTATGTGTAAACCATCCTAAACATGTATATTTTAGTTAATCTACTAAAAAATCATATTATTATTCGTATCTGATTCGTATTCGTTTTACATTCGTATTCGTTTTTAAGGATATGATAACACATTTTTCACATCCGTCAATATTCGTATTTGCATTTGTATTCATATTTCAAAATGGATAAAGATGTGATTATTCCTATATTCATATCTGTATCCAACCGTTTTCATCCCTAGTTGCACGGGCTGGTGGTTCACTTTTTCTGTGCAAGTTGACGATGAGTGAGAGAGCGATGCCTATCTAGTTCATTCACTTCTTGGTTGTGAAATATAACATTTGATAGATAATAAAGTATCAACCATGCGTAATGTGTTTAAAAGAATGGGAGGAATGGGTGACCGGAGCAAACTTATTTTCGATAATGGTTTAATGGGTTGGTTGATCACACGTGAAAAACACATCTTCCATGATTTTCGAGGGAGAATGGGAATTAACCCGACATATTCTGAAATAACGCTCCTTCCAAGTCAACCATTTGTTGCATATTACACCTCCCATGATTGTGATTACTAACACAACATTAAAACTTACAACTTCATTCTAAGGATAGATTAGTCAGGGGCAGAGTCAGGAATTACATATAGGTGGGGCCAAATATTATGAACCAAAATACATGCTTACATATATACATATGGACACACACATATATGATATTCAAAATTACATTGAATCACATTACAATTGGACTGAAGCTATAGTACAAAGAAAGGACTAAATAAATTTTGGGATTGGATCAAAATCGAAAAAACCACCGATCTTGTAAACTTGATCTAAAAAGGCACATCGATGTCAAAGGTTCATTCTAGAGGTTTGGAAGTTATAAGATTTATATCATATATGTGCCTTAACTTTTATCTATAATAATATGCTATAGACGAATGCGACATCATCTCACTTATGTATGGCAACCATCTATTTTAGAGAGAAAAAAATTAGATATGCTAAGACAATAATTACCAATCCCCTCTCTCTATTATTTGTTACCTTTAGTAAAAATTGGTTGCATATCCTAAAGAAATTATATGGATACGAACCCATGAATTTGACATGGATACATATATTTTGATTGCCATTTTCATTTTTTTAGAAAACATATACATATATGTTTGTTTCCTTGTGTGTGTATAGATAGATACATATATAGATTTGAAATAGATGTGGGTTCATTACATGGATGCAATTGGATACATATATGTGTGTGTGTGTGTGTGTGTGTGTTTCTTTACTATTGCTTACATCTTCAATGAAAAAACAAACGTGTATTTTTTCAATATTGATACATATAATATTTTTTGCGATCCGTCAAAATAAATAAGCTCAACAGCCCAGCATCTCTCTAGCATTCAACTCCACCACTCCTACACACTTGGTATTCAAACTTCCTTGTACAAGAGTGCCTCTAACAGCATGTATAAATGGAGTTTATTTACAAGTTATCAATTGATGCACATGCTGAATGAAGTTTGGTCATCGACATGTTAAAAAGGTGTCATTTAGGTAGACCCTACATCACTCTAAGTTACTATGGAATTTGTAACCAATAAAATGTGCATTTCCAACCAATATGGAATTTGTAACCAAAATTTGGACCCCCGGGAATTGAGTTTGATCTGGATATGGGTGTGACATGCTCCTTGCCTGGTCTTTCTACCATGGAAAAGAATAGTTCAAACCTGCGGGATTAACTTGTATCGTCCAATCTCATCACACCTAAGAATGTGTGGTTTTGATGAGCTGAACCCATCACCGTGAGAAGGCTCCAAACCTCATGTAATTGATTTCAATTTAGCAGTAGAAGACACTCTAAATCAGTCATCGACATCAAGATAGAGGGAGGAAGCAATTGCCGATGCGCACAATACGTAGGAAAGATTTCGATTGAAGGGAGATCATGGAAGAACTAATGCACCAAAGGAACGAGCGCAAAAAAAAGATCGATCTGGACATATATTTTAATAGGGAAGGAGCTCTGATGCTGATCGACCTGAGGTGATCGAATGACAAAAAAACATAACGATCAAAAGATCATCATAAGCTCACTTTAACAGATGATTTCTAGGTCCAATGGAGCATCCAAGAGTTGGTGGTCGACCATCCAACAATGGACAGTGCCATTGCTGAAAGTGGCTGTGGGAGCTGCTCCAATGGTCAGTCAGCCAACCGCGAAAAGAGGTGACTCTGGTCCCCCTCCTCAAGATCACTAAACGGAGGTGTGTTTGTGCCAATCCTAAGAACCTTAGGGTGAATCGTTTAGAGCACCAACACTAGAAAAACTCAGCAAAACCTTATTTGGGAGGGAGGGCCATGGCCCCTACCCGCCCCCTTTCCCTCCGCCACTGAGATTAGTAGCTCCTCGCCCATTCTCACTACTCATTTATTCATACTTACTCACCATGTTTTTAATTATATATTTTCTCCATATTCCCTTATGAAAATCTTTAATTTCTTATGCTTCTCTTACTAACTCGTGTCGTGTTAGCTTCCTTACTTCCTCCACGTCTCTTACGCTTCCAGAGGCGGACACCCTACCCAGATTCAATCCTCCCAGGTTCATTCTATATAAGAAGTTTATGGCTAATATTCAATATACTTCAGCATATTCTAATTTTCTGTGTGTATAATCTATTTAGATAACTTATACCACTGTATTTTGTTGTGTATTGTATGTATGGTTTAAAGACAACAAACCTTTGGTTTTAAATGCCACAATGTTCATTTTCTTTCTTGTTCATCTAGCCAAGACAACAAACCTTAGTTCATCTACCCAAATCTTTGGACTAAGATTATGATTTCGAGATTTAGGCCTCCAAGTGGAGTCATTATAATTCCTTTTTATTTCATTACTCCTTTGGAATAGAAGCATATCATATACAACCTTTTAAGATCACATCATCCTCAAGTATTCCCCATACTCGAGCATCCTACAAATTGGAAGACCATGATTAAACTCGAAGTCAAAATCCTTATTTGATTGTCTTCTTTGAGGTTTATCAGTAAATTTCTCAACTGATCATTGGATGATAATATCCATAATATGCATTCCAAAAACATATTTCATACTTTCAAATTATTGTCTTGCTTCCTAAATAAGATGACCATCTATGTAAATTGGTTTATTCTCAAAATCTCATGAGTGGCTCATGTCTTTCGGTTCAACGAACCTATATGACTCCTTAAAGAGATCATACATATTATATGTCCTCATATGCACACGAACTCATCGGTATGTCGACCTTATTATATTGTCAACACAATTGGTTTGTCAAATGTGCATACTCAAATGTGTGTGTATACCCAACCAGAGGATCTATGCATATTTCATGGCATCATACAACATAGGTCTTGAGTATCTCAATCTCGTCAAGTCAACTATTTGACTTAGAGTCAATTTTTTGACTTTTTATCAATAATTAACCTTTTAGTCAACAAGTTGACTTTTTTATCAACATTTTGACTTTTAATCAACACATTGACCTAAGTTATTTGATACGTTCGAATATCTTTACTCGTGTGGAGGACTTGAATCAAGAGATTGCGCAGATGTCATATTTTGGAGAATGATTTCCATCTCTTTTGCATATTCGGTATCCGCTCTTCATAATCGCTTGACGATGCTTGTTACATTTGCAATCTAACTTTTTATATCTACATCCATGCATCAACCTTTATGATCAAACTTTTATATCAACAGATGTATGATATTGAGATGGTAATGGTACGTTACCTTGATTGTACAAAGGAACCTATGAATGCATACTTAATAGTACTTCATTTTAGATAAAGGAGTGGTATTTAAACAACTTTTATTGCACAATGGCTCTCCATGGGCTCATGTGTCCAACAAGATATTACTTGGCGAGATCGAAGTGCTAAAAACGAAAGCACCATGTTCAACCTCTCTGATTGAAAATGTACTTGAGGCTCTTGTGGTCGGCGAAAATCTCCACTGTCACCCAGTATAAATAGTGGTGGCAGATCTTCAGTGCAAAGATTACATCCATCAACTCCAAGTCGTGAGTGGGGTAGTTGCTCTCACGACTCTTCAGCTATTATAACACATAAGCTACAAAATGTCCTCACTACATCAACAAATGCCAAACCCTTCCTTGAAAGCATCAGTGAAAATTGTCAAGTCCAAGGTACCTAAAGTAAGGGTGAGGATTGGTGTGGTTGTAAATCACTCCTTGAACATATGAAATGTCAACTCACATTTGTCACTCCAGACAAATGGAACATCCTTCTACGTCAACCGGGTGAGAGATAGGGCTAACTAAGAAAATCCTCTAACAAATCTCTTATAGTACCCGGGGATGCGAAGGAAACTACAGACCTCTGTAATTGTCTTGGGATGCTCCCAAGATATAACTTTGGCGGGGTCAACTGACATCCTACCCCCACCCCCGATATCACATGGTCGGATCTCGCTCTTGTTGTACTTTGCATACAAGTGATGCTATCGGAATGTCTCTAGCATAGTTCAAATATGGGACTTGTGCTAGTGCTCATCATGCTAGTATACTATAAAATTACCAATGAACATGATCAAAAACCTATTCAAATATGGATGGAAGACTTAGTTCATCAAATCCATGAATGTGACAAGTGCATTTGTAAGTTTGGAAGGCGTCACCACGAACTCGTGTTGACCATATCTCGTATGATATATGGACTTCTTTACCTCTATATCCTTTCTCATCGAATTATGGTATCTATATCGCATATAAACCTTGGAGAACATCGATTTTCCCTATAACGGAGCAATATTGTCAATTCATGGGAGAGGATAACTGTTCTTGGTCGTTCTCTTGTTCTGCTACTTGTAGTCTATGCAAAGTCTTACAAATTCATCCGTCTTCTTCATGAAGAGGTTGGTGCTCCCCATGGTGATGTACTAGGGAAGATAAATCCTTTGTCCAACAAATCTTGTATCTGTAACTTGAGCTCTTTAAGATCGATAGGTGCTAACCTGTATGGAGGGATAGAGATCAGTTGTGTGTCAGGAAATAGCAGGATCTCAAACTCTATCTCCCTCATTGGTGGTAGTCCAAGTTAGTCATATAAAAACATGTCAGGCTACTCATGCACAACTCTCACATCCTTGATCATATGATCATGTGTTGCTGAGTCTACCTTGTAGACAAGGCAACCTATACAACTTTGTTGAGAAATTGGTGTGCCATCAAAGTGGAGATGAACTTGATCCCACTTACATCCATCAAACTGAAATGGTGGTACCCTAGGTAAATGGAAGATTGTCGTCTTCCCAAAATAAGCACATGCATGTGTGGTGCCTCTTCAGCTAGTCCATGCCTAAGATGATGTCAAAGTCCTCTAACTGAATGAACAGTAGAAATGGAGGCATCTCATGCCCACCTATATGTATGGCTACATCCTCAACTGATGATGGATGATGTCCAACTGTCATCCTAAGACTTTGATGTAGTATGGGGACGGAACAATCGACATATGGTGTGTGAGAAAAAATAGGTAGTCCACGAATCAAACAATGCATGTAAAGAAATCACATATGCTGAAATCATAGAAATCCCATGTACCGAAATCATACCTCTAATGAGTAATCCAGAAGCATGAGCATGTTCTTTAGTCACCGTATTAAGCTTTCCACATGGTGGTGCGCTAAATCTTGTAGTGTTGAATGCTTGCGGTGGGGCTCGTTGAAAGTCACGATCTCTACGACAGATGCTCGAGACCTGAAACTATCCAGAAGACCCAACTGCTCTCCCCCTTTACTACTACTGCATACCCATTTTGCTGACATGCAATGGGCACTATGCCTTGAAATGGCCTGGTTGTCTGCAGTGGTAACATGCATGACTCCCTGGTTGTGTCAAGCTCCCTCTAGAAACAAGACTACCCCCTCCCCCCAAGGTCTACGACTCTATGACTGTGCAAGGGGATGGTAAGAAGTTGAACAACGACCTTCCAAGGCCTCCCCAGGGTGTGGGATAGGGTGAACCTACTAGTCGTTGGTGCAGTTGTGGTCGGGTAGTGGTGACATTCTCTGCGGAATCAAGAAAAGTCCCGACATCCTATTTTATTAGGTTGGGGTGAAGGTACATGTGCCTGACCTCCCTGTAATAGACTATGTGTAGCCTCACACTTTATCGCATTCACTGTGTCCTCCTTCATGGATGTGAGGTCTAAGGTAGAGAGTATGTTATGGACCTCCTCGCACGTCCCTTGGATAATGTTATGCAAGTTCTCCTCCGAATAAGTTGTAGTGGTGGGGGAGTGATGAGACAACTTTGTGTACCAGATCAAGTACTCATGGGTCATCATTGACCATTGTATCGGCTAAGTAAACTCTCTCCTCTAGTCCTCTACCAAATGTTTTTGGTAGAACTCAATACAGAACTCATCAACAAAGACCTCTCAAGTGATGGATTTGGTCATGTGTTCCCTAGTGGTGTTCCACCATCTCTTTGCATATCCAGCCAATGAGTACTCTTAAAAGATACTACTGCATCCTCAGAAGCACGGATCATCCTTAAGACCTTGGACACTTGGTCCATCCATAGTTCTACATCAGACATGCTAGTACCAAAGAACTGGATACATAAGCTCTCTGATATGTTTCACAAATACCTTGATGCTTCTATAAAGCATCTACATCCTCCACCAGTTCAAGCTCAAGAGACACTGTCGGGTGATACTATCCTCCCCTTGTGAGAAGGATGATAGGAGGAATCATCTTGCTGTCGGAGTTGCTACTTTATCACCTATTGACGTTGTTGAATACCCTGTACATCCTATACAAGAAGTGCTAGTTGTTGTGCCACATTAGAATCTACATGAGGTGGCATGGTTCTGCATAAAGAACTACATCATTAATATTCACTTTTACTTGAGAGAGACATGTGGACACGGATATTATTTTATGTTATTTCTCTATAGACTCGTGTCGGGTTAGAAGATTCATGAACACTATCCCGCATTTCAAATATCAATGAGGAACTACATATGTGGAAACAGAATGGAATATTACTGCTCTAAAACCATGCCGTAATGTTCCAATGACTTGGATATTCAGCAAACATGCTTTCCACACACGTAAGCTCCACATTTGAGATGCACACGCAAGTAAGCGAGAGAAAATAACATAAAGAAAAAACTAAATATGAAAATTTTCTATTTCATTTCCATTCATTCACATAATATCTATGAGAACTATTCATTCAACATTGCATGTCCACAAATTATTACATAACATGTATGGATTTAAAATTATCCATACACATATATTACATAACCATGTCTCTCCAAAAAAAACTACGAGTAAAAGCAGAAACAATACAGTGCCACAAAAAGTGTAGCTACACAAAAAGAAGCTCCAAACAAAGCTGCTTATCGTTGCGGCTGCTCTCGTACAACTGCGGATCCAACACAAATGGTATGTTATGAGCAAAGGTGCCCAATATGATGCTAAAAACTAATAGAAAGAAAGGTACTAAGTTAAAGTGTGCAAAAGAGAACAATTGGATAAATTGTTCTCACAAAAACAACACCACTCCATTCTCTTCATTAAACTTGATCACCCAAACATCGTGGTTAGTTTGTGGTCTTGGTACATGTGGAACCTCACACTATGACTCTAAGGAACTGGGAGCCTTAGAGTTGGGGTGCTGAAGAACCCAAAAATGCCCTTGTTGATTCTTGAGAATTAATTGATGTGTCGTTGTAGGTGGGCAAATTTATATTAATCAAAAAGACCACTTAATCAATATTCAATTAAATGTAAAAGAGGTGAAACTTATTTTACTTGGACAAGCCCAAGGTCAAACTCGAGGAGGCCACTATCTCCTTAGGAAGATTTCAAGATTATTTAAATAGTAAGTTTTCAAGAGGAAATTATTTATGATTTTTATGCAAATAATCAGTGAAATGCTAGTGCAGAATACCAATATGAAGATCAAATTATACTATAAAGGAAAATCTTACTTAATGAGAAAATGAAGTCAAAAATCTTGAAGGCCTATTTTTTTTAATTATTTATGTAATGACAAATCCAAAACATAATTTTTTAATTTTTATGGGTTAATATGCACGCATGAAAACTAACTCTTTTGTAGGGATTTTTTGCAATTATTCGTGCAAATGAAATGCAAAAAATATGAAAATTTGGAAGCTAAACATGCTGAAATTATCCTACTATAACTTTTTTGGAATTTTTGGATGCAGTTTGAATTTTTGTGAATTAAACAATGCATACTATTTAATTTAGAGTAAACTAATTTTAATAAATAACAAACCAAAATATATTCTAAAACTAAAATTATCCAAAATATGTCTAATCAAGATCTATTCAGGAAAAATTCCAGCATCTAAAAATATTAAGTTTATATACCATAAAAATATTATATTAGGATCACAAAACTATTTATTTTAAGAACTATATGCATAAAATTGACGTGATTTTTGGGGCATTATAGGGCACAATTATTTCTAGAAGATATGATTTTTTCTACAAATTTTGAAGTAAGGAATAATTTACTAAGAATTTTAAAATCTCAATTGGGAAAAGTATGCAATTTATCACCACAATTAAAATAATAATTAATCCCAATCTCACAAAAATATAAATAAATCACCAAATAATAGATGACTAATTGAACAATATAATACAATATTTGAAATTAATATTCTATGTAAACGGAAGGTTCAAAAGTGTACTCCAATATTGGGATATAATTGCAAAAAGGAAAAAAATAAACTAAATGATAGTAGATATGGACTAATGTGCAAAAACCAAGACCCAATGGGGTTATTTTTGTAATTTTTCACATAGGTACGTGTCGTGCGCATGTGTCCTGGCTGGTGCGGTCCTTTGCGTGAATCTTTAAGAGAGAAGGGGCTTGGGCGTAAAATGCCACATACCCACTTAAGTGGCATGTGCGGTCTGAGGCTCAGTTGGTGTCGCGGCCCCAATTCCAGGTCGCCGGATCCACCCATGTTCGGATCTAGTTACTCAGCAGTAATTTATTCAGCAATCGCAACTAACATTCAGAAATAGACTGCAATTAAAAATGCCCAGAAGGAAGTATTACAACACTTTTCCATTCACAAAATAAAGATCACATGATACATTATCCCACTATAATCATTTACATGTACATCAGCTGGAAGGAAGCACATAAAAAGATTACTAACTACCTTATAGAATAAAGATATTATGGCTGGTCGGATGACTATGTTAGTTAGCTGGATTATTAATGTCCTTGCGATGGCTCACCGACACCTATTGGGTTTTCCGTAAATCATAGGATAATAATTAGCGAATGCTAAGTAACGAAGAAGAGAAAAGCAAACAAATTGTGTAATTTTTTAAAACTTGTTATCACAAAAAATTTCATTCCTTTAAATTAATTTAAGTCATATGACTTTCTATTCCACGTCAGGGATTAGTCTAGAGAATTAGCTTACCACTATATGGACTCTGAAGCTGTGGACACTTCGGGATTAGAGATTGCGTTGATCTGGTAAGCTTATGCTGTCGCACGTCGTCTCAACCAATCCTCCAATACTACCCTGACAATTTCCTTTTCTTTTACTGTCCAGGGTCTCAAGCCCTCAGCTTGGCAAACAAAGGACCACACCGTCCTTGAGGACTCGGTTGCTTAAACCTCAGGCTAACATTTAATCATATAACCTAGAAGCTTTAAATACATGTTATCGTCACCCAGCCGCTATCCAACCACCCTGCCTCCACATGGCATGACCACATCTTCCATCGTTCAACCCGAAGATAATGGCTCCCAGTACCATGCGTTGTAAATCATTCATTTCATGTGCATTTATCATAATAGGGCAACCGTGTACCATAGAGGTAGGGAAATGCATATACGGGTTCCTTCCGACAAACCTATAGGTTGCATGCCCGACCTGTAGTTCTACTCCCAGTCATCCTTAACGTGACACACGATCCTTTTCAGGATCCAACTCAAAACACATCAATTTCCATGATGTAATTCCTCCGATATGCCTTAGATTAGCGTAACCATACATACTTAGTATAGACTTACACATATATTAATTCATATATTTATATACTCAATTTATGCTCTTTTAACTCCCAAACCCTATCTTTCCAAGCCACTGCATCAATTCGATGCTTAAACCTTATTTAGTGGGAATCACAAAGTAACTTTTCATACTTCCTAAAAAATAGCTAAATTAGGGTTCTTTATAGAGAAGAACATAAAATCAAGAATTTCAATAATCTCGTATGAAAATTCAACAGCAAAAGGAAGTATTTTGTTACCTAATCGAGCTCTCTCCCTCTCTCTCGCGTATACAGTGCTTTATCGTGATTCTTTTTCAACATGATGTCTTATAGCTCCTGAAATGATCGAATTTTATTTTCATATAAAAAACGCTAAGAACGTGCGAAGAACGTGAAGAACGAACGAAGAACATGAAGAACATATTTTTTCTTGAAATTTCGGCAGAGCTTCCCCTGATACGGGATGATATTTCTAGAAAAATTTTGGCAGAGTTTCCCCTTATACGGGGTGACATTTCTAAGAAAATTTTGGCAGAGTTTCCCCTTATACAGGATGATATTTCTAGGAAAATTTCGGCAGATTTTTCCCTTGTAAAATCACCGAAAGGAAAACAGAAAGGGAACTGAACATTAATCGAAAACCTAACTCACGAAGCAAACTAAGAGAGGATCGTACCTTCTTCCTCCTCGTTCTCCCAGCAACGCTTCACTAGCGCTCCTTTGTCGCATCCAACTCCTCCTCCTGACCTCTCGACCATAGCCCTTGGGGTGGTGGTGGTAGTGGAAATCGTAGAGAATGTATGGGTAGAGGGGGGGTATTTATAGGCTCCAGAAAACCGCTAACCAAGGTTAGAAAAACATAGTTTAGACCTTAACCGCAGTTAGAGGCCCATGGTTTTGGCCAAAACTTATCCGAAACTTAGAGCTTAAGTTAGAATATTCCATAGGATTCTAGATTCCCTAATGACGCTTAATTAACGCTAATTTTGATTAACTTTAACTAATAACGATTTAAATTTCATGGCTTATCCTTATCTTTTACTAACTATTGATTAATGTTCTCTAATGATTATTAGTGATTTTCAATCCGTTCATTAGTTTCTTTAATCATGCTTAATTTATCTTAATGACAATCATTACAGGTTAATGATATTTTAAACCTCCTTATTTCTCTTTCTTCCAAAAATCATAACAAATAGAAATAAAGTCTGATTCACAAGAAACAAATTCCATTGGCTTCCTCTTGACGATCTGGATCTCATCATATAGGATTAGAGAGATGCTAAGTTCAAGGCTTTATAATTATAACAACCTTAAATGAAATCTCCTCCTCGAGACTTATAATAATAGCATAACAACCTTAAAAAGGATTGAAACCATAACAACCTTAAAGAGATTGAACGCCATTTCATTTATAAAGAAGATATACAACATGTAGTGTTATCACTCAAACAAATATGGGTATTTCTCTCTCATTTCTGCCTCAAGTTCCCATGTAGCTTCTTCAAACTCTTGGTTCCGCCACAATACTTTAACTAGAGGCACCTCTTTATTCATCAACTTCTTGATATCTCTATCTAGTATTTTCACAGGTAATTCTTGGTATGTCAAGTCTGACTCAACATGTAAATCATCATTACTTATCTTATGCGCTGGATCCCTAATGTACTTTCTCAGATTTGATACATGAAAAACATCATGTATTGCTGAAAGATATGGAGGAAGCGAAAGTCTATATGCCACTTTTCCAATCCGCTGACTGATTTCAAAGGGACCCACGAACCTGGGTGTCAACTTCCCACCCAAGCCAAACCTCTGAACTCCCTTCATAGGCAATACTTTGAGAACTACAAAGTTGCCTACCTCAAACTCAAGGTCTCTTCGCTTGATATCACTATAACCTTTTTGGCAACTCTGGGTAGTTATTAGTCTTTTTCGAGCAAGCTCTACAGCTTCCCGTGTCTCCTGGAGTCTATCTGAATCATAAAGGTTCTTTATCCCAACCTCTTGTCAACACAAAGGAGTAGTACACCTACGCCTATATAGTGCTTCAAATGGTGCCATGCCAATACTTGCATGGTAACTATTGTTGTAGGTGAATTCTGCAGGAGACAAATGTTTAATCTATGATCCCTTCCATTCTAAGGCACATGCTCGTAACATATCCTCTAAAGTCTGAATCGTACGTTATGATTGATCATTTGTTTGCGGATGATATGCTATGCTCAAGCATAACTGTGTGCCTAAGGCTTTCATAAAGTTCTCCCAATAGTGTGAGGTGAATCGTGAATCTCGATCGGAAACTACTTCCTTTGGGATACCATGGAGGCAGATCATATGTGTAATATATAACTCAGCAAGCTGATCTTTAGTGAAAGATAAGCTTATTTGAATAAATTGTGCTACCTTGGTCAGACGATCTATTACAACCCATATACTATCTTTCCCACCAGTCGTTTGAGGTAAGCCATTAATGAAGTACATGGAAATGCTTTCCCATTTCCATTCAGGTATAGGGACGGGTTGCAATAATCCTGGTGACTTTTGGTGTGAAGCCTTTACCTATTGGTAGGTAAAACATGATTTCACGAACTCAACAACATCCTTCTTCATTCCTGACCACCAAAAGTTTGAACGAAGATCCTTATACATCTTCGTAATACCTGGATGAATAGATAATCTTGAGCAGTGCGCTTCTTGTAAGATATCTTTCCTCAATTCGGGTGTATTTGGTACACAAACTCTATGATGTTTATACAATATCCCAGCTTGTATATGGAATCCCTCTATCTCATTCTGCTCAAGTTGCTGTCTCAAGTCTTTAAGGAGTGGATCGTCCTCTTGTCCTTTCTTTATTCTATCCCAGATCTCTGGTTTATATCGGTGAGGAATAGTTATATTATCGGCACTACTATCATATGGTTTCCATTCAGTTAACGTTGATAGTACACCCTAGAATTGGATAGCACTCTCTAACCCATGTGAATAAGTTCTTCTACTAAGGGCATCTGCTACGGTGTTCCCCTTTCCGGGGTGGTAGGAGACGGTGCAATCATAGTCCTTCAACAGCTCTAGCCACCGTCTCTGTCTCATATTGAGCTCCTTCTGATCAAACAAATATTTCAAACTTTTATGATCAGTGAAGATTTCAAAAGTAATACCATAGAGGTAATGTCTCCATATCTTTAAAGCGAAAACTACGACAGCTAATTTAAGGTCATGTGTCGGGTAGTTCTTCTCATGTGTCCTGAGCTGTCGTGATGCATATGCCACTACCTTACCATGTTGCATAAGAACTGCCCCAAGTCCTTATTTAGATGCATCAGTGTATACTGTAAATCCTTCAGTTCCAGAAGGTAGAGTAAGGATAGATGCAGATGTTAGGCATTCTTTTAGTGTATGAAAACTAGTTTCACATGCATCAGACCATATAAATGGGACTTCCTTCTGAGTCAGCCTAGTCATCGACAATGCTATTCGTGAAAAGTCCTTCACAAATCTTCTATAATACCCAGCTAAACCTAGAAAAGATCGTATTTCTGTGATAGTCTTCAGGTGTTCCCAACTTATCACCGCACTAACCTTTGCAGGATCAACTGATATAGATGCCTCTGAAATAACATGACCTAAGAAGGATACTTCGGTCAACCAGAAGTCACATTTGCTATATTTAGCATATAGTTTGTTCTTCCTTAGTGTTTCAAGTGCATGTCTGAGGTGATGTTCATGTTGGTACTTATCCTTGGAGTAAATAAGCACATCATCAATGCAAACTACTACAAAGTGGTCTAGGAACTCCCTGAATACTCGATTCATGAGGTCCATGAAGGTCGCTGGGGCATTTGTCAGTCCAAATGGCATAAAAGAAAATTCATAATGCCCGTATCTAGTTTAAAAAGTTGTCTTGGGAATATCTGTATCTTTAATTTTCAACTGATGGTATACAGATCTTAAATCAATCTTGGAATACACAATCAAACCCTATAACTGGTCAAAGAGATCATCAGTTCTTGGTAGAGGATATTTATTCTTTATCGTCCTCTTGTTTAGTTGTCTATAGTCAATGCACAACCGCATCGACACATCCTTCTTCCTTACAAACAAAACAGGTGCACCCCATGTAAAGTACTAGGATGAATAAAGTCTTTGTATAATAGTTCTTGTAACTGTACCTTTAACTCTCGTAACTCAGTCGATGCCATCCTATATGGAGGAATAGAGACAGGCTGAGTATCAGGTGTGAGAGAGATTTCAAATTCAACCTCTCGCTCAGGTGGTAATCCAGGTAATACTTCTAGAAATACAGCAAGAAACTCACACACTATAGGCACATATTCTATCATTCTATCTGACCCTGATGTAGTGGATACATAAGCTAAATAACCTTGACACCCTTGTTCTAATAGTTGTTGAGCCTTTAGAGTAGAGATGTATTTGACATCATCACTAGGTCTCTTCCCAATAAACAGAAACTCTATCGAGTTAGGGATGTGAAAAGTTACTATATTCTGGAAACAATCAAGGCATTTATGATGCCTTTCTATCCAATCCATCCCCAGGATGAGATCAAAGTCATCCATTTCAATAAGTAATAGGGAATCAGGTAACTGATGTCCAGCTATCAGTACTACACGATCATCCAGGATTTCTCGGATTATAAATACTTGTCCTCATGGCCCCTTTATCAGATAGGACTGTTTACTTCTACTGGTACCTTACCCAAAGTGGGTACTAACCATCGAGCAATAAATGAATGTGAAGCACCCGAATCAAATAAGGCATGTACTGAAAAACCATGAATAGTAACAGTACCTCGTATGACCGTGCCTGAATTGTAGGCTTGTTCTTCAGTGATTGCATTGAGCTGACCATTAGAAATAGACAAGCTAGAACCCGCAACACTTTGTGATGGTTGTTATGTAGGAGATGCTCCTTGTGAGCCATAACCTCTTCCCTGTCTTCCTCCGTGTATTGCTCCATTGCTCAGGGTGGATGTTATACTGTTAATTGGAGTTGGTTTAAACCTCGAACCTCTCAACTGCGGACAATATTTCCTAAGATGACCTTCTTGATGACAGTGATAACATGCATGTATTCTTGTCTGAGCTGAAGACCCAACCACAGAGGTACTAGTCATGGTGCTAAGTTACGAGGGTATAGTGGAGGTCTAGAGAAACCCCCTCTTCCTGATAATTCCTGACCCAAGGTCTGTGGTGAGCTTATACTGGAACTGGCTGGATTTTAGCGATGATCTCTATGATTATAATTTGCCTTGCATTTGAATGGTCCACCATTAAAGTGGAAACTTCATCTTTGGTGATTTTCATCCCTCTCCATCTCAATACGAGAGGCGATGTCCATTGCTTCATCTATGGTTGTAGCTCTAAACCCCGCAAGCTTTTCTCTCAGATCTCTCTGAAGACCGCTAACAAATTTGGTAAGACACTCTTGTGGTGAAGCTTCTAGAGCTGGGGAGTAATGTAGTAGCTCGGTAAAGTGGATATGATAATCTCGTACGGTCTTAGAACCCTGATTCAGAGAAGCCAACTCTCTCCTCTTAAATTCTTCCCAATGGGAGGGACAGAAGTGAGCTCGGAACCTCTCTTCAAAGATATCCCATGGAACAGGATCTGCTAATTTCTTGGAAATTGCTCTCCACCATCGTCGTGCATAATCTGCTAAGGAGTAATCAGCAAAGGGCACACATGTGTCAACTGGTGCATAGATTATCCTCAACATCCTACTAACGCCATCGATCCCTAATTCAACCTCGGTAGGTGTCTCTACACCTTTGAATCGAGAAATCTTTCCCTTTCGATAATTGTCAAGTAATTTTTGATGTCTAAGAAGGGCCTTATCCATTGCTCCTTCATCTGAGGTCGGAGCAGACTTAGTGGAAGGATGGTAACTCGATTCTTCCTCAGAAAAGTGGACAGAACCCTCAACTCTAGCATCCACAGGTTTGGATGTCTCGGGTCTCTCAACTTGTGCATCGAGCCTCTCCTCGAATGCTTGATGCCTTTGCCCCATGTCTTGGAGCATTGTCATCACAGCCGCTAATTATCTAGACACGTCTTGGCCTACCATGATCCTGTGATGAATCAAGGCAAAAAGTTAGATCCTATATGTCTTAGCATGATTTACATAAGGGACAATGACTTGTGAATGGTACTGCGGTCACTTATTAAGATCAAATGATCTTAAGATAACCTTAGTTTATGAAATACCGCTCATAGTTTTCAATTACTAACTAAACTACTGGAGTAATCGGGCTTTGATACCAATCTGTCACGACCCCGATTCTGGGTCGTTGAATCCTCCTATATCCGGATCTGGTTACTTAATAATAATTTATTCAGCAATCACAACTAACATTTAGAAACAGACTACAATTAAAAATACTCAGAAGAAAGTATTTCAACACTTTTCCATTCACAAAATAAAGATCACATGGTACATTATGTGGCTGGCCGGATGACTCTATTAGTTGGCTGGATTATTAATGCCCTTGCGATGGCTCAACGACACCAGTTGGGTTTTCCATAAATCAATAGGATAATAATTAGCGAATGCTAAGTAATGAAGAAGAGAAAAGCACACAAATTGTGTAATTTTTCAAAACTTGTTATCACAAAAAGTTTCATTCCTTCTCATTAATTTAAGTCATATTCCTTTCTATTCCACACCAGGGATTAGTTCAGGGAATTACCTCACCACTATATGGACTCTGAAGCTGTGGACACTTCGAGATTGGAGATTGTGCTGATCTGGTAAGCTTATGACGCTGCACGTCGCCTCAACCAATCCTCCAATACTACCCTGACAATTTCCTTTTCTTTTATAATCCAGGATCTCAAACCCTCAGCCTGGTAAACAAAGGAGCACACCGTCCTTGATGAGCGGCCCGAGCGACTAAGGCAAGATAGGTGTCAATGGTCGTTGCGACCTCAACCTCTCGGGTTGGGCTCAATCAAGAAAAAATTAGGAACCACCAAATATAAAAATCAAACAAGTCAAACAAATAGCGGTCCTCGCTATTTTATTTTACCTGGTATAGCTACCAAGGTCGAACACAAAGAGCACGAGATGGCCGAGACGGCCTACGAAGCAGTCAAAAATTAAATAAACAAAGGTATTTTTGGTGGATTTTTAAATCTTTTTAATTTTTTTTGTATTTTTAATAATAAGGAAAATATAAAACAAACGAAAAGGCCAACAAATAAATATTTATTAAACACATCATATAAAGCTAAAAAATCAAATAAAAATTGTTTTTGTGTTTTTTATATTTTAAGTATTTTTGGTGATTTTCTGGGAATTTTCTGATTTTTATACGATTTTATAAAAATTAAGTAAAGGGAAAACAGTGACAATATGTACAGTTAGATTTGATAGGCAAATTAAAAGTGACTAATTATCCTCAAAAAACTCTGATGGTAATTATTATGAAAAGTAAATACAAAAACTAAACTAAAGAAAAAGAGTTTGTAATTTTCTGAATTTTATATAATATTTTAGAATTTTTGCAAGGTTTTTAGTGTTTTTAAATTTTTATGGGTTTTATAAGTCCAAATGAGGTAAAAATTAGAAAGAAGCTAGCAAACAACAAAACAATCGAAACTAAATTTTTTTAGAATTTTTAAATGAATTTTTATATTTTTCTTTGATTTTATATATCATTCAGTAACAAAAATCAGGGTTATTGATTTTTTTAAAAATAATAAGAAGCCTCGAAAATGTCTCAAAAATAGGGAAATTTTTATACAGTGGCAGGAGCCACGTGTCCAAATTTCACTCAATTTGGGTTTGATTTGATATTTTATTCAATAAAAACAAGGCACACAACAAGCAAGTACCTGTGCAAGAAAACATACTTCCAGGGGCTAAATCATAACAAATATAAAAAGCCCAGGGCCTGGAATGTAAATAGCCCAATAAAGCACGAGCAACACACGTAACTGGCACACAGAGGGATATAAATGCAAATCTTATTTAAAAATATGTAAATAGTAACACGCAGGAAGTTCAAGAATAAAGATGCAAATAACCCAAGCCTCACGTGTCGATGCACGTGTCTCACATAACAGGTACTAAAATGCAAATAAACTAAACCTAAGGTCTTAGATGCCAATTATCCATATTAAAAAGAACTATTAAAACTATTTACAGGACTAAACGACAAATACAAAAAGGACAGGGGCCTAAGTGAAATTACCCCTATTATTATGATCCTCGGCTAGAGGCGAGCCACTTGTACAATCGGATGGTGGAGATGTGCTGGTGCCTCGTTGAAGATCGGTGGCTCGGATCTGATCTTCAAATGGATCAACGGCTGGGGGTCTCCCGCTAATGGACGGTGAAGATCTGATCTAGCAGGGAAGCTCTATCGGACGGTGGCTGAAGCTCCTCCAAGAACAGCTTGTCGACGAACTTCGTTGGCTTGATACGCGCGATGGCGGTCTCCTCGGACGCTGCTAGATTGGGTGAAATGCCCCTGACGTCATTCCGCAGCTGATGGCGGTCTCCGATGAGGCCGGGAGCGACCGGAGTGCTCCAGCGACGAAGTTCACCTAAAGCTCCTGCTCCTTGACGTGATGACCTCCAGATGAGGTCCTTCTAGCTTCAAACCTGCACAGGAAGCTTCCTGGGTCAAGGGCAAATTGCCTCGACCCGTTAACGGACGAAGGGGGTGGTCTGGTGAGGCGGAGCGAAGGTCTCCGGCAAGGCGACAGCAATGGGGACCTGAGTTCCTGCTCCGAGGTGAGTCAGGATGATCGGATGGGTGCAGAATGTGGGTAGAGGTATCGTGGATGTGATGGTCCGGTTGGATGGATATGAGCGATCGGAACGGAGCGAAACGACCGGCGAAGACCAGCGGCGCAAATTGGGAAAATCAGAAATTAAGTGCATACAGAGGCTGAATGGGTTACCTGATGGTTGTAATCGACTGTGCTGGATATCAGAGAGCTCCTGGGGTCGTCGCCTCGATGGCTCGTCGAGGCCATAGGCTCAAGCTCGCTCGGTGGCGGAGCATGGCGGCGAAGCTCGTCGGATCAGTGGCTGCAGCCCTCAAATCCTCGCTACGACACCCTCCCTCGATAGCTGTCACTCTAGGAAGAAGAATGGAGGTCCTGGGACTGGAAGGAGATGGCTAAAGATAGCGTGAAAGTGTGATGGAGTGATGTCTTATACTGGTAGGGGTCCGGCAAGATGAAGGTCGGGCGAGTGAATCGGAGCTCGGATCCCTAGGCAGATCCCCGAGCGTAGATCTCGGATGTCAGCTCTGCAAATGGAGCCCGGGGTTTGGTTAGAGGTGATCGGACCGATCAAGGATAAATGGGCAAAGTCGGGTCGGATGATCGGGTCCGTGAAGAAGAGGTCCGCGGGGCAATGTTGACCGGGGGTCAACAATCCCCCGTGGACCAATCAGAATGCAGGATTTATTAAATACTTGTAAATTCATATAAAGTAATAAATGATTTTATTTTGAAAAATTTTCAACATGAAAAATGTTTATTTATTTGCAAAGTATTTTTTAGTGATTTTTATTTTTTTGAACTATAAATTATGTATTTACATTATATTATTATTATATATAGGTGTATATATATGTATTTTTTTTATTTTTAATTGTTTATTTTTGTATAATTATTCCAATTTTATATTTTATTTATTTACAACATAAAATTTGGAATAAAATGGTATTTGTATTTTATTTTTATGATTTATTTACATTAGTTAAATAAATATATCTATGTACATATGTACATGGTATCTACAATGTGGGAAATGGTTTTTATTATTTTTCTTTTTATTTTTAATTTTCTGATTTTTATTTTATTTTTATAAATATGTACAAAATATGAGAAACACCTTTTTATTTTTATTTTGAGGAAAATAAAATTATTTATATACATAAGTGTATGTGCAAATATGATTGACCTTATCTCTCTCTACTTGGTTCCTTTTGCGGTCAAGCCCATGCTGAGCCCTCCCTTGGGATTAGGTCACTCAATATTTATTCTAAATATTTCTCTCTTTTTATTTATTTCTTTATTCTTTTATTTTGCACAAAAACATGTTAATTATTGTTATTTACACAATGCATGCTTTTTGTCAATTTATTTTATTTACACAAATATACATGGTGTTTTGCACAGGTTTTTAGCTAAAATAAAAGAATAAAGAGTGATGAATGAGGATTCATCACCCCCTATACTTAACTTCGCTAGTCCCTTAGCAAACACTTATTTGAAAAAGAAGTGAAAAAGAAAGGAAAAAGAAAAAGAGGGGAAAATACATGGATCAATGCTAATTATTAAACTTGCCTTCATTAAATTAAAGTATGGAGCTCGGTCAGATCTTTGGATTATTAATGTGTCGGAACCTTATTCAGAATCATGTTTAAAATTTAACAACCTCTAAGATCCACTGATCTATAGTCAAGACTCCTCAATAATCCAGATCAGAACAAGTCTACATACACAAACCCTGAAGACCATGAATCTTTCCTTGCACAGTGTAGGTGAGGTATAGCTCTCCACCTCAGAAGTAGCAAAATGACATCCCTCCCCAACAAGGTAACTCTATGACCCTAGTCTGGCCACTCTTTCCTCGAAGAATGGGGTATTCCCTTCTAAGTTCAAGTTCAACCAGCTCAAGAAGAGGGGGGAGAAGAGAATGGACCATGGCCAGTATAGCCATGTATCCCTGGGAGCTCAACCAGTGTAGCTAAGTCTCCCTGCTGCAAGCTTCATAAGATGGAACATGAGTCTCAAGCTTTTCTTATTGCACTATATATACTCTGGTGGGATTATCATTTTTTATCAGACCCACCACTTTTTTGGAGTTATTTTCTTTTTGCATTTTTTTGATGTGAATATATACAACATATCAACAAAGTGCAACATATATACATAAGGAGTTTTTCCTCTTGAGCCAGTAGACTATCCCTCTTTTGAAGCATTATTGCAACCCACAACTCCTGTCGCTAGACCTCATGGCAACCAGACCAAGTTGAGATGCACTTCCTTCACTAAAAGAAGAAGAGAGGTTCTGCCTAGAAATACTACCCTCATATGCTACCCCAAGTCAAGGAAGACTGCCTCCTCACCACCTCATCCGTAGAGAGCTCGGTGTAAAGTGCGGGTCCAAGTCAAGCCATTGTCTATATGAGTCATGTGTGTGTTGTTAAATGCTCTACTTAGGCTCATCGAGATGACATATGATCATTGCCTAGTGGACTCAAAGAATTAAGTCACCATGGACCTGAAAAGTCTCAACCCTAAGCCCTATAAGGTTCATCTTATAATTAGGTGGATTAAGATCTTAACCAAGCTTCATTTTCCAATTTAATTCCAGGCTAGGTTAAATATCAACTATGATCCAGGAAAAACTGTACAAATATTTACAAAGATGCTATTTACAAAATATGTACACAGGTGCAAACTTTTTGAAAAATGTTTGAAAACATGGATGTATGCATGAATGCTAGTTTTGCAAAATATGTACACAAACTTACACAAGGTTTTTGCAAACTTTTGATTTTTCAAAACATTTTACAAAAATTTTGAATTATATACATAATTTTGATATGAAAATATTTACAAGCTATTTACACAAAAGATTTTTACAATTTTTTTACAAAAATAATTTGTACACTAGCTATGTATGTGCAATAAAAGAATTTTTATTTATAAGTAAAAATTTTAATTTTTATGGATTTTTGAGTTTTAGCCATTTTTATTTATTAACACACTCACACAAAGTACGAGTTATGGCTAAAGTATATATGAAATATATACACACCCTATACTTAGCTCGAACGATGTCCTCAGAGTCAAGAGCGGTGAAGAAGACATAACTCGTGCTTAGTATAGGGAAGTGAAAAGGAAGGCTATATACAAAGACGAATGAAATAATAGAAATGCAAGAGGATCTCGGGATTGCCCCCTATACTTAGGATCAAATAATCTTAAGTATAGCAAGCTGTACACAAAGGGAAATCCGAGAGAGAATGTATAGGGTCTACCTCCCCTATACTTAGGGTAAAATATCCCTAAGTATAGGCAACACAACAGAGGTAGAAAAATACGAAGAAAACAAGTATATACAAGATGGAAGGACATCACTCCCCCTATACTTAAGGTGAAGAATCCTTAAGTATAGGCAACAACCGAAGTGATGAAACGGAACGAAAGGAACAACTCGGTGTTTCCACCCCCCTATACTTAGGATGAGGTATATCCTAAGTATAGCAAAGATAATCCTTTACGAGACCTGGGGTGAAAACAAAAACGGAAGAAAGAACGATAAAATCACGAAAAAACACGTATATACAAAAGGGTACAATGTTGAGGTGCCTCTCAACAGGCGCTAGGTTTTACGCCCCTAGCTGGGCGTAAAGGCTAGGATAATGTTGTGTCAAGGTTCAGGACGACATCTGTAAGGTGAATGTCGTACTGTCGTCGCAGTCTCAGTATGAGAACAACGGCAAAATAAAAAGTGTAAAGAATGACACCCAGGTATGCAATCAGGCAGGTGTCTACTATTGGCCAAGGATCTGGAAGTAGGGACCCGGGATCCGGTAGCACAAAAGAACTCGTCGGCTCAGGATCAGACTGGAGTGGAAGTGTAGAGCCGAAGAAATCAAACGTGGAGAAGGATGGATCAGTCATGGAATCCTCCACGTCGTCAGTGTCTCAAAAAGGTATGGGCAGTCAAGATCAGAAGACTCTCTAAGAAAACTGATATCCGATGCATATAAGGGAGGCAAATCAGACAGATCATCGAATATCTCCAGGATCGGCTCATCCTCGCAAGGGACGTCGAGGTGAGATGACTCAGAATCATAATGATCGGAAGACTTGGTTTCATGATCCGCCAGATCGGATACACGCTCAGAAGGTGAAACCGAGTACTCATCGTGTTTGGCATTCTCCCGAAGATAACCCTCGAGGAGGAATGCAAGATCATCGGTGAGAAATAGAGGATCAAGATCTATCAGGGCATCTGGGCTGCTGTCTAGCACCCACTCTGTGCACAAGGATGCATCATCATCTGAAGTCTGGCTCTCGGCAATCTGGAAGCAGGAGAAGGTACTGGTCAACACCGCGGAGGCTAGCAATGTGGTTGTGGCTGATCCTTGATCTACGGCAATGCTGGCTGCCATCTGGTCCTCAGCAAGTGTAGCTGTCTCAACAAAGTGGAGGACAAAAGGCTCGAATACGGGACTCTTGATGTCTGGTCTCTCATAGTGGTGTTCTATATCAAGCTGTGGCTGCTGGGCTGAGTCATGTGTCTATCTGACTCCGAGAAGTGTCTCTGCAGAAAAGAGGTTGAATCATCCGGGACTAGAATCTGGAATGGTTGGATCAATGGCTGTAGTAGCGGGGGCTCCTCCATCTCCTGGAGTATCAGAAGACCTGATATCCAAGAATCGTCACCTGATAACTCTGGGGCTGACTCGAACTCTAGCTAGAAGACCAACGAGAACTCGAATAGACTCTGGGTCTGAATCTCCACTATAGCAGTCATTTCCTCTGTACTCTGTGGTGCTGCAGAATCCAAGTCCTCGGGCTAGTGTGTAAAAATTGTATCCTCATGTAGTGCGACACACCCCACTGGTACTGCAACGTCCTCACGTGTTGTCCCGACTACGGCATCTCGTGAAGAAGGTCTCTGTGAAAGTAACCTCGAGATGACATCCGGTAAGTCAATGTTGGAACTGCGGTTTTAACTGCCACATGAGGTAATCACCAGTGCTATCTGCTCTGCGGTCATCCCCCGCATGGAGATCTCAATAAGGTATGTCAGTGGAAGTCCGTGTTCAGGGAATCTCCTCAAGGGGTCAAGCAACCTCGGCCATGCCTCATGCAGTGGCTCCTGGGGGTCTACTGAAAACTCTATAATCAAGGACCGCATCATATCTGCTCTATGCTGGGGAAAGTATCTCTATAGAAACTCTCGGCGTAGCTCTCCCCACGTAGCGAATCTCCTTCCTAATCGTCGGTGCCATCTCATGTCTCTATCCTGAAGTGTGAATAGGAAAGTCTTCAGCATCATCTCCTCTGCAGTGATATCTGAATAAATTCGTGTCCTGCAAAACTCCTCAAAGTCGGACAGGTGAAGATAGGGCTCCACGTGCACCTTCCCTGAAAATGTCAGCGGTCTCTGAATAAGCTCCAAATCTAGAATGAATGGACCTAATGTAGAAGCTGACTGAGCTCCCTCTCTTATCTGCTCATCCACCATACTGGCATAAGAGGCATCTGATACTCGCATTTGCTCTCTATGATTGCATGCAAAGTGCACTCTTAACTCAGCAATGGCATCGTCCGGGCCTCGCATCTGCTCAATCTGATCTCCGCAGACGTGTAGCGCAATATGCCCAGAAGAATGAAAGGGATGGGTGGGAGGGAACGAGAGGTTGGCTGAAGGTGGACTAGACCGATGGTCAGAAGATGGAGAAGCCGCAAGAATCGGCAAGAAGTGAGGGGGGTCCATCATCCAGGGATAAAGAAGAGGAAGAGAAGCAGAAGACTGAAGGGGAGGTGGGAGGGAGAAGAATAGATGAATAGGTGGAGAAGATAGATGGGAAGAAGACAGAAGGGATATGGAAACACACAAGATGAGAAAGCAAACCCCCGATTCACCTACTCACCACTGAGCTGAAGACCGTAAGGGATCGGTCGATTATCTTGTCAATTTTATTTAGGTGATCAAGTCAGTCTTTCAGAGCGATTACGTGAGATGTTAGGAATCCAATATTCTCAACAGACTGTCCTGAATAAAAAGCCGGCAGTCAGTCAAGAAATCGGATATGGCTCTAGCCTAGGATGCGGGTCACTCTCTCGCTCATCCAAACCAAACAAGGAGGGGGTTACTCTCCCCAAGACATATTTTTAAATGACATATTTTTAAATAAAGTGTTTTTTAGGTCAAATGTGATTAGCAGTCCTGATTTTATTGTTTTTCTTTTTATGTATTTTTCAAAAATCGTCCTTAACGAATTTTCCTTTTTCCTTTTTATTCCTAAGTCTAGAAAAACGGTGGGAGGAAAACGGAAAAGCCGATGCGCGACAAAATCAATGATGCATGCACGAGATAGAAGATGTACCTGACTCCAGCGGTCTACATGCAATTATGATTCGCGCATAAATATAAACTAACTATATGGATGCAATGTGAGAACCACCATACACAGAAGCTCCTATTATCGTAAAAAACTGATTTTATTTGCCTAAGTCCAAACGCAATCTATAGGAACATATATTCTTATTAGGGATGTGGACCTAAGGCTACCTGGCTCAACAAAATAAAAACCTACGTCTAGGGGCTCAAGCACAGAAATCCACGTGAAATCAAAGAAAAGAAAAGCGGCAAAAACAAAACCACGGTGGGGTCCCCCGAGCACACCGATGCTGACGAAACAGACCCCGCAATCACAAGTCTGAGAGTCCGGGTACCTGTATTATTACACTAATAAATAGTCTGAAAATAAAACTAAACTACTCTATGCTAAACTACGACTCTCTGCGTCTCCTGCACTCCTGCTCGCCCTTCTCGCGCTCTCCTGCGGCTCCGTACAGAAGGGAGAAGCCTCTGAATCCCGCGGTTGCATCGGCTCTTCGAGAAAAGCCGCCTCGGTCCTCGGACCTCAACAAGAAATCAAACAGAAATGTATGTCAGACACGGTTTATTATTATAAAAATAAGCAAGACAAAATAAAGTAAAACAAGCTATATGCAAAAATAGAAAATAAACACACAAAACAAAATCAAATAAAAACAAAACAAAACAAAATAAAATAAAAATAAAAAGAAAATAGAGAAAATCAAAAAGCCACGAAAAGCCGCAGATGAAAGAAAAGCCGAGGAAAAAACCGCAAAAACAAAACCGAAGAAAAGAAAAAATGAAAACAAAATGACTACTAAGCCGTGCTCCCCGGCAACGGTGCCATTCTGATGAGCGGCCCGAGAAACTAAGGCAAGATAGGTGTCAATGGTCATTGCGACCTCAACCTCTCGGGCCGGGCTCAATCAAGAAAAAATTAGGAACCACCAAATATAAAAATCAAACAAGTCAAACAAATAGCGGTCCTCGCTATTTTATTTTACCTGGTATAGCTACTAGGGTCGAACATAAGGAGCACGAGATGGCCGAGACGGCCTACGAAGAAGTCAAAATAAAAATAAAATAAACAAAGGTATTTTTGGTGGATTTTTAAATCTTTTTATTTTTTTGTATTTTTAATAATAAGGAAAATATAAAACAAAGGAAAAGGCCAACAAACAAATATTTATAAAACACACCAAATAAAGTCAAAAAATCAAATAAAAAATATTTTTGTGTTTTTTTTATATTTTTAAGTGTTTAGTTGATTTTCTGGGGAATTTTCTGATTTTTATACGATTTTATAAAAATTGAGAAAAGGGAAAACAATGACAATATGTACAGTTAGATTTAATAGCTAATTAAAAATGACTAATTAGTCTCTAAAACTCTGATGGTAATTTTTATGAAAAGTAAATACAAAAACTAAACTATAGAAAAAGAGTTTGTATTTTTCTGAAATTTATAGAATTTTTGTAAGGTTTTTAGTATTTTTAATTTTTATGGGTTTTATAAGTCCAAATGAGGTAAAAATGGGACAGAAGTCAGCAAACAACAAAACAATCAAACACAAACTTTTTTAGAATTTTTAAATGAATTTTTATATTTTTCTTTGATTTTCTATGTCAGACAGTAATAAAAATCAAGGTTTTTTATTTTCTAAATATAATAAAAGCCTCGAAAATGTCCCAAAAAATAGGGACACTTTTACACAGTGGCAGGAGCCACGTGTCCAAATTTCACTCAATTTGGGTTTGATTTGATATTTTAATCAATAAAAACAAGGTACACAACAAGCAAGGACCTAAGTACAAGAAAACATACTTCCAGGGGCTAAATTGTAACAAATATAAAAAGCCTAGGGCATGGAATGCAAATAGCCCAATAAAGCACGAGCAACACACATGACTGGCACACAGAGGGGTATAAATGCAAATCTTATTTAAAAATATGTAAACAGTAACACGCAGGAAGTTCAGGACTAAAGATGCAAATAACCCAAGCCTCACGTGTTGATGCACGTGTCTCACATAAATAGGGACTAAAATGCAAATAAAATAAACCTAAGGCCCTAGATGCAAATTATCCAAATTAAAAAGAACTATTAAAACTATTTACATGACTAACCGACAAATACAAAAAGTATAGGGGCCTAACTGAAATTTCCCCTATTATTATGATCCTCGGATGGAGGCGAGCCACGTGTACAATCGGAAGGTGGAGATGCGCTGGTGCCTCGTCGAAGATCGATGGCTCGGATATGATCCTAAGATGGATCAATGGCTGGGGGTCTCCCGCAAATGGACGGTGAAGATCTGATCTGGCAGGGAAGCTCTATCGGACGGTGGCTGAAGCTCATCCAAGAACAGCTTGCCGGTGAACTTAGCCGGCTCGATACGCACGATGGAGGTCTCCTCGGACGCTGCTAGATTGGGCGAAATGCCCCTGACGTCGTTCCGCAGCTGATGGCGGTCTCTGATGAGGCCGGGAGCGACCGGAGTGCTCCGGCGATGAAGATCACCTGAAGCTCCTGCTCCTCGATGTGAGGACCTACAGATGAGGTCCTTCTAGCTTCAAACCTGCACAGGAAGCTTCCTGGGTCGTGGGCAAATTGCCTCGACCCGTTAGCGGGCGAAGGGGGTGGTCTGGTGAGGCGGAGCGAAGGTCTCCGGCGAGGCGACGACGATGGGGACCTGAGTTCCTGCTCTGGAGCGAGTAAGGATGATCGGATGGGTGCAGAACGTGGGTAGAGGTCTCATGGATGTGATGGTCGGGTCGGATGGATAAATGAGCGATTGGAACGGAGCGAAATGCCCGGCAAAGACCGGCGGCGCAAATTGGGAAAATCGGAAATTAAGTGCGTACAGAGGGTGAACGGGTTACCTGATGGTTGTAATCGACTATGCTGGAGATCAGAGAGCTCCTGGGGTCGTCGCCTCGATGGCTCGTCGAGGCCAGAGGCTCAAGCTCGCTCGGTGGCAGAGCACGGTGGCGAAGCTCGTCGGATCAGTGGCTGTAGCCCTCGAATCCTCGATGCGACACCCTCCCTCGATAGTTTTCACTCTAGGAAGAAGAATGGAGGTCCTGGGACTAGAAGGAGATGGCCAAAGATAGCGTGAAAGTGCGGCGGAGGTGATGTCTTATACTGGTAGGGGTTCGACAAGATGAAGGTCGGGCGAGTGAATCGGAGCTCGGATCCCTAGGTAGATCCCCGAGCGTGGATCTCGGATGTCAGCTCTGCAAATGGAGCTCGGGGTTTGGGTTAGAGGTGATCGGACCGATCCAGGATAAATGGGAAAAGTCAGGTCGGATGATCGGGTCCGCGAAGAAGAGGTCCGCGGGGGAGAGTTGACCTGGGGTCAACAATCCCCCGTGGACCAATCAGAATGCAGGATTTATTAAATACTTGTAAATTCAATTAAAAATAATAAATGAACTTATTTTAAAAAAATTCAACATGAAAAATGTTTATTTATTTTCAACGTATTTTTTAGTGATTTTTATTCATTTTGTGAACTATAAATCATGTATTTACATTATATTATTATTATATATAAGTATATATATGCATTTTTTTATTTTCAATTGTTTATTTTTGTATAATTATTCCAATTTTATATTTTATTTATTTACAACATAAAATTTGGAATAAAAAGGTATTTTTATTTTATTTTTATGATTTATTTACATTTGTTAAATAAATATATCTATGTACATATGTATGTGTTATCTACAATGTGGGAAATGATTTTTATTATTTTTCTTTTTATTTTTATTTTTCTTATTTTTATTTTGTTTTGATAAATCTGTACAAAATATGAGAACTACCTTTTTATTTTTATTTTTAGGAAAATAAAATTATTTATATACATAAGTGTATGTGCAAGCATGATTGACCTTATCTCTCTCTACTTGGTTCCTTTTACGGTCAGGCCCATGCTGAGCCCTCTCTTGGGATTAGGTCACTCAATATTTATTCTAAATATCTCCCTCTTTTCTTTATTTCTTTATTCTTTTATTTTTGCATAAAAACATGCTAATTATTGTTATTTACACAATGCATGCTTTTTGTCAATTTATTTTATTTACACAAATATACATGGTGTTTTGCACATGTTTTTAGCTAAAATAAAAGAATAAAGAGTGATGAATGAGGATTCATCAGTCCTCGAGGACTCGGTTGGTTAAACCTCAGGCTAACATTTAATCACATAAGCTAGTGACTTTAAATACATGTTATTGTCACCCAGCCTATATCCAACCACCCGTGCCTCCACATGGCACGCCCATATCTTCCATCGTTCAACCTGAAGATATTGGCTCCCGGTACCACGCGCTGCAATCATTCATTTCATGCGCACTTATCATAACAGGGCAAACCGCGTACCACCTAGGTAGGAAACACCAATACATGTTCCTTCCGACAAACCTATAGGTTGCATGCCCGACCTGTAGTTCTACTCCCAGTCATCCTTAACATGATACATGATCCTTTTTAGGATCCAACTCAAAACACATCAATTCCCATGGTGTAATTCCTCTGTTAAGCCTTAGATTAGCGTAACCATAAATATTGAGTATAGACTTACACATATATTAATTCATATATTTACTCAATTTATGCTCTTTTAACTCCCAAACCCTATCTTTCCAAGCCACTGCATCAATTCGATGCTTAAACCTTATTTTAGTGGGAATCACAAAGTAACTTTTCATACTTCCTCAAAAATAGCCAAATTAGGGTTCTTTATAGCGAAGAACATAAAATCAAGAATTTTAATAATCTTGTATGAAAACCTAACAACAAAAGGAAGTATTTCATTACCTAATCGAGCTCTCTCTCACGTATGCAGTGCTTTATCGTGATTCTTTTTCAATAGGGTGATTTATAGCTCTTGAAACGATCGAATTTCATTTTCATATCAAAAACGCTAAGAACGTGCCAAGAACGTGAAGAACAAACGAAGAACACAATGAACACGAAGAACACATGAAGAATACGAAGAACACAAAGAACATATTTTCTCTTGAAATTCTGGCAAAGCTTCCCCTTATACGGGGTGATATTTCTAGAAATAATTCGATAGAGTTTCCCCTTATACGGGATGATATTTCTAAGAAAATTTGGACAGAGTTTTCCCTTATATTGGGTGATATTTTTAGCAAAATTTCGGCAGTGTTTTCCCTAATAAAATCACCAAAAGGAAAACAGAAGGGGAACTGAGCATGAATCGAAAACGTAACTCACGAAGCAAACTAAGAGAGGATCGTACCTTCCTCCTCCTCGTTATCCCGGCAACGCTTCGTTAGCGCTCCTTTGTCACCTCCTACTCCTCCTCCTGACCTCTCGACCCTAGCCCTTCGGGTGGTGGTGGTAGTGGAAATCGTAGAGAATGAATGGGTAGAGGGAGGTATTTGTAGGCTTCGGAAAACTGCTAACCATGGTTAGTAAACCATGGTTTAACCTTAATCGCGGTTAGTAGCCCATAGTTTTGGCCAAAACTTATCCGAAACTTAGGACTTAGAGGATTATAGATTTTCTAATGATGCTTAATAAACATTAATTGTGATTAACGTTCACTATTCACGATTTAACTTTTGTGGCTTATGCTTATCTTTTACTAACTATTGATTAGTGTTCACTAATGATTATTAATGATTATTAGTGATTTTCAATCTATGATTAGTTTCTCTAATCATGCTTTATTAGTCTTAATGACAGTTATTACACGTTAATGACATTTTCAACCTCCTTACTTCTCTTTCTTCCAAAAATCATAACGAATAGAAACGAAGTCCGATTCACACGAAATAAATTCTGTTGGTTTCCTCTTGACGAGCCGGATCTTATTATATAGGATCTGAAAGATGCCAAGTTCAAGGCTTTACAGTTGGTGCCTCAGTTCCACCCCCATGGGGCGTCTGTGGCTCGGGTATCTTGAAGCACATGGCTCGAATGGAGGATCAGGTGGCGTAACAAGGTGGCTCTGTCTGTTTGATGAGAAAGCGAGGAAGCACGATCATTGCATGTGGCTCAACCATGACCACTCGATGAGAATCGGGTGGTAACTACAGCTAGACCATAGGGCTGAGGATGAAGGTAGTGTGGGTTTCTATGCAAAGGCGATGATGCACGAAGGAGTGGCATCTGTTGCGTGAGGAGAAGCGAGGACTCTGGTTGAGGGGGGTGGAGCTCAACGGTGAAGCGATTCGATAGAAGCTTTGTGTCCAGGTGATTCAGATGGCACGATGCTCCATGTGGTACTTGTCTTCAGCAAAAACTCCAGATGACACACCTATACCTGCACATTGAGTCAGAGAAATCTTGAGGATTTTGATTCTCGGTTAGTCATTACACAAAGGGGGTGAATGTGGGACTCCCGCGATGGTGGGGATTTGGAGTCCTAAACCTCCAATCATCGTACATGATCGGACGAGGATCCGGATGTGAATCAAGAGTGAAGAAGCGTAGTTGTTTTGGAATGGGATGATAGAAGGTGGATTGGGTAGGAATCAAGTTGGAAAGGAACAGAGATGGATCGAGGAAGAAGAAAGAAAGAAAAAAAAGAAAAGGATAAGAAAAAAAAGGAGGAGGAGAAGAAGAAGGAAAGGTCACATGGACTATGGTGGAGTGGATGCCTGACAGAAAGGAGCTGGAGCTCCTTGGTTATTGCTCAACGCGCGGGTGGGCGGAGCTTGGCAGCTGGGGGAGCAGTAGAAGCAGAAGGGTATGTCTCCTTTTGGATCTCGCTGGATTACACCTGATCTTTGCTTGACATGGGGTCCTCTTGATGTCACCGAGGTGGTTCACAAATCTTGAGGTTTTGACCTCTCAAATGGAGGATGATCGGTCGCGGACGGTGGGGGTCGGCTTTTAAGAGTGGTTAGGGCTACACCGATGAAGGTGGAAGAGAGAGGGTTGTGGAGTGAGAGGTGTACGACCGACTTGGTCGAGGAAGTGGGAGAAAGAGGCGGGCGGGCGACCGAGGAAAGCACAAGAAGTAGCGGGGGTTGAGGAAAAGGGGCGTCATCGCAACAGGCGGGGGGAAGGAGAGGACGGAGCACAACCGTTTGATCAGACGAGATCGAACGGTCGTGGGTGAGTCACGTGGTGAGTATAAATAATAAAAGAAAATAAATAAAGTCATAATAATAAAAAAATAAAATAAAAATAAAAAAGGAAATGATCATGACTGTTGAATCAAGGGCTCTTCATCTAATGACCTTGAATAGGTGCAACTTAAGAGAAGGTGGGGGTGTCACGTGGGGGCTCCAGGAGCTGTCACGTGTCGCTACCAGAAAAAACCAGAATACAAACTAAAATAAAAAATAAAATAGAAAATGATGTCAAATCAAAGTGTCATGAAAGTTGTTCATCTCAACAATATCTACAATTTTCACGAAGAAACCAAATCAAAAGAAATCATATGTACAAAATGTATTTTTGGTGGTACTCTATATACATAAAATATCATTATTTGGATTTGCAATTTTTTTGTGATTTTTAAATTAGGAAAAAAAACTAAATAAAATCAAATAAAATTTAAAATAAATATTTACATATTAGTCAATTTTTTTTGTCATTTTTAATGTTTAAAAAGGAAAGACATAAATAAAAGGGACTTATATACAGACTATATATACACACATTCAGAGTGACTCATTTCTTTGATTTATTTCAAATTTTATTTTAGTTTTTACATATTCTATTAAAATATAAATGAAATAAAATGAATGAAAAAGAAATCAATCAAAAGGAGTTGTTTTTGTATATAAAATAATAATGTCAACTCAGATAAATTATACAATATACAATGAGGTCCTGAAATCTAAGTTTCACATATGAACTATGATTCTTTTGAATTTGATCTTATTTTACAGATAACTGAATGCACATTAATTCAGAATTGAGTAGGGGTTGACGAGAGAATGTTTGTGAGAGATATTGGATTTGTGGCTTTTCGTCTTCAAACTAGAGTTTGATTTTTATTGAGCAATTATACAAGTAAGTAATTTTTAATATTTTTTCTTTATTAAAGTTAGTAATATGTATACAAAGAATTTTATTTTATTTGTTTGGAGTTAGTGAAAATATTAAAAAATAGGGGATGTTATGGTAATATACACGTAATAATGTACACAGGATTTTTGGCTTCGTATTAATGCAATTATGAAGGCTAAAATATGAATCTGAATTACACATGCATGAATGATAAAAATACAATTTAGATAATTAAATGGTATTAATTACTTGAGAACAGAGCTATATTTTCATCTTTTAGAGTGATGAATCACATATTAATCAGGTGCCTCTGTAGGCATGAGGATGGTATACAAGTATCCTAACTAAGTTCCCAACGCATCAATTAGCTTCTCTATCGCATGTTTCATATCTCCATGTTTAATCATGAGTATTCCATAAAATTCACCAAGATATTTACAAACACAAACATCACGAAACATATAAGTGCACTATCTAGCCGTAAGAGTCCATGATGGTGTAGGGCACGAGTCAGGGCATCGACCACTAAGATCATCCAATATATAGTTGGAAAACCAATGACTATACATGACTCCTCCATATACACAAGAGAGCTCATTTCATTCCCAATTTTAATAACTACCTTTCCCAGAACTCCCCTATTAATGATCCCAGCTAGAATACTAACCAATGTTACCTACACCGGCCAGTACACGAGGGTTGACACTAAGTGAAAAAGCAAAACAAAGATTACCAACCATGGCTAGTTGGAGCGCCACTGAGTAACCGGGCTGTCACCATGCTAAATCACCTTAGTATGCCTAGTAACATGTCCCCCGCAACATGACTGTGGGGGGGCGCTGTCATCTAAGCTTCTACCCGAGTCTCCAAAGGTGTGTGCCCCTCTCTTAGTGGCATCTACTCAACTACACACACGCCACTTAAGAAAAATCACCAGGGCATGGAACAAAGGAGACAACAAAAAGGTGTCTCCTGGACACAATGATGTAACACAAGTCGGTATCTCCACTGATTGTTTGAATGATGCTCAAGATGCTCTAACTCTGTGAGTCTCACAACATCCATTTCAAATTCAATTTTACTCACATTGGACCTATTTCAATTATTCATCAAACAATTATAAATCATCCATATATTTATTATATATAATCATGTCATATAGGGTTGACATCTTTTTCAAATTAGTTTATATCATTTTTAAGGTCCAAATGGGTTCATTGTCCTAGAATGATCTATTGGGACTTATCGGTTAGCATTGAAACATGATTAGGAATTTTGGGTTGATTTGATCGATCATGAAATTTTGTATGATCGACCATTCAATGATCATTCATGCAACATTTTTTGATGGACCATAAAATGATCGATCATGCAAATTTACGTGATTAATCATTTTCCAAATTGATCGATCAATTTGGTTCGAAAAACTCTTCGATCGTCGAGTTTATTTCATTTGTAGGTTCATGCTCTTATCAACGTCCCATACATACATTTTTCTTCAACAAGCATGTACAATATATCATTGGGAAACCGCAAAAACGTGATATGCTACGAGTCGGATTTCAGTGTAACAACTCACCCAAACTCTATTGTGATGCCATACATAGGAAGAGTACATTATCAAACACCCATGGAATGAAACGGCATGGATCCGACATCAAAAGGAGGGTGAATCCGTACCTAGAAGAACATTCTCCCTCAAGCTTCCTTCGCTCAAAATGAGAGTTCAATGACATTTCATAGAACACTGGCGTGTCCACGATGATCTTCACGTTGAGCTCTTCGAAATGATGTACTTGGACTTTCGATTGGTGACCGGAAAATTATTCCGATGGTGGAGCTCCAGCAAGAGGGGAGGAGCCCATGCAAAGTGGGTAAATGGTATGAGTTAGCCCACTTAGCTTAGCCCCTTCTTCTATAGGTGCATCCCAATTCGGATTTGGGTTTGGATCCGGATCCACTAATTACAGTCCAATCATATTTTGTGTATAACTCTCGCACATGAACTTAGGCTTGTTAAAAAGGTCTCGATGAGTACTACAAGATGAAGCAATCATTTGGAAATAGTAGGATCCAATTAATTATAAGTTTTAGAGATCACCTCTACGTAATTGTTCGATCAATCAAGTCACATTCTGATCAATTTTTTTCCTAATTAATCAATTACATTATTCATTCTCTAAGTTAATATTATTCATGAATTCTACTCCAATGTCTATACATACCCCAAAGTCTATAATCTCTTTATCTAAGCCTCTAGATACATCTTTCATTCACCATATTATTCAATATACACTAAGTACATTTTTGAGCATCAAGAAAGAGTGTTTCTCATTTCTATGCATTGGGAGATACATACATCTTTCGGAAAATGCATCTTTGCTCTCATTTGTTGCTATTATATCTAGGTGTCTCTACATTTTGCTAGAGATATTATTCTATCGGTGAATACACTCCACTTGTGGTCTATGTCACAACACAATCTATTCATCACTAGTTTGGGTTCTGATTCATAATTCCATCATGCACATTTTTATACATAGTACATAGCATTTTAATTATGTGGACTTGATTCAAAAGATATTCTCTATTGGATTTTACCTAATTTTTATTGCTAGTGACGGTGTTAATCCAAGTTTGCTTGTAACTTGGTGTGTGATCCAAAGTTGGGAAAGCCTATGATTGTGAGGTATTGTTCAACTGATGACTATGCTCCATATATGGAAAGACTTTTTACCTATGTTTACTAACGTTAGGTCAGGTTGCTTATAATGCCGGTAAAGAGTTATGCACGTTAAAAAACATCCAAAAGTTTTGTCGGGCTAGCCGCGTCTTGAAAGAGTATTATGGAAGTTAATGATGAACATCTAATTAGACTCAAATTCAAGGACGTTTAAAAACATCACAGGCTAGTCATTTTGATGGATGTTTGTGAGAAACATCCTAACAGAAATAGTTTATGTTGACGTTAATAAACATCGGTGTATATAAAATGTGGTCATTTTAGAATGTCCCCACTAAATTATTTTTTTCATTCGTTATTAAAGTCGACGTCTATAAATTTCAGCGTGTATGGAAATCTTTCAATGTTTATTAGTTTTTCAAAAGAGTAATACTTATTAGAGCGAGCGACAATTGGTGGGCACAAGCAAAACAATATCGAATGTGGATGTAGAATGATCAAAGAAAGAGTTGATTCATTCATTTAAATATGAAAATAAAGTCGCATATTAGCTTAACATTACATGCCGTTCCGAAATAGTGGTTCCAAAAAATACAAACCAAAAGTACATTAAATATCCTATAAAGATAACAAGCTATTTAGGCATTTTCTTCAGTCTCCGCGTCAGGATCAACACCACCGGACTTTTTGGATCTTGATTGCACCTTGATTCGATAATAGGCACCTCGGAGATCTGCGACGGTTAAGGTCCTAAAGTCTGCAACCAACGGAACATCCTCTCTTATCGCGATTCTGCAAATCAATTGGAGGTAACTTGCTTGCTTGGCATCTAGAGGTCTACCTTCATCCAAGTCAATCTTGATAATCAACTTATGCCCCGTAACTTCCGCGTACTTTGCCAATATGATACCCCTTGACTTTCCCCTTCGACGGGCTGCATTTAATTTAAAAAAAGTTAAGTATAATATGATAACAAGTTAATATCATGAAACAAGTGAAGTATAATATGATAACAAAAATAAATTACTTCTTGTTCGGACAGTCGATGGCCTTTGATCTGGGCCTAGTGGAGTGGACTTTGTAGGTGCATGACAACACTCAGATAGTTGTGCAGGTGTTGGCAGTATATTAGGCTGACTCTGAGCAATGGATTCTAGTTGCCTACTCTTATCTTTCTTTTGCCTCTTCCCGAACGGTCCAAACATGATTATGATCCAATTTTTTGTATCCAAATTAACATTCAGAATATATCGTATCTGCATCAAAATAAGAATCAAATACAAGATGTTAAAATCAATAAAATACATTATGATTAACAAGATAATAAACCTAATTAACAGTGTCCCCATTGTATCACAACAAGCTATGAATACAAGGATCAACATCTTGAATAATTATAGGATCCGTCATGTGTAATATGAGTACATGACCTATTTACTCATATGTGGTTCAACATTTACAATAATGATCTACAAAAAATAATAACAGTGATATTTTCATGTAGATGCCACTAATTACATATCGTTTGAGATTCGAGATTATAAAACTATCTATTCATTTGAGATTCTAGATTATAAAACTACCAGATCTTAAAACATCCAACTTGTACTCATGAGAAAAAAAATCTAATCACGTTGATATTTTAGACACACACAAATCTAATAAAAATAATATATGATTATATTACTGGAATCAAGAAAAAGCGTCATAGTGGAAAGCACATTACTGGAATCACGATGATATTGCAGTTCGAAAAATGCAAACTGGAATCAAGAAAAAAGTTGTGATCGACCCGTACTCATGCAAAAATCGACCCGTACGCGACCTCCATCCTCTTTCGCTCAATGCCAAGATGGACCTGTAAGCGACCTCCATCCCCTTCCCCACCTCAATGCCAAGATAGACCCGTAAAAAAAATCCTGTAAATTTTCAAAACATGCACATACACCCTTAAGAAGAGAAAAATGTTACCTCCGTCGTCATGCAGATAGACCTCCCGAAGGTGGGATTTTCATTGTCCTCGAAGAGGAGCAACCATCTAGATGTCAGAGGAAGAGAAGGGAGAGGGAAGAGGAGCAACCATCCTTGAGAGATGTTTCTTGGTGAGAGATAAATTAAAGGCTAGGGTTTCCAAAAGGTCCAGGATTATTTTGATAGGAATCCGAAACGGCGGGATGGCGGGAGTCAAAAAAATTTGATAACATATGACCCGATGTTTGATCAAAAAGCGTCCACATGTGTTTAACATATATGGACGTTTAAAGTGCAATGTCGTGAGAGATTACGAGTGTGGACGTTATAATTAACGTCCAGCAAAACTGAACCTAGCGTGACGTAGTTGACGGTTGAATGTCAGCAAAAGCGGAAATTAATTTGTTGTTCATTATATATAATCTACTCTACAATACATTGTTGTTCAGTATATATATTATATATGTTTTTACAAAGTTTGTTCAGTATATATATTATATATGTTTTTACAAAACTTTGTTGCAGGTGACATAGTGTTTGATCTATGTTTGAAGGAGACTTTATGTGTGAACCAAAGTTGGGAAAGTTTTGGGCCTGTAATCTAACATGTACTTCACAAGATCCTTGGCGTGCGATCTAAGATTGTATAAACCTTTGTTGTGTAATCCAAAGTATCTGTAGAAGCATTTGATTTGTGCATGATAAATAACTCGATATAGTGATTAGTTGAATGACACTATCAATCATGAATCTTGAACCGAGATACTCCGGTCATGGTTTTTCATCTAGTTGGACTGTGCAATTGATTGTTCCTCTGTCTACTTGATACTGTGTGCTTGTCATATGAGATATTGTTTTTATCTGATTAGTATTTATGATTAATGTAATTCACTGCCCTCTTATATTAGTATTTCTAGTGTCCTTTGCAAGTATTTTTAAGAGGTTTTGATTTCATTGTCAAAGTCGGAAATCGAGGAAAATCTGCACGAAGCTTATCTCCAGTAGGAGTAGACCATTGGACCATGACGAGAGCAGTGTTGTACAGCAGAGGACTGTTGTAATGCGGGAACACACACGAGCTGCTTGGTGATCGAGTGGTTTGCACAATAAGAAGTCACAAAAACCCAGATTTCCTGTGAACCGCTCGATCCTGATCGAGCGGCTCATACATGTTCCCGCATTACAGCAGTCCTCTGCTGTACAACAGAGGAACTGCTCGGAGACCATGACAATAACATGTCACGGTCATGTTCATCGATACTGTAGAGGGATGTTGTAAGATGTCCTATCGATATCAGATAAGCAGAGTACCAATCAAAATAAAGAAAACACGCACAATCACATACATATAAATTTTGTAGTAGTTTAAAAATTAGTCTAGTACTCACAACATGTTTTCTTCTTTCTATTTAATGAAGTTGTTCTTGAGCACACTGAGCAATTGGTGTCAAGAGCACCTTTATACCACAATGCCAAAGCTAGTATTAGAGTTGGATCAAGAAGGTTTTCTTATTCATATACATCCCTAAATAGTGTTCATAGATGAACATCTAGCATTCCCCTCTATCTTTCTCCACCTCTGATCTGAGGATGTTAGTGCGTCAGGTTTGGAGCAGATATCAACATTCTCAAACCTATACACACTTATAAAAACTATTAACCAAACCCGTCCATTTATTAGTCGGGTAATTCCTAACACCTACACGTATGCCCAGCGGATACTCGTGCACTCAGTGAGTATCCAGATATTTATCACAATATAATAATAAGATATTCAAAATGTACACAATGTTCTAGTACATAGATTATAGAACGGAATAACATCTAATATGATTGTACACAAAAATGTGCAATATGTAGATTATTAAGTTTTGGGTTAGTATTTTTTGTTTAGCAGAGATACCAAAATGTAATTGAATCCGAATCAATGTAGGCATGGGTAGAACCAGGAATTTTATCGAGGGGGGTCAAGTGTACATCTATCATGTATAAGTAAAAAATGAAAAAAAATGTATTTTCAAATTATATTTTTAAGTAGAGTTAACATTTTCAAATGTGATTTTTAAAATTTTTATTTGAATTTTTCAATAAGGTATAAACTATTTTTTCCAATTGTGATTTTTTAGTAATTTGAGTTAAAAATTTTCATATTTAAAAAGAAACTATAAAATTTATTTCATTTGCAAAGAGAATTAAAATTAATGGGAGAGACAAATGAGCCCCAATCTTATTTTATATCAAATTATACTTATAATATTAATATATTAAAAGTGAGTAGAATTTTTTTTGACAAAGAAATGATGGAATTGGTTTTTTTAAGCAAAAGAAATGATGGAGAGAGGTAAAGTGAAAAGAGCTATTTTTTTTTAAAAAAAGTACATTAATGGGATTCAAACCCTGGTTCAATAAATCGAGGATGCAATGCTTTGCCAAAAAACCATTAGACATTTAGTGAAAATATTTGAAATTATTCTTTTTATATTTAGACGTGGAGCAGGGGCCATACTAGAAATTAACAACATTATATAAGTGAAATAGAAAAATTGAGGGGCCATGGCCTCCCTAAAAAGTATACTAGTTCAGTCCTTGAATGTAGAAAGCACGGAAAATCTAGCTGGATTTTATATATGTAGATCGATACATATATTATATCGATTGGATTTGAAGAGTTTGACTAAAATAAAGCTCTCACATTTACATTTACATTTATTAAACGCATAATATTCTACAATTCATGAACATACTCACCTTTTCCGTATATATTTTGACTCTGGATGTGTTTGGTTTGGATATCCACAAAGTAATCTCAAACGCAATCATATACTTGCATGGATAATATATCTAAAATCCAAACCCATTCAAAGATAAAGAGGACGAAGATAAAGAGGACGAGTTATGCATCATTAACTGAGAGTGAGTTCAGGGTTAAGTTTAAATTTTTTGTTGCTCGTTTCGCTTGTCAAAATTAAGAAAATTACGAAAGAAATCAAACGGAGAAAGCAAGTGTTAATTAGAAATTTTGGAAAAAATAAAATGGAAAGAATCCAAAAAGAATTGTCCCACCAGAGCAATCGGTGTGGTACATCCCCCCACCTCCAACTCAAAGCAACGTCACGTCCCCATTTTTGCCCCATGCCGTGAGATTCCGACACGTACGCGCTGTAGACAACAAGCGGTCCCTGACCCCTCCCACTTATTTGATGCCTCTTGCCAGCCCCCAAAGGCACCCCCACCCCCACTCCCACCTCACCTCAGGAGATCTCTGCTTCTCCTCCATGCTGTTATCCTTTCTTATCACCTCGTTGTTTGTTAAAGGTGGCCATCGAAATAGTTGGGATTTTTAAGAGCGTTAGATGTTCTTTGGAAGATTGCTAGTGCTTCTTCTTCTCGTGTATTGTTGGGTTGTTCTTGTTGCACACAAGATAGAGGGAGGGCTTAGGTTTGGGGCCCAGCCATGTCTGCTCTTGTCAATCGATGCAGAGGTACGTTTGCATGGAAGAAAATACTAAATTCTTTGTATGAGATTTCTTGCCGTGGTTTGGGTGGTTCATCTTCTCCTCTTTTTCTTGTCTAAGTCTATGTGTTGGATCTGCTTCTGTACTCCTTGTGGGTTCTGCATATTTATAAATGATCTCATCTCACGTATTTTGTTGATTTTAATCTTCTTCTTTCTTTGACGACGGATTCCTTCTGTTTTGTTTCTGCCTGTTCAAAACGATAAGCTGCCTGTAAAGTTCCTTGTTATTTAACTATTGTTCCGTGATAATATGGTGTACGATATCTCGAGAAAGTTTCCTCCTCCTCTTCTTGCTTGTCGTGATATAATTCTTTGTTATGGGTCTTAAGGTTTTGTGTTATTTGATTCCTCTTGATCAAATCAAAACTCTTGGTATCAAATTCAGAAGGAAATTGTTGCTTATATGATTTACTTGGAGCTATAAGTCTGTCCATTTCAAGACTGCTAAAATATTATATTTCATGTAGAAGCATCTCCGTTCTTGTGATGCATCCTACAGAAACAAAAACAAAAAAGATTCCACCTTTACTCCAAGGTTCTGGGATGTGATATGGGTTTGCAAAAAAGTGTTTTTCTGCTCGATCAAGTTGGAGATGTTCTTTAAGATCTATATATGATGCGTGATGTGTGCAGATCTTGACGTTTTTAGTTGGATTTGATCTGTGAGATAATCCCATCACCTTCTATTAATTCTCAGGTTCAATTCCACTCATGGATTCAGCTCTCTTCCTCTCCCTTGCTCCATGCTTGGAGGTGTACACCCCTCCTCTCAAGAAGCATCGTCTCAATCCTTCGCTCCTCCCTCGTGAGGCCCCGAAGCGCATCGCCTCCATCGACACCCTTCCCGACGAGTGTCTCTTCGAGATCCTGCGGCGGTTGTCTGGCAAGAAGGACCGCAGCATCGCATCCTGCGTCTCTCGCCGTTGGCTCATGCTCCTCAGCAGCATACGCTCCCGCGACATAGCTGAGCACAAAAACCCGGAATTCCCCAAGCCTGCGAAGATCCCTCTGCCGGATCTCAACCTCGACCCTTTTGTCGACGTGAATTACGCAAGCGAGAGCTACCCAGATATTATCTGCTGCTTGGAAGGGAAGGACGCGAATGACGCGAGGCTTGCGGCGGTAGCGATCAGGGACAGCTCCGGACTTTGCAAGCTTTCGATTAGAAGCTGCTCCACTGCTTGCTCTGTCACTGATCTCGGGCTCAGAGCCGTCGCGAGGTGCTGCTCTGGTCTAAGGACCATCATGCTATGGGATGTTCCTGATGTTGGTGACGACGGTCTTACTGAGATCGCCCAGGGGTGCCCCATGTTAGAGAAACTCGATTTATGCCAGTGCCCGTCAATCACCGATGCCGGTATCGCGGCAATTGCGGAGAATTGCCCGAATTTATTGGTTTTGAACTTGGAATCTTGCATCAAGATCGGTAACAAGGGGCTGCAAGCAGTTGCGCAGTTCTGCCCAAAGCTTCAGTCTTTATCTGTGAGCAACTGCCCACTTGTGGGAGATGAAGGTGTGTGTAGTATCATCACATGCACTTCTTCCACTCTAAAGAAGGTGAAGCTCCGGAGCTTGGCCATCACCGATGTCTCACTTGGCGTCATCGGGTACTACGGGAGGGAGATCACGGACCTCGTGCTCGTCGATCTCCCTAAAGTGGCAGAGAAGGGCTTCTGGGTGATGGGCAACACCTATGGACTGCAGAAGCTGGCTACTTTCAAGGTCACCTGTTGCGCTGGGCTGACGGATCTTGGCCTCGAGGCTGTGGCAAAGGGCTGCCCTCTGCTCAAGCAGCTCTGCCTCCGCAAGAACGACAGCTTCTCCGACTCTGGTCTCAAATCTTTGACCCGTGCTGCGAGATCGATCGAGAGCTTGCTGCTAGAGGATTGCTGTTTGATAACATTGCCTGGGCTTATCACTGCTTTAAAAAATTGCAGCCAGAATTTGATATCTGTCTCTATTATACAATGCATGAGTGTGGGCGATGCGCCCGTGGCTCCTCCCCAGCCCTTTGCAACCTGCAGCTCTGTTCGATTCTTAACTATTCGTAATTGCAAAAATTTCGGAAACAGAAGTCTGGATATGATCTCCAAAATCTTCCCCAAGTTGCAGAGCATAGACATGAGGTCTCTCACAGCCATCACGGATTCCGGACTACTAAAGCTCATCGAGAACTGCGGTTCGGGTCTTGTGAAGGTCAACCTGAGCAACTGCGTGAATCTAACGGACGTTGCCGTCTCCGTTCTCGCAAGACTCCATGGTGCAACTCTTGGGACACTCTCCCTCGACGGCTGCAGGAAGATCTCAGACGCAAGCCTCCAGGCTATGTCCATTTGCTGCTCCTCGCTTGCGAACCTTGACATGTCGTTCTCCTCCGTCACCGACGCCGGGATCGCAGCTTTGGCATCGACCCACAAGCTCAATTTGAAGGTCCTCTCGCTTGCCCACTGCAGTAATGTTACAGTGAAGAGCCTGGCGTTATTGGGTAACATGGGTAAGTCCCTGATGGGTGTCAACCTTCAGAACTGCCGGCTCATCAGTTCTTCTTCCATCGGCTCCCTCCAGGAGAAGATGTGGTGGTGCGACATCCTCTTCTGACCTCTCTTCTTCATCACCCGTCATATACATATAGTGCTATGTCGTACGTTTGCCTAACGATCACTGCAGTGGATTCCTTCACCTGCGGGCTGTGGCCACTTGTCCTTCACCGACCATTTTTGCAGGTCTTTGACCTGTTTGAGGTGACATTGGACATAGCTGGTGGGTTGCAGAGGCATCCCGTGTGTTTTAGTTGTGCTGCTGCTTTGTGGATCGACTGTCGTTTGGTGTTTGGAGGTCTGCGTTTGCGCGATTTGTTTCCGTTTTGTCCTGTTACAGGAGATGGGGCTCCGGCGATGGGAAGCACTGCGCCCTTCGGGGACTGTGGCTGCCATGACTGTTTTAGGTTTGGGTTTTTATGTCGAGAGCCCCTTACTTTTGCAGGCGTTTAGGAATCGTTCGTGTAGTTGACCTCCTTTTTTTTATCTTGTTCCAGTTTTTAGAGTCGAACTGTTTCCTGACCATGTCACTGGAATAAATTGCTTGCTCTTTGCTAAATGGCACCTCTTGATATATATTATAATGTTTTAATTTGTGTCTATGCTCCTTATTCCATTTGCACACCTTTTATTTAGATGGGGGTAAAAGAATTGTGCACTCCTTGGATGAAAAAGAAAAAGGGCCCCTTTTTTTTAACATGAATGGTTGATGCGACAAGGAGAGGAGAATAATTTAATATCACTGGAGGAGGAACAAACAAGTACCCTTTCGAATGTATAACTAGAAAAATATAAGGTTTCCTTTATTCTGGAACTAGACCTCCAAACCAAGGTTTTAAAAATCGAATCGAACTGGCCGCTTCAACCGGTTAAACCAAGAACCGGAAGAAAAACGGTCTAACCACTCGATTTTTATTCAGAAAATAAAAATCAGTCAAAACCGATCAAAATCCGGTTGGACTGCTTAAACCCGGTTGAACCAATTGAACCAAACCACCAGCTCAACCATCCATCTTTTACAAAAAAAAATAATTTTTGATAATTTAATAAATATAGACTTTTAAAAAATATTCATAATCTACTCTCATTATAATCCATAATATAGTACTCCTTTATCTTTTCACATACCACATGTGTCAATGACCCATTATCACCTCTCATGTCCCGCCATACAAGCATTGCCTCTCTTCTCATATATTACATGTGTTTATCTACTTCCAACAACAACAAAGGAAGAATACGTTGTCATAGTTATACTACTAGAAGTAACAAATTAAAACACTTGTTACTAATTAAAGTTTAAATAGTTTTAAAATTGTTAATTTTATACATCACACACACATATGAATTTTTACAAAATATGTTTATTTTGCCCTTTTGAGTTTTCTAATAACATTTATACCCCTAACATTTAGCAATGTCTTTTGTGCTCCTATATTATTAAAAAAATCAACAATATTATCCTTGTGTTGGTATAATATAAGAGCACATGTGTACTAATAAAATGTCACTACTATCCAATTTGTAAAAATATAGGGGTGTACAATTGTAAAAAAAAGGGAGTATAAGCGCTATTGGAAAAACTTGGAAGGATACGAAGTATATAGATCCTATGAAGATATGATGTAGCATTTTTCATATTTATTTGTATGTACTACCGGTCTAACTCGGTTCGACCCGGTTAAACCATACGAACCAAACCAACAGTATAACGGTTCGAGCTTTTCCGGTTTTTATGAACTGTTGACGTCATCACCGGTTTGACCAGTCGGTTCCAGTGGTCCGACCATAAAAACCAAAAACCAATACTTACCCGATTTGATGTCCGATTCGATTTTTAAAACCTTGCTCCAAACAAAAGATCTTTACCTTTGTTTTCGAACTCAAGTCTACAGCAAATTATTTTCTTCTTCGTAGGTGGCTGTGGTGGTTTTTTAGGAATGTCATAGGAAAATGGAAAGGGAAGCCGATTCAACCCATCCGTCCCATATCAACATCCTCTCTATGCATAACACAAAGTTTTCTTTGTTGAGCATTAAGCATCTCTGGATGAGCAAATTGCTGGTAATGTGGGTAAGATCGCTTAGATTTCCTTTTAAAAATATCCAAAGAAAGGCTCGACAGAATATCAGTGCATGGAAGTTGAGGTCACAAAGGATGGGTAAATCACGGAAATCAAACTCGAACACTGCACCCCTCACCGTTGTCGGAAAGGATGCAGTTAGGGATAACCTTTACTTTGTATAAATTTGTTTATATCTGATCGGTTAGAATATCGACTTTATATCAATTTCATATCCATATGTCTATCATTATGGGCACGAATTATTTTGCCTCCTGCACGGATAACGATTCTTAGAGATCAAATATCAAATATGGATGCGCAATCGACCACCGCCACCGAAGCAAATGAAGAAGACACGAGTAATATGACAGTGGTTGGATACCTCTCGCTAGGGATGATCGTGGATTGGGCTGGATCGGGCCTTGAAGGACCCAGGCCCAAGTCCATTTAAAAACTTCGGGCCTTGGGCCGAGCCTAGGCCCACAAAATTTTCTTTGGTTCGGTCCAAACCAGGTCCAACCAAATTCCTATAGGTCAAGCTTAAGCCAGGCCGGTCTATCTCCGCCAATTATAGATTATTAACTTTGAGTTTTTGTTTAAAGTCAATCTCAATTCAAGTTAGACGAGCCAAAATTGTTTAAAACATATGACATACTAATTGTGAAACAACTAAAACTCAATTCTATCGGAGATGATTTCTCATTTTATACAAGTGCAGTCAATGTTAGATACTATAAACATCTCTCATTACAGAAATTGAAAGAGTGAACCAAACTTACACAGTTAACAACAACAGGTGCACCAGGCACTTTATGTTAAAAAAATGGGCATAATGCTCATATTTGGTAAAGGTTCAATAATAGAAAATATTCTGATGGAAAAAAATAAACACTAACAAATTCAAGAATAACCAGCAGAATCTAAACCATAGACTAATTAAGGAAAATTAATTCCGAATTGAAATAGTATGATCATCAACTCAGATGTCCCACACCTGACTTTCTTGATTTATAAACATTGTATGAAGACAGGATACATGAACAAAGTGTGCATGCAATAGGTGAGTGTTTCTAGACGTGTAGGATATGGGAAGGGTTCGGACCCTCTTTGTTCCGAGCCCTTGGACCGGGTCGGGCTGGACCGAGCCAAGCCCGAGCCCGCCCCCCAAAAAAAATTGGGCCTAAATGTTAGGCCCAATCCCGATCCAATGTCCGTTTGGGCTTGTGGGTCGGGCCAGACTTTTTGGGCTGGGCTTCGATCTAGACCGGGCCAGCCCAACCCAATGCTCATCCCTACCTCTCGCCATTGATTTTCGGTGGGATCTAATACCGGATACAGATACAGATACAGATACGCAATCAACCACCACCGCAAAAGTACATAAAGAAGAGGAATAAGCTCATGACATGAAGGTGGTTAATCATCTTTTGTAGCTACCAATGAAGAAAAATCACTATGAATAAGAATGAGTACAACTCTCATAATCCCTCATTCTCTCCCTTCTCTTCTATCCCCCCTCTCTCTTTCTCTTGTAGTGTTCCTTCTTGATGTGATGTGGAGACAATGTCGCCATCCCCCTCTCTATATAATCCAATTACAAATCCATAGTCATATTCCCATAAAGACAATTTGTTTAGGATTCGTAATCCTAATATGACTATAATCATATGTCCTCCTTGAGTTGAATTCAATCATGATCTCCACACCATCTTAAATATGCATTGTGCAATCTTCATCATCTGCAAGTCTTCTTAATAAGAAATCACCGCCTCTAGGTGACACACTCATCATTGGGTTCCCTGGACAAGCCCCCTCAGGTATGCTCTCACAACTCAGTATTGTGTCTCCTAATACGGCACCAGCATAGATTTCTCATAACTAGATATTGTGACGTCATCCTTTGGGTGAAATGGACTCGCTTCTCCTTTTTGCACTTATGCAATATAGGTGCAGATAACTTTTTGCTCTCTCATTGTACTACTCATCTTGAGAATAACTAGAGCTCCATCACTTGTCACGGCACTTCCCTTGAGCCTGTACGCCCTTTTTTGGCATCTTGTATGGATCAACATGCATGCTCCCTTGCATGCTTTGAGAATCCCTTCTTTATCGATGACTCGATGTCGTTATGACTCGATCATTTTCAGTAAAAACATATTCTTCTTGATTATAGGAACATGTCTGACACATGTCTGAGTTAGTATTGCTCTATCAAACATGTGAAAGTGCACTGACCCTACTCCCTTGATGTGATAAATCTCTCCATCTTCTATCTTGACCGTGCCATAATTCCATGCATGCTCCGCACTAAACCATTTGATGGATGAGCACACATGGTCTATATTTGTCGAGTTCAGAAGCCATCTAAATTTTGCCTTCATCTCTCTAGAGCATGCTAGCAAGTCTCATCCATAGATTGCGATCGAATTCTCTTGGCATGGGTCTAAATCATAGATCTTCTTCTTCCCGTTCTCCTTTTCACATTTTGGAGAATCTACATTTTTTGACACTCGATCAATATCGAAATAAGCAGCATTTAATTGGACCTCGAGACCTAAAATGACCTTCGGGTCTCATCTCCCTTGATCTGCAGTGTGTGTCATCAATTGCAAGCATATGACCTTCATCATTTGTCACCTCACATCGACCTATATCGACACTCGTTCATAAACAACGAAGAAATTGTCTCATTTAATGTCATAGTATCCTTTTCATAGAGCAATGTCGTTACAATATAATCAGGAAGATGGAAGGGAACTCAAAAATATCAGCGCCTATCATCCTCCTAGTAGATGAAAGTCTCCTTTCGCATTCTTCTCATCAAGTGTGAAATATTTGTCAAAATCTTATTGAATTCATCCAAGTGTGTCTCGATCTCTGTCCCATCACTTATATTAAAACCATATAGCTTATTCTTTGTCAATAGCTAGTTTGCTAGAGATTTGGATTTGTGGTTTCCCTCGAGCTTCATCTAGACCTCCATCGGATCATCCAGGATGATGATTCCACGAAGAGTGTTGTTTGCACCGAGAAGTTGTATTATACTATTTGCGAGATCCTCTTCTCCTTCTTCTCTTCCTCCTTCATCTTCTTTGGCTTCTTTTGTTTATCCTGGAGAACTTTAGGTAGTCCTTCTCACATGAGTATATTCTTTAACCATTTTTACCATAAGGTCAAAGCCATTATTCCCCTTGAAGGGTTCCTCAAAGAATGATGCACACTTGATGTGAAGTTAGACATTTTATTTATGATCATACCTTCTTGCACGATCTAAAAATTTGGAGTAGAATCCTTCGATCTAGACCATCCAACTCATTCAGAGTGTGCAAAAGTCATATCTCGACTCCTTGATCACCTCAATCGAATTCTGGATGCTCTCGATATCAACAATTCATCATGTTTATATATTCTTCACATCTTTAGATGAATGTGCACATGTTGCATCACGCTCTCATGTTGATGTTGAATCTTATTCTGATTCATTGTGTTGTGTCCCTCCGATGACATCGAACCTGACTTTGATATCGGTTATTGGGGCATAAATGGTTATTGCATCCGATTTAGATACTGATTATTGGGGAATGCAAATCTTTCACCATTAGAGAAACATGTGAAGAAGAAGGCACATGTAATAGAATGGTGCTCGGTCACCTCTGGTGACTTGTAATTGGGAATCAAACATCGGATATGGATGCCGATGCACACCCCAGAAGTATTTAAAGAAGAATAATGCCACGCTATGATGGTGGTAGGTCACCTCTCAAAACCATCGAAGAAGAAAAATCACTATGAATAAGAACAAGTAAAATTCTCACAATTCCCTTGCTTTCTCCCTCCTCTTCTCTCCCTCTCTCCTTTTTTCTCTTCTGGTATTCCCTCTTGTTGTGATATGTAGGCAATGCCCCATTGATGAATCCATGATTCAACATCTTTAATTCTTTTATTTTAGCTAAATTTCTTGGTAAAACACATGTATATAATAATTAATTAATTAATTATTATTTATCATTCGTCATCGATTTGTTAATATCGTATTTTTATCATTCTTTTACACCAAAATAAAAGAATAAAGAAGAAAAGAAAATTAAAAGAATAAAATAAAATAAAGAAGGATGTATTTATGAAATAAATGCAGACTGATCCGAACCCTGAGAGAAGGTCAAGACTTGACCTGATCGATAAGGAATAAAGTATGGAGAGATAGGATCTTTTATTTATTTATATCTAGAAAACCCAAAAATACCTTGTGAATATTGTTCATTATTTATTTTTCATATAATTCTTATTATATTTTACTTATCACCTAACTTACCTCAAGTAAAAATGCTTTCTTATTGAATCTTCTACATAAAAATAAGTTGTAAATATTAAAAGTATCATCAAGAAGAATTATTGTACATAATAAAAATAACAACACTTTGAAAAAGTTGCAAAGCTCAACTTGTCAGATCAATATCTTCTCCACAAAAACTCAAAATAAATCAAACTCATTTTAATTGTATTCTAAATTAAATAAGCTTTAAAATAAAATTGGTTTCATTAAAATCGAAGTTAAGATGTGAAAAGTGGCTTTTTAGAGTGTATTGTATAATGGCTTGTATTTATATATTGGGGTGAATATATATATATATATATATTTAAATATATTATTTTAAAATATATGTATATATTGTATTTTATTAAACTAAAATGCAAATAAAAATCACAAAAATCAAAACACATAAAAATAAATCTGTTTTATATATTATACATGTACCACTATGTATATTGTAAATATCTCTATTTATTTATCATGGTAATTTATTTCATAAAAATAAAAAAAATGAATAAAATCCTTGAAAAATGTTGTAAATAAATAAAATATTAAATTATATAACTATTTGTAAAAATAGTTTATTAAAAAATCATTTATTGTATGTAAAGGTATTTTATACCTATAAAATAAAGGTTTTTATTTATTTTACTTTATTTAATTATTTACTTTATTTATTAAAATTAAAAAATAATTTATTAAACTATTACCTGTTTCATTTTAATAATTTTTAATTTAAAGTCATTTTCTATTTTGTTTTATTTATTCTTTATTTATTTTATCTATTTTATCTCATAGCTACTTTTGTCTTATCTGGACCGCCTTCTAATTGGTCTAGGTTAGATTGTTAACCTGGGTCAACTTCCCCCTTCCTCCCTTGCAACCGAATAATTGGGTTTTGACCCGTTTTCTGCCATTTTCCTCGTCGGATCCGATCGTCTTTCCAACTGATTTCAGCATCGAATAACGTATTTGGATCGAGCTTCTTCGCCGGAGCATAATGATTTCCATTAGTGCCTTGGTTCACATGCTTTCCTCCGATCTTTCTTGAACCCCATGCGCATATAAAATCTCTTCCAAGTGCCTTTTGGCTTCTTCGACGCCTAATTCCATCATCTGAAGATCTGGAGCCGTGATAGGAGTCCGGGCATGCATTCAAAAGTGTGATTTGATGTTCGAATCAATTAGATCCATCTCGTGGGCGAAGAGCTCCACCGCAATAAGCCTCGGTGGCCTCCCGCAACCGTCGTGAGGCGATTACCACCTCGATTCCACCGTCTCTTCATCGTCGTTCTTTCCATATCATCAGGTTATGATAGATTGGTTGATTTCTTTACATTTACATTTAATTTTAGATCTTGTAGTAGAACTCCATATCAGACCTCTAATATGCTCGATCAGAGATCTTGTTCATATGATTTCGCACTTGATTTGATCGTCGTTCATTTCCGCCTTGATCCTGCTTCTTTGCATCCTCTGATCCAGATATGACCATCTTATATCTTTAGATATGAGAACTTTAGATTCGTTCCTTCACCCTCACCAGAACCTGGCCCATTCTCACCACTTTCCCTTCGATTTCTATGATAATAACATCAGACCGAAGCCCTTGGAGCTTCGAGTTTGTGACTAACCGTGTAGGGAGGAGAGACAATACCTGGGAAGGGACCTAAAGCATTATAATCATTGCATGTTTGAGATGCACCTCTGGGTCTCTGATCAACGAGACCTGGACCCGGAGAATATAGTCAACAAGAAGTAATTTTTGGAGGCGATTGAGACCCTTGAACCCCATATCACATCAGATCTTGTGAGATCAAGACGATCAAAGCTCAACAAGGAAGGCCTCATAGTTGTTCTTCGTTATACCTTTAGAGTTGTCAGATCACGTAGCAGAGCGCCAGATTTAATCTGGAACATCGACTCACGCCCAACTCATATATGTCCGATCGAGATACGATTCCCTAGTTTGCATCAGGAGCATCAAAAGGCGCCCAATCTTGGGATGCATGATCAGATCTGAGCATCTCATCTCAACCGCATGACCACGCTAAACTGCTGACCCTTCGATCAGATGGGTATGCACATCCACAACCTAGCCACGTGTCGACGCTAGAGCCCAAGCACCTTGTGTTCGACCCTAGGAGCTACACCAGGTAAATAAAAAGCATATCCACTTTTATTTATTTTAGTTGAATTAAATAAATTATTTGATTTATTTGGATTTTATTTTGGGTCACAATGACACATTCACTTCATTTTCTCTCATTTACATTTAATAAATTAAAACCCCAAGGGAAATCCGCGATCATCACCCATCCATCTCTATAAATTACCCAACTATAAACCCATATGCCCATTCTCGTAAGGACTACAAAAAATAAAACTCAATTGTTATTAGGACTAGGAGACCAATTCCTTTAGGATTCTCAATTCTAATATGACTACAATCCTAACAATCTCCTTTTTGAGGTGAATTACATCGCGATCTCCACAACGTCTTTAGGAAACATTTTGTTATCCTTGTCATCTACAAGTATTCTTAAAAGGAATTCACCCTCTTTGGGTGATGTACCACCATTGGTCTCCCTTGACGTGCCCCGTCTCGAGCATGCTCACATAACTAAGTGTTGTACCTCCTGATGTGTCACAACTACAATCCTCTCGCGACTAGAGATTGTGTTGCCATCCTCTGGTAAAGCGAACTAAAATCGCTTATCCTTTTTTCATGCTTCTACAACAATGATGGTGATAAACTATTTATCTCTCATTGTACTACTTGTACTGGGAATAACTATCACCTACCACGACCATTCCCTTTATCTTTTAAACCCTATTCGATAGCTTTGTTCCATGAATCGCAACATGTGCTCCCTTGTTTGCTTTGAGAACTCCTCCTTCAATGATGGTGCAATGTCCTTGTGACTAGATCGTTCCCAGTGAAACCATATTCTTCTTTGGCTATGGAACATGTCTGACTCAAGTTCAAGTTTGTATTGCTCCATTAAACATGAGAAATTACACTGACCCCACTCCTTTGACGCGATAAATCCCTCCGCTTACCATCCTAGTCATGACATCATGTTCTTTTCTCTATAAGAGGTGGAATAGAATAACCCGGTTGAAGCGTAATGATCATACGTCTGTAATTGGAATGCATTGTATGTCCCATAACAGGTCACATTCTTCTACCCTTTCCGAGGAGTCGATGACTATTCATAGCTATTACCTTGACACCAAAGAAGAGTTCGACTCAATGCTTTATTTCTTTCCTAGTATATCCTGATTCGACATTAGAAGTATATTGATTGTTCCCCAATAACCGAATACTTTTTTCTGTAAATACTGCATATTTGATTCCATCCATAAATCCATTTTCTTCCCTATAGGTTCCAGTATCGATAAAAATTCTAGTTCTTATTGTTCATATGTTATGGTATGGATATACCATAACAATTCGTTATGCTTGGATGAAATAAAAGAAAAGAACTTCTATCGAAATCTAAATGCAGTGAGATAGAAAATAATATGGGTATGCTATATAACTAGTGAATATCTAATATCACATATACATTTATTTCTTCCATACCGTAAACCATTCCTATTTCATATTACAGTGAGTCCTAATTTTAGAATTCTTCTTTGAAACATATGTGTGATCTAGAATTATCTATATATAAATAAGGTATTAATATGCTTAGTTTAACCCACCTAATCTATTCTATTTTTAATGGCACACCGACAACAGATAACAATCATTATTTAAATTATAAATTGTAATATTAAAATTGACCGAACAACTAACAAATAGAAATAAAATATCAATCGGACAGGTAACAATAAATGAATCAAAATCTTAAGAAAAATATCTTTTATATCTTATTCCTAAGATTTTTTTTACAATAAAAAAATATCGTTCATGCATGTTATGTACTAAACTGATCCCTAGATGAGAACATATGATCTGAACATGTCGAGTCGAGAATCCTCTTAGTTTAGGCCCAAATAATAGGCCTTCTGATAAAACCTAGAAATTCACCCTCTTAATTCAATCGGATTAACGATTAAAAAATATGTTCGTTGAAGTCGGGCAAAATCAGATTTATTTAAAAACCACTTTAATTAATTGATCACTTAAAAGCAAGCGTCAATTTTCATTTTACTTGGACAAGCCAAGGTCGAACTCAAGGAGACAACTTTCTCCTTAGATTAATTTAAAGTCGATCTAGATGCTTAGTTTTCAGGAGAATATTTTTTTATGCAATTAAAAATGCAATGCTATTTTTGATTAGTTTAAGGACTAAAAATTCAATTTTCAATCAATTCAAGTCCAAAAGTTATGAAACTTGGCCAGAATGTTAAATGCAATGAAATTAAGCTACTGCAATTTTTTTGAAAATTTTCGACTCAATGTGAATTAATTTTAAATATGAATGCACGGTGGTTTTCACAAATTTAATTTTAATAAATACAAATTAAATTATTTTTAGAGATGAAAATTATCGTAGATACTTCTATATGAGATGAATCCAAGAAAATTACTAGACCTCAAAAATAATTAATTTTTGACTTATTAAAACTCAATTAAGCAAAACACCAAGTCATTTATGTAGACCTCTATGGTCATGTAAATATGATGTTTTTTGGGCACAAAATTGAACTACTCAAACTCTACCTACTATGAATTTTTGGGAATTTTTGGAGCAACGATTAATTTAATATTAATGAAAGTTCACAAATAGGGAAAAATACGATATGTTTCACCAACATAATTATATTAAATAATTCATGGCTCACAAAAATTCAATCAAATATCCATAATAACCAGCATAAGTGGTTCTACAATGAGAAATTTTTGCAATGATAAAATGATTGAAATGAACGTTCAAATAAACATGCGAACACAAGGGTATGGATGTAATACAGAAATAAAATTAATTAAAAATAAATACGCTGACTGGCTTAGAATGCAATTACCTTTAATTATGAGAGTATGGATACAAATTTCCCAGGAAAAAGCGTGCGCCTTATGTGCTTCTTGGAAGGCGGGGAGGTGTGTGTAATTAGTAGAAAATGTAGGGGCCTTGTTGCAATTTCTCCCGTTCGCTCGTGTCGTGCACGTGCTCTCTGACTGATGGGCGTATGCGCAATTTTCCAGAATCAGGGAGGAGGAAGAGTGGAGCAGAAACGGGAAGAACAAGGAAACAAAAGGAGCAGAGAAGAGTAGAGAGGAGAAGGAAGAAGGAAAGAAAGGATAAAGTTACCTGGGAAGGAGTTGAAGTGCAGATGTTCGCCTGTGAAGGAGATAGAGCTTGAGAAGCTCTATCTTGGTCGTTGCCTCAAGTTCCCGGTAGAGGCACGAAGCTCGAACAGCTCTGCGGAATAGGGCTGTAGCAAGGGGCATTCCCTTGGATCTCGCCGGCCTACCACGTTGTCGTCGCTCGACATCAACTCCCTTGCTGTCACGAAGGAAAGGAGATGAGCTAAGGTCTAAGGCTTGAAGTTGGAGAATGATCGAAGAATGAGGAGTAGCGGTCCTTGTAAAGACCTTTGCGGATGAGGGCGGGAGATGGGCGATGGAGGGCCGAGTCTCGCGAGGCACCGCCACACATAGCGGGGCAAGCGATGGAAGGTGTGTGGGGTTTGACTGCTCGATGTGGGAGGATGTGGGTTTTGCACAGGGAATGGGAAGTGGCAGAGAGAGACTGCAAGGGGAGAGGGTCGTAGCCGGTGAGTGGTCGGCGTGGGAGAGGGTCATGCGCCGCAAGGCGCGGATATGAAGGCGAAACCATGTGCCCCCGCAGAAGGCAGGGCGGTGGTTGCGTGTTGCGTGCAAGAAACAAGAGAAGGGGGAGATGCCTCATCATGTGCATCGCACGTGATGAGACTTGTTGGAGAAGGCGCCACGCGCCACGCCCAGGAGCGGTCACGTGACAACCAATTTAATTATTTAAAATAATAATAATTATTATTATTATTAAATAAATTAATTAATTAAAAAATTAATTAAAAAATAGTTGATGAATCTGTGAACACAATCACCTTAGATCTGATGAGATGAGATCTGAACTTATCTAAGGCGAACACTACCACAAGCATATCTTTTTCGGTAACTGTATAGTTATGTTGAGCGAGATCAAGCACTTTGCTTGCGTAGTGTATAGCAAATGCGACACCGTCCCGCCTCTATCCTAATACAGTCCCAACAACAAAATCTGAGGCGTCTATCATGTTCTCAAAAGGAAGAGACCAATCTTGGGCTTGTAGTATCGAGGCATCCATAATCATCCCTTGAAGTCGCTTAAAGGCATCAAGACATTTGTGATCGACAATAAGCTCCACGTCTTTGCCTCTAAGCTTAGTTAGCGGTCGGGTAATCTTTGAAAAATCCTTGATAAATCTCCTGTAAAATCCGAGGAATGACCACAACTGTTTTACGTTGGTTGGTGATTGGAGTCATCTGAACACGTCCACCTTGGTAGGGTCAAACTCCATTCCTCTCTTGGAGATGACATGCCCCAACACAATGCCCTCCGTCACCATGAAGTGACTTTTCTCCCAGGAGAGCATCGGATTAACCTCACAACATCTTTTGAGGACTCGGTCCAGATTTTTAAGACATGAGTCGAAAAAATCACTGTGGACCGAGAAGTCATCCATGAAGACGTCCAGGATTTCACCGACCATCTCGGCGAATACAACAATCATGAACCTTTAAAATGTACCGGGAGCATTGCATAACCCAAAGGACATGCGCCCGAAAGCATAGGTACCAAAGGGGCATATGAATGTGATTTTCTCCTAGTCCTCAGGAGTGATAGCTACTTTGTTGTAGTTCGAGAACCTATCTAAGAAGCAGAAGAATTCCTTTCCTGCTAATCTTTTTAAGATCTGATCGATAGATGGTACGTGAAAATGGTCCTTCTTCGTCGTGGCATTCAAGCGTCTGTAATCCACACAGACACACCACAACGTGGGTACTCTTTTCACGATCTCCTTTCCGTCCACATTGGTGGTTGTCTAAATTCCTGACTTTCTCTTGGAAAAAGAATTAGGTAACATGTAACTGTAAATACATAATATTAATTGTTTCTATGTATGTGTTATGTACTAATATATGTTTGTATATGTCATTGTTGTAAAAATCTCCCAACTGGCCCGACTAGTAGGTCCGACTAGTCTAATTGGTGGGGTGTCCGACCGAGTACTAACTAATTCTGACTAGGCCGACTAGTCGATCGATTTTTACTTAGAGTTTTTTTTTGCTTTTTTTAAAGCAAACTTATTCTACTACGCTTAATATTTTATTTAAATTCAATTACTTATTTTCTTTCATTATGATAATATAAAAAATATACAAATCTATGTAAATATATAAGAATACACATATAAAAACAATTTATATATTTAAAATATTAAAAAAATTCAAAGCTGATTAAAGTCTGACTAAATCCGATTAGTCACTCGACTGCCGATTAGTCCTAAGTTAGTAGCCCAACCGACCGAGTACCAACTACTGATTTTTGCAATCTTGGTATATGTGATGCTATTTTTTAGAGTTTTTTTTTATTTTTCTCCATTTTATTGAGTCAGCCAAGGCATAGACCTTGGTCTCGTGATTATTGTCAAAAATACAACTTATAATCCTATTTGTTTCTATTTTTAATAAGTCTATACATACATGCATTTTCATAGTCTTCCCATTTTTCATTCTTTTTGGATTTTCTTCTTTATTCATTTTTATATATTTTAAGTCGTAATATGTGCTTCTTATTTCCCGAGCTATATTTGCAAGAATGATCATTGGCACTTAATTACATGTGATTGTAGAGGGATTGAGCTCTGTTTTTCTAAAAAGTGTAGGTGAATAATGGATTCATTAGTTATATCTGCATGGTGGTTGATATAAAAAGATGCATGAGGACATTCTAGGGTAGCCATCAAATTATGTTGAAAATCTTCGAGTGCTCTTAAAAAAGCTCTTGCCATGGCCAACTGTCCTCCCAAATTCTTCGAGAGGGTTAGTGCCTTCCTTACTAGTACAACCATTTCTGTTAAAGTAAATAACTTGGTATCTGGCTTCTTTAGATCGGTTTGTGGCATTAGGCAAGGTGATTCGTTATTGCCTCTACCTTTCATCGATACCATGGATTACCTAGATGGGATGCTTCAAAACCTTGCTAGAGATGTTCTGATCCTGATATTTAAGCTTCCCCATGGGAGAGAATTTCAGTTCGACTATGATCTTCACTGACAATACTCTTATCTTTCTCAAATTTGACAAATGTTCTTTTAAGTGCTTAAACTTTGAAGTTAAAGTATTTTCTTAGCTTTTTGGCCTCTAGGTGAACCATTACAAATTCACTTAACCTCTTTGACCTCAAGAAAGAAATAATGTCTAAGACTTTCAATTAGAAACATGAGGACTTTCCCATAAACTTTCTTGGGATCTTGCTCTCACCAAAAAAACTTGAAGAGGGCTGATTGGCTTCCTCTACCTGAGAAATTTACAAAAAAAAACTCCTTGGATGGAAGAATAGAATGTCCTCCCAGCCCTCTCATATGTACCTTTTTGAACTCCTCATGTACCTCCCGAATGAACCATGTACTAACATCGCTTAGGATCTCGAAACACGCCATCATTAACATCGATAAGATCCAAAGACCTTTCCTCTGAAATGGTCCCAATGATGATAAAAATATACACTGGGCTAGATGGGAACGTACTTGGTGACCTAAATCAAATGGTGGTTGGGACATACAAAATCTTGAACTCTTTAAATGGCCCATGTTATCCAAGTTATGGATTAGAACCCATGTTCAAAACTCTTCCCTCTTTTCTAGAATTATGAGGGGTCATTGCCACCACGGTTGCCCAATTTCCATTAGAGATGCATCCAACCCTAAGGTTTCTCCTTGATGGCACTCGATTAAGGGGGGATCGAGGGTGATAAGAAACATAACCTAGCATTTGATTAGTTCAGGATACCACACCTTACTTTGTCTTGATAACATTGAGGAAAACCCACCACTCTCGGATCTTTTTTGGTCTCTTTGGGTGAAACAAAAAAGAGATTTTTACCCCACGAACCCTAGAAACATTGTAAAATGCGTCCTCGACCTTCTAAACAACATTATTACCCTCTCAACCTCATAAACTTGCTAACCCTTATCGAGCAGACCCTCAGGTTTGCAATTGTCTATTTTTCCATTTACAGTTGTTTAGTCATAGGTGAATGCATTATTTTAACCCTAATTTGCAGACGGTTGGAAGTGAATGGCATGATATTCTCCTTACTTCCCAACAACTCTATTTGAGCTTTAACCACCCTATTTGAAGGCCCCACATTGTGAGCTTGGCTTCAACGAGGAGTAACTAAAGAGATCATCTAAGAAATTATGCTTTGAAGCATGTACAAGATGTAAGAACACCATGAAGAGAACCATCTTGAATTTTTTTGTTGGGTTAAGAGTGTTTTTCAACAAGTATTACATGAATGCTTATATTACAAAATTCTTATTTGACATGATTACTAGGTTACATAAGATGGAGAAGCTCTCCACCTCGAGTGTCTCTAGAAACGATCGATTTAGATGCGAATGTCGAAGCTTTGTTGTGATGAAGATAACCTTGAGACCATGGAGTAAGGGGAGGAAATTCTACATATGTCCAAATCGAAGCTGCGATTTTTTTGTTTGGGTCGATAATGACACACCCAATGATCAGACCTCACAAGAAGAAATGACTATTGAGTTACTATTTTTGCAAGAGTTAGGCAAGCTGAATAAAAAAATGAAGATGATAAAGTGTGAACTTGCAAATACAAGAGTGGAAATCAAGAACATATGCTTTCATGTGAAGGTCTGGTGAATATGTGCACTTACATTCCTCGTAACTAAACTCATTTAGAGTGTCTTGAGAAGAAATGAATGTATTACCTCAATGTCAATGGAGTGTCTACTCTCATCCTTACATTGTATTGATGGTCCAACCCAATCTCAAGTACATGAAATATGACCAATAATGCAACTAAAATAGGACTCCCAATTCATATACATGCATTCTTTGTCATCAACTCAATATGTCCTTTTAGACCATACCACAGTAAGTTTTTGCTATTGTTTATATTACATATCGAACCCAAAAATCCCCCAAACTACGCAACAAGAAAATGAAAAAAAAAAACACCCCAAATCAAATGACCATTCTTCTCTTAGAACTGTAGATGTTGTCCAAATCATCAAACTTCTTCCCAAAACACAGATCACTTCATCAAACTTCTGCCTAAAAAAGAGTAGTTCGCAAACCAGTAGCCCAACCTGGAAACAAAGAAAGATCGAATTAAAACTATCATATGTATACTCGTGTACCTAGAAGTGTTGACTTCCTATTTGGAATCCACTCAGACCTTCTAAAAGTACTTGTTGGAATCTTAGGTTTGTGGGGAATCATGTTACTGCAAATACATGCAATTGTTATTTGCCCTTGAGAAATTATTCAACAAATAAAATCCAAAATATTATAGGATTTTAACCTTATTTGGCAATGTTGGGGCCATCTTCTCCAATTTGCGATGCTTTCTTTGTGCGGCCCCTCTTCCTGATGCTTGGACCAGCCTCCCCACTAACGATGGTGGTTAAGGATCTTGCTCTAGTAGCTACTCCACTTCAAGGAGAAAGGAATCATCAAAATAAAAGACTGAAATTTGAACAAGCAGTCCACTGAAATGATGCTAAATTGACATACATTCGCTCTCCCAAAGAAGATGTTGAGTATGCACTCTCCCACTTAGACTTCCATGGATGCCCTCACTTGGTTCCATCTAGTGACTCATTCTCAACATCCTTGGTTCGTGGATTTATTGGATTTTTACAAGTAATTCCGTGATGGACAAAAGAATCACACATCGTGCAATTATGCTTTGACTACTTCTCCTCTTCCCTCGCTCGTATCGGATTCTTCATTGGCCTTCCTGGAGGCCTCATGGAGTGGGGAGATAATATCTTGTATGATAATTTAATCAGTGTCCAGCACAACTTCTCAGGTAAGGGGGCAATTCTCTCTATGTAGGTCCTTCGATACCGGCTTGTGTTGTAGTGATTAGACAAGTAGTCACCCCAAGTCATGTTGCACAAACTTGAAATGGCTGGACAAGCATGTGTGCAAGGCAAGGCAGAGACCTGCCATTGCTTACAAGTTTATTGCTTTGTAAGAATATCAGAAATATTATGGCCAGTAGGACATTCCATCTCTACGCTGCTCTCGCTTGACCTCCTTACGATGAACCCTACAAATTCTTGGTTGAGGTCCTTATATAGTCTAGTGTTGTACATACCATCACTCCTCACAATTTTCCTCCTTTCAATATCCGCTCTTCCAATATTGTAATCATTTTCTATTGAATCCAGTCTATCGTATCACATATTGGAAGGTGACGGGCCTCATTTATCCATGAATTGAACGACTCACGTAAATTGTTAGTGATGTAGTAGCAGTGAGCTACAATGCTGAATTGGGACCTCGACCATTTCTGCTTAATTCTCATCATGTAGTCAAAAGCACTTGTATTGGCTTTTTGAAGCTCTTTCATCCAATGGAGGAATTGTTTTGACATGAAATCTCTTGCTGCGGACCATACTATATGCTCCAATTCATTATTTGGAAATTGCATCTTGAAGTTCTTGTAAACATAGCACAAACAAGCCCTATGCTCCGCACAAAGGAATTTGTCTGTCACTGTACTCTCTAGCCCCTTTTGATCATATAAGATTATTGTGAGCACATCTCCTTCGCTACATTGGATAGCCTCGTCCAAATGTTACATGAACCATTTCCACGTAATGCATGACTCGTTCTCCACTACCGTGAAGGAAACTAAAAGAGCATGTTTGATGCGCCTAGGGCAGTAGTAGACAGAAGTGTTCCCATGTATTTGCCCTTCAAGTGACATCCATACAAACCCAAGAAAGGTCTATGGCCAAACATGTACCCATCCCTGCTAGCTTTAAAAGATATGAAACATCCGAGGAAGGAGTTATGATTGCAACACTTCAATTCTGCAATAAGGGAGGGGATCTTCACATATGACTCCTCAAACACTCCCAAATAACGCATATGATGTCCTCCTCTTTCCCTTGTGTGGTCATATAGGGCATACAAAGCTTGAATGCCTCATTAATCCTACTAGATAGTTGTTTCATTGTGATTACGTGATTCTCCTTCACCCAAGCTGATATTTGATGTGATACCCACTCTTGTCCAGCCATGGTGTTTCCAGCACGATTGTTCAAAACACAAGTGTGGTCGACCACCAATGTCTTTACTTTAAACCTCTTGTTGTTTGGTATCAAGGAGGAGTGTAGCCTCCAAGGACATCCTTCCTCCCTACACTTTGTTGTGACTCTGATGCTCTCGCTCTTAAGATATTTGGCGGCAAAACCCATGGTGATGCAATGAGACGTGAGTGAGGAGTGGAAGGTTTCTTGACTTTCGAATTCAGCTCCCACTTCAAACGATGGGGCATTCACATCCACTCCAACATCAAGGCCCTCGTAGTCACTCACATTCTCCACATTAGAATCAATAATAAGACAATAGCTATTATCAGAGACAAGGTCATCCAAGTCATCTGAATCATCACTATCCTTCGCAACATTGTCAACAACACTATTATTGGAATCAGAAAAATCAGAATTGGATGGTGTTTGGTAGACTTCAATGGTACTCTTCACAACCACTAATCTTGTACATTTGTGGTTGGATGGTGTTTGAGGGTGTGTTTTTCTTTGTATACACGCTCTTTTAGAATTTATGCAACCCTCAACATTTGTATGGTTGACATGTGTATGTGCTTCAACCTCCGGGGTTATCCCAACCTCAAAATCTCCCAAACCATTGCACCCTAGACTGGTGTAAGGCTCTTCTCTCTCCTTGACACCAAACACTTCACCTCTACTTGTCATATGAGGTGCTTCATCACCAATAGAAGCCCCACTTTCTTCACCAAGAGGGCCACCTTCTTCTATGTCAACATCTCCCAAACATGCTTCAAATCCAGCATCAAGGCCACTCTCATTCCCACTATCACCAATGGCCGCCCCCTCGGTCCCACCATCTTCCACATTCCCACCTACTATCCCAACATCACCGCTCCCTACTTCAAAATTAAGCCGATTACAAACCTTCTCCCCTCCTCCTTCCTCACCCATGTTCAAGTCCAGCTAGTCATATGTAAACGTTAAGGTTATCTTAGAGCTTCCAACACCAACATGGTTAATAACTTGGGGCTGCGGATCCACGATGCTTCTGGGGTTCTCCACAGTAAGTACAAGATCAGCCTCCACACCTGCATTCTTCTTGTTGAGGAACTCCTTCGCTTGGATGTAACTCCGAGCCTCTATGTCTATCATCTCCGTCGTGAGCTCAATCTCTGTTCCATCGTTGTGCGCATTAAACATTTCCATCATATCTTTCTCATTCTTAATCTCCATGAACTTGCTCCCTCTTATGTGAGGAATCTTGTATTTCAAAGTGGTTGTACACCTTGGATCCAAAGATATGACCTCGGAGATATCTTCAATAAGATTGAACCATGAGGTGGTGTCTAGATCGGTACCAATCTTCTCTCCTATTCCAAGAATTACTTCTCTCATTTCATTCTTCATGTCGATTTGAAGTAACCTCCATGACTGGCACACACAGTCATGATTGCTTCATTTGGACGGAACCAACTCATCATCAATACCCGCGAAACCAAGAACAAGAAACCCATGTGTTAGAAACCCAAACCCATTTCACATCCGTCCCCTAAACCCATGAAACCCTAAACTCACATGACCTCGACTCAACCAATGAAGAAGAGTTTCCTAAATCAAGATTGATGAGTGTAATGGAGTGGAAAAGGAAGGGGTTGGCTCCGGTGGATGGTCGTTGTGGGAAGGAATGTCGAGTAGAGACGACGAGGGCGATGTCATCGAAGTGGAAGGGGGGAAGTTGATGGCTTCAAAGAGGAAGGTGAGGCGTCGAAGACTTAGCTCCAGATGTCTATTTATCCAAGCCTTCATACCTAAATCTCCCTCCATCCCTCCAGGACATGTGGCATGCTTCTAGCAATCTGACCGTACTAGAGTTAGACACATGACTTTGGTTAGGTTATGAAGAACACGACGCACAAAGGAAGGGTTCATGGGGTTAGACAGAGCAAGTTTACAGGGGAGAGAGAGTAATAATGATGTTTAGTAGGTCAAGAAGGTACTTTACAAAAGATTCTAATATTCGTTGGGTAAAAATCCCAAAAAACAAACTTGCTATTGTGGTTGGTGCACATGCTTCCCTTCGAGCCAAACAAAATTGGTTAATAACTATTTCCCTAGATCTGATAACCCCCAAGACTTGCTTTAGCTAAAAAACTTTTTGATCGACCACCCACTCTCCCCATCTTCAACAAATAAACTCTCCATCCCTGGAAGAATGACTTCTCCAAGGTTAACAAAAAATATATACACATCTTGGTCATGATGGTTTGGGTCCTAAAGTAAACTCTAAATTTTGGGACAAACCTTTGCACCCACGGGTTTCCCTTTTCATGTGGTCCTTTTGTCATGGCAAGCTCCATGCTCAAGACAATCCCCTCAACCCTGACATTTTGACTATGAGTGCATGTCGTCTTTGCCTATCTGATTCAGAAAGAATCCCCCCCATGTTCCTTAAGTGCCCCTTCACGTTAAAAATCCTTACCACTCTAAATATTTCCATTTTTGGGATAGGCTTTGAGGATTTTTTTCCATTCCATAGTTTATGCCTATTTTCCTCATCTCTTTTACAGATGTTCGCCAGCTAAGCATCAGTCTGGTGTTTGATTTGGAGGGAGCGATATATGCAGATGTTATAGGGTGTTTCTCGATTCCTTGTACAAAATGCTAAGGATGCTATCTTCTTCCTTAACCACTCAGTCTATAAAAATTGATATAACGAGATACCTATCATTCAGTTTTGATATCACATTTTTCTTGTTTTTTTACAACCTTATTATATACTATATTGCGTTGTAACCAAGAAGTCTCCAGCTCCCTGAGCTCGTGCCCCTGTACCCACCGTCAGATTGCCGCAAAGTAGATGATGTTACCATGAGCTTGAACCACACCTTCGGGCTTAGCATATAAATACTTTTGCTATATTTTTTTGGCTATGAACATGCTAATCATGCGTCCACTTGGATAGTTTGAACGGTTGTACTAAATGCCATAACTCCCATGTGTCTTTTTTGCGTCTTGTTGGTTGGTTTTTTTTTTGCAATTGTGTTCGGACCGTTGGGATGTGAACAATACTTTTTAATGAAATGAAACTTGGATCATTCATCTACAAGTGAATTTTTTCGTGTTAATCCCCTTCGACCTTTTGGATTTTTTTCTTTGCATTTTGGTGCGTTAAAAATTAAGTCTTGTCAAGTCCCATAACAAAGAAGATGGACATTTAGGGTGTGTTTGGTTGTCGGTTTATCTCGGGGTAAATTGGAGGAGGGTAACTTGTTTTTGTGTTTTGTTGTTTCAATAGAAGGTTTTGTGTTGAGTGGGTTTGTTGTGATGTGATTGTATTAGAGTTTGGAAAAGTGAGTAGTTATTGTGATATGATTGTATTGAAGTTTGGAAAACTGAGTAGAAGTTGAATAGTTTATAATTTTTATATGATATGATGGTATAATATATTATTTTTTTGATGGAATAGATGAAAGAGAAATGGTTTATATAATGTATTAAAAATAGAGGAAGAGTGGATCCCACAAGTAAGAGAATGGATGGGTTTTGGGGGTAAATTCCCCAAAAAGAGGGTTAACCTCAATCCAAACATAGCCTTGGTGTTTGTTGTATGACGCATCAAAAAATAAAAAGGATAGGCTTTGTGTAAAACTCCGTCGAGAGCTGACTCGAATCTTGCAAAACTCCCCTGCTAGGTGAGATATTTTTTTAGAGATGCCATGCCAATGATTGCCCTTAGAAACAATTTAAATCAATATCTTGATTTAAGCTTTCGTCAGCAGTGGTTATCAGAACATTTATCAGTAAACATAAGGGTGTCGTAGTTCGATAGCTGGAAGCGTTGGGCCGCCTTCTTTGGCTGTATAAATTTTGCATGTCGTTTTCTAAAGAAATACAATATCAATTGGACAACAGAAAGAAAGAGGACTGATTGGAGCGCAAAGGTCTTTTCAAACGCGGTCAGGGTTAAAGCGGGACCTCTCGATAGTATTAGACGGTGTGCATTATATAAATGCGAGCTCCGTGTAGAGTCAGGACAAAAGATTCATGTGATCCTCGAGCTTCCACGTCTTCCTCCGACCCATTTGCAGGATATCTGGTCGAAAGAGGGCTGGACAGATCGAGGTGCGATGCGGTGGATGTGCTTCACGTAATGGTCCTAATAACACCGGCGTCTCCTTCGTTTTACGTAACCTTATATATCTTCGTTGATTCGGATGCTTGACGTTGGGAGAACTCCGGAGGCATGGGAGTGGACGCAGATGTTCTCTTATTACGAATCCTCTTTACGAATTAATGAGGAAAAACACGGTCATTTAATTGGAAACGGTGATGAAGGCGATGGGGGATGACAGCTGACAGGTTGACGATCATTTATGAATACAGCGCATATTTATCGTTGAGATTAGTTCTTATTTTTCTCGTTACCTTTCATTTTATAAAAAGAAATTGCTATTCTTTTACGCCACAAAGAAAAGTTTTTTTTAGAATCTATTTTTCAATATCTTTCTTTGATTACAGAATTCAATTAATAAATATCTAATATAGGAAGAGTACTAGTGCATTGATTATATAGAAATAAATGACTGGTAATGCTAACTCGAACTCTAGACAATAGAGCAAAAAAAAGTAAATCCAAATAGAATCCAATCTGAACACGTGGTTACATGATGGGGGATTCGGGAGAGTCCGCACGCGATTAGAAACGGGAATGCCCATTAGGAAAAAATGGAGGGCGAGAAGGATGCAAGAGGATTCCACGTGGCTTGACGAAAACAAGAGGGACAAGGGCACAACGTAAGGGGAGCATGAGGGAAATGGAAGCAAAATGGGCTTCCACATGCCCACACTATGAAGAACCCTGCAGAATCCAGTATTAGTTAGAGTTATAAATTTATTAAGAAGGCAGGAGATGTCGTCCAATACGGAGAGAGCAACGTATATAATGACGTGTTTGATTAAACATGATTTAATCGAGTTGTTTTAGTAGACCTCGTAATTTTGAAGGTTCGGAACGTCTCCATTGAGATTCGAATCAGAATCATTTAAGATGGAGCCACACGGCACTACCTCCAAAGCGCTCCTTGAATGTTTAATCCAGTTGTTACATGCTTACAATTAACAAACATGGCGCTGCCAAATATAAAAAATGGCGAGACAATCAGTTATGTAATAGTGTACAGGGTCTTAGCTTTCATTCATAATCTGACTGTGTACTTACTGGTTAAAAGTCGTTCTTCTATCCAGGCCAATTATACGCAATATGTCAGAGGGAAAATTTAGTAAACTTTAGGCACCTAATAGTATTCTTGTAGACTTGAAATCTTATTTATCTATTATTTGACTTGGAAACTTCTCTGCTATTCCTGACAGATTAAATGAATAAATGTTTCTAACATAATCTTAAATTTGAGATCAATCCGGAATCTAATTGATGAGAAGATTTTTTTTCCAAATTATGATTAGAAAATCCATCCAAACCATAATTAGTTGGAGGATCTAGATGGATTTTGATGATTTCGTAATATATATCCGCTCTTTCCATTGTGGGGTATATAGAGATATCCCCGTTTAAGAAAATTGGAAAATCTATTTAGGGAGATGTGAGAATCTATGTATGGAGATCGGTTTGTATGGGTTCCTATATAAACCCCATAGGATTAGTGTTTTTAAATGATCCCTCTATACTCTATCACCATACTGAGAGTCATGCACCACTGTCGTCAAGGACATACTCGGTTACGGATGAACCATATAAATCATGTGTTTTATTTATTTTCTATCTTGTGTATCCGTAAAATTATTCTCTGCTTTAGCTAAACCCAATAAACTCGTATCAGAACTATTAGGTTCGTCAAAAACAAGGAGGAGAAGACGGCATGCAATATCAATATCGAGAAGTTCACCGATGGGATTGATTTTGGGCTATGACGGTCAAGATGCATGCCCTTCTCGAAGCAAAGTAGCTGGACACCGTTGGACAATGCTAGGGTACATGTACTCAAGCCTCTCGTTGAGTTGCTAGAGCAAGAAGAAAAGATGGACTCGATGATCATGCTATATCTAGGGACGAGATTATGAACAAGGTCGATCATGAGAAAAGCACCATGAATATGTGGTTGGGGCTGGAAATTCTATATCTGATGGAATCTCTAACTAACAACTTGATGTTAAATAAAAGTTTGTTTTAGATGTGTATGCGAAAAAGTACCCTTCTTAAAAAACAGCTAGATTGTTTAAACAAACACATTGTTTCTAACTTGAAAAACACAGATGCTAAAATAGAGGATGAGGATGTTGCTTCATTTTATTAATTTCGTTGCCACTGTCTTTTGATAATTTCATTTGATCATTCATAGTCAAGAGAAGAGAGTGTCTAGAAGAAGTTCAAGCATGTCTTCAAACCAACGGGCTTCATCTCATTTATTCTATGAACTTTGGAGACACGTAGGTTGTAGCCTTGGTAGCAACTCAAGAGAAGAGCTATGGAGCATGGAGAAGTGGAACAAAAGAAAGTTTAACTTGAAGGATGTTGAATCCAGATACCGGAAGATGGAGTGTCCAGAGGAGAAATGCTAGGCTACTTTTGTAGTAGCTCAACAAGGAGATGATTCTGATGATGATTATATACTCATCATCATTGCTCAACCATATTTTGGATATATAAGCATTCTTGATTCTGGTTCTTAGTTTCGCATGACAGCTCATCGAGATTAGTTTTCTAAATAAGATAATATGAACGGTCAAAACATCATCATGAGGAACAAAGTGTCGTTTAAAATTATTAGTATCAGTTCCATAAAAATCAAGACGGATGATGAGAAGTCGAGGACTGTTTTAGAATTTCATGTTCCAAACTTGAGGAAGAATCTTATATCTCTTGTAGTTTTGAACTCTAAGGGGTATGATATCACCGATATAGGAGGAGCATTAGAGATGATAAAAAAAACTATAAGATCATCATCTATGATTCTAAAGCGTTATATAGTTCCAATGAGTAAGTTAAAACATTATTTGAACTTCCTCAATGTCAATAGTTTGTAGTAGCCCCACGGAGGAGAAGGCGGGAATGGAGTTTAGCAGTGCTTTTTCCACTATCTAAGAATTCAACCCATAATGGAGTCTAGCAGTGGTTTTTTTATGCTATTTGAGCATTCAACCCAAAGTGAACTCTAGTAGTGTTTATTCTGATATTTGATAATTCAACGAACAATGGATTCTACCCATAGTTATTCAGTTATATGAGAATTCAACTCATGATGGAGTTTGGCAGTAGTTTTTTTACCATCTGAGACTGAGACTACTTGTGATGGAATCTAGTAAGGATTATTCCACTGTCTAAGAATTCAACCCACGATGGAGTCTTAGCAATGGTTTTTCTTCTATATAGGAATTCAACTCATAGTAAAATCTAATAGATGTTGTTTGATACATAAGGATTCAATTAGAGGTGAAGATTGTCGATTGATATCCATCTAGATTCTAATTGATGGGAAAACTATTATTAGAGAGTTCGTCCGGACCATAACTAATTGAAGGATCTATCTAGGAATTATTTTATGTATTTATTTACAATATAAGAACACATTATTAATATATTTTTATTGCATGTAATATTTTGTTAATTTATTGAATTTAAGGTTATCTCTTTGGTGTTTTATTCATAAATTCAAGCTAAAATTAAGGTATTAAATTAATGAATCACATATTCATCAACCCTTATACTCAAAGTTTGCTGGTCCCTTTGCAAACACTTATCTGAAGAGAAATAATTTTTGGTTGAACTCCTGACTATGAAAGTGAAGGCAAGACTCATCGATTAGGCTCCAAGTTTCATAAATTGCTCAAGGTCAAGCTTCGCTCAATACTCACCCAAAAGAAACTCAAAATGCTCAGTTCTCATGCTCTCTTACGCTACAATACTGGTAATATATATGACTTTTAGTGTTGATTAATATATTGAGTATACTATCAATAGTTTGCCCTAGGTCTTAGTCTAGAAGTCTAGTTTAGATATTCAATCCTCAACTCTAGTTCCAGAGCTAAGTCTCAGCTCAATCCACCATCTCTTTAGTTGTCAGACTAAAAAAATGTGAACGTGAAAATCTAGTAATGGAATGAGTAGGGTTGTGTCTTATTCTTCTATCATCCAATTGGACAAAGGATCACTTATGTGCCAAAAACTCACAAAATTATTATTTTTCGATGTGTAAATAAATTCAAACCGTCTACACTTGTTTTTCTAGGGTTGCGCCAGAGTGCACCTTTTATGAGTACCAATGTACACTTTCACACCCAGGCTTGTAGCATTTACGACGCATAGTCCTTTTTTCATGTTATTATAATGTGTAAGAGGTGATATTATGGCCTTCTTCCTTTTGGTCCAAGTGGACATTCTAAAAGATTGAGAGAACTTCCAGTTTATTCATCTCTTTTTGATAAAAAAAAGTTCTGGAATTTTAAGCTCTCTTCTTGAAGAAATAAAGGGTACCGGTATCTCCTCAGCTCTTGTTAAGTTGGTGCATATTGATTAATAATTTTTAAATTTTGAATACACACATGGAACTCGGACAACTCAAGTTAGTATAGTGAACCTTGTCCCTATACTGGCTTTGTGCCAGCACTCAGGTTTCATGAGTTGATTCCAAACTCCTTCCCATCCTCAAGAATCATAAGATTAGATCTTAAATTCAGCTCTCAAATCTCAGGTCTTTAGGAGACATAATGACTCGTCACCAAGTACAAGCAATGTTCCAAGTGGTGCTTAATCATATACGATTTGGGCAAAGAAATTCTACACACGATATAGCACGTATATGCTCAGTCCAAGAACTTCGAATACATTAACACAAAGGCCCTAGTGACAAAGTGATGGAGACTCAAAGTTGAGAGTTCTCAGACTTAAGAAGCATGATGCATAATGAGTCCTTTTTATTTTTATATTTCTTATGAAAATATTTTTTTGCAAAAAGATTTAATTTTTGAAATATGATATACCCCCTATTTTGCTATAGTTTTTAGAAAAAAGTGAGTATTATATGCAAATAAGGTAAGAATTTTACAAATTTCAACAATTAATTTTTTTTACAAATTTTATACAAGCTTACAAATTTCCAACAATTATACATATTTTACAAGCTTATACAATAATATACACAATTATATCACATTATACATATTTTAGAAAAATCTACATATTTTACAACTTTTACCAATTTTACAAAATTTTACACATATTCTCGTATTTTATCAAGTATATACCGAAAAATATGTTAGTACAAGCTTCGAGTAAAGTATATATATACAATATATAAGATACCCCCTATACTTAGCGTGTGCTATGTCCTTAGAGTAGAAATAGTAATGGAGACATCGATCATACTAAGCATAAAGTGGTGCAAAGAATAAAAAGAATAGAATTCGACTGACCTCCCTATGATTAGGCTCTGATCAACATAAATATCGAGTGAAATCAAGGACGATGACCAATGAGAAAAATGGAAAAGAACAAGGAAGGAAAATAAAAGAGAGCAACTTGGTGTCTTAACAATATACTTATGATGTAGTCATCCTAAGTATAACCATAAATGAAAATGAGACAGAATTGGGGTGAGCGATGCTAGTCACGAAAGATATAAGGAATAAAAATAAAAACCTATATAAGGCAGAATGAGAATGTAAAGAGTTCAAGAAGGTTTATGACAAACCTTCTTGTGTGAATGAGGAGGAAGGGAATATACAGGTGGTTTGTCGTTATCAGACTCATCCTTAGAAGAGTAATAGTGAGAGGTGTGGACTATCCAAATGAGCATCCACACATACATGCTTTCTCATATATGGTTTCAGAACGACCAAACTAAGATCACTCATGTAGGCTACCTAATCTAGGCTTGAAAAGGAATCCTCAAAAGACTCCCTGCGCTCTAGGTCAAAGATGAACTTTTTATTCATTTTGTCTAACTCGAAGCATGGAGAGGAACAAGATCATGATGCACCTTGAGATGTTTGAGGGAATTTCTCAAGGAATCGAATACCTCTTCATCTCAGCAGATAACTGAAAAGGAGTGGTGGCTTTCTTAACTGTACAGATATGTGATGTGATAGATGTCTCCTTAGGTCTAGTTCCTAGCGCTAGTATACATGTGCAGTCGGTCGTCTTTGGAGGTGTAGGCTCAAGAGTCAGATTATAGTAATTATCAAGGAAATCTGAAATGACCATGTCCGAGTTAGGAAAAGCTTCTACAAGAGAGTCCTCGATAGAAGCTTGCATAGTGGTGGACAGGTGGGCAACGAGCATTATCAGAGTGGCTCTCTTGGTGACATAAGAAATCTCCATTAGGGGATATGGGTAGTTCTGATTTGTTGTGAAAAAATCCCCTAGTGGTTGAATCGGCTCCAAGTTGTGGGAATTCTCAGATCCTTCGATCTCTTGACAGTCGTGCAGTCATGTGAAGTAGGAGGGTAGGACTCACTGACCTCTTGTCACTCAAGTCAATCTGTAGATTAACGGGTTGCCTCAGGGTGGGGTGTGTCCTAAAATAGCGGGTTTGGTGTGTGAGCACATGTTACTAGGAAATCTATGGCATGAGTCTCACAATAGATAGCCGCCATAGTAGAGTCTAACAATGGCTTTCCGAAAATGAGTGGAGATTGGGCGACCTCTCCTTGATGCTCGAAGTCAAGGACTGTGAAGTCCACTCTGAGTGATGTACATTGAAAAGTATGATGACTGAAATGGTTACCTTCAAACTTTTTATTGATTGATCACCTGGATGGTTGAATTTGAGTTTGTCAAACACAGAGATTGGGAGGATATTTATGGATGAGTAATCATTGATTCATGCATGGTTAAATAATGTGTATATGATTTCAAAAGCCATCATGGGTAAAAACTTTACTCTGAGGCATGTGGTTTCCCTTCACGTCACCAATGAGCTAGTCATATATATTATGTGTATCTCTGTTCGACTACTCTTCTTTCCTATCCTTTTTTGGGTACACTGATTTTTCAAAAATCACTTTAACTTGGGTATGTAGTCTATGGACTTTTTTCTTTACATGTATTTTATTATTTACATGTATTTTAAATAATTTTTACAAATATATACAAATATAAGAAAGTAAAAAATGTAAGGAATGAATATTTTGATCATTATATACATTTATACTGCACAAATTAGGATCCAAAGCCAACTTTTGCATCTTAATTCCAAATTGAATGAAACTACTTTCATTAAATAGATAATTAAATTTTAGAAATAATAAAGTGAGTTTGGTCAATTTGGATTTCATATGGAGAAGATACAAGTCTGTGAAGTTTTCTTTGTTCCTTTTTATTCTGTGTGTCCCAGGGACACTATGTATTATTTTTGAATGAAATAAATTTTGTATTTTTTATGTATAATATTCATGTTGAGGATTTATTGATTTGAGGTATAAAATAAGAAAAATAAATAGGTCCCAAAAGGTCTATTATTGTCAAATCAAATTAGGTTTTTGAGTGTTGTCTGTACAATTTCTTTGCCCTATCTCCCCTTACTTTATTCCTTGTTGACCAAGTCATCATTATGATTGGATCTTAGGGTCTAGGGTCACTCAATATCTTTACCACTTCATTCCTTTTCTTTTCTTTCCTTTATTCTTTTATTTGGGATTACATATAATATTTTATAACATATGTATGCATCAATAAATAAATGTTATTTTGCATAAATTAATGCTTTATACATGCACTTAGCTAGGGTTTAAGTCCAAGTAGAAAGAATAAAGGTGATGAAATGAATATTCATCACCCTCCTATACTTGCCTTTACTAGTCCCTAGAAAACACTTATGCCTATAAGGAAATAAAAAGAAAATAAAGAAAAGAAAATGAAATAACTTGGATTGATTTTACTTTTAAAGTTATCTTCATAAAATCAAAGTTTCGAGCTCAATAGGACTTTTGGAATTCAGGTTTGGTCGGAACCTTATTGGGAAGTGGACGTGAACTCAATAATCTCTAAGAACCACAAAATGTTGGCCAAGTCTCCTCAAAAGCTTGGTCAAAACAAGTCGATATTAGACGTAGTCCCTTGTGACTACGAGTCTATCTTGTACAGTGTAAGTGATATGTAACTCCTCTCGGTTGAAGCGGTAAAGAGACAATCTTCTCCAACATGGTGACCCTAATTCCCCAATTCAACAACTATTTCCTTTAGAAGTGGGGTATTCCCTCCTGAGTTCAAGTGCAACCAGCTCAAGAAGAGGACTTGGATGAGAGAATGGATGGTAGCCAGTGCAGCTACTATCTTATGATGTTTGATAAATGTGAGTCATCCAGCTGCAGGCTCATATGAATCTTTGACTTTGAAGCACAAGCTTGCTTATTAAAACATATATACATAATCCGATGAGAATTTATTTTTCTTTGATTTTTGCCTATCCATTTTTTGGAGTTTTTGATTTTACATTTTTTTAATACTATTTACAACAGTATTTGCACAAGGACTTTTTCTTCTTAATATAGTAGACTACCCTTCTTTTGAAGCATTATTGGAACCCACTGACTTCTGTCCTTGGACCTCATTGATGTTGGATCGGGTTGGGGCATAATGGCCACAGATTGCGATATATGTTTCCATTCACTTGTGTCTCATGCTGACAAATTTAGCCCTCTTCCACTTCAACTAAGTGGGGCAAAGTGTAAGGTGCATGTTTCCAAGTTATTTCACTGTCGACAAGAGTAATGAGCGTGTTTTGAAATGTTCTACTTACGCGGCATAGTCTTGTGGTCTCAAAGAATCTATTCTAGCAGACTTAAAGAGACTCGATTCCCATTCCTCTAAGGTTCCTGCGATTAAGTGGATTAAGGTCCAATTAAGTTCCAATCTTCATATTTTTTAGACTAATTCAATTGTCATTATAAATCTAAAAAATATGAATATAATGCAATGGAAAAATATCTTTTTTGTGAAACAATTTTCTATTTTTGAACTTTTTATGTATTTTTGAATAATTTTGCAATTTTTATGCAATTTTTGAAAATATTTTGCAATTTTTTATTGTTTTGATTTTTTTTAAAAAAAATAGAGATTTTTGAAAATATTTTTCAAATTTTACGGTGTTATTGATAAAAGTTAGTGGTTGGTATATACAAGTATCAACACGTAAGTGGTTCTATATTTAGAAGAGTTAGAGCGTATTCTGCACTGGTAATTTACAAGTTGAATGTTAGTGGTTATTTACAAGTTTTATATATGGTTTTTTACAAATTTTATAAGGAGATTTATTTGAGTTGTTATTTACACAAGGTTCTCAAAACTTTTGAAATCATTTTCACAAACATTTTTGAAAACTTATTTTTTTCTAATAATTTGACAAATATTTTTACAAACATTTTTATAAACATTTACGACACTTTGAAAACCATTTTGCAAAAATTTTTCAAATAGTATGCATAGCTTTTTCGAAGTGTTTTTACAACCATTTTCCGAATCGTCTACAAATAGATTTTCAAATCATTTTATTCAAACAAATAAAAGTAATTTTTACAAACAAGAGATTTTTACAGAATTTCGAAAATATTTTACAATTTTTTCCAAACAGTTCAAAAGAATTTTCAAGATATTTTATAATCATTTTTCAAATATTTTGCAAAATATTTTTAATTGATTTATCAATAATAATTAAAAAGAATTTGATGTGTTTAAATTTTATTTGTTAGCCATATTATTGAAAATATGAAAGTACGAGTTATGGTTAAAGTATATACAGCATATATATGACCCCCTATACTTAGCGCGAACTATGTCCTCATAATGATCAAAGAGAAAAATGAAGACATGATTCGTGCTGAGTATAGGAAAGTCTATGCTACAACGGCTAAACAATAAAAGAATGAGAGGTCAATCCCCCCATACTTAGGGTTAATGAATCCTAAGTATAAAGACTGTGCAAAAAATAAGAAGGATCGAGGATGAAAATTTAAGAACTCAATGTATCGACCTATCTTCCCTGATACTTAGGGTAAAATATCCATAGGTATAGACATAATACTAAGAATTGAGGAGACAGGTGAGGAATCAAAGAATGAGCACCTGTATACATTCGCCCCTCTATACTTAGGATGAAGCATATCCTAAGTACAACAATGATGAATGGGGTGAGTAAAATATGTGCAAGAATAAAAGAATGTATTTTTGAAATGAAGAAAAGAAGAAAAGAAAGAATTAATAAAAGATGTTTTTAGGAGCCTCGCCTCACTCTGTTGATTTTGTGACTTCGAGCTCATTTTGAAATACGACTTGTATTTAATCAATAACAAACATGAATGTGTCACACTCTAAGTATGGCTTTAGTAACTGTACATTGATCACGAAAGGTTGTGTGTTAGGTGACAAAGTAGATATCATAACGCTACCATTGTCAGGCACATGTTCACTATGAATGACCCTGTCCATTTGCTCTTCAACTTTCCTGGAAAAAGTTTCAACTTTGCATCAATAATCAAACCTTCTGACGAGGCTCGAAAGTCTTTATGCAGATATGCTTGTCGTGCCACTTTGTGACTTTCTCCTTGTACATCAGGCTGTTGTCGTATGCATAGTCTTTGAATTTGAGTAATTGGTTCATATCAACCTTTCTGATCTTTTTGACCTTATTGGAATCCAAGTTACAAGCATTTATTGCTTATAAAGATTTGTGATTTAATTCCACAAAGAGATGACATGGCTTGCCATAAACTAAATGATAGGGAGACATTCCTAAAGGTTATGTGCACGCGGTGCAATAAGCTTAAGGAATCGAGTTGAGAAATGTTGACCGGTTCTTCCTATCAGGACATACATGCTTCAGAATAATAGTCGTGACCTCCCTGTTTGAACATTCGGTGATGCCATTAGATTGTGGGTGGTATGGAGAAGCCACACGATGCTCAATACAATATTCTTGGGTCAGCTTCTTGACTTCTCTGTTGATAAAGTGGTTACATCCATCAGATATCGAATCATCGGAATCCCAAATCTTGCGATGATATCTCTTTTAGGAATAGATCGACAGTGAGATTGTCGACGCCTCGAGTTGAGATAGCCTTCACCCAACGACTAACATATTGACAGTGAGCAAAATATATTCGAAACCCTGGCTGTTAGGTAATGGGCCCATGAAGTCAATGCCCCACGCATAAAAAATGTCTGATATCTGAATGTATTTCAAGGGCATTGTATCTCTTAATCCAATAGTTCTTCCCATCTTCTGACAGATAGTACATGTTTCACATATTTTTATGCATCTTTAAAATGAGTCGGCCACTAGAAGCCGCATTGAAATACTTTCTCTATTGTTCTTTTCCCTGAATGATGTCCTCCTGATTCAAAATTGTGGAAATGCTCGAGGACAATGTGATATTCGTCCTAAGAAATACACCTTTTTTAGATGTAATCTGCCCCCTCACGAAATAAATAAGAATCCTCCCATAGTAGAAACTGATATCTGACAAGAACTTATCAACTTTCAGCTTTGGCCCATCTTGCAAAGTTCTCTTGGAAATAAGATAATTCACAATATCGATGAACCATGATAGAATTACCTCATCTGGGAAGGAATCAACGTCTCTGGTAGTCTTGAAAGCTGGTCTGGTACCACATTTTTTATTCCAAGCTTATATCTGATTTCAATATCGAACTCTTAGAGTAGAAGGATCCATCTGATCACTCTAGGTTTGACATCCTTCTTACTTTGCAAGTACTTGATGGTAGGATGATCTGTATAAACAACGACTTTGGATCTAAGAAAGTGTGATATGAACTTTTCTAGGGCAAAACCAACTGCTCTTTCTCAGTGACGGTTCTATGCTTCGTGAATAATAGATGGTAATCCATCTCATTTCTACCCCATTGGCATAATCAGAAGCATCAATCATGATCTCAAATGGTAGAGACCAATCTGGTGGCTATAGGACAGGGGCATGAGCGATCAATTCTTTCAACTGTTTAAAGTCTTGGAGAACTCTGGCATCTATAATAAAATATGTCTCCTTGTCAAGAAGCTTAGTTAGCAATCGGGTAATTTGTTGAAGTCTTTTCTGAATCTTCTATAAAATCCCATGTGCCTAAGAAATGAGTGGACTTGCTTCAAATTTGTAGGCCATTTGATCTTGTAAATCACGTCCACCTTCACAGGATAAATCTCCATGCCACAACTAGATATGACATGGCCTAACACAATTCCTTCAGTCACCATGTAATGACTCTTCTCCCACGAGAGCACAAGATTTACTTCGTAGCATCTCCTCAATACTCAGTCTAGATATGTAAGACACTGATTGAAAATATTTCAATAGACCAATAAGTCATCCATGAAAACCTTGAGAAAACTACCTACCATATCAGCGAATATTTCCAACATGCACCTCTGGAATGTCGTAGGAGCATTACATAATCTAAAAGGTATTCTACAGAAGGCATATGTCTCGAATGGATAGGTGAAGGTGGTCTTATCTTGATCTTCAGGGAAACAACAACTTGATTGTACGTAGATTATCCATCCAAGAAACTGAAATACTCCTTCACGGTCAGTTTTTTGCCTATCTAGTAGATGAAGGAAAGCGGGAAATCATCTTTCTTGATCGCTTTATTCAAGAACCTGTTATCCACACAGACATGCCAAGAAGTTGGTACTCTAGTTAGAATCTCCTCTTCCTTGTCGTTCTTCACAATGATGATCACATATTTCTTCTACTTTACATGCATAGGACTCACCATTTTGAATCAAAGATGGAATATATGAATCCTACATCACACTATTTAGTAATTTCTTTCATAATAACCTCTCGAAGATTAGGATTCAATCTTTGTTGAAATTCTCAAAGGGTTTTATATCTTCTTCGAGGTAGATGTGATGCGAAAATAGTGAAGGGATGATCCCATGGAGATCTGAAATTTTCCATCCTATCACTTTGTGGTTTCTTTCTAGCACCTCAAACAGACGAGATTCTTGGTCCTTGATCATTTGTGAATTTATGATGATCGAGAACATGTTCTTTTCACTTGCAAGGAAGTCATACTTCATGTTCAAAGGTAATGGCTTGAGCTCAGGTGGGTTCGGAATCAGTTCAGTAGCAACTTTAGCAACTGTGCATGGTGGTGGTGTCGAATCCATCAATTCTAAATTGACCACCATAGGAAATGCAAGATATGAATTTAATGCTTCACAATAGTTTTCAATAACATCTTCTTGTTCACAAAAAATTCAACAATTTCTTCTTGCTCTGTTAAGGACAGGTGGCCAACAATGCATTCATCTGGCAAATCAGCAAAGATCTCATCTTCAAAGACAATGGGAAACTCGACTTTGTTGTCCACTCCTTCCTCAGTGGAGAGAAATTTGTGGATCTTGATTTCATCCATGAATAGATTTATGTCTCTGATTTCAGCTAGAAAGTCACAGTCTTCTGTTCTATGTTGTATAGGCTCACTCTCATCTGATGCAAAATCTGTCGGTTTTAGCACTTGGATCGTATCGATGGGTACCTTATCATTGTTGGAATGAAAGGAGATCTATCCAGGGTCATAGTCCACCACTGAAATAATCCAAGCGGGAGAGAAGAGTGGTCTTGAGGTCTCACAAGGCGGACCTTAGTCGCTGAAGTGACCGGTGCTCAACTCTATCGACAATCTCAACAATTAAACCACACAATAATATCAAGCAATCAAAAGCACGTGTGAATAAAAATTTATTATAACCCTACAAACAAGTATGTGTATAGTGACAAGCAGAGTAGGATGTCGGATACGTGGAATAAGGGATGTAGCAGGTATACTATTTATAAATAAATAATACAAGTGTGTGTATGTATAAGTATGCATAATATTTACTCAATGTGTTTGTGTATTTTAATTAATTATTTTAGTTATATTTTTTTAATTTTTAGTTTTCTAATTTTAATTTCTTTTTTAATATCTAATATAATATAATATATAGAGGATGGGGAGCTTGCACCAAGGTGCATGTAACTTTACATGCACCGATGCTTATACACTATGTATATTCATCTATATATCCCTCCAATATGTCATTCGAATTTCGTCAGAAACAGAGACTCCTATGACCTCCATCTAGAACATGCCGATTACAACAATTCTAAAACCGTTAAAATTACATGTTCTAGATGGAGGTCATAGGAGTCTCTATTTCTGACGAAATACGAATGACAAATTGGAGGGATATATAGATGAATATACAAGGTGGTATTTTTCAAAAAAGTAAAAAATGTGGAAGATATAAGCGCCAGTGCATGTAAAGTTACATGCACCTTGGTGCAAGCTCCGCGTCCTCTAATATATATATATGAGTATATATATAAGGTAATATATAAGCAATTAAATAGTAGAATATATATAATAAATACCTGAAAATCACTAGATATCCCAAGAACAGACCTTTTTTAAAGGCTTTAAAATATTTATAAGGTATTTATAATAATGAATAATAGTATGAACCATATATAATAACATATAGAAATATATAAGCTATATAGAGTAATATAATTATGAATATGCTATAAATAGTAAAGAATATCAAATAAAATGTTTTGTTTCTCAAATATTTCTCTATTTTTTTGAATTTTCAGGGAATTTTTTCTAATTATCTTTAAAAAAAGAAAAATATGAACTTTTTAATTAGGTCGAATTGATTTGATAATTAAAAATAGAAAAAGGTTCGAAATTTCTCAAAACCAATTTTAATATATAGTAATATGTATACATAAAAATATGGACCCGATTTTTTTTGGAATTTTAGAAAATATTTTATAATTATTTTAGGGTTAGCAAGGTTTTCTTATTTGTAGAGTTTCTTTTGATATATTTTGTGACTTTTGGTTTAAGGTGATAAAATAGGCTAATAAATAATAACTATTTTTTTGGAATTTTTAGAGTAGGTTTTATAATTTTTTACTTTTTAAGTTAAACAGAGAAAAAAATCTCTCTCTCTCTCTCTGATTTTTAATAAATAGTAAATGCAAGCAAAATGGCAAATAAAATATTAACGTGAATAAGCAATTAATTATGCACTTACTCCTATTTTTGAAAAAGTTTTAGAGCTCATGTGTTATTTTTAATGAAAAAAGCATGCATAAATAAAAATAAATCAAGCTGGCATGGGCATATTTGCAAATAAAATATATTCCATGGGCTTACATGCAAAATATCCAGAATGCTTCAACTGCAACTTGATTTTTATGGACTAAATGATAAACAGTTAACCTGGAGGGGCACACCTGCAAAATGTCCACTCACGTAGACTCCACGTGAGGTGACCTAGCACTGACTAAAGTGCAAAAATAAAAAGTTCCAGGGGCATACATGAAAAATCTCCCGAAAATTTCTTCTTAGTTAAATATTTACAACAATTTTCATGAAATACAAAAAGGTGGAGGGGTAGATGCTAATTTTATCACTAAAGCGCTTATCATCCAACCACCGACGTCGTGCCACGTGCCTGATCTAAGGGCTCCTCTTGCGTACCCTTTTGGAAAGAACCAATGGCTCAAGTTAGATCTGGGTCGTATTCTTGATCAGGCAGACGGGAAGGGGTCAACAAGAACTTGTGAAGAATTGGAGGCTGGTGACTTTTGATCTGACGTTTCTTCTTGCTCCGACGGCTTCGCCTCGATCCGATGGTGGCTACAGATAGTTGGTGCTCCTCCGCGTGCAGTGAACAACTCCGATGAAGTCGGCGGTGTCCTAGGATAGATCTGAGGGGGGGCTTCAAACTCTAGATGACTTGGAAGTGTTCCAAGTCCGCTTCACGTCTCCATAAGAGTCCTTGGGACCTAGGACCTGCACCAAAAAGTTCCTCGGCTCAGGGGCTACTCCCTCAACCTTGGAATGAAGTTGAAAGCGATCAGGTATGAGGTGGAAATTTAGCTCCAGTAAAGGGCGGTGGACTAGAGCTCCGATGGAGAATGTGAAATGGGTTCGAATGGAGTGAAAATCAGGTCGGATTAATATCGAGATTACGATGAATTGGCCTAGAGCTCGAGATCCAAGAAATTAGGGATTTGTGTTTTAACGACTAAATATACGATTAAACTTGAAATTGAAAGATGAAAATGAATCTAGAACTAAAGTTACACCCATTAATGGAAGAAAGAGACCTCGACTTGGTCGGGGAACCAAGGAGGCAAAACGAGCTGGCGATGGGATCTGACAATTGTTGGATCTTGATCCTCCACTGCTGCTTCTCACTGTAGATCCTCCCAATCTTGAGTTGTCACAAAGAGGATGGGAACGGAGTGGCTCTGAGGTGATAAGAATGCGCTAAGAGAGATCGAAATCGGAGGCGGGGCTGGAGTAGCTTATTTATAGGCTGCAAAAGGGAGGAAGTTCGATCAAAGATGCTGCTCGATTCTAGGGAAATCGTTGTGATCTTTGGCCTTGGCAAGAATTGGAGAGAACTAATATCCAGGAAGGAATTAAGCGGCACGCCATGGTAGAACATTATATCCTCGAGTGAAAAAAATGGCGAAGATGTGGGCCTTACATTCCGACGCTCGAGGAAGAGAGAAGGGACCGGTTGACCGAGGCCAACTGGGGGAGGCTTCTGGTTGGTCCACGTGGCAACCAAAAAAATCCCTAAAAGAAATACCTTGGAAATTAAAGAATAAATAACAAACGAATTAAATAACTTTTTTAATAAAAATGACAAATGTTTGTAATTTAATATGGTATTTTATACATATTTTTTATTTATTTTTTTCGAGGTTTTTTATTACAAGTTAATATTTACATGTAAAATATAGGTATAAATACTTGTACTTTGATAAATTTATTTTTATTTTGTATATATTTTATTATTTTATACATGTATTATATTTTTTTCTTATTTAAATACAGATTTAGATAATTTTATTGTATTTTTATGAATTTATATGGATACTTAATTAATTACGTACATATATATCATATGTATATATGTGTACTTTACCTATGTATTGCTATGTATTATTTATTTTGATTTTTTTTATTTTAATTATGTACATATGTTTTAAATGATATATACAATTTAAAAAAAGAATTTGAAAATATAAAGAATAAATATATTGATTAAAATATACTTGTGTATTGCATAATATGGACCCAAAACCTAAATTTTACATCTTAATTCCAAACTAAACGAAACCACGTTCATTAAATAGCTTATTAAAGTTATATAAATTAAATGTGTTTTGCTCCATTTTGATATAGTATGGAGAAGATACATGTATGTGATGTTTTTATTTGGCTTTATATTTTGTGTGTTCCGGACATACTATGCGTTATTTTTTTGTGAACTCATTTTTGTATTTTTCTTTATATTTTTATCTACAATAATCATGTTGAGAAATTTATTCTTTGAAGTGTAAAAATAATATAATAAAATAGGTCCCAAAAATGAATTATTGATGAATTAAAAATTAGGGATTTGATGTGTTTTCTATATAATTTATCTACCCTATCTCCCCTACTCTATTCCTTATAGACCAAGTCATCATGATGACGAGATCTCAAAGTTTAGGGTCGTTCAATACCTATGGTATCTCATTTTCTTTCTTCCTTTACTCTTTAATTTTTGAATTAAATACATAAATAATACAATATTTTGTACAAATCTATTTTGGCAAATTAGTTATATATTCACGCATTTAGCTAGAGATGTAAGGCCAAAATAAAAAATAAAGGTGATGAAATGGAGATTCATTGTCCTTTTATACTTGCCTTTGCTAATCCCTAGCAAACACTTATTCCTATAAGTGCGGAAAAAAATACAGAAAAGAAACAGAAAGAACTTGGATTGAATTTGACCTTTAAACTTGTCTTTACAAAAGCAAACTTTGGAGCTCAGTCGGACCTTTGGATTTAAAGTTTGGTCGGGACCTTGATTGGGAATCGGACTTGAAACACAACAACCTCTGAGAATCACAAAACTCTTCCCATGTCTCCTAAAAAGCCAGGTCAGAATAAGTCAATGTCATACATCATCCCTTATGACCATGAGTCTATCTTGTGTTGTGCCAGTGATAGATAACTCCTCTCGGCTGAAGCGGTGAAAGCCAAGCTTCTCCAACATGGTGACCCCAATTCCCCAATCCAATAACTCTTTCCTAGAGAAGTAGTGTATTTGCTTCCAAGTTCAAGTACAACCGGTTCAAGAAGACGAGGAAGAGAAGAGAATGGATGGTAGCCAGTGTAGATACATATCATAGTATGCTTGACCAATGTAGCCAAATCACCCATCTGCAAGCTCACTTGTATCTTTGACTTTGAAGCACATGCTTTCTTATTGAATACATACATGCTTGATAAATCTCATATTCATCATGTTAAAATCCAATTATTAATCTCCTTGCTTAAATAATTCAATAAAAATTACTAATATTCATTATTCTTAATTTGTATTATATTGTGTATAATTAACACTATATTTATTGTATTTAATTACTATTATTTTCTTTATTTTTCATTCTTATTAAAACCCATAAAAATTAGGTTAATTCTATATAATTGTCCTGACCTTTAAAAGAAATAAGAAAATACAAAAAAACTCAAAGATAACAAGTTGTGTTTTACCCTTTAAAAATACACCCAAAAATACTCTTTTGTACAAATGACCACTTTTTAGTTTTTGTCCAAAACTTGTAGGTCTCATCGAGATCTACAACTTTCATGTTTTATCTTTTTCTATTTTTGCCTCTAACTATTTCTTTTAGATTTTTCTATTTATTGATTTTTCTGCAGCATCCACATGGCTCTCTCTGGAGCTACCACGCGGTCGCTCCCTCCTATCGCCACCCAGCCCGTCTCCTGGCCGCTGGATCCCCCTGGCCCACCTTCGTCTCCACCGCACATAACGAACCTGATCTCCACCGTCTGATCAAACTCCCCCCTTCTCATCTGCACCACTCACACCGCCTACCCCTCAGCCGCACGGTCTCATTCCATCTTACAATACTCAACTCACCACGTTGCCCATCCTTTCCCTGCCATCCGATCCTACTCCTAACCCTATCCCACCATTCATCTATGCCTAAACCTCAGCCACCCAATTCCCAGCACATCCTATGCGGCATAACACGGCACGTCAGCCCTCCTTTCGTAACCGTTGACGAGCTTCTCTGAACTCATCTCCACTGTCGCTCACCGCCTCATCCACAACCGCTGGATAAAATCCTCTGATCTGATGTAGGCCCTCTGACCCTGTTCTGATCAGAACTATTGGACCGCATGATCCAATGGCTCTTAGTCGTCGTCTTCCTCCAAACAGCCTTGCCCCATCCGTTACACCTTACGAACCATTCGTCCCCTTTCCATTTTTGCTCCTTCCTCCATACCCCTCTCCGCTCCATAATTCCTCCTGATCATGGCCTTCACTCCCACCACCCTCGCGCAATCATTAGCAGCTTCGGTCCTCTCTCACACGCTCCCCTCCGCTGTTACAAACCCACCCCCTATCACACTTAACAGCCAGAGCTGCGTTATAAAAGCCCCTTCTCCGCCCTACGTTCACCCGATCCACCAACCAAGGGGGTTGTGGAGGAAAGTGTCGAGGCGAAGACGACCTTACAATCCCTGGTGAGATCCATGATCCTCTGACCATGTTGCGGCCTCCCTTGTGCGCCGTCTGGCACCTCTCAGCGGCTGCGCAAGTCGTGCAATGACCCGGGATTCCTCTGAATCCTAGCCCAAGCCAAAACCCTCCGCCCATTGATCGTCTCCGACCTCCAGGTGACTGTGTTCTTCTTTCGATCATGTTTTCTCCCTTTTATCCCATCACACTCAATGCACCTCACCTCTCCCTGACCATGCCCTTAGACTGCCACACATCGACCACCTTCGCCAACACCTCCTCTCAACCTCTCCTTTCCTTCAGACCCCCCTCCGCTTCGCCCTCATTTCTTCTCTGGCTCATCAGAAGAGAACCTGGGACTACCACCTTCTCCATAACCACAACCCCCCATCCACTCCATTTCGCACATTACCCGCTTCGGCTATAAATCTAACATCTTCTGCATAATCGAATTCAACAATAGCCAGAGGTTGGGCGGAGCTCAGTTCTCGAGCTCCGCCTTCGATGATCTTGTACCACCAAAGGCCTCCTATGGGCTTCGAGCTCTCTCCTCCCTTGGGTCTTCTTCTCCAAGCTTCCAGGAGCATGTTTGGACCTTCAGGATGCACAAGGGGACATGACAGAGCTCTGAAGAGCTCGATGGAGTCCCATTCGTGCCGCCACCTTCACGACAGAGGAGGATGAGCCAGGAGCTATAGGCGCCATTGGATGGGGCCCTTGCGGTGGCCATCCAACAGCCAAGAAGAAGCCGCGTCACCCAAACTAGATCTGCAGGCTCTGATAACCAAGCCACCAGGCATGGGTGCATCGAGCCAAGGTCTGACACCTCTGGTGAAGCCACATGACCCGAAGCAGAAGTGCCTCCCAAGCATGGCCCCCCTCACGTGCCTCACACGCGTAGGGCTGGGCAATTTGCACTGAAGACCTTAGGATTTTCATTTATTACATTTTGGTCAACCAGGCACCCACGTGCATGCTTGTGTATTTTGCTAGGAGGCCCTCGCATCTTCTAGAAATTACAAAATGGTCCATGCGCGCTTGGACAAATTGCAAAAGGACATCATCGATTTTGCTAAATTGCAAATAGGTCACTCCAGGGACCTATTTGTGATTATTTATCCTTTATCTCTTCCCATTTTCATTGCATTTATGCCCCTACATTGTTTCTTTCATAACATAAGCATCTTAGATCCAAATTACATGATTTCAATATCGTTTTCTTGCAAATGTAATTCTTTTTCTAATGACAAGTTAAATGATTTGGAACTAATTAAATGTGATGAATTTTTAATATTATATAGTGTCCTTTGCTTGATAAAGCCTTGCCATTAAATAGATTATTGCTCCATTTGACTCTGAATCTGAATCATAATCTGATCTCATATTTTGTAGATCATTTTGTAATTAATATTTTGTCTTGTATTCCATTAGTCAAGCATTATGTTCATGCATAATCTTATAATTGCAATGGAAAAATCAACTAAAAATACATGAATCATTTTCCTCTGTTGTGTTTGCATTATTTTACCTGCATTTTATCGTGCATCTACGTGAAGACCTAAAATTAAGAAGATAATCACACGTCATTGATAAAATTCGATAAATATATTAAAGAGGCTCGTGTCCCGAAGTTCGACCTTGGTAAACTTACCAAGTAAAATAATGTCCACATATTCGATGGTGTGGTTCTTTGCATGACCGAAATCTACCTCCTGTACTACGATAATTCAACATCCTAAAAGAGGCAGATTTCACGTTCATCAAATGGCACCATTGTCGGGGACATGACTCACCTTTCTTTATTTGTCGAATTTTGAATTATTTTTTGCTGTGAATATTTTAAAAAATTACAGGTCTTCTTTTCATATATTTTTGCATCATTTATGTCGATTATTTTTCTTGCTATTTTTCTAATATTTTTCTTTTGTGACAGGGCCCATGAAGATCGAGGATGCTTGATCTCCATGAAGGCGTGGATTTGGGAGCTCCCTCTGAGAAGGCTGCAAAAGAAAAGGTGAAGAATTCAAGGAACATTATACTGCTCCTCATGTATTTTTCTATTATAAAAATTTGTATCGTGAGCATTTTTAGCGGTCCTCATTTGAGGGCTTACGTGTGTAAAAAAAAAGAAAAAAAGTAGATTACTTAGTGATTTACCCCCCCCCCCCATACATACATGCACACATCCATCCACCCCCTTCTCTGTATATTTCACACAATCACCCCCCTCCTACATCTTAATTTGTAAAAATGCACACACACACACACATTCTCCTGCATGTTCATAATCATCTATAAAAAAATCTCCCCCCTCCATGTATCTCTGTATAAATCCCCTTCTAACCTTAACAACCTCGGGGCCCCCAACCTAATTACAGATTTTTTACTTAGGTTATTTTCATCCTAAGTATAGGGGGACCCGACTCATGCATCCATCCCTCCATCTGTCTTCTTATATTTAGGTCATTTTTAACCTAAGTATAGGGGGACCCTCCTCCTCGGTTCCGCTATATCACCCTATATTTAACCAGAGCTATGGCTTCATATCACTTGTGCTATGAGGACATAGCAAAAGTTAATTATGGGGGGGTATACCGTATAGTATTGTATATATGCTTTATCCATTGCTCATGTTTTTTTCCAAATTGGAAATCTTTTTGAGCTTGGTTTATGTTGATGTGTGAATCGAGTTTTGTAAAAAAATCTTTTAAAATTGAGGGATAAACTTCTTATAAATAAAATCAACCTTTTTCAAAAACTCCTTAAAAATTTGAAAAATTAAAAAAAATTCTTCTGCAGAAGCTCTGACTACTAGGCTTAAAAATGAGTAGCTACTCTTCAGTGAGGGAACTTTGGTCTCCCTTACCCGAGCGGGTGGTTTAGATGATATTGTCTATGGCTTCATCCTCAAGTAACACAGGTCCGTCTAATGGTCTGTACTTACACCCATACTGGCTGGAAGTAGATGCGACTATTCATACGAACTTGGGCCAGCCATTGTCTCTCAAAGGAATTAAAACAATGAAAAATTAAAATCCATAAAAATTGCAAAAGATAAAAATCCCAAAAATTCACTAACCGAGGAGTTGGTGTATTCCTAACACATTCACATCCACTAAAGGCTAGAGAATTTGAGGACACTTGATCGGTGAGATCTTGAGAATATGTGTTAGCCAGCCTTAGTCATTAGGGTTTGAACTTAATAATCCACACTTCCCTAGTTTGAAAGATTTGAGCCCATATATTGCACTCTTCATCTCAACACATTCACAACTGCATGATTGATGAGATGAGTTGAGTTATCACTTGAGAAACTAGGACTAGAGATTTGAGTCTAGACCTGACCTAATGATACTTGAGGATGGGATAAAGTTAATGAAGGCTTTAAGAAACGTGAGTGTCAGTAAAACCCTAGCAAGTATGTGAATAATTCATGTACTATCATTCGATATCTACCTATGTTCCAAGGTGTGATGAAAACTAATTAAATTGTTGATCAGTGTGCGCTAACTCTTGGTAAAAGCAGTAGAGCTTGCCAAAAAGAAAAGAAAAGAAAGAAATGTTCAAAGAAAAGCTCTAGCCTTCAAAGTCAATTTCAAATGAGCTTCCACCAAGGCAAGCGCTCCCAACCATTTTCAAAGTGTCCACATGGACCAAACACTCTTAGGACAAAGGAGTCGGTATAACACCATAAAAGGGTTCTACATCGTATAGTGATACAAGTCTGGGGGTCTTAGATACTCAAAAGAGACACGCCCCTGTGTACTCCTAGAAAAACAAGTGCAGATGACTTTGAATTCTCTTAACAGACATATTGATCAACAAAATAAAAATATACATGTGTTGAGTAATAAGGCACTCGAGAGTCCCCTTATTCCAATGTAAGGGAGAGAAAAATATACACAATCCTATGCGCTCCATCATATCTCCATCAATCTATACTTTCAAGTCTGACGAACTAATGAGACAGTTGACTGAAGCAAGAATAGACTTATTCCCTAGTGATGAGGATAAGGTCTAGAGGAGAGTCTCCAGGATTGGATCTTTCGGTGATACCTCGATTCAACTCTCGTGATTGCAGTACACTAAAGTTCATATTCTTATATTTTATGTACAAAAAGAGAGTCTGATAATTAGAGGAGTTGGATTCCTTTTGACTAGAGCATGGTTGAGCCCAGAATTTTAAATCACTTAAATTAAGGGTCTTCGCTGAATTTTAGATCACTTAAATTAAGGGTCTTCACATACACTATTAGGAATTAATCCGACTCCTTCATTCTTTAGATGCTCGAGGACGAGCATAATTTAAGTATAGGGTGTATGATGTATCTCGTATTCATTATGTTGAAATCCAATTATTAATCTCCTTGCTTAAATAATTCATTAAAGATCACTTATAAATCGTTGTTCTTAACTTGTATTATATTGTGTATAATTAACACTATATTTATTGTATAAAATTACTACTATTTTCTTTGTTTTTAATTCTTATTAAAAATCCATAAAAATTAGGTTGTCTATAATTGTCCCGACCTTTAAAAGAAATAAGAAGATACAAAAATCTCAAAGACAAAAAGATGTGTTTTTACCCTTTAAAAATACACCAAAAAAATACTCTTTTGTACAAATGACCTCTTTTGACTTTTTGTCCAACATGAAACTTGTAGATATCATTGAGATGTACATCCTTCATGTTTTGACTTCTTCCTATTTTTGTTCTAACTATTTCTTTTAGATTTCTTTCTTAATTTTTTATTTATTGATTTTTTTAGAGCCGCCACGTGGAGCTCTCTGGAGCTGCCACACGGCTGCTCCCTCCTCTCGCCACCCGATCCCTCTCATGGCCGTTGGATCCCCCTTGTCCGCCTTCATCTCTACCGCCCATCACACACCTGATCTCCACCGTCTGATCAAACTCCTCCTTCTCATCTGCACTACTCACACCCGCCTACCCCTCAGCCACATAATCTCATTCCGTCCATGGCTCTCACCTCACCACGTCGTCCATCCTTTCGCAACCATCCGATCCTGCTCCTAACCCTATCCCCACCATTCATATGCGCCTAAACCTCAGCTGCCTGATTCCTTGCACATCCTATGCTCCAGAACATGCCACGCCAGCCCTCCTTTAGTAACTGTTGATGAGCTTCCCTGAACTCATCTCCTCCGTTGCTCATCGCCTCATCCACAACCGCTAGATCTGCAAGCTCGGTGCACCCAAGCATGGTGGCTTGGTTATCCGTGCTTGCAGATCCGGTTTGAGTGATGTGGCTTCTTCTAGGCTGTTGGGTGGCCACCGCAAGGGTACCATCCAACGATGCTTATAGCTCCTGGCAAAGCCACGTGACCCGGAGCTGAAGTGCCTCCCGGACCTGGCCCCCCTCACGTGCCTCGCACATGTGGGACTGGGCAATTTGCACTGAAGACCCTAAGATTTTTGTTTATAACATTTTGGTCTCCAAGCGCTTGCCTCACGTGCGTGCCTGGGTATTTTGCTGGGAGGTCCCCACAACTTCTAGAAATTATAAAATGGTCCCTACATGCTTGGACAAATTGCAAAAGTACTCCATCGATTTTGCTAAATTGCAAATAGGTCCCTCCCATGCATTATTTCTTTCATAACTTGAGCATCTTAGATCCAAATTACATGATTTCAGTGTCACTTTGTTGCAAATTTAATTCACTATCTAATAGCATGTTAAATTAATGATTTGGCACTAATTTAAATTTGATGGATTTTTAATGTTATATAGTGTCCTTTGATCGATAAAGCCTTGCCATTAAATAGGTGCTTGCTCCATTTGACTCCGAATCTGAATCATAATCTGCTCTCATATTTTGAAGGGCATTTTTATAATTAATATTTTATCTTGCATTCCTTTAGTCATGCATTATGTTCATGCATAATCTTATAATTGCATTGGAAAAATCAATAAAAATACATGCATCATTTTCCTCTGTTATGTTTGCATTATTTTACATGTATTTTATCGTGTATCTACATGAAGACCTAAAATTAAGAAGATAATCACACATCAATGATATATTTGATAAATATACTAAAGGAGCCCGTGTCCCAGAGTTCAACCTTGGTAAACTTATCAAGTAAAATAATGTCCACATATTCAAAGGTATGGGTCTTTGCATGACCGAAATTTGCCTCGTACTATGACAATTCAACATCCTTAAAGAGGCAGATTTCACGTTCATCAAATGGCACCATTGCGAGGGACTTCTTCCTCTTGAGCTAGTAGACGATCCCTCTTTTGAAGCATTATTGCAACCTACAACATCATGTCATTAGACCTCATAGCTACTGGATCTGGTTGGGGCACCATGGCCACTTTAACATGGCTTCATATGATTCCATTCACTTGTATGTCATGTCGGCAAATCCATCACTCTACCACTTCAACTGAGTTGAGCAAAATCCAAGGTGCAGGTGTGCAAGTTAGGTCACTGTCGACAAGTGTCGTGCATATGTTCGAAAATATTCTACTTAGGCAGTCAAAGTGACACTAAAGCTAGCCTCAAGATCTCAAAGAATTAAGTCTATTAGACATGAAGTATCTCAATTCAAGTTCCTTAAAGGTTCATGTGATTAAGTGGATTAAGGTCCAACCAAGCTCCAATCTTCGGATTTTATCTAGAATTTTTCAATTATCATCATCAATCCAAAAAATGTGAATGTTATGCAATGCATATAAAAAAATTTTGTGAACCAAATTTTCTGCATTTAAACTTTTTATGGATTTTTGAAAAAGTTTTGCAAATTTTTATTCATTTTTTAAAAACATTTTGCAAATTTTATGGATTTTGGGTTTTGCAAATTTTTAGAGATTTTTCAAAAATAAAAGTTTTAATAAAAGAAATATGTGCAGATATTTACACATGAGTGCGCCTTGTTATTTACAAGAATTAGAGTTCAAGAATTTACACAAGTTAGTTATTTACAAGTTCATGTACAGAGTTTGTAAAGTATTTTATTTGCTTGAATCATGTATCTGGTTCTGAAAAATAATTTGAAAACATTTTATCAAACATTTTGAAAATTTTATTTTTGTAAATAATTTGGAAAATCATTTTTGCAAACATTTATAAAATTTGAAAATCATTTTGCAAATATTTTTCAAATAGTATGTATAGATTTTTCAAAGTATTTTTGTAACTATTTTCCAAATCATTTGCAAATAGATTTTCAATACATTTTACTCAAACAAAGAAAAGAAATTTTTACATCCAAAATATTTTTATAAAGGTTTGCAACATTTCACAAAATATTTTAACGGTTTTACAAGAGTTTTTCAAAGAAATTTTCCAACCATTTTTCGAACATTTTTAACTGGTTTATTAACCGTACTTCAAAAGATTTTTGATGTGTGTTTTGATTTTTACTAATTAGCCATATTATTGAAAATACACAAGTATGAGTCAATGCTAAAATATATACAATGTATATGACTCCCCCTATACTTAGCTTAAACTATGTCCTTATAGATCGGAGAGAAAAGGAAAACATAACTCGTACTAATATAGGAAAGTCTCTACTACAATGAAGGAAAAAATAGGAAGTCGACCGTTCCCCATATACTTAGGATCAGTTAATCCTAAGTATAGCAGACTATATACAAAGCATGGAGAGTTTAGGGTGGGAACGAATAAATAAATCATCGACTCGACCTGTCTTCCCTATACTTAGGGCAAAATATCCATAAGTATAGACTAAATATCGAGTTGAGGCGACATGTGAGGGGATAAAAGAATGAAAACATGTATAAACTCATCCCCACTATACTTAGGATGAAGCATATACTAAGTATAACAATGATGAATGGGATGAGTGGTGCTTTCAAAAGAATGGAAAAATGGAAAATGAAAAGAAGAAAAGAAGAAAAGAAGAAAAAGTTGAATTAATCAAAAATATTTTGGATTGCCCTGCCTTAATCTGTAGATGTTGGGACTTGAAAATATTCATCGTAGATCACCTGTATAGAGTCAACCAGGACAAAAAAGTATCATGCTAGAGATAAGGTTTTAGTAAATATCTGTATGACGAAAGGTTTTACGTCAGCTGACAAATTGAATATGTCTATACATCCATTGTCACGCACATGCTTCACTATAAACGGCTCGGTCCACTTGCTCTTCAACTTCCCTAGGAAAAGTTTCAACTTTACATCAACCAACCCTTCCGACGTGGCTCAAATTTCTTGCAGTTGATATGTTTGCCATACCACTTCTTGACCTTCTCCTTATACATCAGGCTGTTGTCAAATGCATAGTCTCTAAATTCAAGAAGTCTGTTCAGAGCGAGCTTTCTATTCTTTCCTGCTTTCTTTGGATCCAAATTGCATATGTTAATGACCCATAAAAATTTATGAATCATCTCGACGGGAAAATGTTATGGCTTACCGTATAAAAGGCGGTAGGGAGACATTCCCAAAAGAGAATTGTATGCAGTTCGATAGGTATAGAGAACTCAATCAAGCAGTTGAGACTAATTCTTTCTGTCTGGACGTATAAGCTTTTGGAGAATCGTCTTGATTTTCCTATTTGAACATTCTGCCAAGTCATTGGACTATGGGTGGTACGGAGAAGCGATGCGATGTTCAATGTAGAATTCCTGAGTCAACTTCTTCACTCCTCTGGTAATAAAATGGCTTCCTCCATCTGATATCAAAATTTTGGAGATCTCAAACCTTGTAATGATGTGTTATTTCATAAACCACCAGACGGTGCACTTTTCGGTGACTCGGGTTGGGATAGCCTCCATCCAACAACTAATGGAATAGACAACGAGTAGAATGTAATTGATGACCACATATTTCACTTAGGGTTTTAATTTTTATTTAATGAAACTGAGAGATGAATATGTGGTGAATGTGTCATTGTGCCCCAAAATGAAACCCGAATTAATCAAACAAATTATTGAATCCAATAAAAAGAGATAAAAGAGAATAGATGGATTTTGCTATTTAATTCTTAAATCGGTATAGCTCCTAGGGTCGAACTCAAGGAGGCAGTTGTTATTAAATGAGGATTATTCAATTAAATGAAAAATCAAAGAAAAGAAAAAGGAAGATTGAAAGCAGACTACTCTTGGATTTATTTTGAATTTTTATTTTTTTTAATTTTTATGGTTTTTAATTATTTATATATTTTTTATGTTTTCTAATTTTCAAATTTTTAATGATATTTCATTTTGCAAAATTTTATATTTTATTTTTTTCATACATAGAAAAATAAATAAATGTAATAAAAAATAAAACATGCTCTCTTTTTGGATTTTTCATATACGATAAAAAATAACTAGAAAATTAAAATAGTTTTTTGTGTTTTGACAAATTTTTACTATTTTTCTAATTTTTAAGAGATTTTTAGATTTTTTAAGATTTTCGAAACAATAAAAAATAGGATAAAAACAAACAAAAAATGAAGCAAATGTTTTTGGGGTTTTAAAATATAAAATAATGACAAAAATATTAGAAACCATTTTTAACAAAAGTGTATTTACCTTTCAAACAGTACCAAAATTTTATTTTTCCTCGTTTTTACTAATTCTATGTGATTTTTTAGTATTTTCTATAATATGCATTTTTTGTTTTTATAAAGGATTTTCAAATAAAAATTGTATATAATTAAAAAAAATAAAAATACATATATAGTAATATTTTTAGAATTTTTAATGTATTTTTCAAAATTTTATGAATTTTATAAGGTAAATAGGACTATTTCAAAGAGTTTTTGAATTATTAAAAATATAAAATAAAAATAATTTTCAAAACAAAATTTCTCTATGAAGAACTACATAGAAGGATCATAACATGATTTTTGTAGAATTATTTGAGCGCAAAAGTATTTATTTTATGCAAAAAGAGGCATAAATTTAAATATGGAAATGGATGATCAATTTGTAATTATTTAATGTTTGTAGACTAATTGATAACTAATTGATAAAGTACATGTAGTTTACTGTGATATTTCCAGGTAAAACATGTAAAGCATGTGGAATCAGACAAATTAGACTCAAATGTAAATTGTGAAAACTATTTCAACATTTTATTAACAGTAAAAACTTTAGGGTAGAAATGCAAAAGGTCCACAAAACCACGTGAAGCAACATGTGAACACAACTCAACTAGACTGAAATGCATATAAACAACTGTAGGGACTGAATAATAAAAACTTTTCAACTGTTATCTACAAAACATAGACCACAATGAAATAAACAAAGGGTATGGATGAGAGTGGAATATACCCAGGGAGTGCATACGGTGCATGTGAGGGTGGCATTGGCTCAGATCTATCTCGTGATCTGATCCGACGATCTAGAATGTGGCTCTCACGAGCAGTCTAGATGGGTCCAGATCTGATCCAAGGGATGAGGTTTGGGCGTAGCAGTGACGTGGAGTGGTTGTTGATCTCTGACGGTGATGGAGGATGGAGATCAAACCTCGAATTCGACCATAAGGGAAGATCTAAGGGGGAACAAGTCACATAACAAGGGTGACAATGGAGTGAGGGTCAAATCGGTGTGGATAATCGAGGTAATTGAACCTTCGATCCGATGCTCGGAGGTTTAGAATCGGGTCGCTACACACTTCCTCGGATTGAGAAATATGGTGAAATGGAAAGAGATGGGGGGTACCTGGAAGTGCGAAAAGGTGTGGCAGATGTCAGAGATGGAATCGAGATGGATTTAGGGTTGTTTTCACCTCAAGGCGACTGCCAAAGGTCACCGAGGCTGCTCGCGACGGCGGAGACCTCCAGTCACGATCGGATTGCGTCAATTCTACACTAGATTCCCCTCTGATGAGTGCTTCCAGATCGATCACGATAAGGAAGCTACAAGAGGTGGAAATGGACGACGAAGACAGATACATCGGCATGGAAGACATAGAGAAAACATATATAGACGAAGCTTAGGGTTTGGAAAGATCGACAGATAGCGCTTGAAATGTTGATAGAACATAAGAAACAAGAATGTCAACATGGATCACAGACCGTCGCACTCTAATAGGACATCGGAATCGGGTGAAAAAATGATTGGATTCGACGGAGAAAAAGGGAAGAAATCGGGTCAAAACTAAGCATAGTCGGGTCAAGGCACTGGAGGCCAAGTTGACCAAAGGTCAATAGAATGATTTGGCCAAATCAGAAGAGGCGCAGAATGAGACAGAAGAGATAAAATGACAAAATAATGGAAAATTTTAAAAAATAAATAAAAATAAAACAGAAACTGAGTTTAAATTAAAAATAATTAAAATGAATAATGTTTAGAAATTAATAAAGTAATTTATTATGATTTTTACTAAATTTATAAATTAAATAAAAAGGGTAAAATAAATATACAACCTTTATTAATAGGTATAAAATACCTATATATATAATAAATGAATTTTTAATAAATTATTTTTACAAATAATTACATAATTTAACGATTTATTTATTTACAGAATAAATTAAGGATTTTAAACATATTTTTATTTTATTTTTATGAGTTAATTTAATGATATAAATAAATACAAGTATGTACAGTATAAGTACATTATACTTATATAATAAATACATTATTTTAGTTTTGATTATTTTTAATTTTGTTATTTTTATTTACATTTTACACAATTCAAATAAATATATATATAAAATATTTAAAAGTATAATATGTACAAAATATACAAGAAAATAAATAAATAAAGTAGATATAATATATACACATGTACAAGTATACCATTAGGGTCCCAAAACCTACCTTTTGCATTAACTCTGGTTTTAGTGAAATCACGCTTATTTTATAAATAATTTTAGAAAAACAAACTTTAAAAGTGAGTACACAGAAATCGGAGTTCATACGACCGAGTTATGAGGTTTAGAAGTTATGCTTTACGACTTTTAGATTTTGAGATTTATTGATATTTATCCACAATTATTTCTAAGTTATATTTTTTATTTTTAGTGTTTTTTATGAACATTTCAGAAAAAGAATTAATGTAATTGGAGTTACAAATATATGAATAGAAAATAAAAAAGATTTATGTACATAATATACATATATACAAAGGGGTCCAAAAACCAAAACTCACACATTTTGTTCCACGATTTTTCGATATTTTTAATAAATAGTATTGGTTACAAAACAAAGTCTAAAAGTTTGCTCAATTTGGAGTTTTCTATAAATAGGTATGAACCTGGGAAGTTGTTCTTTTAGGCATTTTATGATCATTGTAATTATGTATTTATGATTAAATAATTATTATAATATTTTAAAAATTAATAGATATTATTATAAACAACTCTGAAGGAAATATTTTTATTTGAGGTTGTTTTATTGATAAATAAAATAGGTGAAAATATGTATAAGGTGAAAAATAATTAATATGTACAAGTGAGAATTGGTTTTCTTAATATTCATTAGTTATAAACCCTATCTCCCCTTACTTTCTTCCTAGTTGATCAGTTCAAGTCTTGACCTTCTCTCGAGGTCCGGGTTAGTCTGCATTTATCCCATAAATACATCCTTCTTTATTTCTTTTCTTTTTCTTTTCTTCTTTATTCTTTTATTTTGGTTAAAGAATGATAAATATACATTATTAACAAATCAATGATGAATGCTAAATAATAAGAATTGATGCATACATACAGATGTTTTACCAAGGATTTTAGCTAAAATAAAAGAATGAAAATGTTGAATCATAGATTCTTCATTCCCCTATACTTTACTTTGCTAGTCCCTTAGCAAATACTTATTCAAAAAAGAAGTAAAAAAGAAAAACAAGAAAATAAAAAAAGGGAAAGAACTTAGAACAATATTGATTTTTAAACTTATCTTCATAAAATCAAATATGGAGCTCGGTCAGACTTTTGGACTATTAGTTTGACGGAACCTTATTAGGAAATGGATTTAAGACTTAACAACCCTTAAGTTCCACATGACTCCTATTCTGGTCGCCTCAATAGTCAGGTCAGAACAAGTCTACATATGCAAACTCTTATGACTATGAATCTTTACTTGTACGATGTAAGTGAAATATAGATCCCTTCTCAGAGATGACAAAGAAACAGCCTCCTCCAACTGCTAACTCTAATTCCTCAATCTAGCTACTCTTTCCTCGAGGCGTGGGGTATTCCCTTCTAAGTTCAAGTGCTACTGCCTCAAGAAGAGGGGGTAGAGAAGAGAATGGATTGTGACCAGTGTAGTCACATATCCTTGGAGCTTGACTAGTGTAACCAAGTCTCCAGTCGCGGGATTCCTTGGTATAAGACTTTGAAATATATGCCTTGCTTATTCATATTTTTCTCCGATAGGAATTTGTATTTATTTATTTTTTTCTCATCTAACTTTTTTTAGAGATTTATGTATTTATTTGAACATATATACAAATTTGTAGCATTTACATAAGGACTTTTTCCTTTTGATCTAGTATACTATCCCTCTTTTGAAGCATTATTGCAACCCACAACATCCTGTAGTTAGACGCCAGTGCCATTAGACTAGGTTGAGATGCACTACCCTCCCTAGTGGAGGACATATGTTTCCACCCATGTGCTACTCCAAGCCAAATGATTCTACCCCCTCACCACCTCATCCATGAAGAGCTGCATGTAGAGTGCTTGTCCAAGTTAAGCCATTGTCTAGAAGAATCATGTGTGTGTTGTGAAGCATTCTACTTAAACCAATCAAGATGACATACGAACATAGTCTTGTGGACTTAAAGAATTAAGTCACTAGAATATGAAAAGTCTCAACACCGCTTCCTATAAGGTTCCTCTGAAATTAAGTGGATTAAGGTCTTAACTAAGCTCCATTCTTCAATTTTATTCCAGACTAGTTTAAACATCAATTTCATTCTGAAAAAATGCAAATGTGTATGCAAGAATAATTACAAAACAAACATTTTTTTAAAAAGGCAAAATATTTTTGAAAAGTTTTTCAAAGAATTTTGAATTTTTTATGTATTTTATTTTTTTCAACTTTTTTGAAATTTTTAAAAATGAATAATTATACATATTTACAAAAATTTACAAGAATTTTTATACACAATTTATAAAGATTTTTATACAAACTCTATACAAGATTATACATATTTTATAGAGGATTTTACAAAGAGAATATTTATAAGTTTTATGTAATTTTTACAAGTGGATTTTTCTACAAATTTTATTAAAAGATTTTATATACAAAAGAATTTTATATAAGAATTTTAATTTACAAAAGAAATTCATTTACAAATAATTACAAATAATTATGTCTTTTATTCACACGTGGATTTTACAAGTTTACAAAATAATTTTTACACCCATAATTTTTACCCCACATGACAAAATATTTCACAAAAATTTTACAAACCATTTTACAAAAGTTTACAAAATATTTTCAAAACATTTAACAAATAATTTAAAAAAATTACAAATGATTTTATAGTAAAATATTTTACAAATTTTACAAAAGATTTTCAAAACTAGTTTTACAAACTTTCTACAAATCATTTTACAAACAATTTTACAAATAAGTTTTTGCAAATATTTTATTTTCAAACATTTTACAAACATTTATACAATATAAACAATTTTGATACAAAATAATTTACAATCATTTTACAAACAAAAAATTTTTACAAATGTTTTCAAAAATAATTTTACAAGGTTTTTACAAATATTTTACAAATCGTGTTACAAAATGTTTTAAAAAAATTTACAAATTGTTTAACAAAATATTTTATAAAATGTTTTACCAAAGATTTTACAAATATTTTAGAAATTATTTTCAAAATATTTTTATTTCAATTTTATAAATAATAGCCATATTATTAAACAAAAGTACGAGTTAAGGCTAAAGTATATATACTATATATACGACACCCCTATACTTAGCTCGAAGTATATCTTCATAGTGATCAAGAAGCAATAAAGGAAGACATAACTCGTGCTAAGTATAGAAAAATGAAAAGAATCCTATGCTACAATGTCTCAAAGAATAAAAAATAAAATGAATAAAAGTCAATGATCACCCCTATACTTAGGATCAAGTAATCCTAAGTATAGAAGGCTGTACAGATGGGGAAAATCAAGAAAGAGAATATACAGAATATCAATTATTTGACTTGTCCCCCTGATACTTAGGGTAAAGGATCCCTAAGTGTAGAAAAAAATATCAACAATTGAGGGACAAGCGAAGGAACAATCAAAGAAGTAAAAAACATATATTACCTCCCCTATACTTAGGGTCAGATGTCCCTAAGTATAAGCAGCAAAAACAAAGGTAATATAACAAAAAAATATGAACAACATAGGTTTAACACTCCCTTGTACTTAGGATAAGGTGCATCCTAAGTATAGAAAAAACCTAAGAGAGACTTGGGGTGTTAAACAAAGAACAGAAGAAAGAAAGAAAATAAAAGAAAACACTTATATACAAAGAGGTGAACGGAAGTGTAAACAGATATGATATGCCAAATATGAGAATCAAAGGACACATCTCATACAAAATGGATCAGGGAAACATCAACGGTCAACAGGTCATGATCAAGAAATGGCTTTAGACGATGACCGTTGACCCGAAAGATGGACTAAGAAGACAACTCAGATATATCAATGCTACCATTGTCGTGCAACTTTCTAACTATGTACAGTCCCTTCCACTTACTCTGTAATTTCCCTGAAACAATCTCAGTCATGCATCGAATAACCATACTCTCTGAATCGGCTCAAACTGCTTGTGGCTGATGTGTGAGTCATGCCATGTCTTATTGTTAGCAAGATGAGCCCGAGGCAAAACATTTCTACAATAATTATTATTGTAATGTTAGATATATCAATAAAAGTTATTGATTTATTTCCATTCCCTATCTGAGATTAAATGAATGAATGCACTATAAGATCCCTTAATACAATTAGGGTTATGTACCATGGTCGTCATGATGATCATAGAGTTGTTGATCCAGTTGTTGAATCATAGAGGCTGCTGCTTGGATGGATATCTAAAGAGTTAGATTGAAGACTCATCAAGCACCGTCAAATGATTATTAAGAGATGATCTCCAGCCTGAGTAGGAGATGTAAATTCTTTCTCATTTAGTTGATATCTGACCGACCTCTTGATGCAGGTCCTCTGCAAAGGAATAGAGATTCAACGGTGTCAGATTAGTTAGGTCAAAGAGTAAACTTTACGAGATCAAGATAACCAAGTTTTATGTCGTATACTGTCATGATATAGGCATGCATATTCTGACCGGAGACATATGTAATAATATATGTCTAAGTCTGTATATTTAGCAGACTGATAGGTTGATGGCCTAATCAAGGTATATACACTAACGAGTTGGTATGCATATAAAGGCATATGAGTATACGATCTCTCATAGAGATCATACATGTTCACTTGTGAACTGGAAGACATGAGCTCCCTCATGAGGTATTGGGACCGATCAAATTCAATGCATGGTCATCTTGAAGCATGACATGAACTTATAGGTATGATATATTCTTTTGGAAATCATATGATTGATACCAATTCCCAATGACAGAATGAGAAACTTAATAATAAAACCCTAAAGATGACATTGTAAATTGATATATGTCTTCATGTTTATTCTAGGTCTTCCAGTATGTAGGGTGTATAAGTATTAGGAATACCTGAGGGTGATGTGATCATAAACGATTGTATAACCATGATGCTTCCATTCCGAGGGAGTGATAAAACATGTCTGGATTTTAGTGACTCCTCTTATTAGATAAATGATCCGATCTTAGTCCAAGTTGTTGGACATTGGTCTGAATGTTATTCAGATGCAATGAGAAGAGTAGGTCAACGACCTTGATTTAATCAAGCATCTATGAGAGGTCTCCGAGATCTGGATTTCAGATGTGATCTCAACATATGTAGAATGTACAATCACCCTATCCTTATCTAAAAGTATCCGCGGATAAAGCACATTATTCTTGAAAGAGTACAATAATAATTCCATTGTTGAATTAAGTATCTGAGCATTGAGATGTTGATAATTAGATATGATTTAATTGTCTTGAATAATGTGAATGCGATTCATATTATTGAAATACATTAGAATGATGATCCGAGATAATTAAATGTGATTTAATTATCAAGTATGTGGATAATGTGGATAGTGCTATCCATATTATTTATAGATTTATAATATATTAGAGAGCCTATTGTAAATAGTATCTTCAAATTAATTTCTTATGTGAATTGGATTAACATTGGATATTAATTGAAAATACAATTTACATTTTATTTTGGATTGTGAATATGATTCACAATTATTTAATAGCATGATTGCAATATTCCAAAGTTAATTTGGAACTATTTTTTGCGAGTTAATTTACAATAAAAATTGTTAAGTAAATATGAAAGGATTGGAGAAGCTACCGCCATCCATTCAATGGATGGAGGACAGCCACTCTTGACTTGGTCTCTAGGTGGCCGTCCTCCCCCCTCCCTTTAGGGAGGTGGGTGGCATCCCTCCTAATCCTTTTATGATAATTAATTTAGTTGAAATTAAATTATGTTATTTATTAAATATATATTTAATTTAATCTAAATTAATTGTTGTTGTGTTTTTACAACAAAATCATGACCATTGAATGGAAACACAAATCAATCTCAACCATTGATTTTGTGTTTCACATATATTGGAACCCATGGTCTCTCAAAATACTATAAAAGAAGAGGCAACCCTAGCTCTTATTTTACAACACTTTGCAAGTATATATATATATATATATCATTCCCATTGTACACGCCCCATCTATCTCTCTCCCAGTGGCCATCCACCTTGTGCCCTAGAGAGAATTGTCGTCGACGCCATGCCATTATATTGCTGCTTCGATAGCTCGTGGATATTCGTCTCCTTTGGTGCATCTCGCTCGCGAAGGAGACAACGGATATCCCATGATGAGATAGGAAAGTTGTCGCTTGGATCTTCAACTCGGATTACAAGGAGTGCGCGTCTAATCAACACGCTCGCAAGCATCTCCTCTGTCGGATCGGACTAGAGACAGGAGGTCTCTTGGTTAAGACGATCACAACCACGCTTCAAGAGGTAATCCAAGATATTACTTGTGGTTAGATGAACTAATCTGAGAAGTTTTTGTGGATCATGTCGTTTCATCATTTTTAAATTTTAAAATTCTGTTGCACCGAGCAACTAATGCGACTAGTCTCTTCGATCGCATATGATGTGATCATTACACTTCCATGACGCACTTAAGAATATTTCCATATTAATAAAGTGGTATCAGAGCCTTGGTCGAGTTCTTGGATATGATCCAAAACCCTAGGCGATCATGGTTCATGTTTTGGATGCACGAGAATCATTGTTTTTGCATTGGATGCAAGATTCGAATTGGTTTTTGATGAAATAAAAATTACTGTTTGTGCACTACTTGGACATGCTTTTTAGTTAATAAAATATATTTAGAATGTCCAAATATGTCCCAGAAGCAATAATCTTTAATTGATACTAAAAGTGTATGAAAATGATTGGAATAGTTCCCGCTATGGAAAATTGTTTTGCATGTATTCACGAATCTGTAACAAACTATTTTTACTTACTATTTTTCCATCATGAAATATGAAATAAACACTTGGATTAAGTAGATAATCAAACCAGCTCCAATTTATTTCACGTTATTCCGACTCCGTTTACCCTAGATATTCCATATTTAGTGGAGATGAGTCGGAAAATGATTAGATCATCAAACCTCTTTACTTAATGTGTTTATAATTCAATGGAAATCATGGAGATTGGGATTTTGATTTGATTAAATAGAATGCCTAATAATTATGAGAATAATTGATTAATCATCATAGGCCATTGAATATATGTTTCATGAAACCCCTAGTTTATCCTACAATAGTTTTAGGACATTCTCTACATGCAAAACATTGTTACTTGAATAGGATTGGGGATTTTTTAGCAAATCTTCTTGTAATATTAATAAAAATAGTTTTGATAAATATTATATAGTATAATTTTGGTTGAAAGACCGATTATTATCTCAAATACACAATGATCAAATCGTATTACCCTAACCTGAGACGGATATGGTGTCCAGTCGAGGATCGATGGGGTAGCAGGTTCCTCCGTGAGCAATCCGTTCCATATCCTTTGTGTACTGGTCATGACAACAGATAAGGAAAGGATAATGTTTTAAGAGATTATGATGGATTTTTCTAATTATGAAAATTTGAATAATACGTATTTTGAGATTATACCATCCCTTAAAGAAACAATCAAGATTGTTTGTTGTTGATTAAATTAGATTGATAACTGGTTTAATATGATTAGATTAATTATATCTAATTAATAACACTATATTATGAATAGAGTTGTATTTCTCTTGGAAGAGTTAATTATGTGAATATGATACATAATAATTACTTAAAATTTGAATATGATGTGGAGTATGATATAAGTGGCATCCATGGTCTCCCATCAAGGCGATGGGTTCCGTTGCCATGTATTGTATGTAGGAGATCCTGTCCGAAGTGATATCTCATGCATACAAGCGTATCTAGATCGGGCTCTTTGCTTCTCGAAAGAGTAAGGTCGTATACGTAATGATCCCAATGTCGGTTCCTTATATTATAGGCACGCTATTGGATTGCGCATGACGAGTTCTAATCCTGTTAACGGTTAGTTCAATTAACGGCAGGTCAACATCAACTTAGGGGTGACGGGACCATGTGTCAAAGATCGAATTTGGAAATCCAAGTTGGACTTGCAAGGCGGAATGTGTTCCCGCTTCTTTTTACCCAAATTATAGTTTCTAATATTATTGAGATATATCTAAAGTAGAAAAAGAAATCTCGGTTCTTACTAGAGATATAGCGGTAAGTATGTCTCTTATTTTGAAAGTGATTAAGGGAATGAACTTTCAAAGCTGAAAATGCAAGACTAACTTGATTAAAAGTCATTAATCAAATAATTTATTTTTAAATATATATCTATATATTCTGATATAATGTCTTCTTACTTTCAAACAATGAAGTTCATGAACCCACTCAGTAGGCTTCTGGAGGTCAATCAATTGATGGACCAAATTACTCAGATTGGATCCATAATTTGGATCTTGTACTATCTGTGGAGCGCATATCCTATGTGTTGTTCAAGGACAAGCTATCAAATACAATGAAAACTATGATGAAGATCATACATTGGCTAGGTGTTTATTTTGGGATCTCTCTCTCCAATTGCTTCAGGAGCAACATGTGGAGATGGAGACCTTCCAAGATATAATGTTGAATCTCAAGGAGATATTCGGTGATGTCAACTGCACTCAGTGTTATAACTTTATGAAAGAGCTTATTCACTGTAAAATGCAGGGAGGGACCTCAGTTAGGGAAGATATACTCAAAATGTTTGGGTACCTCTCAGAACTAGAAACACTCAGGGCTAACATGGATGCAGATATGTAGTCCGAATTCATTCTTCTATCGCTCCCTAAGTCTTTCGATAACATTGTGGTGTCATTCCACATGACAAGGTGAATTGGTCTAATGTTGAGTTATTAGCTTCATTAAAGTCTACAAATGGTGTAATGAAGAAAGACAATCCCTCTAGAAGTGCAATGGTTGTATAGGTCAAAAGAAGCACGGTCAGAAGCAAGGATCTCAGAAGGACCCGACCCAGAAGAGAAAGAAGAAGAGTCAAGGTACTGCTTCCGTACTGGTGACATCAAAGAAGACTGATGTGTGTCATCACTGCAAGAAGCCGGGGCACTGGAAATGTAACTACCCAGATTACCTGAAGGCTATGGACAATGGTAAAGCTCCAGCAGGTATGAATTCTACTTTCATCATTGAAAACCAATTTTTACGTAGGATGATAAGGTACTTGGGTCATAGATTCTAGTACTTCTGTTCATATATGCAATTTGTTGCATATATTTTAGGAAACTAAGAGTCTTCATGAAGGGGAGATAGTCATACAGATGATATTTGATGCAACTATTGCAACAGTCACTGTCGGTACCTGCAGACTATCATTATCTAGTGGAAGAGTCCTAGTACCTAAAGAATGTCTTTATGTTCCAGATGTCAGAAGGAACTTAATATTTTTATCTAAATTAATTAGAAAATGGATATTTATTTCTATTCTTTAGTAAACTTGTCATAAGTCGTTATGATAAATATTGCGGAAGGTGTTCTGACTTCTAGTGGACTCTATGAATTATGCATTGATGAAAATATCATGCATGTTACTACCACTAATAAAAACCCTAAAAGAACCAGAGAGGATGCAAATTATTCTAACATAATTTGGCATCAAAGGATTGATCATTTATCTATTGGTAGGATCAATAGATTGATAAAGGATGGACCCTTAGATTTTCTACAGGTTCAATCTTTGCCTACATGCGAACATTGTATTCGAGGTAAAATGAATAGGATACCTATCCGTAACAAGGTTACAAGATGCGAAGGTATTCGTGACCTAATACATACTGAAGTATCTGGTCCCTTCAGTACCGCAACTCGAAATGGATATCGATACTAATTTACATTTGTTGGTGACCATTCACAATAAGGATTTGTCTTTTTATTACGTCATAAATCTGAAACCTTCGAAAAGTTAAAAAATTCATGGCTTTGGTTGAGAACCAAACTGATAGGAAGAATAATTGGATTCGATTTAACCGAGGTGGTGAGTACCTCTCAAATGAATTCAAGGAATATCTTAGAGAGAGAGGAATTGTCTCCAATCTCACTCCTCTTGGAACTTCCAAACTTAATAGTATTGCTGAAAGACGCAACAGGACCATCATGGACATGGTTCGTTGAATGATAAATAATGGAAATTTACCACTTAGTTTTGAGAATATGTAGTAGAGATTGCAATATATATCCTGAACAAGATTCCTAGCAAATCTATACCTAAGACTCCTCATGATCTTTGGTATGGAACAAATCTAGTGTTAGACACTTAAGGATTTGGAAATAGCTTAGTCCACGTAAAGAACGTGGATGCAAGTAAGTTAGAATCTCGCACTCGTGAGTACTAATTCATTGGGTATATTAAGGATGGTATTGGATACCTGCTTTATGACCTTGAGACTTAGAAGGTCTTCGCCTCTAGAGATGTAAATGTCTTGAGGATGATTTCCTTAAGAATCAAGGCAAAAATGAAGTGAAGGAACTCATTGAACCCCTGAGGATACTGAGTTTCCTGAACCAGAAACTGAGGAAGTAAATGAAGATGTAACATTCGTACCTCCTCAAAGGAGTTCGAGGGTGGTTGCACCACCTAAAAGATACAGATTACATGTGCTGGGTGAAGCTGACAATGTTCTAGCTTCATTTGATGAAGCACTCACGGATCATGACATAGATAGATGGATTCTAGCAATGAAGTCTGAAATAGACTCCATGCATAAAAATGGTGTATGGACCGTAAAGGATCCCCCTAGATGGGTAAAAGACATTGTGTGTAAATAGATCTTCAAAAGAAAAAGGCGAACTAATTGGGAAAGTAGAGGACTTTCAAAGCATGACTCATAACCAAGGGCTACACACAAAGAGAAGGCATCGACTACGATGAGTCATTCTCTCCTGTGGCTAAGCTAAGTCCATCAGGGCCACTAGCTATAACTGCATATCTTTACTATGACATCTTGCATATGGACATCAAGACGGCTTTCCTCAATGGATACCTCGAGGAGGATATCTATATAGAGAAGCCACATGACTTCATAACCGAGGAAGGAAAGTATGCAGGATGAAGAAATCCATCTATGGGATCAACAAGCTAGAACATCAGATTTGATGAAACCATAAAGAGTTATGATTTTATGCAGAATCTTGATGAACCATGTGTGTACAAGAAGCTTAGTAGGAGCGTCATTGTGTTCATCATGCTTTACATAGGCGACATCCTTATCGTTGGCAATGATACAAGGATGATGACCATTATTAATATTTGGCTACACCATACCTTTAAGATGAAATATCTTGGAGAAGCCTCTACATCTTGGGGTCTGAAGCTGTTCAGGAATCGAGAAAAGAGGATATTGGGATTGTCACAACATGGGTACATTAAGAAGATCTTAGAGTGTTTCCATATGAAGAACTCCAAGAAAGGTTTCCTTACATTAAGACATGGTATCCACCTGTCTAAAGGGATTGCTCCTCAAAGTATTGAGGAAAAGAAAGCCATGGATGGATGCCCCTACGCATCAATTGTAGGAAGCTTAATGTATGCCATGATGTGTACAAGACCTAATTTCTGCCATGCAGTGGGATGGTAAGCTGTTACCAATCCTTCTATGTAGAGTATCACTGGAGGGCAGTGAAGAATATCCTCAAGTATCTAAATCAGACACAAGATTACATCTTGGTCTATGGATATGGTGATCTCCAAGTCTTGGGATACACAGATTCAGACTTCCAGTCTGATATTGATGATAGAAATTCGACATCAGGGTTTGTGTTCTTGTTGAACGGCAGTGCTGTGAGCTGGAGAAGAAAGACACTACGATCGATTCAACAATAGAAGCTAAATACATTGCCGCATCAGATGCTGCAAAGGAGGCGGTGTGGTTACACAAGTTCATCTTGGAGCTTGACTTAGTTTCCTCTGATACTCCCATCCCACTACTCTACGATAACATGGGAGTCATAGCTCAGGCGAAGGAACCCATATGGCATCAAAAGAGCAAGCACGTGGAAAGGAAATACCACATTATTCGGGATATTCAAAAGCATGGTGATATCATCATCACCATGGTGGTCTCTGTCGACAACATTGTTGATCCACTTACCCAACCTTTGACACAAAAGGTTTTTGACCAGCATATTATGAGTATGATTTTAAGGATTGTACTTGAATGGTTTTGAGGGCCAGTACCGAAAGGAGTCTTGAAGGAAGTCCTAGATTATGACTAGCATGTTAACATTTCTACACTTTTTGAATGGCCCACCTCCTAAAGTATTATCATCATCTATTGTCAGTCCTCGTGAAAACCCATGCACCACCTATTTCTAGGGATTCTCATTCTCATATCCCGAAATACTTCTCTTTGTCAGTTCCAGTAGATCCCATCTCATTACCATGGGCAAGCCATTTGGGCTTGAAGCGACGGGGGTTAGTTGTGAATCAGATGATAACCCACCTCCTGTACCTTTTTATTCTAGCTGAGTCTCCCTACCCACTCCTATCCCTTACTTCTCTAGTGTTGTCTCTCCCCTTGTCCATCCCGATCCATCTTATTATTATAAGATGTAAGCATATCTAGACTACTGCTATTCCCGCGGGCAAGACTTCACTCATGGGGGACATGATTGGTGCATACTTTTTGCAATTTACAAGGTGCATAGCATGGCTAATTGGGTGAATAACTTCTCCCAATTTAATAACATTTGAGTTTAGATTCTCTATAAGCTCTCATCTTATGTTGATAAATTATCTCTGGCTATCTCCTCCTCCTTGACCAAGACCTGCACTAAGTAGACTCCCCACCAACCTCCTTCTAGTGAAGCACCTTCTCCTCCATGTTTCAATCATCCTTCAGTAACTTCTTCTTCTTTTCATGGGAAAAGGATTATGATTTCTCCATATACAAAAGAAGAAGAACATGATGATGACGATGAGTCATATGAGTATCGCTCTACTGAGTAAAACTATAGTTCTGAGACTCGATGTATCATTGCGTAAGAGAACAATCGCTCTTGTCTAGCATGACATGAAATAGATGATAGTGATTACACTCCAAAATTTGAGCTTATTCTAACTGACATAGTTTTCCTTTTAAATTATCATAGTTTATTCCCATTTAGAATATATGGAAACTCTTGCTTGTGTGTACCAACAATATCATATTATATTCATTTTTTATTACTTAATTGCATCTTTGTTTCGTATATGTATACGTTTATATATAGAAAACATGATTTTGCTCCTTGGGAGCATAGAACTTATATGCTCTCACTGCCTTTCCCCCCATTTTTTTAGGAATTTTTATATATGTTCCCCTCTTAACTTTTGTAATATATGTTATCGACCTTCCTCTTTTGAAATACCAGTTGTCCTCCAAACATCTTGCAATATTATCACTTGTGCTCATTCTTTAGTTTGGTCGTTAATAAGTTAAATTAAACCATAATTCATTCAAATTAATGCGTGATTAAGAGGGGCATAATACATCCCTCGTGTTGATATGCTATTTCCCCTCTCAGAGATTCGTCGATGGGGAAACACTGTAATTGGTGAGGTAAGCCGCAAGAGCCACCACCCTCTGTGTTCTGCTTTGTGACAAAAGGAAGGGTACATCGTCAAGGAGACGTGGACTTTGTTCTCCAATGTCAACGAGATCCAAAAGGGTGAAGCCATCCCCTGTTTCTATATCTCCTCTCCACATTGATTGCTCAAGTGCTAGAGCTCCAAGCTAGAATTCTTCTGGCGAGGATCGGAGACGATCTCCAGCTCCACCTTCCGATGTATATTCCAATAAGGTAAGCATTCTTCTCCTTATTTTTCTTCTCCCCCTAGTCTTCATTATTTTTCTTCATTTGCTTCGTCGATTCCATCTTCTTCTTCCCCTCTTTTTCTTATCTTTGATCTCTACTCAAAAAATCATATCCCCTTCAACTATAATCCCCTCTCTTAATGCCTTCAATGCTAGTTCTACCTCATATAATCTGCGCCATCTTTGGTAATCAACATGGTCAAAGCGACAGCTCATCTTCCCTCTTCCATGTAGTCGAGAACCTTGGGTCAAGCTTTACACCCCTATGCAGGTACAACAGTAGGTCTCCAATGCCCTGCATACACATCCATAAGGATCCTTGCATCCATGATTGGAATCCATTCTAGGACTTTTGAATATTCACACAATACTTGGAAGAAGAGGAGGAACTGGGCCTCCAATCAACAAAAGCATGTCCACAACATTGGATCATGTATCTAGTCAGCCACCGCCGCCCGTGCTCAACTTTGGAGAGAACTTGAGCTACTAGCAATCATCTGATCAAGCTCCTAACTCGATCAGCACCATCGAATGAAGTTGCCAGAAACTACTGGAATTGGAGTGGAGGGGGTCAAGGAGGTGGGGGTCGTAGTGACAGATGTGAGGGGTGACAGAGGTGGAAGAGAAAGAAGATGGTTTTTTACATTCGTGTCCCAAAAGTTCATGTATGTTGGGACACGGATAGACGACAACAAGCTCGAGGGGTAGAAAAGATAAAACTACAAGAGTTGAGGGCACAACTAATATTCCAAAAAAGGAAGGGTGTACCTGATATTTTAGAAGTTAAGATGGACATAAATTTAAAAAACCCTCTTTTTCAAAGTTTTCTGAAATGCACCATATATCACTACTATGTTACTTCAAATTCAACTTAATTCGAGACTTTGAACCCATGTATCAGAATACCAAATTTTATTAGTCTTGAATTTGACGTGGATTCATTTTAGAAAAAGTAAAAAAAATAAAAAAGGTGGGAAAAGTTGTTGTATGGTCCCAGAAAGCATATCCATTTAACTTTATATATTTGTATATGGAGGGTTGATCCTGTGAGAGCCAAAAACTATGAGAGCATGAGAGCGGTGAATCTAGACCACTAGATTCTGCTCTTCCCTCTCCTCCTGCAATCAATGAGTAGAGAGATGACATAATCTAGTAGTCCAGAGTCACTCCTATCATGCTCTCACAGTTTTGGCTCTCACATGATCAACCCACTTGTATATATGTATCTATATCTATATCTATATATATATATATATATAATGTATATACTTATATGTGTGCATAAGAATTGAGGAGTATATACTAGGTTGCACATCACATCCGTGCACCCAGTCCCTTTTTTGTTTATTTTTTGGTCTTTTTTAAATGAAACAATAAACGAGGAGACTTGGATTTATTAAGAATAATTAGTGAAATATGTATGGATGTATCCATATGTATGTATAATCTCACCAATATTGTTCGAACATGAAATCACCCCTCGCAATGTAGAAAGGCAATCGAGGGAACATGATCTCTTTCAATCTTATTTTTTTATCTTAAACTATCTATGGGTCAAATAGGGAGTTTTTTTTAAAATAATTATTTAAAAATTGAAATTAATTAAATAGGCATGAAATAACAAAATTTTAAAAAAATGTGTGTTGATCGGCACCTCAGGTGCCGATTTGAAGAAGGCGTCCCAAATCAGCACCTCAGGTGCCGCTCAATTCATATTTTTTTAAACCTTTTTACTTCATACGTATTTGATTAATTTCTATTTTTTAAATAATTATTTAAAAAAATCCCGTTCAAATACGTCATCGAAAGTAGTGGCTGAATCTGCTGGACGGTGCGCATTTTATCTTCATAATTAAAGAAGTTGAATTAGTCTCTTGAATTAAAATAATGTTATTTACGAAGGAACAAAGTCTGACATCCCAATTAATGCACATACGGACAAGTCGCAAACCAAACTTAAGACTACGAGCCTTACGTGGGCCCAATACATTTCGTAGTCTTACGTGGGCCCAATATATTTTGCTAATATAAGAGACGAATCCGAAACTCCAAAGAAAAGAAGCTAAAGATGGGTCTTGTCCCGACGATGGATTGAGGGATAAAGATAGAAGTAGAAATAAACATAATTGATGATGCGATCATATTATCTCGGGATTCTTTAGTATGAATAAACTTTCTTTAATTTGAAAGAAGGACACTTTATCTTCCATCCAACTCATCAAAACTAATCCCTTTTGGTTTGGATCCATTTCAAAAAAATTTAAAAAGTGAGAGAAAATAGGGAGGGTGTAGGAAAGTTACCTACACATGGATTTAGGATCCCCAACCCCTATGGGGTTGGGGATCCTAAATCCATGTGTAGGTAACTTTCCTACACCCACACCATTTTCTCTCAGTTTTTTTATTTTTTTTGAAATGGGTCCTCAGGAGATTTACTTAAAATATTAGGTTGAATATATGTTTCAAATTTCATGTAAAACAGACATTCCTAACATGTCCATCGGAAGGGGTCAATTTCAGCAAATCTGAGACCGTTAAAATTCAACTGTCTTGATGGATAAGTTAGAAGTCTCAAAACAAGTTGAAATTTGAATGACACGATGGTGATATATTGTGATCTAAATATCCTAAAGATCCATTTCAAAAAAATAAAAAAACTTAGAGAAAATAAGGTGGGTGTAGGAAAGTTACCTACACCTGGGTTTAGGCTCCCTTTTCCATATATATATATATATATATATATATATATATATAGGGGAAAATGTGTATGCCCCCTAGGGGGAGCTAACTTAGCTCCCCCGCCCCATTTTTCACATGTTTTTTTTATTTTTTTTGAAATCTAAAACCGTGTAAATTCATTATTAAATCACTATATTAGGCTATTAAAATTTCATGCGAAACAGAGACTCCTACGACCTCCATCCAGACGGGGTCAATTTAAAAAATCATGTGACCGTTAAAAAATGACTGTCTGGATGGAGGCCGTACGAGTCTCTGTTTTGCATGAAATTTTAATAGCATAATATAGGGATATAGTGATGAATATTCACGAAAGAAATTTTTCAAAATAAAAATAAAAAATAGGGAAAATAAGGCGGGGGGAGCTAAGTTAGCTCCCCCTAGGGGGCAGCCCCATTTATCCTATATATATATATATATATATATGTATTTATGTATGTATGTATGTATATGGCATGGGGATCATGAACTCAAGTGCAGGCTGCTCCCTCAGCCTTCAATATGCACTGTTAGATCAACCCCACATCTACGGCTTCAAAGAGCCCCTTTCCACTCCCCCCCCCCCCCATTCCTGAGTAGGGCAACCCTACCAACTCACTCCCTCCGGGTGTCACCTCCCTCTTGCGAGGCCTCCGCTCCACTGACACTTGTGTCGTAGCAGCTCGATGTCCCAGTTCGAGCCCTCCGAACTTTGCGCCACAGCAGATCAAGCCCTCTGGACATCGCGTTGCGGTGGCTCGAGCTGTCCAAACCTCGCACTGCAACAACTAAGGGGCCCTCACATGCCCTCCCCCGACCTCCCAACTCAGGGGACTTCCAACCTCAAGCCCTCCCCGTGCTACGCATTCGTCCAGACTCAAGGTGAGGTTCCACGGGGACGAGCAGACCCTCGCATCGCATCACCTCCACGACAAAATACATCAAATTCCCTTTATTTTATTTTGTTTAACATCTTGCATCTTTTGAAAAACAGAACATTTATCTATTGCATATTAGATGGAATGATGAATCTAATACATATGATGGATCAAATTTGATAGTATTGGTCGACACATCCAGAACATCTTCTTACATCTTTTATTTAACTTCTTGCATATCCTGCATTCAAGCTTTGTTCTACATATATTGGTAGAATGATTTCTAAGATTGTTTTGTTATGGTCTGAAGAATGAGTTCTTGTCTATTGAGACCAGGTTCTGAATAATGAGTTCCTGTCCTTTGAAAATCAAGCTAATATACTGTCTTTTGAGATATTTTGATTGGTTCTTCATTAAGTCATGTATTGGGCCATGTGATGGATCTGTTTTGCAAATATTGAATGTCAATTGTCAATAGATTTGTGTGGTATTATCTCATTTTATGGCATATTGTAGGTGCAATGTTAACCAGTGTTGAAGTCTTAGGGGAAATGACTCATGATCTCATTGACAAAGCATCCGTGGATTTGGAATTTGGTGTGGATGAAGATGTTGAGATAGAAGTAGCTTCCGTTGAAGAACCATTCGTAGGCATGAATTTTAGTTCAGATGCAGATGTAATCAAATTTTATAGTCCATATGCACGAAGATTGGGCTTCTCTGTCCACAAAAATAAATTGTGTCTTTCGCAACAAACAAATCTTCTGGTTACTAGAAGACTTGTTTTTTCCAAGTATGGTTTGAAAGACATGAAGGACAAAAGAGAGGAGGGGCTAGAGGTTAAGCGTCAGCGTGAAACAAGAGATGGGTGTGATGCTCACTATGTATCTGTAAACGGTGAAGGGACGGACACATCATGAAGCACATAGCCATAACTTGACAAGTCCATCGAAAGTACAGAGGTTAAGGTGTCACACAAAGAAATTTCATCCCATGCACGGAGACTCATTGACACATTGCACTATTTTGGCTTAGGCGCATCCAAGATTTCCAGTGTTTTTAGTGCATCCGGTGCGAAGAATATAACCAATTAAGTTTATAAAGATCAAATTAAATTCAATCGAAAGAATAATCTGGATCATGAGTGCATGGCTGTTGTGATACGTTTTGAAGCCAAATGGTAGTGGACAATGACTTCTTTTTTAGATTACAAGTTGACGATGATATGACAGTTAGAAGTGTTTTCTGGGCTGATGGACGGTCACAATCTTCGTACATGCATTTTGGTAATGTTTTGGTGTTCGACACCACGTATAGAACAAATAAATTTCTAATATCCTTTGCATCCTTTACTGGCATAAATCATCATAGACAATCCATTTGTTTGGATGTACCCTACTTGCAGACGGAAGTACAAAAATCTTTGTTTAGTTATTCAAGACATGGTTGCAATGTATGCATGAGAAGATGCCTTTTGGAATCATCATCGACCAAAGATCCAACGATGCGTGAAACCATTTCCTTGGCATTTCCATCTACGACACATTTATTTTGCATCTGGCATATTCAAAAGAATATGTTGATTCGTTTACATCAGTTGAAATGCGATAAGCAGTTCAAGCATGATTATGAACGTTGTATTTATGGATGTCAAACCATCGAGGAGATTGAAAAAAGATGGGAAGATTTTCGAGTGAAGTATAATATTGTCGAAAAAGTCGGCTACATAATATGTATGAAATGCGAGAAATGGGTACCAATTTACGTTAAAGATGTCTTCTTTGTCGGAATGTCTTCGTCTAAACGTTTTGAAAGTATCAATTCATACTTTGACGAATATGTTCATTCACTACAATATGAAAGAACCTTGGTTGCACGCCATGATTCTGAGGAAAGTTCATATTTCAAAGCATTGAATACAAAGACTACACTTTGATTGGAACATCCAATGGAAGCACAAGCATCCACCTTCTATATGCCTGTAAATTTCGTGAAATTTCATAATGAATTTAAGAAGATTGTTAACTGTGAATGTGAAAAAGTTGCAAAATATTACGATGCCGTTATATATGAGGTTTATTCCTATGCGGCACCACATCATAAATTCGTGGTAGTTTTTTACCCAAAGAAATAAGATACATATGCTCATGTAAGAAGTTTACTTCTGAGGTATTCTTTGTTGCCATGTATTCTACATTTTCAAGAAGAAAGGCTTACAAGCATGGAAGGCCATATTGATATCGATATTGTTTCGATATCGTATCGATACGATATTTCGACGATATATCGCTAAAATATTGCCCATATCGACGGGCCTTTGTGAAGAAAATACCTGAAAATCGGGATATATCACCATATCGGTGACCATATCGGTCCCATGTCGATATCGATATATAGGTGATATATCGCCGATATATCGTGATATCCTTCCATACTTACAAGAAATTCCTCAAGAGTATTTGCTCCCTCGTTGGTCAATAAATGCCAGATTTGTTGGAAATAGGCAAACTAATAATTTTGATAACGAAGAGAGGCCAAGCCTTAACAAGTAATGGAACCTTCGGTCATATTTTTCAGAGATATATAATTGGGGAAGTTTAAATTGAACTAATTTCAAAGTTGTTGTGGAAATAGCTGAGGAAGCCATGAAAAGAACCAATGAACTTCAAAAGAATGGAGCAAGCACACAATCTCCAATTGTAGAACCAGTCCTTGAGAGAATGATACAAAAGAATGTCAATGTCGAAGTACTCCCCCTCCCCCCTTGACTTAAGGAAGTCCATATTGATTTTCAGGATCCAAATGTGTTAAAGCTAAGGCCGACCATGAAAATATGAGAGAATAAAATACGGTCTTGAAGTGTCGTCTTCACAAGCAAATGTAAAGCAACGAATGTGGACATTGCAGAGAAAAAAGACATTTCCAAACAGCATGCCTGTCGAGGGTAAGTTTAATTTGACGTATAGGAGGATCTCCATGCAAATGTCCATGTGCAGTATATGACAACATTTTTTTGTTGGGCAATGACTGTCGTTGCTTCTTTTGTTGGGTAGTATAGCACATGGTGGGACATTTTTGTGTTGCTTTTGTTGAAAAGTGAGGATAGGGAGACTACATATTTTGTTATTTTTCTTGGTGTTGTTCTTCTATTGGATAGTTGAGTTTCATTGCATATGTACATCAAGGACGTAATATATTTTTGTATTATGGTAAGACAATCAATTATTTTGAATATGTGTTATAGTCATTTACTGAGCTTCTATGTGACAACCATTTACTGTGAATCCGCATTGCAGTCTTATACCGAACTTCTGTATGATAGTCATTTAACGTGAATATGTGTTGCAATCATTTACCAAGCGTCTGGATGACAATCTTTTACTATGAATCTTTGAACATTGTTGATTTTTCTTGTATCAGTCATTTATTGTGGACAGGACAACATTTTGTTTGAATGGCTCTGAGAACCTCCAAAATTCCCTGATCGAAGACTTTATCTTTGGAAAAAACAACTACTTTCCTCAATTATTCTACATCAATGATTTAATGGTTTGATGGTCTAGTGATATGAAAACTGAAATAAAAAGCCATTTCTTTGAAATCAAAAAATGCCACAGATCCAACTCTATTGAGTTTGATTCAATCCACTCTTCAATTTGAGTTCTAGTTTTAATTCCTAATAATACGCACCATTAACAATCAAGAACGATAGCTCAAACCATCTAAATCACCACAAGGAGTTGACGGTAAGGAAAATTTAGCACCAAATATATGGCTTAACTATCAAAGCCCACATAAATAAGGGTTTATTTGTAAAGCTCTCAAATAATTCCCTGAATATATAGTGAATCTATCAAATAAATGCAAAAAAATGATTTTTTTATGTCAAAGACGGTGATCTCCCAGTTTGGGAGTCACCACTAAAAAACTATATTATATAGATAAAATCAAATTTACACCAATCACTATCTAGAATCCCACAGACTCAAGAGAGGCCAACAATGTGACTTGCGTAAAAAGACTAATTCTTAAAGAGCAATTCATTTCTTGCTAGCCAAATTGTCCAAAACACTATAAAAGGTTTTGAGACGTCGTCCATGGAATTTTCCTCCCACCCTCTTGATTGCCTCTCAGAAGTTCGTCGATCCGCTCACATCAACCCATGAAAAAGCAATCTCCCTCCAAACCTTCACGAAAGCCTCACACTTGAAGAAAAGATACTCTGCGGTCTCTGTTTGTTCACTACACCTATAACAGCTCACATCCTCTATCCCTGGTAAGTTTGCCCTCCTAACTTTGTCACAAAGTTTGTTTTTCACGAGGCACCATAGGAAAACTTTTATCCTGCTTGGTATCTTGCTCGCTTATATAATCTTCAAATCCTTGCAGAATTCTGGGTCGGATGTTTCCACTCCACCGTTTCTCAACTCGCCATATAATTGTTGGACTGAGAACCTAGATCACGACCATATATAATGTTCTCTGATCGCAGAGAGATCACCTATTAAGTGAGCCGCATCCGAAAGACTAAACAACTCTTCCCTTCTCCTCTCATTGATGGCCACAACAAAAGGTATCCTCCCACTCTCCACCCTACATACACTCTCTCAAATAGGCCTCCTTCGATGCAACCATTATGGAAAATAAAATATGAAATCTCTCCCATCTCCCACCTGAGGTGTTAGCCTAGGGAAAATGTGCCTCAGCACCTCCCGCACCCCCTGCCATAAAGGAGACTCAAATCAAGTAACCCCAGCCACTAGGGCCCTTTTACCCCATATATCTTCCTCATCAATCTAGTTGCCAGGTCTACAGATAAACCCCAAAATCGTATCACCTATTTAGCCAGCAAAGACATGTTCATGCATTCCAAATCTCGCATGCCCAAACCTCCCTGCTCCTTAGATCTCGTGATCTCTTCCCAGGCCACCAGATGCATGTCTGCCTTCCACTGTTTTCCATCTGACTAGAAGAAATATCTCATCAGCCTTTCAATCTTCTTTCTGACACCCAACGGCAGCAGTCTTGTTGAAAAAAAGAAATCTGGAATGGAGGATAGGACATGTTTTAACAAAATTTTCTTCCCACCTTTAGATAAGGAAATCGCCTTCCACCCTACCAGCTTACTCTCCATCTTCTGGATCATGACATCCTAATCTGCCACTTTCAATTTACCTGCCATCAACGTGAGGCCGAGGTAAGAAATCGACAGCTCACCTAATGGACAACCGAGCATCTCTGCTATCTTGATCCTCTCTTCATACTATAATCGAAAAGTAATGACCACTAACTTCTGCATGTTTATCTCCAACCTGATAGCCTTCTAAAGATATCAAGTAACTGAGACGATCTACCCATCATCTCATCCATTCCATCTAAAAGAGCACAGTGTCATCAGCATACTGCAGTAAGGGCACAGATATATCGTCCAGCCGAAAACTTTCACATCATGCACCATCAATTTCCTGAACATTGCCTCCAGCGCATCCGCCACCAACACAAAGAGCATGGTGCCAAATTGATATCTCCAGTCCACACCACGCAATCCAATCAGTCGGAAATCTTCTTCTCCTCAATGATTTGCCAAAGGAATCTCCAGTCCACACAATCATAAGCTTTTGCAAAGTCAACACACCATTTACTTCCCTTCTTCTCCAATCAAGGCAGATCCCTGACACTAACACTAGCCCATCAGCCATTTGCCTTCCCTGAATGAATGCAGATTGGGCCTCTGTCACAATAGAATCCATGACCCCTTTGAGCCTATTAGCCAACACTTTTGCTACAATAAGGTAGATCTCGTTCGATAAGGTAATCAATCTGAGGTCTTCAATTCTGGCTGGTTGTTCTTTCTTCGAGAGCAAGAATAATAGTGGCCTATTAACCTTCTCAAAGACCCTGTTCCCTTCTTTGAATTCCATCACCTCCACAATCTCTCTCTTCAGTAAGTCCTAAAACTCTCTATAAAAGAAGATCAGGAATCCATCCGATCCCGGCACAGCATCCACATTTAAACCCCAAACAACAGTCTTTATTTCTTTCTCTAAAAAGGGTGACACTAGTTTTGCAACATGCTCCGAAGAAAGAGATTTCACCCCTCCCCCCTCCCTCCAACCCAACCTTCCCCTCATCTTTTCTGTGAAGCTTCCAAGAAGTGACCTCTCAATGCAATGACGGGTTACATTTCCCTGGGTATCCTCTTTCCACCCACCTGTAATTACATGAAACGATTCCTTCTCTTTCTGCTCGAAGCCATGGAGTCAAAGAATCGGGTGTTTGCATCCCTTTCCCGTAGCCATTTCTGTCTGGATTTATGTTTTCGCTCCACTTCTTCTTTATGATCTTCCAATAAAATCACCTATAGTAGCCGGATCTCTCCGCACATTCCTCTTGGTCCAGCCATCTCAGGTCGTCCAACCCATCCAGATGTGTTTACTCCACATATGCCTCATCTCTCTTCTCCCTTCTCTTCTTTCTCACATCCCTCCCGAACCCCTTCAAGATCAATTTAAGCGACTCCAGCTTAGATGCAAGTCTACAAACCGCCGAGCCTACAGGAGTCACCCCTCCACAAGTTTACTACTGTTTCCTTAAATCCTTCTTCCAGCAGCCACAACCGCACAAATCGAAAAAAGAACCTGCTTCTTCCCTCCTCTCCAGAAGACCAAACAATAAGCGTATGAATTGAATGGGCACGCGGGAGAGCCCAAACATGGGAATGCAGGAATCTTTCTACACCCTCAACTGAGAGCAGGAACCTGTCCAATCTCAACCTTGACTGTGCATTACGCAACGTGTAAGCGCACCCCATTGCAACCATGACTGTTAAGCCTATATTGTGTACCAGCTCCAAGAACTCCGCTGAGCCGACGTCCTTCCCTCCTCCTCCCTCAGTCTGTCTCCAGGTTGTAGCATATTGTTGAGATCTCCCCCCCGCAGCCACACCCCATTAAAGAGGCCCGGGTATAACTATACCAAGTCTGTCGCTAATTGACCCCACACATTGCCACAAGGACCATATACATTAGTCACTACAAAGGAGAAATCATCAGCCCTTCTCCTAAGAAAAATCATGAGAGAGAAGGATGACCTCCATCTAGCAACCAACTCAAAATCATCTTTCCTCCATGCAGTGAGCATGCCCTCGCCGCTCCATGTGCCTTCAACTCTACAACCTCAAAAGTACATCTAATGCCCAAGTCGCAACCAACTTCAACTATACTATGAGACATCTTGGTCTCCTTGAGCATGAAGATGTCCACTTTTGCATCGCGAATCAAGTTCCCTATGTCCAGGCATTTTTCAGGCCTGCTCAGGCCCCTCGCAATCCAAGAAAGAATTTTCTTTTATTAGCTGCAGAAAGCATCTTAGATGCACGTGGTTGCACCATGCCCAGGCACTCGACGAAGCTATAATCCAACACAGTGAATCAGCTTGGCTTTCCCCATGGCATGTCACAATTCTCCTGCCTCTAGCTCATCTAACCCAACCCCTCCATATCCACCATTACCTCAGCCCTTCTCCTCCTTCTGATTTGCTTCCGTGCATCCCTTTTCTCAGAGGGACAGTCAATCCGAGAATCCCCCCTATCCGGATCAGATCCAGCCTCCCCTTCGGAAGAACTCTCTCTTCTTAGCAAAGGTGTTCCATCCAGAAAGACTCCCACATCACCTTCAGCGACCTGCTAAACCCCTCCAGCCTTTAACCCCTTCCGGCCATCAACACCAGGCCTCTTTGCATCATCGTTCCTCTTAACCTCCGTCTGTGCCTTTGTGACTCCCCTCGAACTCTCTAACCTTCTAGCCAAGCTTTGTCACCCTCCGCGTCCTCCAAGCCGATGAAATCTTCGATCCTCCGAGTTTCTTTGGCCTTTCCCCTTCCATGCCATGATGCTGATCTCCCAGCCCTCCGGCAATATCATGTCCGCCCCTCCCAACAAACTCCCAACACCCCTTTCGAGCCCCCAACCCCTCTAGCGGGTGCCCGAACACCCCCATATTGATGCGAATTCGCTTCTAGGTTCTCCGCCCTATCTATTGTAAGACATGGCCATTATGCAATAAATGTTATTGCAAATATCATTCCCTGATCTGAAATGAAGAATAAATAATTTGCATAATAGGTCCCTTAGTACAATTAGGGTTATGTACCTTGCCCATCATAATGGTCATACAGTTGTTGATTCAATTATTGAATCATAGAGGTTGGTGCTTGGATGAATATCTAAAGAGTTAGATTGAGGACTCACCGAGCATCGTCAAATGATTATTAAGAAATGATTTCCCGCCTGAGTAGGAGATGGCAATCCTTTCTCACATAGGCTGATATCTGACCGACCTCTTGATGCAGGTCCTCTACATAGGAATAGAGATTCGGAGGTGTCTGATTAGTTAGGTCAAAGAGCTGACTTAACGAAATAGAGATAACCAAAGTCCTATGACGTATGCTGTCACGATATAGGCATGCATCCTCTGACCAGATACATATGTGTTGCTATATATCTGAGTATGTACATTTAGCAGACCAATAGGTTGATGACCTAATCAAGGTCTATACACCGGCGTGCTGGTGTGCGTACAAGGGCATATGAGTAATACGATCTCTCAAAGGGATCATACAGGTTCATTTACTGAATCGGAAGACATGAGCTCACTCATGAGATATTGGGAAGAATTAAATTCCGTGCACCGTCATCTCGCTTTGGAAGCTTGACTGAATTTGTAGGTTTGATATATACTTTTGGAAAGTATATGATCAACACCTGGGTATGATATATGCTTTTGGAAAGTATATAATCGATACCAACTCCCACTGATCATATGAGAAACTTAACGATAAATCCCTGAAGTATACAGTGTAAAATTGATATTATACTTCGGGTTTATTCTGGGTCTTCCAGTATGCAGGATGTACAGGTATTGGGAATACCTGAGGGTGATGTGATCATAAACGATTTTATAACCATGATGCTTCCATTCCTAGGGAGTGATGAAACGGGTCTGGATTTTAGTGACTCCTCTCAGTAGAGAAGTGATCTGATCTTGGTCCAAATATTAGACATTGATATGAATGTGAATCAGAAGCAATGAGAAGATTAGATTTGTGGTCTTGATTTAATCAAGCATCTATGGGAGGCCTGAGATCTGGATTTGAGATGTGATCTCAATATCCAAGTCACTATACGTGGAACAATACAATCGTCATGTCCTTATCTCCAAGTATTCGCGGAGAAAGCGTATTATCCTTGAAAGAGTTCAGGATAATTTCATTGTTGATATAAGTATCCGAGCATTGAAAAAATGGATAATTAAATGTGATTTAATTATCATGATCAATATGAATTCGATTCATATTATAAAGAGAGTTATCTTAGATAATTAAATGTGATTTGATTATCACATATGTAAATAATACGAATTTGATTCACATTATTTGGGCACATGAGAATAGAGATCCAAGATGATTAAATGTGATTTAATTCTCATGGATATGAATAATGTGGATATCACTATCCATATTAATCATATATATTATAAATGTGATTTATAATATATAAAAGAGAGAAATTTGTAATTTACATTTGTTAATTAAATGTTGATGTGAACTGGATTCACATTAGACAATTAATTGAAAATGTAATTCACTTTTTATTTTGAGTTGTGTATGTGATTCACAATTTTCCAATGGCAAGATTGCAATATTCACAAAATAATTATGAATTATTTTTGTTGAATAATTTACAACAAGTGTTGTTGTAAATCTTGGAGATTTCTATTGAATAATGTAATCTCATGAGATATCATGAGATTACATAAGATTGCCACCAAATCCTATATTATGGAAGGAGGCAATCTTCAATCCAATAATCTCCATGTTTGCTTGATTTAATTTGAGATTAATTTATATTGATTTATCAATATAGATTGAATCTAAATTAAATTAATAGTTGTTGGTTTTTACCAACACAAATCTTTGCCATTAAAAGAAACACAAATCAATGTGAGCCATTGGATTTGTGTTGTCCATGGATTGAGATCCATGGATCCCAAAATATTATAAAGGAGAGGCATCCCTTTGCTCTTCTTTACACACAATGAGAACATAAGTCTCTCTCTTTTTCTCTCTCTACACGCCCCCTCTTCTTCTCTCATGTGGTCATCTACCATGGATGCCCTAGAGAGGTTCTCCATCGCCGCAGCGTCGTCGTTATGATGTCCGATCGCTTGCTCATGGATCTCCGTCTCCTTCGGTGCATATCGCTTGTGAAGAAGATGTCAGATCTCGTGTGTTGAGATCAGGAGATCCGTCTCTTGGATCATCAACATGGATTGCGAGAAGCACGTGTTTCATAACATGCTCGCAAGCGTCACCTCCGTCGGATCGGACTTGAGACAGGAGGTCTCTTCATTTAAAGACTCGATCGCAACCACACTTCAAGAGGTAATCCTATTACTTGTTGTGGTTTAGACGAAACGATCCGAGAAGTGTTCTTGGATCATGTGGTTTCGTCACATGAAATTTTTTAAAATTCCGTTGCATCGAGCAACTAGTGCAACTAATCACTCACGATCATATACGATGCGATCCTCACGCTTCCGTGATGCGCTTAAAGATCTAACCGTATCCTTCAAGTGGTATCAGATCCTTAGGTCAAAGGTTTTGGATACGATCCGTAAACCTAGGATGACTTGGGTTCGTTATGGTTGTGAAAGTTTTTTTGTCGTATTTGATTTTCGCACATCTGTTTAGTGAATAAATTAGACCCTGTTTAAAATATTTAAACACGAATTAATCACTTGGATTTTGTTCCTCATTAAATAAGGAAATCATAGGATCTGAGTTTACGTAATTTGAATTCTGTTTGCTCAAGATATGGTTGTTTTAATGAACATGTATTCACTGTTGCGGGAACTGCAAATCTTAACATGATTAATGAGTTAATTACTGTTTTAATCCGCCTAGAAATATGTAAACTATCTTAGGTTCTGTCATAAATCAAATTAACAATCTTTGAAAACTGATTTTGTCTAATTTGGATTTGAATTGATTGAGATATGTTAATTTTAGTAAGTAGGGGTCACTGCTGAAATTACATTCCAAATCAAGAACCATGTGATTGTCAATTTGTGAAATTAATTGTTAATTTCATGAAATAATTAAGGAAAATATTTAAGAAATATTTAATGATGATTATTTTCTTAATTGACTTGGCATCAACCAATAAATTGATTAGATCATAATTGGAAACTCAATCAACAAACAACTTGCTTGAATATGATTGGGAATTTGTCTAGCAAATTTCCTTATAATCAAAATTGTTTTGATTATTATTATATGGTATAATTTCGATTGAAGAACCGACGATCATCTCAAGTACACATTGATCTATTTGGCATTATCCTTTCCTGAGGTGGATATGGTGTCTAGTCGGGGAGCGTTGGGGTAGCAGGTCACACTGGTTGCGGTCTGTCCCATTCCCGTCAGTACTGGCCATGATAGCGGGTAGGGACTCGATAATGTCGGAGAAATCAAGGTGTATTTTTCTAATTATTAAAATTCGAATTAATATGTACATTGAGATAATACCATATATATATTCAAGTAAAACCAATCAAGTTTGTTGATTGAATTGGATTGATAATTGATTTAATTAGATTGAATTAAATATATTCAATTAAAACACTCTATTATGAACATATGTGTATTTCCCTTGGAAAAATTAATTATATGAACATGATTCATGATAATTAATTAAAATTTGAATATGAGGTGGAGGATCACATAAGTGACATCCATGGTCTTCCGTCAAGGCGAAGGGTTTCCGTCGCCATGGATTGCATATAGGAGACGTATGTCCGAAGTGACATCTCATGTATGCAAGCGCATCTGGATCGGGCTCTTTGCTTCTCGAAAGAGTAAGGCCGTATGTGTAGTGACCCCAATATCGGATCCTCATATTATTGGGGAGATATTGGATTGCGCATAGCAAGTACTATTCCTGTTGACGGTTGGTTCAATTAATGACGGGTCAACATCACCTTAGGGGTGGTGGGACCGGGTGTTGAAGACCAAATTGGGAGATGCAAGTTGGACTTACAAGGCGGAATGTGTTCCCAGTTCTTTTTATCCGAGTTACAAATTATCATATTAATGGGATGTAACAAAGATAAGGAAGGAGATCCCAGATCTTGTTGAGATATGATGGTAAGTATATCTCTTACATTGAAAGTGATTAAGGGAATGAACTTTCAATGTTGACAAGGCAAGACAACTTTGATATGAAAATTCCTAAATCAAAGTAAAAAATATATATTTATATATATTTATGCAAATTTCTTATTTCAGATAATCCTTCATTAATCCCACTCAATAATATACTCAATAATAACCAGTAAAATATCATGGATTGGATCCATGACCAAGATATTGTACTCGCAGTTGAACACATAATGTATGTGGTTGCAAAGTGAAAGTTTCCTCATAAAAATGAGGAATAACAATTATAATAGACAATAAGACTTCAACCCTATGGTTTGTATGTCTCTATAGTCCTGATCTCTCAGCGAATGTACTTTGGAAGTGACATGTTGATGATGATCGTAACTGTGAAATAATCCTTATAAAATTCTAAGAAGATGTTTTGGCATACATATGTGCTCTCGACATTTAATCATGAATGACATTATTCTCTGCATCATGCAGAATGGTGGCTCTATAAGAGATGATGTATTCAAATTATTTGAGTACATACCTGAATCATTGTTGTAAGAGTTTAGATGGATGTAGATACGATGAGTGTCATCATTCTACTATCTATACTCTAGTCATTCATAAAGCTTCAGAATTTTCATATTGTATGAATTGAATGAAGCATGTACAAATGTTGAAATGCTTTTATATTGAAATCTTTTGAATTCAACATAAGACATTCTTTGTCTTGAATAATGGTTGTTTATAGATGAAGAGAGCGTAGTGGAAGCATGGGTTGGACCCAACTAAGAACGAAAGTCAAAGAGTTGACTGTACTTCTGTGACTTCCATGTGACATCCAAAGAGTTGAATGAATGCCAATACTTCAATAATCCGATGTATTGATAGTGTGACTATCTAGACTATATTGATCCTTATAGAAGGACTCAGATAGTGCATCAGAATAATCTACATTTAATCATTGAAAGTGACTTACTTATTTGATAAGATAAAGTCTAATAATTGTATCTCAATCTTCTAATGACACTTGCAATTGGTTGCATATGTATCAGAATATTGGAAATTTGATCTTAAGGTTTAATGGTCATCCATGTTGGAAGTGATGCAATTGTTGCAACAATTTCCATTGGATCAATAGACTTCATATTTTCAATGGGAGCCCTTAGTCTTGGAGAATGTCTCTTTGACCTGGATATTAGAATACACTCATAGTTTATTTCTAAATGTTGGAAATAAACATGAATTCTGTAATAAACATATAATGGAGAGTTATGATGGATATATTTCAAATAGTAATCTAACATCTGGTGGACTCCGCTAAATTAGAAAATTAATGAATGTTCATTAAGATTTGTAATACTGAAATTAAACCTTTAAAGATCAATAGGAGGATAAAGATCATTTGACAATGATCTGGCATCATGTTTTGGACATATGTCTGTTGATGAGATCAATGGACAAGTAAGAGATGAAACTTTAGAATGTCTAAAATTTCAAAACTTGCATATTTATGAATATTGTATTCAAAATAGAATGTCCAATACACCCTTCTTTGGGAAAGGTGTAAGATGTCAAGGTATTCGGGATCTCATACATATTGATGTATGTGAATCATCTATATCATAGTAAACATTATGGATATGTGACATCTATTGATGATTATGTATGATATGAGATTTCTTTTTGATGAGCCAAATTTCCACTAATTCGGATCAGGTAAAAAATATCACTCGGGTCGTTGCGACCCGGATCGATGAGAATCTCAGCTCAATCAAGAAAATGAGGTTCATACCACTAAAATCAGAGAAAAATCAAATAAATGCGATAGCGGTCCTGGCTATTAGATTAGCCTGGTATAGCGACCAGGGTCGGACTCAGGGAGCACGTGATGGCTTTGCGGCCTACGAAGTAGTCTCAAAAAGGAATAAAAAATAAAAGACAAATGTTTTTGGTGGATTTTTAATTTTTATATTTTTTTGGATTTTTAATTAATAAAGAGAATAAAGAAACAAGTAAAACAACCAACTTCAAGCAATTATTTAATGCATCAAAAATCACTCAAAAATTCTAATAAAAATGTTTTGATGTATTTTATATTTGTTTACTATTTTTGGGTAATTTTTGGTAGTTTCCTGATTTTTATTTAATTTTCTAAAAATAAAACAATGCAAAAAGACAACAACAATGTCCAGCCAAGCTTGGGGGACTTAGATAAAATATCTAAAAGTCCCTAAAAAGCCCAGAGGTAATTTTCCTATAAAGACAAAATTCAAGGAAAATTCAGCCACTGGAATTATTATTTTTGGATTTTTACAATAATTATTAGAATTTTTATGGAGTTTTTAGTGTTTTTCAAATTTTATGAGTTTTATATAATGAAAAATAACCAAAATTGATCAGAAAATCAAACAAGGAAAAATACAAAGTACCTAATTTTTTTGTAATTTTTAGAGGTATTTTAATATTTTTTTGTGATTTTTCAAGTTAGACAGTAAAGAAAAAGCTTGTTTTTGAATTTTTAAAAAATAGTAAATAAAACAAAAAATGTCTCCAAAAATTCTAGAAAATTTTACACCATGGTAGGAGCCATGTGTCCAATTTTCATTGAATTTGGAGTTAGTTTGATATTTTATTAAAAATCAAAACCTGGGTACAGTGCATAGGGACCTATACGTAAATACCAGAAGTTCCAGGGGGTCCGGTGCAAAATTTCCAAGAAGTCACGCGTGAGGCACGTGTCCTGGGCACACAATGACCTAATTGCAAAGAAAATAAGGTTTCTGGGCTAAATAATAACAAGTATTAAAAACCCAGGGACCTTAGTGTAATTTACCCTCTAATAAACACACATGCTCTAAAAAACCACGTACAGGGGTATATATGCAATTAATGAAAAGTTTTCATTCATTCAGTAACACCCTAGAAAAACAAGGACTAAACATGCAAATATCCCAATAAAACACGTGTCGACGCACGTGATACACTACGCACAGGGGCATACATGTAAATAACAGAAAAGATAGGGTCCAAAGTGCAATTTACCTAACGCAAATAAAATACTAAAAATATTTACAGGACTAAAACTAAACTAAACTAAAGCTAAGGGCCTAAGGGAATATTTACCCTTTATTAAGTAGACCGTTAGATGAGTGCCATGTGCGCTGATCGACGGCTGAGGTAGGGTGGCGCTCAACGCTGGGGTACTCGTCCTGATCGAACGGCGGTGGCCTCGCCACGTGTGGAATCGGACGGCTGAGGTGCAGCGTGGGAGAGCCTCGCTGATCGGACGGTGTTGATCGCTCCTCCAAGGATCTGACGCTGCTGGTGGCTCCTCAGATGAACGGATGCGATGCAAACTGGAGCTAGAGGTGCATCGGACGGCAGGGGAAGGTCCTGGACGAACTGGGCTCCAGCGAATTTCGTCGGGCTCGTGCTGGCGCTGGAGAACTCCTCACGGGCAGCTGAAGATCGGGGAAGGATCGCCTCGGGCTCCCGCATCTACTGGTACCCTCCAATGACTCGACGGAGCTCTGAGGAGCTCAGGCGAGTCCGGCGGAGGAAGAACGGCTGCTTCGAATGGTCGAGACCCTCAGACGACCTTGACTGGACCTGCAAAGCATAGCAGAACGCTCGCGGGTCGAGGGCAAAGTGCCTCGACCCTGTGAGAGGGGGTGACAGTGATCGGTGAGGCGGGGCGGTCGAGCTCCGGCGAGGTGTCGGCGGTGGAACTCGAAATCCCAGCTCCTGTGCGAGCTGGGTTGAATGGAGGGGCGGAGAACGTGCGTGGGGAGAAGGTGAACGTGACGGGGTGGTCCGATGATCGAGGCGAAAGTGGATGTGGCCGGAATCGAAGACGAACGGAAAATGGGCGAATTGGGCGAAATGTGAAATCAAAGAACAGCGAAGGAAACTAAAGCTACCTGGGTGGACGAATCGACTGGGCGTGAGCTGTTGGAGCTCTGGGTCGTCGCCTCGCGGGTTGTCGAGGCCCGAGGCTCGAGCTCCTCCTTCAGGCGGAGCACGGCGACGCTAGCTCGCCGGATCTGAGGTCCGGTCACCCTCTCCTCTCTACGACACGGCCAACGGGGAGCTATCACCTCGAGGGTGGTTGTGGAGGTCCTGGGATGAAGGAATGGGAAGCCAAAGATGCGGAAATGGGTGGCTGAGCTCGACTTTTATATGGTGGAAGGTTCGGGAAGAAAGGATCGTGTCCGGCTTGATGGAGCACGGATCCCTAGGCGCGATGTCGGGCGAGGTTCCTGGATGATTGGGGTGTAATTAGGACCCTGGGTTTAGGTGCGAGGTGGTCAGGTATGGACGCTAAAATGAGGAGAAATCGGGTCGGGCGTCTAAAACCCATGGGAAGTGGTCCACAGGGGGGAGTTGACCGGGCGGCCAACATCCCCGTGGACCAATGAGATTCAGCCACCTGGAAATGATTTAGAAATTGAATTAAAAATAGCAAATGGCCAAATTATAAAAAACTTAAAACATGAAAAATATTTGTTTTAATTTTTCTATTTTTTTGTGATTTTTAGTTAATTTTTCAAAATAAAAATAAGGTATTTACATAGTAGGGCTATATATAGGTATACATACAATATAGGATTTTTATTTTTGATTTTTAATTAGTTATTTTTATGATTTTTATTTCCATTTTATATTTTATTTATTTATAGCATAAAATTAAGAATAAAAAGGTATTTTTATTTTATTTTTTTATTTATATACAAAGGTGAAATAAATAGATATGTTCATGTATATATATGGTATATATACAAGGTTATTTTTTGTTTTTAATTTTGTTCTTTTTATTTTGTTTTTGTTTTTGTCATTTTTATTTTATTTATTTACAACATAAAAGATAAAATATATACAAATTTTATGGAAATTAATTTTATTTATTTATAGGGTGAAATAAATATAGAGGTGGTTGTTATGTACATGATGAATATATACAAAAGTGAATATTTTATTTTCTTTTTAATTTTTCTATTTTTTATTTGGATTTTATATTTATAAATATATACAAATATGTACAAGCACATTTTATTCCATTTTTAGAGGAAAATATTTTTATTAATATTTACAGGTATATTTACACGCATGAGCCTCTATCTCTCTCTACTTTGGCTTTATGCGGTCAGGCCCATGCTGAGCCCTCCCTTGGGATTAGGTCGCTCAATATTTATTCTAAATATTTCCCTCTTTTTCTTTTTGATCTTGATTCATTTATTTTTGCACAAAAACATGCTAATTATTACTTTTTACACAATGCATGCTTTTGGTAATTATTTGTATTTACAAATATATACATGCATTTGCAAAGGTTTTTGTAGCTAAAATATAAGAATAAAGAGTGATGAATGAGTATTCATCACCCCCCTATACTTAACTTTGCTAGTCCCTTAGCAAACACTTATTTGAAAAAGAAGTGAAAAAAAGAAGAAAGAAAAAGAAAAAAAGAAGAATGTACATGGATCAAGGTTGATTATTAAACTCGCCTTCATTAAATTGAGGTATGGAGCATCGATCAGATCTTTGGATTATTAATGTGTCGGAACCTTATTTGGACTTAAGCTTAAAACTCAACAGCCTCTAAGTTCCACTAATCTATAACCAGGACTCCTCAATAATCCTGATCAGAACAAGTCACCAAACACAAACCCTGAAGACCATGAATCTTTCCTTGTCCTGTGAATGTGAGGTATAAGCTCTCCACCTCAGAAATGGTAACTTGACAATCCTCCCCAACAAGGTAACTCTATGACCTCAATCTGGCCACTCTTTCCTCGAGGAGCGGGGTATTCCCTTCTAAGTTCAAGTTCAACTGGCTCAAGAAGAGGAGGAAGAAGAGAATGGACCATGGCTAGTGTAGCCATGTATCCTTGGGAGCTCAACCAGTGTAGCCAAGTCTCCCTGCTGCAAGCTACATAAGGTGGTACATGAATCTCAAGCTTTGCTTATTGCACTATATACATACTCCGGTGGGATTATCATTTTCTATCAGACCCACCACTTTTTTGGAGTTATTTTCTTTTTGCATTTTTTTCAAGTGCATCTATACAACATATACATGTGCAGCATATATACAAGGAGTTTTTCCTCTTGAGCCAGTAGACTATCCCTCTTTTGAAGCTTTATTCCAACCCACAACTCCCGTCGTTAGACCTCATGGCAACCAGACCAAGTTGAGACGCACTTCCTTCACTAAAAGAAGAAGAGAGGTCCGCCTATAAGTACTACCCTCATATGCTACCCCAAGTCAAGGAAGACTGCCTCCTCACCACCTCATCCGTAGAGAGCTCGGTGCTAGGTGCGGTGTCCAAGTAAAGTCATTGTCTATATGAGTCATGTGTTGTTGTTAAGTGTTCTACTTAGGCTCATTGAGATGACATGTGATCATAGCCTAGTGGACTCAAAGAATTAAGTCACCATGGACCTGGAAAGCCTTAACCCTAAGCCCTATAAGGTTCCTCTTATAAATTAGGTGGATTAAGATCTTAATCAAGCTCCATTTCTCAATTTAATTCCAGGCTAGTTTAAATGTCAACTATAATCCAGAAAAACTATATACATATATCCAAAGATGCTATTTACACAATATTATACAAAGATGCAAAATTTTTGAAAAATGTTTTGAAATCATGAATGGATGAATGCATGAAGTGCAAGTTTTGCAAAAGTATTTACACAGATTTACACAAGATTTTTGCAAACTTTTGATTTTCAAAACATTTTGGAAAAATTTTGTACTATATACATAATTTTGATAAGAAAATATTTACACAAGCTTTACACAAAAGATTTTTGAAAACATTTTTACAAAAATACTTTGTACACTAGCTATGTATGTACAATAAAAGAATGATTATTTACAGGAAATTTTTTTTAATTTTTGTGATTTTTAGGGTTTTTAGCCATTTTATTTATTAACACACTCACACAAAGTACGAGTTATGGCTAAAGTATATATGGAATATATACACACCCCCCTATACTTAGCTCGAACGATGTCCTCAGAGTCAAGAGCGATGAAGAAGACATAACCCGTGCTATGTATAGGAAAGTGGAAAGGAAGGCTATATACAAAGACGAATGAATGAATAGAAGGTCAAGAAGATCTCGGCTTTTCCCCCTATACTTAGGATCAAGTAATCCTAAGTATAGCAGGCTGTACACAAAGGGAAAACCGAGTGGAGAATGTACAGGGTCTACTCCCCCCTATACTTAGGGTAAAATATCCCTAAGTATAGGCAGCAAAACAGGGGTAGAAAGAAACAAAAGAAATACTCAAAGGTCCTACATCCCCCCTATACTTAGGGTAAAGTACACCCTAAGTATAGCATGATCAAAAGATGAATAAAGGGAAGTGGGACTAAAGAATGTGATGATATGGACATCTGGATCTATACAGGTCGAAAGAACAGTAAAAATCAAGCGTGAGATGCAATAGATGTGAGTCAAAAGACCACATCTCACGTAAAATGAATAGGGGCAACATCAACGACCCGCGGCTCATGATCTAGAAATGGCTTGAGCCGCTGGCCGTTTACTCAAAAGGTACTCTCAGAAGACAACTCGGATATATCAATGCTACCGTTGTTGTGTACCTTTCTCACCAGATAAGGTCCCTTCCACTTGCTCTGTAGCTTCCCTGGAAATAGGCGAAGCCTCGCATCAAACAACCATACTCTCTGTCCAGGCTCGAAATGCTTGTGGATGATATGAGAATCATGCCACTCCTTCACTCTCTCCTTATACTGTAGGCTGTTTGAGAAGGCGGTATCTCTAAGCTCCTCCAAGGCTGCTAACTCTGCCCTCCTCTGGTCTCCCACACCATCTGGATCCATAAGTATCTCAGTGACTGCCTAAAGTGACCTGTGCCTCAGCTCAACAGGTAAATGACACGGCTTGCCATATACGAGGCGAAAGGGAGATGTGCCCAATGGTGTCTTGAAAGACGTCCTATATGCCCACAAGACCGAGTCCAAAAGCTGTGACCAATCCTTTCAGTCAGGGCGGATGACTTTCTGCAATATAGTCTTGATCTCCCTGTTCGACACCTCAGCTAGACCATTCGTCTGTGGATGGTATGGAGTGGCAACTCGATGGTCAATGCAGAACTCGCTAGCAAGGGCCTTCACCTGGTCGTTGATGAAATGAGACCCCCCCATCTGAAATCAATACTCGAGGTACCCCGAACCGCGTGATGATGTGCTTCCTCAAAAATCTGCAAACTGTCCTCGCATCAGCGGCTCGGGCAGGGATAGCCTCAACCCAACGACTAACATAGTCTACGGCCAACAGAATGTACTCAAATCCCCGACTCTTAGGGAATGGACCCATGAAATCGATGCCCCATGCGTCAAAAACCTCACAGAAGTGAATGGGCTGCATTGGCATCATATCACGATGTCCACAAGTGCCCATCCTCTGACAGTCAGTACACCTCTTCACGAACTCATCAGAGTCCTTGAAGAGGGTAGGCCACCACAAGCCGGATTGGAGCACTTTCTGTGCCGTTCTCCTCCCAGAATGATGTCCTCCTGCCTCAAGCTTGTGGCAGTAAGTGAGGACGCTATGGTGCTCCTCCTGAGGAATGCACCTACGCCAGACACTATCCCCTCCTTCGTGGTAAAGGATGGGATCCTCCCAGTGGTAGGACTTGGCCTTCGCTAGGAAGGTCTCAAGCCTCTACCTGGGCCAACCTTGTGGAACTTTCTTAGAAACAAGAAAGTTCACAATGTCATCATACCATGGGAGAGAGGCGATAGCGAGGATCGCCTCATCTGGGAAGGTCTCACAAATGGGATCAATATGCTCAGACTCCTCAGGCTGCTCTAAACGGGAGAGATGATTCGCCACCACATTCTTGACTCCAGGCTTATCCTTGATCTCAATGTCGAACTCCTGGAGTAGAAGGATCCATCTAGTCAGTCTAGCCTTGGCATCCTTCTTTGCCATGAGGTATCGGATGGCGGTGTGATCAATGTACAAGGTCACTCTAGATCCAATGATGTAAGATCTGAACTTATCTAGGGCGAACACTACGGCTAGCATCTCCTTCTCTGTGACTGTATAATTCCGTTGCGCGGAATCCAATGTGCGGCTAGTGTAGTGGATAGCAAAGGGGACTCCATCCCTCCTCTGTCCCAGCACGGCCCCCACGGCAAAATCGGAGGCATCCGTCATGATCTCGAATGGGAGAGACAAATCAGGCGGCTGGAGAACATGAGCCTCTATAACACACTGCTTGAGAGTCTCGAAGGACGAAAGACACTTGTCATCGACAAGGAACTCGGTGTCTTTTGTCAGTAGGTCAGTCAACGGCCGGGCAATCCTATTGAAATCATGAATGAATCATCGGTAGAAACCGACGTTCCCCAGAAATGACCGTAACTGCCTCAAATTGGACGGCGGTGCGAGTTTTCTAATGACATCTACCTTGGCCTGATCAACCTCCATGCCCCTGTTGGAGATGATGTGGCCAAGCACCGTCCCTTGAGTCACCATGAAGTGACTCTTCTCTCAAGATAGCACCAAGTGAACCTCTATACATCGCTGGAGTACTCGGTCTAGGCAGTCAAGACAGGAGTCGAATCCGTCACCGTAAACCGATAAATCGTCCATGAAGACCTCCAAACACTCCCCTACCATGTCCGAAAAGATCGACAGCATGCATCTCTGAAAGGTCGCAGGGGCATTGCATAGCCCAAATGGCATGCGTCGGAAGGCGTATGTGCCGAAGGGATAGGTAAAGGTGGTCTTCTCCTGATCTTCAGGAGCGATGGCCACCTGGTTGTAGCCCAAGTACCCATCCAGAAAATAATAATGGCTCTTCCCTGCCAGTCTCTCAATGATCTGGTCTATAAAGGCAGGGGGAAATGATCCTTCTTGGTGTCCTGGTTGAGTCTCCTGTAGTCAACACAGACCCGCCAAGAAGTGGGTACTCGTGTAGCAATCTCCTCTCCAGACTCACTGATCACAGTCGTGATGCCCGTCTTCTTGGGCACCACATGCAAGGGGATGACCCACTTGGAGTCGGAGATGGGATAGATAAAATCGACGCTCCACCATTTCGAGATTTCCTTCATGATAACCTCTCTCAGATTGGGGTTCAACCGTCGCTGGAACTCATGCGACGGCTTTGCCCCATCCTCGAGATAGATATGGTGGGAGCACAGGGCCGGACTAATCCCCTGGAGATCTACTACGCTCCATCCGATTGCCTTGCGGTTCTTTTCAAGAACCCCCATCAAACGGGATTCTTGCTCTCCAGTCAGATCGGCGGAGATGATGACTGGGTACATCTCAGGCTCACCCGCAAGGAATCGATACTTCAACGAAGTAGGGAGCGGCTTCAGCTCTGGACAGCTGGGTGCTGGTGGATCTGGCTTCGAAAGAAGCCGCGTGTATGCTGCCAAATCTGCCCGGGAGAATGAGAACGTACTCTTGCAAACTGGATCTGAAGAAGGCTGCTCAACTGAACTGTCTCTGCTCTGCTCGGCATCTACCTCCTCCTCAGCTATAGGCTCAGTGGGAATCAGGACTGGCATGTAATCATCACAATCTGCCCAATCAGACTCTGACTCCGAGGGATCTGCATCACACAAGGTGGCATCAGTACCACCTTCATAACAAAAATCCGTGCCGCGGTCAAGAACCTGCTCTGCTGCCTCTAAGGTATCCTGAACCAGGAATGTGCTCTTCAAGCTCTCCTCTGCTATCATCTCTACATCAGCGGTGTCTGAAAATGAGAGGATGGCTTGTGCTGCTGGGTCTGCCCAAACTGCCTCGTCATATGTGATCACAAAGTCACAGTCCTGGTGGATGTCTAGCCCTACCTCTGTCAGCTGCTCTGTATCTGAGGTGGTCTCTGAGCATGATCTGTCTCTGGTTCTGCTGTCCTCGACCGTCTCTATTTGTACACTTTCGCCCTCGACGCGAAAGTATACCTTCCCGCTATCATGGTCAGTTACCGCCTTGGTTGTGGCCAAGAACGGACGATCGAGAATGATGGGGGTATCAGTCACTGAATCAGGGATCTCCATGTCCAACACTACGAAGTCCACGGGGAATTGCAGACCCTGAATAGTGACGACAACGTCTCGCAACAACCCCTTCTGCCTCTTGATAGATCGATCAACAAACTGAAGGACTGTCCTGCTCTGTCTAAGAGTGCCCAACTCGAAACGGTCGAAAAGGGCTGCCGGAAGGAGGTTGATCGACGATCCGCTATCTAATAGAGTCCGGTCGAACCTCTGCTCTCTAATATGACATCTGACATACTGGGCTCCTGAATCTGGCCTCTTGGCCGGCAGACGGTTCTGGATCGTGAAACACGTGGCTTTCGTCAGCACATGGATCTCTGAGTGGTGGTTCCTCCTCTTCCTCCTGACTGTAGTCCTGTCTCTCAACAAACGATGAAGAAGGGGGATGTGCTGCAAAGCCTCCTAAAGAGTCAGCTGTATGTGAAATCGGTCTATCATCTGCTGGCTGAACTCTTCCTGGTCTCTCTTTCTTGGATTTTCTTTTTTCTTCCCCTTCCCCATCTGAAGGGCTTTAGGGAAGGGGATCACTAGGTCCTTCTCAGATGAAGGACAGGGAAAAGGTCTATACGGCTCGACGTTCGGATCCGCACATACATCACGCACCACAGTGGGACCAGAAAAAACCAAACCTTTCCCTTTATTCACAACATAGTTCCGAGGTACATCAGGAGTAGGAAAGACAACAGGACTCTCAAACTGAACACGGGTGGTCTCAGCACCACCTTCCGGCTGGATCAACTGGAAGTCTCGCGGCCTCAGTACCGCGCTCTGGCTCAGCATCTTAAGTGGCCTCCGTACCACCTCCTTGAACTGGTGAAACGGCGGCCTCAGCACCGCCTGTGGAGTCAGCATCCTTGGTGGCCTCAGTACCACCGTCATCATCTCTAGTGGCCTCAGTATCACTCTCCTCCTCCTCATCTGGCGCTCTGGGTGTGTCCTCGTGGTGTCGCTCAGACGAGGCGCCGCCTGCTGGCATCCTACCGCTCCTAAGTGTGACAAAATCATCATCAAAAAGGTCTGCAGACATATCATCAAATGGATCACTTGGAGTGGCATACTCAGTGTAGGCTACCTGCTCAGATTTCCGCTTCAGGCTGTTGGGGTTCGGCACGATCTGGGCAGGGATGGCGGCCTTCCCTCTCATGATGTCCTGCATCTCCTGGAGGAACTCGTCCATCTCCCGTCTGAAGGTAGCCTGCTGATCCGTGAGGAGGCGGGCTATATCGTCCAAGGCGGGGCTCTTGTATGGCAGACCATGAGAGCCTGACGGGTAACCTCTCTGGTGATGAGGCTGCTGGAACTGGTGCTGCTGAGAGGGGTAAGTGGGTGGATGCTGCTGCTGATGAGGCTGATCTCGCCTCCAAGACTGTCCCTGCTGATAGGGACGAGGACCATAGGACGACTGTTGTTGTTGTGGTGGTGGGTACACTGGGGGCTGCTGCTGCAGCTGGTGCTCTCTCTGATGGCCGTACTGGCCTCCCTGACGTGATGGCTGCTGCTGGGGCTGGGTACCTCCGGTCCCCCACCGGAATCCGGGATGGTCTCGTCGGATACCGGGCTGAGGGCGGTCATACCAAATCCCGTTGACATCCATCAACGGCTCTGCATCGTACTGGGCTGGCGGTAGTACTGCCAGAGGCTGATCAGGCTGGTATACCACCATCTGCAAGTCTGGAGATGGTGGTGACTGGTAGGTGGGCTACGGCTGCTGGTACAGCTCCGCCTGTACAAAGTGAACCTGTCTAGGCTGCTGGTGTGAGCTGGAGCGCTGGGACGAGCTGATCCTATTGCCGTGATCGCCTCACGACTGAAGACGGGGCTGGGGAGCCGTCTGTGCCTCCTGGAGACACATGAGCTGGGTCTTCATGTCGCTCAGAGTCTGTGCCATCTGCTCCATCTGAGTGATGCCCTAGCACTGCTTCTTCTCAATCAGCTCCATCAGATCCAACTTCTCGCTAATGATACCCATGTCCGCAGCTGATGACTCTGCCTTTGCTGCTGCTACTGCGGACGAACTGGATGGACCGGCGTCGACCCGTGCTATCCTATGGTACTGCACGGGTCCTAGCTGCTGGGGTCTGCCCTAAGTGTCCAACCGGGTCTGGGACATCACCATGTAGTTCTCGGCCATCTCCTCGTAGATGGCCCAGACCTGGTCGTGATCCTTGGCGAAGTAAGACCCGCCACAAGAAGCGTTCACCAAGCCCTGAAGCTCTGGTGTCAGCCCGCTGAAAAAGCTCTGCACAAGGTTGGGTTTGGAAATGTCGTGGTGCGGGCATCGATCAGTCAGCTCTCGGAACCTCTCCCATGCCTCATGGAACTGCTCGTTGGGGAGCATGGATAAGTTGCAGATAAGGGCTCTCGCGGCATTGGTCCGCCAGAGTGGATAGTACTTGTGTAAGTACTCGGTGCGGAGCTGCTCCCAAGTGTAAACAAACTTCCCCAGATGCTTCAGCCAGGTGGCTGCTCTGTCTGCCAAAGAGAAGGGGAAGGCAATCATCCTGATGGTGTCCTGGTCCACCTGACAGTCGTGGACAACCTGCAGATCATAAGGAACTCCTGGAGGTGGAGATGGGGCTCCTCGGTGGCGAGCCCGTGGAAACGGGGAAGAAGCTGCAAGGTGTTCGGGGGGAACTTGAAGTCCCCCACGATCACTGGTAGCACAACCCAGTGATGCATCAGTGTCGATCCGGGGTTGTGCAACTCCCGCATCGGTCTCGGTGGTCCTCCTGCCGCGGCTGCAGCGGCTGCTGCGGCTACTGCTGCGGCTGCTGCATCTACATCATCCGGGATCCTCGGCCCGTCTCTCCATTGCTCTCTCTCTGCTCTCATCTCCTCCATCTCTCTCCTCATATCTAGCATGAACGCTCCTTGATCCCTCAACTGCTGCTGTACCGTCTCGAGGGAGGCGATCAGGGTGGAGTTGATCGCACCCTAGTCTAAAATAAAGTGCTCGGGATGTGGACCTCTACTGCGATCATCGGAACTGCCGGCCATGGTGTCTGCAAAACCAAACGATCCAAACTCAGGTGCCGATAAATCTGCTAATCTCTCCTCTGGCACTGGTCTCTCGGAACCGAAAGAAAGGGGGTCGAGGGGGAACAGGGCGGAATCATACTCGGGCTCGGAGAGCTGGTCTCGGCTCTCGCGAGCCAACCTAGATGAACGGGTAGACGCGCCCGAAAGCGGTGCAGCCAGAGGCTGCCTAAGAGATCGTCTACCCATTATCGTGATTTAGCGAGTAAGGCGGATGGGATCTGGAGAAACTATGATTAGAAAACAAACCCCTCAGTTCACCAACGCAACGCGAGCTGAAGACCGTAAAGGCTCGGTCAAATTATCTTGTCAATTTTATTTTGGTGAACAAGCAATCTATCAGAGCGATTACGTGACCTGCTGGGATACCCGATACTACCCCAACCGACTGTCCCGCACGAAAGAGTCGGTAATCAGTCAGGAATAGCACCAGAGGGCTCTACCTAGTGTACGGGTCACTCTCTCGCGTAATCAAACCAACCAATGAGGGGGTTGCTCTCCCCAAGACAAATTTTTAGATCAGGTGTCTTTTAGGGTCAATAGCTTTAACAGTCCCAATTTTATTGTTTTTCTTTTTAATATTTTTAATAAAAACAAAAGGCCTAACGAATTTTTCGGTTCTCTTGATTATTAAGTCGAAAACAGGGGGGAAAAGACGAAAAAGCCGATGCGCGATGAAATCAATGATGCATGCAAAGATAGAAATGCGTACCTGTCTCCAACACTCTACATGCAAAGTGATCCACGCAGAATTGAAAGACAAGAAAGAAACTGCCTATATGGTGCAGCGGTGAAAACCGAGTCCTAAGCAGGCAATTTCTACTCGACAAAACCGTCTAACTGGTCACAGGTCCTTCAAGCCAAAGGGTCTGGTCTCGATCTACCCCTCATCCTCCCGACACATCGGGTTCAGGAGCAGCGCTTGACAGGGCATGCTATGGCACGTAGGCTCGAAGGAAGTGAGTCAATTATTTTTATTAATGATTTATTAGTAGATCCAATTAACGAACTATAGGTGCAGGCAGATAATTAAGTGTTTGGATCCTACTAATTACGGCACAATCAAACAGAAAGTCCTAAATCTAGGGGCTCAAGAAAAATCGCGTAAAACCATAAAAGGCAGCGAAGAAAAACAAAACCGCAAAAAGCCGCGAAAAACCTAAGGGTCCCCCGAGCACACCGGTGCTCGGCGAAACATACTCGCTACAAAATCCAAGTCCAAGTGAGTGTCCCTGTATTATTACAACAGTTCTAATGACAGAAATAAAAGACTAAGCTAATCCTCGCCCACTCAGCCTCTCTCTCACGCTCTCCTGTGGCTCCGTGCAGAAGGGAGCCGCCTCCAAGTCCCGCGGTTGCGCCGGCTTCTCGAAAGTCGCCGCCTCGGTCCTCAGGCCCTCGCAAGAAAGAAACAAAGTGTCAAACCGAGAATAATAATAAAATAATAGCAAGAAGATATAAACAGGTTGTATGTGCAAAATGACAAATAAAATAGACAAGCAAGAATCAAACAAAAATAAAAATAAAAGAAAATAAAAGAAAATAGAATAAAACAAAAATAAGAGAAAAAGAAAAAGCCACGAAAATCCGCGGACTCAGAAAAAGCCGCGGAAAGCCGCGAAAAAGAAAACAAAGAGAAAATGAAAAATAAAAAGAAAAACTACTAAGCCGTGCTCCCCGACAACGGCGCCATTCTGATGAGCCAAATTTCCACTAATCCGGATCAGGTAAAAAATATCACTCGGGTCGTTGCGACCCGGATCGATGAGAACTCAGCTCAATCAAGAAAATGAGGTTCAGACCACCAAAATCAGAGAAAAATCAAATAAATGCGATAGCGGTCCTGGCTATTAGATTAGCTTGGTATAGCGACCAGGGTTTGGACTCAGGGAGCATGTGATGGCCTTGCGGCCTACGAAGTAGTCTCAAAAGGGGAAAAAAAATAAAAGACAAATGTTTTTGGTGGATTTTTAATTTTTATATTTTTTTGGATTTTTAATTAATAAAGAGAATAAAGAAACAAGTAAAACAACCAACTTCAAGCAATTATTTAATGCACCAAATTCACTCAAAAATTCAAATAAAAATGTTTTTATGTATTTTATGTTTTTTACTATTTTTGGGTAATTTTTGGTCTTTTTCTGATTTTTATTTAATTTTCTAAAAATAAAACAATGCAAAAAGACAACAACACTAGATCCAATAATATCTCAGTGACAACCCAAAGTGACATGCTTTATCTCAACAGGTGAATGGCATGGCTTGTCATAAACGAGACGAAAGGGAGATGTACCCAAAGGTGTCTTGAAGGAAGTCTGATATGCCCACAAGACCGAGTCCAAAAGCTGTGACCAATCCTTTCGGTCTGGACGGACTACCTTCTACAATATTATCTTGATCTCTCTGTTGGATACTTCAGCAAGACCATTGGTCTGAGGGTGATATGTAGTGGCAATTTAATGTTCTATGCTAAACTCGTTAGCAAGGGCCTTTACCTTGTCGTTGATAAAATGAGACCGCCCGTCACATATCAAAACTCTAGGCATCCCGAACTGTGAAATGATATTCTTCCTCAAAAATCTGTAAACAGTCCTAGCATCTGCGGTCCTGGCGGGAATGGCCTCAACCCAACGATACACATAGTCGATAGCCAACAGAATGTACTCAAATCCCTAACTCTTAGGGAGTGGACCCATGAAATCGATGTCCCATACATCAAAAACCCCATAGAAGTGAATGGGGGCCACTTCTGATAATCAGTACACATCTTCATGAATTCATCAGAATCCTTGAAGAGGGTAGATCACCATAGGCCGGATTGGATCACTTTTTGTGTTGTTCTCCTCCCAGAATGATGTCTTCATGCCTCAAGCTTGTGGCACTATGTGAGGATGCTATGGTGCTCCTCCTGAGGAATGCACCGATGCCAAACGCTATCCGCTCCTTCATGATAAAGGATGGAATCCTCCCAATGGTACGACTTGGCCTTTGCAAGGAATGTCTCAAGTCGTTGTCTGGGCCAACCCTGCGAAACTTTCTTGATGACAAGATAGTTCACAATGTCAGCGTACCACGGGAGGGAGGTGATAGCAAGGATCGCCTCATCTGGGAAGGTCTCTATAATAGGCTCAATATGCTCAGATTCCTCAAGATTTTCCAATCGTGAGAGATGATCCGCCACCACATTCTTGACTCCAAGCTTATCCTTAATCTCAATATCAAACTCCTGGAGTAGAAGGATCCATCTAGTCAATCTCGCTTTGGCATCCTTCTTTGCCATGAGGTACCTGATGGTTGTATTATCAGTAAAAATAATCACTCTAGATCCAAGAATATACGATCTGAACTTATCCAAGGCAAATACTATGGCTAACATCTCTTTCTCCTTGACTGTGTAGTTTTGTTGAGCGGCATCCAATGTTCGGCTAGCGTATTGAATGACAAATTGTAATCCGTCCATCCCATGTCCTAGCACAACCCCTGCGGTAAAATCAGAGGCATCCGTCATGATCTCAAATGGGAGAGACCAATTAGGCTGTTGAAGGACAGGAGCCTCAACAACTAGGATCTTGAGAGTCTCAAAATACACAAGATACTTATCATCTACAATGAATTAGGTGTCTTTCATCAGTAGATCAGTAAGCGGTCGGGCAATCCAGCTGAAGTCTTGAATAATCGTCGGTAGAAACCTACATGCCCTAGAAAAGACCGCAGCTGCCGCAGGTTGGATGGTGGATTGAGTTTCCTAATGATATCCAGCTTGGCCGGATCAATCTCCATGCCCCTGTTGAAGATGATATGACCAAGCACCGTCCCCTGAGTCACCATGAAGTGACTCTTCTCCCAAGATAAAACAAGATGGACCTCTATGCAGCGCTGAAGCACATAGTCTTGGCAATCAAGACAAGCATCAAACCTGTCGCCATAGACCGAGAAATCATCCATGAAGACCTCTAAACAGTCACCCACCATGTCCGAAAAGATGGACAACATGCACCTTTGGAATGTCGTATGGGTGTTACATAGACCAAAGGGCATCCGTCTGAAAGCATAAGTTCCAAACGGACAGGTGAATGCCATTTTGTTCTGATCTTCGGGCGTTATGGCCACCTGATTGTACCCAGAGTACCTGTCAAGAAAACAATAATGACTCTTCCCAGCTAGCCTCTCTATAATCTGATCAATAAAAGGCAGCGGGAAATGATCCTTCTTGGTGGCATGGTTCAATCGTTTGTAGTCCACACAGACCCTCCAAGAAGTGGGTACCTAGGTAGCGATCTCCTCTCCAAACTCACTCACAACTGTGGCGATGCTCGTCTTCTTGAGCATCACCTGCAATGGACTAACCCACTTGGAGTCAGAGATGGGGTAGATAAAATCAGCGCTCCACCATTTGGATATTTCCTTCATGACAATTTCTCGAAGATTCAGGTTCAATCGTCGCTGGAACTCACGCGATGTCTTAGCGTCCTCTTCGAGATATATATGACGGGAGCATAGGGTCGGACTTACCCCCCCGGAGATTAGCTACGCTCCTTCCTATTGCCTTGTGGTTTCGATCAAGAACCTCTATCAAACGAGATTCTATCTCTCCAGTCAAATCTGTTGAGATAATGACTGGATACATCTCATGCTCACCCGCAAGGATTCTATACTTCAACGACTGTGGCAAAGGCTTCAATTCTGGGCAACTGGGAGCTGGCAAATCTGGCTTCTGGAATGTCTACATGAAGACAATCGGATCTGAATATGAGAACTCTCGTTGATCATGAATGTCTGGTGAAGATGGCCCTGATGGTGTGTCTGTACTCAGTGTGGCTCAATCTCCACCCTAGCTGTTGGCTCTGTGGGAATCAGACAAGGCAAATAATCATAGAGATCATCCCAGTCTATGTCTGAATCCGAGGGATCTGAATCAAAAGCACAAGAAATGAAATCTACTTCACTATCCTGAACGCGATCGTCAACCTCAAAAGTGTCCTCGACCAAGAGTATGATCTCCGAACTCTCCTCTGCTAGAAGTTGTAAATCTGCAGTGTCTGAAGGTGAGAGAAGGGCTCGTGAAATGGGGTCAGACCAAGCGGCTTCATCATCAATGATCACAAAATCACACTCCTGATGGACATCTCACTCTGCCTCTGTCGTCTGCTCTGCATCACTATACTGCTCTGAGCAAGCTAAGTCTCGCGCTCTGTCTCGTCGATCGTCTTTATGTGTATACTTTCGCCTTGACGTGAAAGTACACCTTCCCGCTATCATGGTCGGACACTGCCTTGGATGTGGACAAGAATGGTCGTCCAAGAATGATGGGGGTATCTGTCACAGATTCAGGGATCTCCATGTCCAACACTGCGAAGTCCACGAGGAATTTCAGGCCCTGAATTGTGACAACCACATCCTTCAACAACCCCTTCGGCCTCTTGATAGATCGATCAACAAAATGAAATACTGTCATGCTATGTCTAAGAGGGCCAAACTCGAATTGGTCAAGTAAGGCTGCCAGAAGAAGGTTAATGGAAGAGCCGTTGTCTAATAGAGTCTGATCGAATCTCTGCTCATGAATGTGGCACCTGACATAGGGAGCTCCTGCATCTGGCCTCTTAGTGGCAGGCAGTTCTGGATGGCAAAGCAGGTGGCACGGGTGAGCACATGGATCTGTGCCTGATGGTTCCTTCTCTTCCTACGAATAGTGGTCTTCTCTCTCAGATTCTTTTGGAAGAGAGGGTTGTGCTCAAGTGCCTCCTGTAGAGTCAGTTGGATATGGAATTTGTCTATCATATGTTGACCAAACTCTAACTGCTGGTTCTTTTTTGGATTTCCTTTTTTATTGCCCTTTCCCAAACAGAGTGCTTGAGGGAAGGGGATAGTTGGGCCCTCCTCAGATAGAGGGCTAGGAAGAGGTCACTACTGCTAAGCGAGAATGGAATCCATACAAGGATCATCATGCATCACATATGGACTCAAAGATGAAGAGACCTTTCCTTTATTAATTTTTTTGGTCTTTTTATAAGAGTCCTAAGATACAGAAACAGGTGGAAACATGACAGGAATAGATATGGTGGCATTAATACCACCCACGGCATCTGTCTTCGTGGCGTCAGCACCACGCTCTGGCTCAGCATCAACCGGAATGGTGGAGTCAGTACCACCGACTGCATCTGGAGAAGAGACGACCTCAGTACCGTCAACTGGATTAATGTCCTTGGTGGCTTCAGCACCACCATCATCAACATCATCATTATCAGCGGCATCAGCACCGTTGTCCTCCTCGTCTGGCACTCCCAGATCATCATGGTGTCGTCGCTCAGACGAGGCACCGCCGGCTGGAATTCTACTGCTCCTAAGTGACACAAAATCAGCATCAAATGTGTATGAAGAAATATCACCCAATGAAGCACTAGGAGTGGTGGTCTCTGTGAATTATACCTGCTCAGATTTCCTCTATAGGTTGTTCGGATTGGGCTAGATCTGAGTGGGTATGGCAGCCTTGCCCTTTATTATGTGCCTCATCTCCTAGCGAAACTTGTCATTCTCCCACCTAAAGGATGTCTGATGGTTTGAGAGAAGGCGGGCTAGATCATCAAGGGTTGGATTCTCATACGTTGGCCCATGAGAATCGGATGGGTTGCCTCACTGAAAATGAGGGTAGCTCTGGTACTGGTGAGGGGGAGGCTGAGTGAACTGGTGCTGAGGCTACTGCCTCCACTGCTGTCCCTGTTGGTAGGGATGAGGACCCGACTGGTAATGTTGTTGCTGGTGGGAGTACTAGGGATGCTACTGCGGCTGGCTGAACTATCCACCCTAAGTTGGAGTCTGCTGCTAGAATGAGGTACCTCCGGTAGACCACCTGAATCCGGGATGAGCTCGGCGGATCTCGGGCTGCTGTCGGTCATACCAAATCTCGTTGACTTCCATCAACGGCTCTTGCTCATAAGGAATGGGGGAAGAACTGCCAGGGGCTGATCCTGTTGATACACCATCATCTGAGTATCCTGAGATGGCGGTGGCTGAGAGTAGTGTGGCTACAACGGCTGAACTGGCTCCGCATGGATGTTGTGAACCTGGCGGTACTAGGCGGAGTGCTGGGAAGAGTTGCTGCTACTAGGGTCAGCTCATGACATGTAACGGGGTTGAGAAGTCATCTGTGTTTCCTGGAGACACATGATCTGGGTCTTCAGGTCACTTAGGGTCTATGCCAACTGGTCGATCTGCATCATGCCCTGGCGCTACTTCTTCTCGATAATCTCTATGCGGCCCAACTTCTCGCTAATGATACACATGTCAGCCACCGATGACTTTGCATGTGCTGCTGCTGACGAAGTGGATGGACCCGCATCAACCCGTGTTATCCTCTGATAGGATACGACCTATGGGAGGGGCTTCCCCTGAGTGTAGACTCGAGTCTGGGACATCACAGTGTAGTTTTCGGCCATCTCCTCATAGATAGCACATAACTGATCTTCATCCTTAGTGAAGTAGGAGCCCCCACAAGAAGCGTTAACAAACCCCTACAGCTCCGGTGTCAGCCCGCAAAAGAAACTCTAGACAAGATTGAGCTTGGATATATCATGGTGTGGACACCGTTCGACGAGCTCACGAAATCGATTCCATGCCTCATGGAATTTTTCGTTGGGATCATTGTGAAGTTGTTGATCAGATCCCTCGCTGCATTGGTCCAGCCGAGTGGATAGTACTTGTTCAAGTACTCAGTCCAGAGCTGCTCCCAAATGGTAACATATCTCCCTAAGTGCTTCAGCCAGTAGGTTGCTCTGTCGATGAGGGAGAATGGAAATGCTATCATCTTGATAGTGTCCTCGTCCATGAATCTGTCATGGACTGTGCTACAGATCGTCTCAAACTCTTGTAAATGCAGATGCGGCTCCACAGTGACTAGCCCGTGAAACTTGGGAAAGAGTTGAATCTGTTGGGGGCTGAGCTTGAAGTCGCCCAAAATCTCATGTAGCTGGATCCAACGATGGGCGAGGGTTGCACCAGGGTTGTGCAACTACCTCATTGGCCATGGCTGTCTAACTGTCTCTGGTTGATCCTCCGAGCGTCCTCCTGCTCCTCCTCCAGCCTCTGGTATACATCCACCTGCTGCTTGGTTCGGATCTCCTCTGTCGGTTCGCATATGTGCTAACTCACAGCGCACCTCTACCATAAAGGCTCCCTGATCTCTAATCTATCTTTGCATCGTCTCCAGGGAGGCTAAGAGTGTGTTGTTGATGGCGCCCTGATCAAGAACATAGGTCAAACCCTGGGTCTATCCATTGGTGCACTCCTCACTGCTGGCCATCTCGCGGGTCTCTGCAAAGGTAAAAGACCCGAACTCAGGTGTCTTCAAATGAACAAATATCTGTGTTGGTCTCTGCTCGGGCACCTTAGAATTGGAAGAAGGGTGGTCAAGGGGGAACAGGGCAAAAATCGAACTCGGGTTCGGAGAGCGGTTCTAGGCTTCCCAGAACCTCCCTAGATGAATGAGGCAGATTGCTCGAGAGCGGGTCTACCAAAGGTAGTCTAAGGGATCTCCGGTCCATCATCATGATGTGGAAATAGTGCGTATGAGATCTGGAAAGCAAACAAGATCATAAGTCAAAACCCCACATTCACCTACTCAACACGAGCTGATGACCGTAAAGGATCAGTTGATTATCTTGTCGATTTTATTTTAGGTGATAAATCAGTCTTGCAGAGTGATTAAGCGAGCTGGTAGGAACCCGATGCTCCCAAGAGACTGGCCTGATCCCAAAGCTAGATCTTTCCCAGCCAGTATAAATTGCGGACCGTTTACCGGCTACCTGATCAATTCAATATGTAAAGGACGTCACGATCTGCTTTACCTGTTACTGGAGAGATCCTCACTAGAGAACGACTAACCCTAAGACTAGTAGTCTAACGGAAGTTCAGGTGTGGCTCTAGCCTAGTGTGAAAGTCACTCTCTCGCTCTAGCAAACCAAACAATGAGGGGGTGATTCTTCCCAAAACAAATGTTTTTATATGAGGTGGATTTTAGGGTCAAGTGTGCTTAAACAGATCCAATTTTATGATTTTCTCTTTTTTATGTATTTTTTTCAAATAAAAACAATGCCTAATGAATTTTTCAATCACCTGAATATTTGAAGTCCAAAAACAGGGGGAGAAGTCGAAAAAGCCTATGTGCGATCAAACACTATGATGCATGCAAAGTAAGAGATGTGTACCTGACTCCGACACTCTACATGCAGGGTGATCCGCGCATAAATTTAAAGATAGAATTGAAACTAATCTAAATGATGCACGAAGAAAACGACCTTAAGACGAGCAATTTGCAAAAATCATGAAACACAGTAGTCAACTGATCAGAGAGAGAGAGAGGTCGAGTTCTGGTCTCGGAGATCGATCGGTGTCCGCCACAACGGATCTTGCACGTGCTGTATACGACCTCTAACGGTACGTGACCTCTTAATCAATCAAGTTAACTTTTTATTATGAATTATTAATAAGGTCCAATTACGAACTATAGGTGCAAGCAAATAATTAGGGAATTGGGCCTTATGGTACTTACACCACAATCAAGAGAAAATCCACGTCTGGGGGCCAAATTCTTCGGGAATCAAATAGAAAAAATGCGATAAAATAAAACCGGTGAACAACGTGGTGAGGTCCCCCGAGCACACTAGTGCTCGGTGAAACAGACCCCGATGAGAATCTAAGAGAGAAGAGTGTCCAAGGTCCTGAATTATTACAATAATAGAAATAAATGTGCTACTGAAAATAAAACTACTCCACTACTACTCTATCTAAACTTTAAAAGCTATAAATGCCTCCTACTCCTCTTTTTCTCCTCCTCGGATGCACGTCTTCTCCAAAGTGTCCTCGGGCAGTTCTCGGCAACGACGCTATTTCTGATGAGCTATCGAGCGACACAGGTTAGGAAATAAAAACAAGGATCATAGCGACCTGGATCACAAAGCATATGCTCAACAAGAAAAATTAGAACCACTCAATAAAACAAATATCAAGCAATCAAAACAATGTAAGCGGTTTCCGTTATTCAATTTAACCTGGTATAGCGACCAGGGCCAAACTCAAGGAGCACGAGTAAACCTACGAAGTAGTCGTGATCAGGTAAGAAAAATGCATGTTTTATCAATTTTTAATTTTGCAATTTTTTTGGATTTTTAAGCTAGAAGGAAAAAAACAAGCAAACAAGGAAATAAAGCATAGAAGCAAGCTTTGAGAATTTTTATTTAAGGGCTAAAAATGCTCAAAAATCCAGAATAAAATATTTTTATGTTTTTCAAATATTCAGATGTTTTTGATGATTTTCTGGGGTCTTTCAATTTTCATATGATTTTATAAAAAAAACAACTAAGAGCAAAATAGGGAAACAGTGTACAGCTTGAACTGAAAGGCAAATAAAAAATACTAAATGTGCCCTAATGTCATGGTTGTGATTTTTTATGAAAAAGAAATAAAAATATCTACAAACAAAAACTGAAATCCTTTTTATTTTTTTTAGAATTTTTAATGATTTTTGTAAGTTTTTTTAGAGTTTTTAGATTTTTAAGGTGTTTATAATGATTTTGAAATCAAAAATGATATTAGAAGTAAAACAAACAAAAAAGAACAAACACTATTTTTTGGAATTTTTAAAACAATTTTTATAATTTTTATGTACTTTATAAATAGATAGAATAGTTTTATGTGTTTTTTATTTTCAGAAAATATCAAACAATACGAATTAATTCACAAAAATTATCATAAATATTGCTTGTTAGCAAGAGCTAACAGTAAATTTTATGACAATTTTGGAGTTACCAATTCACAAGGACCTAGTTGCAATTATGAGAAAGTTCCATGCCAATTGATAACATTTATATAAAATTCATGACGAGTAATGTAAAAAACCCAAGGTATTCATGCACATGCTCAAAAACTTATGCACAGTGGTATAAATGCAATTATAAGAAAATGTCTACTCAAAGCATAATATTCATGAAGTTCAGGATAAAACATACAAATATACCAGACAAGCATGTAGGACGATACGTGAATTCATACAAACAAGACTAAAATGCAAACACTTGAAAGGGCAAGGGTCCACATGCAAAATTACAAAACTACAACTTTATTTACATAACTAAATAATAAAACATAAAAGTATGGGGGTGGAAGATGCAAAATACCCTGAGGAAGCATGTGGCACACGTTAAACCTTGCGATGATGTACGGCTCTGATCGTGTCTGGCAGAGCGGATCTAACGGTTGCAGAGGATGTCGCAGACGTGCAAGGCAGATGTGTCAGGCCTTGATCCAACGGCCGCAAAGCTGGGACTGTCGGGCGGCTATGATCGTGTCTGGAAGAGCGGGCCCCAGCAGATGGTAGGAGAGGATGCTAGAAGAATAGCCTCTAGGCTACCTTCAATCGAGCAAGGAGAGGAATATGTTGGCCCGATGAAGGATCTGAAGGGCTCGTTATGATCGGCGATGCTCTGTGTGTCAGGAGGACTACTCCGATCGGAAGGAGAACGGCTAGATAGTCGTCCGGTGAAGGCGCGCTTGGAATTGCTCCGCCTGAGCAGTCGGGGGGCCAACTGGGGGTCGCCGCACGTACCAACACCTGCAATGAGTACACCGCTCGGAGACGTAGCTCTGGTGAGGGTTTATTGCAAATAAAGATAAGAGAAGCTTAAGGGATGGAGCTCGACTCCCGGAGAAAGTGAAGGAAGGGAATCGCGACCTTAATCTCGACCTGAGGGTCGAAGCTAAGGGGGATCATACTACGCACGGAGGTGACTTGCGAAGCAGGGTGACGAGTCGCGACCCTACCCTTTTAATGTCGAATAATTGACTAGTGTGTTGCAGTCGGATAGATCCGCGTCGATCAAAAATCACCGCACAAATAGAATAATCAACGAATGAATTTAATGCGCGGTTTTATGTTTGTTTAGCCTGGGCAAGCCCCAGGGTCGACTCAAGGAGGCAAAGGAACAACTCGGGATCAAGTTAGAGTGATTAGATTACGATTTTCCAAGTAGTTTTTTGGTATTTTTTTATGCAATAAAAATGCAGATGCACTAATATGAATGAACTAGGTTAATAAGAAAATCAACAATATAGTCAAATTTAATTTTTATGTGAAATTAATCCAAATTGACCAAATTGTATTTTTCCTACAAACGTAATCCAACAACGAATGCAAAATGAATTTTTTGGAATTTTTGGGTTTAAAATGCACCAATGAGAAATGCAAACTTTTGTGGGGTTTTTATGTAATTTATCGTGCAAATGATATGCAAAAATTATGAAAAATTTACTGAATATAAACATGATGAAATTAAGCTAGGATATTTTTTTTGGAATTTTCTGACACTTTACGGTTTTTTATGAATATTTTACTGAAAATAGAGTGACTACGAGTATTTAATTTCTAATAAATCCATAAAATCAAATTATCCAAAGATTGATTTATCTCAAATAGATATTTCAATAAGGAATCCAGGAGACTTGAAATTTCTCAAAAATATTATTCATGGAATTAATTAAAAATCAATCACAGAAATCACTCTACAATTTATTTTATGCACGACAACTCCTAATTGGACAAAATTTGGACAGTAATTAAATCACACTTAGAGGCATCAGTCACAATTTTTTCACAATTTTTAGAGCAATAAAAATGGTTGTACGAATTTCAGAGCATGAATGGGCAAAATATCACTGATTTTCACTCTCTGAATTTTAATAAATAAATGATGCTCACAAAAATGTAATTAAATAGCCACAAGATAAAGATTTTGTTGCTCTACAACATGCTATTTTTTTATTAAAAATTGAGGCAAAATGAATGTCCAAATAATCACCCAAAGTCAGGGGTGTCTTCGCAAGCCAGAGTGAAAGTTGAATGAACTGAAATGTGCCTGAGGGTACTTTTGCAAATTAACAAATTTGACAGACTTAAGATGCAATTTTCACAATAGATAAATAAACCTCTGAAACTTCAATCCCACGTTAGGGCAAAGGAAAGGGGGCACTTTGGGTGGCGGCGGGGACCAAGGGGCGGACGGCGGGGCGTGGCTGCGGGGGCGCGCCGGTGCTGGAGGCGTACGATCTGGGCGGTGCTTCTGGCGGAGGCCACGCGCGATGATGGCAGACGATCGCAGGCGGAGGGGGCGGCCGTCGGCGCTCGCGGCGGAGAGCGGGTGGAGGGCAGCGCACGCGGAGGGCGGCTGGGCACCGCGCGACGGCGCGATTGCGCCCAGCGGCGGCTGGGAGGAAGCACAGGGGCGGCGCGGAGGCGTCGCGCACGGAGGGGGATGACACCGTGCGACGGGGGGAGTTGCTGGGCGGCTCGCGAGCAGGCCGGGGTGGCGCGGCCGCGGCGTCCAAGGGCTGCGGAGTGGTTACCGCACGAGGGCGGCGCGTGCGCGTCTGGAAGGAGGGGGGTTGGCGTTGCGTGGCTGGGGGAACGATGGAGCGGCGCAGCGTCGATGTGCATTGTGCGGCGGTCGACGGCGCTGGGGGCAAAGATCTGAGGTCGGGGCGGCGCTGGCAAGGTCGGTGGGAAGGACGCGTGGCTGGAGCGGCATCGCGTGGAGGTTGGCAGCGCGTGATGATGCAAGGTGGCGCGGCGGGCGGCTGCCGCGTGGCAGCGGTGACAAGGCTGATGGCGCAACTGGGTGCGGCGGGTGTAGATGGCCGACGGTGGCACGGTTGGCTGTCTGCTTTGTTTATTTAATTTTTGTTTTGTAATTTTTTTTTCCTTTTTTAGTATGTCAGAAAATAAAAATGCAATAATGATGAGGGGTTAGTGATATTGGTGGTGTTTGTTTATTTTTTAATGATTATGAAAGTGGTGATGCTAATGAGGTGGTCTTGGAAATGATATGTGATGATGAAATAAAATAACGATGATGAATGATGATGGTGAATAGTGTTTGGTAAAAAAACATGGTGATGGAAATGCGATGATGTTTGTGATTGTGATATGAGTCAACAAGAAAAAAATGTTAGATAAAATAAATTAAGTAGATGAGGATAGAAAATTTACCTGTGGTCGCCGAAGGTGGAGCCGCGTCGTGCGGCTTCCGTTGTGGCCTCGAGAAGGATGGCGGAGTCCTTCGAAGCTGAGCAAGTCCAATTGGATCTCGCGACGCGGCAATGGTGGTGCTGCGGATCTCGCCTTGAGGTTGTCGTCGCTCGACTCGTCTCCTAAAGCTATCACCTGAAGGTTAAAGGGGCTCTACCTCACTTCTCTAGAAAACGGCGGATGAAGATGAATGGAGGAGTGGAAGAGAATATAAAGAGGAGGAGGAGGAGGTTGGAGAAGGATGGAGAGAGTGTGGTAGTGGGGAGTTATTGGCTTGGAGTGGAAGAAAAGAAAGGGGAGAAGAAGTAAAAGGGGAATAAAAAATAAATATTAAATATAGTAATATAGTAGGCTACAAAATTAAAATAATAATAATAAAATAATAAGAAATCCGAAAATAATAAAATAAATCCAAAAATAATGACAAAATAGGGTGACATGTGGCAGCTCTAGGAGCTGCCACATGTCGCTCCTAGAAAATTCAAAAATTAAATATAAAGAAAATTAAAAGAAATAACAAAAGGGATTAAATCAAAAATTGGTCAACACGAAAGTTTCTCGTCTTGACGAGATCTACAACTTTTGTGAAGGGTCGAAAATCAAAAGAAGACATACGTACAAAATATATTTTTGGGTGGTATCTTATAGATATAAAATACCGCATTTTATCTTTTGTAATTTTTTTGTCATTTTTAATTAAGAGAAAAATCAAAATAAAGTTAGAAAAATATGAAAGGAATATTTACAATTTAATCTTATTTTTTTATTTTAATAATTAAGAAAATAAAAGGATAAAATCTAGGGTCATTTTGGTCAATATGTACAATATACAAAAGGGGCCCAAAACCCAAGTTTTGCATATGAGCTTCGATTTTAATGAAATTGGTCTTGTTTTGAAGGTCTCTGAATGTATATTACTTTAAAAGTGAGTAGATCTAATTCGGAGGTTGTATGAGAGAGATATGTGCGTTTTAAGGTCTAAGGTCTCCAACTGGATTTGGGGGTTTATTGGATAATTTTACAAGTTAGTATTTTTTTTGATATTTTTCCTTTATTAGTGTTAGTAATATATATACTATAGAGTTGGTTTTATTGGATTCGGAGTTAGTATAAAATATATACAAATAGGTGAAATATGGTGAATATACAGGTGAATATTTACAAGTGAAATTGGCTTCTTATCAATGCATGCATGAATGCTAATTATGCAATATAAGTGGAAATATGCAGATAATTACTCGGGAACAAAGCTTTATTTTCAACTTTTAGAGTCATGAATCACAGATTCATCACCCCCTGTACTTAAACCTTGCTCGTCCCCGAGCAACTAAAATGAAATGCAAGAGTGAAATGATTTTGGGTTCCACACCAAGGTCATGAATAAAAGTTGAAAATGGAGCTTGACTCGACCTTTGGATTAATTGTGTGGCGGAACCTTATTGGGATCTGAATTTAAGACCTAACAGACTTCAAGTTCCACAAGTCTTCTATTCAAGACGCCTCAACAGTCAGGTCGGAACAAATCCTCAGACGTAAATTTCTGATGACTATGATTCTTACTTGTACTGTGTAAGTGATAAAATAGCTCTCCACATCAGAAATGGCTCAGAACCAGCCTCCTCTAACAAGGTAACTCGATAACCCGGTCCAGTAACTCTTTCCTCGAGGAGCGGGGTATTCCCTTCTAAGTTCAAGTGCGACCAGCTCAAGAGGAGGGGTGGAGAAAAGAATAGACGATAGCCAGTGTAGCTACCTATCCCGGGATACCTGACCAGTGTAGCCAAGTCATCCAATTGCAGACTTCTTGCTAATATACATACTCCGACAGGTATTTAATATATTTTTTTGCCTGTCTATTTTTTTTGGAGTTCTTGCATTTTTTTCTTTTTTTCTTTTTTTTGGGAACTATATACAAGGTGCAGCATGTACAGCAGGAGTTTTTCCTCTTGAGCCAGTAGACTATCCCTCTTTTGAAGCATTATTGCAACCCACAGCATCCCGTCCTTAGATGTCAACACCACCAGACTAGGTTGAGATGCACTATCCTCCCTAGTGGAGGATGGATGTTTCCACCCGTGTGCTACTCCAAGCTAAAGGATTCTACCTCCTCACCACCTCATCAATGAAGAGCTACGTGCATGGTGCTTGTTCAAGTTAGGTCATTATCTAAAAGAATCATGCGTGTGCACGAGATATTCTACTTAGACTAATCAAGATGACATGTGAACATAGACTTGTGGACTCAAAGAATTAAGTCACTTGACCTGAGAAATCTTAACTCCATTTCCTATAGGGCCTGTTTGGTTGCAGGGTTGGGCAGGGTTGGCCCAACCCTGGTCACTATTCACAAAGGTACTTCCTCCTCACAGATTACTATTCACCCACCCCAACCCAGCCCAACCCAACCCAGTCTAACCCAGCAACCAAACAGGCCCATAAGGTTCCTATGAAATTAGATGGGTTAAGGTCAAATCAAGTCCTTCCTCAACATCTACTCATAACTTGGTTCAGAACCCACTAGCTTTTCACCTTGCATATGCAAGATATGCAGATGAGATGCAGATGTCATGCTATGAATGAAATGCAAGACTCTTTTTTCTTTCTTTTCTGATGTGGAGATGATATGCAAGAGTAAATAAGAAGCCTTTATTTTCAACATTTTTGTTTTTTTTGTTTTTTTTCAAAACCTTGGTATACCTCCTATGTTACAACAATTTACAAGAGTTTATAAGTATTATACAGATTATACAAGTATACATTTTTTTCAATTTTTACAAAAGTTGTACAAGTATTAATACAATTTTTTTTCAATTTTTACCCACCTGTAATTATTGCAAAAATATATACAAAAATATGTAAAAATACGTGAAAGTACGAGCTATGGGTAAAGTATATATGTAATATATACACGCCCCCCTCTATACTTAGCGTGTGCTATGTCCTCAGAGCACAAAAAGCGAGGAAAAAGACATAGCTCGTGCTAAGCGAGGAGAGCTAAAAAAACAAAATGTATAGAAGTCGCTCTGCTCCCCTATACTTAGGCTCTGGCAGCCTAAGTGTAGAAGAAGATCAAAAATGGGGCAGGCGAGGTTAAGAGGGGAAATGGAGGAATATATACACGGCAGGCATCGGTCCCCCCTATACTTAGGCTCTGGTCAGCCTAAGTATAAGACAGGAATGAGTGTGAGAACCGATGAGATCTAGAGAGTATACAACGAACGGTGAAGAGACTCGGGTCATTCTCCCCCCTATACTTAGGATTTGATCATCCTAAGTATAGCCATAAAATGAAATGATATGGAGCCGAAGAGAGTGATTCGAATCACTGGAGAGGGAGGGAAAATATATGCAAGGAGAATTGAGAATATACAATGAAGGTTTGTGACGAACCTTCTTGCGGACGCGAGGAGGTGGATAATATACATATGTGTCGTTGTCGGAATCGTCCTCAGATGAATAATAGTGAGGTGTAGGGATCGTCCAACGAGGGTCAACACACGGTTGCTTGCTCAGATAAGGCTTAAGAACAGCCGAACTGAGGTCACTCATATAAATCACCTTATCCAGACCAGATGAGGACTCCTCAGAAAATTCCTTCTCCGGTGTGTTGAAGGAAACTTTCTTAGTCGGTTTTCTAGAACCTGAATCATTGAGAGGGAGATGAGAGCGACGCACCTTGAGAGGTTTGGGGGAACATCTCGAGGAATCAATTCTCGACTTCCTCTCACTAGATAACTGACTAGAAGAGAGAGCAACCGTGTTTTTATGTGGAGTCAATGTAATCGTGGCCGTTTCCTTTGAAGGTCCGGTATGTGGTGCGGTGCTGACCATGGGTTCCTCATCAGACGAGTCACCATATAGATTGGAATATTCCTGAAGGGTCAGCACGTGTTTCGAGAAAGTGCTAGTGATCTCAGTTGGCTTGGCATTATTAGGCTTTTGTGTCGGATCACCGAAATGATCAAGGCAATCCACAAAGGTCGTGTCCGACTCAATGTCAGCTTCTGATCGTGAGTCCTCTTTAGAAGCTGTCATGATGGTGGTGCAAGCAGTTGATGAAGTGGAGGTGTGGGGAGTCTCTGATCCAACGGTCATCCGGACAGCCGGTCTCTCAAGTGTAGTAGAGAGGTGGGACTCATCTACCTCTCGATGGTCATGACTGTCAGCGGATGTGCGGGTCACCTTAGAGTAAAGTTTATCAAAGAATGGATGAGATCGAAGCGCTCCCAATGCTAAAAAAATCGATTTCTCGAGTCTCGCAATCTATAGTCGCCTTAGCCAAAGCTAAAAACGGCTTCCCGAGAATAATCGGAGACTGGGAAAACTCTCCTCGGTGCTCAATGTCAATGATCGTGAAGTCCACCTGGAGGAGAGCACCTTGGAAAGTAACGATGACTGAAATGTTTCCTCTCGGCCGTTTGATAGATCGATCAGCCAACTGAACGATCTCTCTCGACTTCCTAAGTGGCCTGAGTTTGAGCTTGTCAAACCCCAGAGGTTGGGAGGATATTTATCGGTGAGTCATCATCGATTCTTGCATGGGTAAAGATGGTGTCTTTGATTTCACATTCAACTCGGGGCAACCGCTTCACTCTGCGGCTTTTGGTCTTTCTCCCCATCACCAAGGAGGTGGCCATAGACACTATGTGTCTTTCAGTCCTTGTCCTCTTATTGCCCGACCTCTTGGTCATCAATTTACTTCTCACAAATCATTTGAGGTCTGGAAAGTGATCTATGGTCTTTATTAAGGGAAGATTAAAAATCAATTCTTCATCGAGTGCTTCCCTTAGGGTAGGATCCAATTTTTCTAGGTCTTTTTCAATTTCAATTTTTATGTAATTTTTTAGTTTTTCAACTTTTTTGGTGTTTTGGATAGATGAATGATCAGACTCAAGATTGGAAGGCAAGGGGTTAGTAGAAGAGGGAGATAGAATAGACTCCAGTTGTACAGAAGATGTGGGTTCCCTAATGCTTGCTTGGTTTTCAACATCAGATCTACTTACTTCTTTCTCCACTTTCATACCCAGGCTGGCAGAAATTGAGTACAATATTTCCATGACATCTCTCAACTCTTTACCAAATGATTCATTTTTCTTAATAAGTCTAGAGATGTCATCCTCTACAAAATTCTCATGACAAATCATGGAAGAGTTCTGCTCAATTGGAGGATACTGCTGAGACATTGGGGTCTCATACTCAACATACCTAGACTCTGGCATGTAATGCTGGGTCGAGTATGGACCATCTGAATGGCAGACATTAGTCGGAGCCTCATATGATGGAGTCAATGAACGGGGGACTGATAAGTCTAGATCCTGAGTCCAATCTTGTGAATGTATAGGCTCTCCAAATGAAGGCTGGTCAATGTAAACTTGATCACTAAAGTCAATCAAGTCTGGGAAATCATGATGTACAAGCCTCTCCATTCGGGTTGTTTGATCGACCAAGTTATGCCCTAAGGTCAAGTCGGGATGCGTATATGTAAATTGTTGTCTGGTCCCTTCTTAAAGTGAGAATGAAGTATGTGGGGGCATATAATCTTGCCAATTATCTATCTCAGTAGTGGCTTGCTCTTCATTCGATTCTTTAATTCCTGCAAGCTCTCGAGAATAAGGACAGTCAGCCCAAGATGGAAGTGGATCCGGAGTGTTAGAATATGGAGTAGATGAGAAATGCAAAGAAATGGAGAAGTCAGTCGAAGTTCTGACTTCGTAATCGGGTTGAGGTGGAACCGACCACGGGTAAGGATCTCCCGTGGATGGCGGAGGATACATGGAAGAAGGAGAAGGTAAAGATGAACGATATATGATCGAGGAGGAATGACCAGAGGTCTCAGGGTATGGGGACCAATATCCCGACATCTTTGAAGAGGAAAGGATAATTGTAAGCAGATGGAGGTAGAAAATGTGCAATTACATAAGATAACACACAGACAGACTCAAAGACAAACGCAAGAGCAAACTCCGAGTTCACACTCAACACGGTGAAGGACCCGAAACCGAGTCCAATTAATTTAGTTGATTTTAAGTGTGATTGTTCAGACAAGAGAGCAAAGAGTTACGCGGCCTATAGGGAAGTCGGTTCAAAGCCGGATGCATCTTCCCTGTTTAACCTATCGCCTAATATACTGACGGTCCTTCCTTTCTTCGCTCCTATCCCAAGTTGATAGATTCAAAGACCTGCCACTATCTACCTGCAAGCAGGAGGAGGCTGACAAGGCTGGAACTTCACCCCGGGGGGTTACTGGTAACTTGTCGCGAAGTACTGCAATTTCGCCCCAATCTACCTGAGACAGGCGGAGGCTACTTGGTACTAGTCAGTGAACCTTAAAAATTAACTTGTGATGTTTGCTAGGATTAGTCGGAACGTGATATGGAAGGTGGGGATTTGGGCTCTGCCTTAAGGTATTCACACACACTCAAGTACCCTCACTCAGCCTGAAAACAAGGTCGGGGATTAGTTTCTCGCAAACAGATTTTCCAATTTTATATTTTTTTGGTCAATAATGTTAGCAGTCCCGGTTTTAAGTTAAGTTATCACTTGTTAGCCTAACCACACAGCACACCTATCGTCCAGTCCCAATTTCCGTTTAAATTAAGTGTGAAAAACAGAGGGAGAAATCGAGAAAAGCCGATGCACGAAAAACGATGATGCGTATGCAGAGTAGAGAATACTTACAGTGATCCCTTCGCTTTTTATGCAGGATGCAAAACAGAATTGAAATCTTTTTTATACTAAATGCAAATGCAAGCGAAAAATCCGCTCCTAGACAAGCAGTTCTATTAGCGAGTGAAGCATAGGTTGATTTGACTAGTTCTGCGGTCTAGGTGCATCTTTTAAGTGTAATGTGTGGTCCTACAAAGTTACGAGCATAAGAAAATCCTAGAGTGGCTCGATGAGCCGCTAGTGCAAGCCTAATTTACCATTTAAACCACACAGTACACGGGGACACGGTTCCACTATATTTACACGCGCGAGAACCCAAACGGGAACCGTTGTAAATGCAGACACTTTTTTTAAGTTACAAAAAATCTTTTTGACGTCCAACAGCCGACTTGATCTACGAATCGTCGGCCTCCGATGCACTTCGAGATGCGTCGACTTCAAGAAAGCCGCTCCAAGTCCACCGGGCCCTCGCACAAAAAGATAAGAATGTTAGATAAAGAGAGAGAAAAATAAATAAAGAGAAAAAATAATTGGAAAAATGGTATAATTACAAGGTGGTTCGGGGATCAGACTACCCGAGTATGTGGAAAACCTAAATCTAATTTTCTAAATTGATCCTAAGCCGTTTGCCTCCCCGGCAACGGCGCCATTTGACGAGTCGCGGACCTACCCTTTTAATGTCGAATAATTGACTAGTGCATTGCAGTAGGATAAATCCGCGTCGATCAAAAATTACCGCACAAATCGAATAATCAACGAATGAATTTAATGTGTGGTTTTATGTTTGTTTAGCCTGAGCAAGTCTTAGGGTCGACTCAAGGAGGCAAAGGAACAACTCGGGATCAAGTTAGAGTGATTAGATTACTGTTTTCCAAGTAGTTTTTTTGGTATTTTTTTATGTAATAAAACTGCAGATGCACTAATATGAATTAACTAGGTTATTAAGAAAATCAACAATATAGCCAAATTTAATTTTAATATGAAATTAATCCAAATTGACCAAATTGTAATTTTCCTATAAACCTAATCCAACAACGAATGCAAAATGGATTTTTTGGAATTTTTGGGTTTAAAATGCACCAATGAGAAATGCAAACTTTTTTTGGGTTTTTATGCAATTTGTCGTGCAAATGATATGCAAAAATTATGAAAAATTTAATGGAATATAAACATGATGAAATTAATCTAGGATTTTTTTGGAATTTTCTGACACTTTACGATTTTTTTATGAATATTTTACTGAAAAAAGAGCGACTGCGGGTATTTAATTTCTAATAAATCCATAAAATCAAATTATCCAAAGATTGATTTATCTCAAATAGATATTTCAATAAAGAATCCAGGAGACTTGAAATTTCTCAAAAATATTATTCGTGGAATTAATTAAAAATCAATCACAGAAATCACTCTATAATTTATTTTATGCACAAGACAACTCCTAATTAGACGAAATTTGGGAAATAATTAAATCACACATAGAGGCATCAATCACAATTTTTTCATAATTTTTAAAGCAATAAAAATGGTTGTACGAATTTCAGAGCATAAATGGGCAAAATATCATTGATTTTCACTCTATGAATTTTAATAAATAAATAGATGCTCACAAAAATGTAAATAAATAGCCACAAGATAAAGATTTTGTTGCTCTACAACATGCTATTTTTTTAAAAAAAAATTAAGGCAAAATGACGGTCCAAATAATCACCCAAAGTCAGGGGTGTCTTCGCAAGCCAGAGTGAAAGTTGAATGAACTGAAATGTGCCTGAGGGTACTTTTGCAAATTAACAAAATTGACAGACTTAAGATGCAATTTTCACAATGAAATAAAAAATAGATAAATAAACCTCTGAAGCTTCAATCCCACACTAGGGCAAAGGAAAGGGGGCACTTTGGGCGGCGGCGGCGGCCAAGGGGCGGACGACGGGACGCGGCCCGGGGGCACGCCGGCGCTTGGAGGCGCACGATCTGGGCAGTGCTTCTGGCAGAGGCCATGCGCGGCGATGGCGGACGGTTGCAGGCGGAGGGGGCGGCCGTCGGCACTCGTGGCGGAGAGCGGTTGGAGGGCGGCGCACGCGACGGGCGGCTGGGCACCGCGCGGCGGCGCGGTTGCGCTCAACGGTGGTTGGGAGGAAGCACAGGGGCAGCGCGGAGGCGTCGCGCACGGAGGGGACGACACCACACGATAGGGGGAGTTGCTTGGCGGCTCGCGAGCAGGCCGAGGTGGTGCGACCGCGGCGTCCAGGGGCTGCGGGGTGGTTACCGCGCGAGGACGGCGCGCGCGCATCTGGAAGGAGGGGGTTGGCATTGCGTGGCTGGGGGAACGATGGAGCGGCGCAGCATCGCTGTGCGCTGTGCGGCGGACGACCGCGCTGGGGGCGAAGGTCTGAGGTCGGGGCGGTGCTGGCGAGGCCGGTGGGAAGGACGCATGGCTGGAGCGGCGTCGTGCGGAGGTTGGCGGCGCGTGTTGATGCAAGGTGGCACGGCGGGCAGCTGTCGCTTGGCGGCGGTGACGAGGCTGATGGCACACCTGGGTGCGGCAGGTGTAGATGGTCGACGGTGGCACGGCTGGCTACCTGCTTTGTTTTTTTTTAATTTTTGTTTTGTAATTTTTTTCTTTTTTTTGTATGTCAGAAAATAAAAATGAAATAATGATGAGGGGTTGGTGATATTGGTGGTGTTTGTTTGTTTTTTAATGATTATGAAAGTGGTGATGCTAATGAGGTGGTCTTGGAAATGATATGTGATGATGAAATAAAATAACGATGATGAATGATGATGGTGAATAGTGTTTGGTAAAAAAAACGTGGTGATGGAAATGCGATGATGTTTGTGATTGTGATATGAGTCAACAAGAAAAAAATGTTAGATAAAATAAATTAAGTAGATGAGGATAGAAAATTTACCTGTGGTCGCCGAAGGTGGAGCCGCGTCGTGCGGCTTCCGTCATGGCCTCGAGAAGGATGGTGGAGTCCTTCGAAGCTGAGCAAGTCCAATTGAATCTCGCGACGCGGCAATGGTGGTGTCGCGGATCTCACCTTGAGGTTGTCGTCGCTCGACTCGTCTCCTAAAGCTGTCACTTGAAGGTTAAAGGGGCTCTACCTCACTTCTCTCGAAAACGGTGGATGAAGATGAATGGAGGAGTGGAAGAGAATATAAAGAGGAGGAGGAGGAGGTTGGAGAAGGATGGAGAGAGTGGGGTAGTGGGGAGTTATTGGCTTGGAGTGGAAGAAAAGAAAGGGGAGAAGAAGTAAAAGGGGAATAAAAAATAAATATTAAATATAGTAATATAAGAGGCTACAAAAAATAATTAAAATAATAAAAATAAAATAATAAAAATCTGAAAATAATAAAATAAATCCGAAAATAATGACAAAATAGGGTGACATGTGGCGGCTCTAGGAGCTGCCACATGTCGCTCCTAGAAAATTCAAAAATTAAATGTAAAGAAAATTAAAAAGAAATAACAAAAGGGATTAAATCAAAAAATGGTCAACACGAAAGTTGCTCGTCTCGACGAGATCTACAATTTTGTGAAGGGCCGAAAATCAAAAGAAGACATATGTACAAAATATATTTTTGGGTGGTATCTTATAGATATAAAATACCGTATTTTATCTTTTGTAATTTTTTGTCATTTTTAATTAAGAGAAAAATCAAAATAAAGTTAGGAAAATATGAAAGTAATATTTACAACTTAATCTAATTTTTTTGGATTTTAATAATTTAGAAAATAAAAGGATAAAATCTTGGGGCATTTTGGTCAATATGTACAATATACAAAAGGGGCCCAAAACCCAAGTTTTGCATACGAGCTCCGATTTTAATGAAATTGGTCTTGTTTTGAAGGTCTATGAATGTATATTACTTTAAAAGTGAGTAGACCTGATTCGGAGGTTGTATGAGAGAGATATGTGCATTTTAAGGTCTAAGGTCTCCAACTGGGTTTGGGGTTTATTGGGTAATTTTACAAGTTAGTATTTTTTTGATATTTTTCCTTTATTAGTGTTAGTAATATATACACTATAGAGTTGGTTTTATTAGATTCAGAGTTAGTATAAAATATATACAAATAGGTAAAATATGGTGAATATACATGTGAATATTTACAAGTGAAATTGGCTTCTTATTTTATGCAAATCTGAATGCTAAAATGGAACTGTTATCAATGCATGCATGAATGCTAATTATGCAATATAAGTGGAAATATGTAGCTAATTACTCGGGAACAAATCTCTATTTTCAACTTTTAGAGTCATGAATCACATATTCATCACAGGGCGTCGATCGAAACGGATGGAGGTGGGTAACGAGACTCCGACCAGCCGGTCGGAGCAAGTGGGTGTGCGGCGGAGGAATATGGAAAAAATGGAATCGAAAGTGAAAATGGAGAGGATAAGATGGTCACCTGAGGGTGCTAATGGACTCAGCAAGGTCAGGCTGAGCTGGTAGACGGGGTTGTGGCCTCGACCGTACTACGGCAGGCAGGGAGACTGGACGCGGCGGTGAACTCCGGTCACGTAGCCGAGCTGCAAGATTCACGCCACCAAACTTCGATCCGAAGGTGCTCTCCGATCGCTGTCACTCAACTGGAGGTCTCTAGGGCTGGAAGAATGGGTGAGGCACGAGCAGCTGAGCTGCGGAGGCGGAGGCGAGACTTTATAGGCTTCCCATGGGGTTGGAATGATCGGGAGAGATCGCGCAACCCTAGGAAGATCCGCGCTTTCCTAGGGATCCGCAAAGGTCATGGATCCTAGGAGGAAGCTCGAGCAAAGAATCAGGGCGAGAGCAGGCCTGACCCGATCAGGAAAAATAGGAGAAGATGCTCCGACGAAGAGAATCAAGTCGGGTCAAACTAAAAGGAGATGTTGACCTGGGTCAACCTTCTGACGTGGCCCAATCAGAAGGGGCCTGGAATAGGACAAAACACACTACTGGACAAAATAGAAGAGAAAAATAAAGATAATTACATTAAAAATGATAAATGAATTTAAATTATAAAAAATGAATAAAATGAAAAATGTTTGTTGTTTTTCGAGGAATTTTTATGTAATTTTTAATTATTTTTATGAAAAATAATTCAGCGTATATACAATATATACCGTTATATACAAGTATAATATACCTATTTATTATGTACAATTATTTTTATTTTATTATTTGCACAAAAATACCCCAATTTTACATTTGTTTATTTTCAATATAAATTTAGGGGTTTTTACCCGACAGACCTTATAAACTTTGTCAATCACCTCCACGACCTTTGAAACAACCTAATTCCTCCCTCGATCCCATAAACTTGCCAACTCTTACCCCATGAACCATTCGGGTAATATGTTTTAAGCCCGCGTGGGTTCTTGGGGTAATTTACAGGGTCGATGGGGTAATTACGTTGTGCGAAAGGTCGTAGAGGCATTTTAAAACGTTTATAGGGTCTGCTGGATAAAAATTCCATAAATTTAATAGTATAAATATTTTTTTATTTTATTTTTATAAATTATTTACAAGTATAAAATAAATGGTGAATATGACATATATACATGTGTCTTTGTACAATGAGAGATGAATTTTATTTTTATTTAATTTTTCTGATTTTTATTTTATTTTTATATTACTATTAGAAATATATATACAAGGAGGTAAAAATAATGATTTAATTTTATTTTGTCAAAAGTAATTATTTATATACATATAGGTAATATGTACAATACAAAGTAGGCCCTCTCTCTCTACTTGTTTTTATTTGGCGATCAGGTCAAGGATTGACCTTCTTTTGGGATGTAGGTCACTCTGTATTTATTCTAAATATTGCCTTCCTTTTTCTTTTGCTTTATTCTTTTATTTTTGCACAAATACATGCTAATTATGCAACATTAACACATGCATGTTGAATGCTAAATGATTGTATTTACACCTATTTACATGATGCTTTGACAAGATAAATAGCTAAATTAAAAGAATAAAGAGTGAGAATCAGGGATCCATCAATAACCCATGAGCAAAAATGCTCAATCAAAACAAACGAGGTAGTCGGTCGACGATCATTGATTGATCAATTCAAGAGGGATGAGATAATCGATCAATGTAGTTTAGACCAAAAATAAAACAACATAGAGAAAGGTCATGATATCATGAACCCCTCTAATGGTCTAATGGTAGAAGCAGTGGCTCCTACTAAAAAAGATTGGGGTTTGAATCCTCTCAAACCCTCCCCTTCTAGTACTAAAAACAGGTCATGATATCCTTACATGCTACATATGCATACGTATTGAAATTTTTTAAATATGTCTATTATATATATATATACTCTTTATTCTTCTTTGAAATACAATATTATGCTTGTCATTTGGATTTGGATTCGCCATCCTTGTTTAATCAAGTTCTTGATTAACTACGTGAGTTCTCTATTATCTTTTATATTCCATAAATCTGCTCCATTATGCTCCATGCTTGGAGTGAAGCTATCATGAAATCGGCAGTTGTTTATACTCAAAAAGTTCGATATCATCAAAACAACAATATAATTAGCATGAATAAATTTTGTTAATATGAATCGCTTTTTTATTTCAAGAAATAAAATGAGGATAATGAAGGATAAAAGTCATGTTACCCATATGATAGCTTAGAGTAAGATAACAAATGGTGAATTGCGACAAGCTAAAAAATTGTGGCTGAGCATTTGAACAAGGGGCCATAAAGCCCACTAGAGTTGAGCATTTAGATATGAACGAGAGTTAAGATTCCAAAGGTCAATAGAGTACTTGGGTATTAAGATAACACCTAAAAGAGAAAGTTGAGCCTCGAGATATAGAAGACAAGAAAACCCACCAAATGTGCTTGAAACAATTAAATTATCTAGCTAATCTCATAGTTTGCAAATGGATGGTTCACAATATATAACTATAAAGACATGACACTGAATGAACAATTAACATACAATGACAACATAATAAGCAAAGTCAACCATGACACTTAACCTATCAACTTCCCACTTATTTCCCACTTACTATGTTGCTTGTCATACTGTCAGGTTGTTACATAAGATTTCAGTAGTCTAATGAACATGACAAAGTCAACAAGTAAAAGAATCATACCTACTTAGACACATTAAAGATCGCAATTTCCATCATTGATAACAGAAAAAAATCTAGAATTATTTAGCCAATTTGGTAGAGACCATAATTCATGTAATTGATAGTTAATAAATAATACAAGCAAGTGTGCTCGATTACACCAAGAAAGATGATAAATCATGATCACAACCAGGTCCGGAGCCAAAAAAATTATAGGTGGGATCGATATTTAGTCAAGTATATATAAGCAATTGAAAATACTATGAGTTTTGAAAGTGATGGATAAACTCTAAGAGAAACATACATAATTTATTGAATATGTGTTCGTTAATTTTTTCATTGCATAGAAATCATCGATGACTTCTTCCACGGTGATGTGTTCTGTTATCTCCTTTTTGAAGTTGACAATCATACAACTGCCCGGAAATTCATCTTACATCTTATTTTGAAGCCTTGTCTTCAAGAGATTCATAGCTGAAAATGCATGTTTAGTTGTAGCAGTTGAGACAGGAAAAGTCAAAATAATAGACTCGTGACTTTCCAATTTCTGTCAATGTTTGACATAATTCAGATATTCTAGTCAAATTTTCATTTTTGGATGATTTGAGACATCAAGTTGATGATGCATCAACTGAAACTATAATAAGTCTCTTTCATTTTCAAAGAAATCTTGTGGATAATAATTTGCTACAAGAAAGCAAATATCATTTATATTCATTTTTTATAGTCATCTTGTAGGTCTAGTGCTGAACTAAAACATAAGAGCTTCAATGTATATCTTCACTAAGAGATCAATTGGTGGAAACCAAAGTAATCGCACTCAAAATATCTTGATTTATATTTTACAATTCAAGGCATAATACATCTGTAAATCCCAAAAAAATCTCCTTCATAAAATATAAAACGATTATAAATTCAAAAGATATTATTGTAGCAGCAGCATCCCTTTGTTGAGAATATGTAGAACCATCTTTCATGATATGACTTAGTACAGGGCATGTTAAATCGAATAATCTTATCAAGTTAGAAGTTCGATGAAAATGAGATCCCCATCTAGTATCTCATCTACATTTGTAGTATCCCAATCTAATTAACGCCTCTTCTTGCTTCAAGTAATTTTTTAACCAATTTGGATGCTTGAACATCTTGTAATTCATCACTCTCTTGCTAGAAGAACTATCAATATTAATGATAAAGGTTAACTTAGAGAAAAATGAGAAAATAAAACAACTTCTCTTGATGTTGCAACTAAGGTTAATTGGAGAATGTGGGTAAAACAATGCACATAATATGCAAACTTGCAATTCATACTAAAGTGTGCTTGGAGTCCCTTCCACTTTCAAAGCATGCTATTCACGCCATCATAACTTTGTCGACACATACCTCGAATATTGATATTATGTTGAGAAAGAACATATGAAATCGCTTGTTAATGTAGTTGCACTTGTATTTTTGGCATGTACCACATCTAAGAGTTCTTCTCAAAGCAATTAATATCAACATATGAGATGATAATAGTCATTTTTCTCTTTTTTGATTCAACATGACCTTCATCAACAATGATATAATATTTTACACTTTAAGTCTCATTGCAAAGAGCCTTTTGTAGGCTAATGGAGACAACATTCAATATCTCCTTTTGCAGGACGAAACTAGGGATGTTGGCTTGGGGGAGCAAATAGAACAACAAGTTTATATATATATATATATATATGACTTATCTAAAGGACCCTATGCCCATAAATATATATAGGACTTATCTAGAGGGTCCTATGCCCATTAACGTCTTGGTGAGCACCAATTCTAGGCCATGCATGTGTATTGGCAATAACTATATTTCTAATTATAGGCTACCATGTATTTAACAATTACTATATTTCCTATTATACAGTGTCTTTAAAAAAGAGAAGACAGTTTTGAAAAGAAACACGCTTCAAATAAATGATTTCATATAGAAATATAAGATCCAAACGCTATAATAGTAATAAATATACTTTGGTCAAGTAAATGTTGTTGTGAGATCGGTAATATCAAGATAATGATCAGTAATTTACGTCCAAATTAGTACCTTGTACAGAATTTAGTAATATGTATATGGTGGTCAAGTATATGTGTGTTGTAAGATCAGTAATAACATAACAAATGGTTAGTAATACCATTGTGTATGTAATGTGGATTCGATTCATTTCTATAATATTTTTTCTTTTTCGTCAACGAAGCATTCCATTAATTTCACTAATTCATTTTTCCTTATGTGCATGTGTTTAATACCTTCTTTTTCAAAGTAGTATTTCCATATTAATCGTATAGAAGGATAATATGTTATGGATTATATGTTACTTTCTTAATAGAGCAATGTTCGTACCTTACTGACCATTACTTCGTTATTACTACTCTCATAATAGTTACTACTTGAGAATTGTACACATATTATTGAACCTGTGATATATGACATAGATATACATTATTGAACACATAACAACAATTTACTTAAGAATTGTATATATATTACTTGAGTATCGTCTCTAAATTACTGAATTCTGTTCAAAATAATAATACATATGAAATTACTGACCATTTGTTATGGCTTTACTAACTTCACAATAAGCACTTACTTGACCAGTGTGTATATATTACTGAATTATGTATCATATAATAAAATGAATGTAAATTACTGACCGATGTTTATGTATTATTGATCTCGTAACAACCATTTACTTACCTATGTATATATATATATTACTAACATGAGTATTTGGATCTCAATTTTCTGCAATAAATCATTGATTTGAACATTTTCTTTCCAAAATGTTCTTCCTTTTTTTAAGGACGTGATATATTTGGAATAATACTTTTGTTAAATCGTCTTGCATATTAATCTTCTTCCAAAAATGACATCTTTCGAAATAGGTAACCACTCTATTGGTAATACACATGTATGGCCTAGAATTGGTGCTCACCAAAACGCTAATGGGCATATGGCTCATTGGATAAAAATCATATATATAGAGAGGGGGGATAGATTTGTGTACTTAAAATGCAAGAACATATATATATATATATTAAAATTTTATATTATATGATTTTCTATGATATATTATAGGATTTGTATAATATAATGTATTTTAAAGTCATTTTTAAAAATTAAGAAGAAAATACATAAGGTAAATTAAAAAACTCCAACTAGACCCTGATTCCCTATTAAGAGTTTGATATTATTTTTGTCTCAAATACTTGTCTCTGTAAGCTTCTGTGGCTTTTCTATGTCAATGGTAAAACATAAAGTTGAAAGTTTTGTAACCTTTTTATAACATTCAAAAGTTAAGTCCGTAATTGGGAATTGAGGCGTATTTAGTGTCCTTTTTCTTTGTAATTTGTCCAAATATATATTTGTGTTATTTAATTATTTGTTATAAAAGTTTAATTTAGCATTTACTTTATTTTCTTTATATTTTATTGTACCTATACTTTATGTAATTTTTACTTAATTATCTATTAAGTTCAACTTTACAAAAATAGTACGATGAATATAAGTGTTAGAAAAATTATTACATGTAGGATAATCCATATCCATTTGTAAAATGTTCGTATCCGAATTACGATTATACTTTCTATATATGTATCCATATTTGAAGATATGATTTGAAATTGTCAATATCTACAAGATATATGTTTCTGTATCGTACCCGTGTTTTAAAAAGAATAAGATAACACCTAAATCTATATATATATATATATATTTGTATGTGTCTATACCTAGTTATTATAATTCGCAACAAAAGTCATGCTTATTGTGAAAGGTTCATATAATGATGATTTATCAGTTGATGTTTTTGTTAAGTGTACTTACTGTTGCTAACATGGCAACAGTGGGAAGAAATTTAGCATATACTTTTCATCACATGATTTGTTGCTACTGATAGATTAACAGATATAATATTCATTGTGAATAAAAAAAATCAAACATAATTTTACAACAAATAACGTTCTATGATATAAATTTAACTATGGATGGTATGTTAACAAATATCAAATGATTTATTGTCATTGACCAAATTTATTGTAATGTGTAAATTGTGCAGTGAAATCGTATATTTGGATCTTATAATGCCTATTATATATTAATATTCAAATAAATATGTGAATTCCAAGAAAATTTTAAAAAATACAGCTATTGATAAAAAAAGCGTCGGAGTATACTTACATTATAAGCTTGAAGATGAAAAAAGTTGAAACTTATTGTTCTTTATGTGCACCTCCCAATTCGATATGCAACAAACCCACGTATAAACTCAAAATTTGAGGTGAGGGGAATGAGAGAATAATGGGGAAGGGTGTGAATTAACTATTATAGTACATGACTTAATCTATTGTGTTTTATTTAAAATTGGAAGAAAAAAACAACAACCGCTAATTAATTTAGGGCGAGGAGGGCCAACTCATTTCTGCCTAAAATTAGGAAGGGGGACGTAGAGAAACGGGAGGCCTAGTCCCTCCCCCTTACTCACCCCCTCTGTTTGTCCCGGTTCTTTTTTAATTGTAAGGGAGGATTTTTTTTGATGAAAAATAGGGTGACCTCCTGAGATTGGAGTCACCGTCGAATCATTATATTAAAAGAAAAAAGGGTTACATGAAAAAAAGGGAGGATTATTTGAAATAGTTTTTGCAACTTCTTCATATACCAATAACTTTATCATCTCAATATAATTCTTTGATTCTTTGAATCTGCAAATTTATCATGCACTCTAAAAGCACACGTTTGAATAGCTAGCCATCTGATACAATCAGTTGTTGTTTTCAATCATAGTTTTTTGCACTTAATTTCCTCTAATGTTTGTTGATCTATCACATTATCTATATGCCTTATTTGAGCTATCAAATCTTCGCTAGCTTGTTCAGCTATATTGTGAGGTGAGTATAGATCACTTCCAATTTGATGTGAAAATGCACAATCTTTTCTTCCAATATTTTTCCAATTACAAAAATCATAAATCATAAAGACATTTGATCAAATCATCCAGCAGATGTGTTATCGAAAACAAAACATGACAAACAAAATGCAGCATCCTTGATTGGAAGATATTCTAACCATGAAGGATATTTCTTAAATAAAGAAGTTTGAAATCAATGCTGATGATTTTGATGACCATATGTCGGATATTCTAAAAGATAATGCTAACATGGTCCACTTTTAATATATGCATGTTGAATTTTAGTGTGCCCATTAATTGGATATTTCCCAAATTTGATGGGTAATCCCGGATCAAGAACAATAGAAAATCCATCAACATATTCATTCTTCTCTTTTTGTGGATTCTTTTGAACATGTATATCAGAAGGTAATGAATCAATGGTAGGAATTATACCATTAGGTAAAATAGGTGGACAACTTGTAGAAGATTCATGTACATCTTTACCACAACTCTTACCTCTTGGTTTCTTAAAAGGGATTTTTACCCCACGAACCATATAAACTTTGCCAATTACCTCCTTGACCTTTGAACAACGTATTTCCCCCCTCGACCTCGTAAACTTGCTCTGTATTACATGAACCTTCCGTTTGTGCGTTGTCTTCTTTGTAACCTAACCAGAGTAGTGTGATTAATCCTTGTACGCGCAATCGTCAAAAGCATGCCATGTGTCTTGAGTTTAGGATTTTGGCGTAAAGCTTCGATAAAGAGGCATCCGCTTAGAAGGGCCTTCGTCCTCTCCCATTCCACTTCGACTCCATCGACCTCTCCCCTTCCTTTTTCACTCCGTCGACCTCTCCCCTTCCTTTTCCACTCCATCAACCTCTCTTATTTTTTCCCACTCCAATGCGCTTGTGGGTAAGGAATCTCTTCTTCCTTATCCGAATCAAGGTTGGGTTTAGAGTTTCATGGGATTAGCGAACGAAGGTTAAATGGGTTAGGGTTTCTAACTCATGGGTTCTTTTTTCTTGGTTTCGAACATGCAAGGGCTGACGATGGGCTGGTTTAATGGATACAAAGGGATCCTCACCATGTGCGTTAGGTTTGGAGGCTACTTCAAATGGATGCGAGGAATAAAGGGAGAAAAGTATTTGCTTGGAACCAAAGAATTGATCGGGATCGATCTGGACACCACCTTGTGGTTCGATCTTATGGAAGAAATCTCTAAGGTCGTACCTTGGGAGCCACAGTGTACGATCACATTGAAATATAAGATCCCTCACATAAGAGCGAGCAAGTTTGCAGAGATTAAGAATGAAAATGATATGATGGAATTGTTTAATGTACACATTGATGGAACATAAATCGAGCTCGTTGTGGATATGGCAGACGTAGAAGCTCTGTTACATCCAAGAAAAGGATTTTTTCATCAAGAAGAATGCATATGTGGTGGTTTATCCCGTACTGGCTGCAGAGAACCCCGGAGGCACCATGGATCCCGTATTGCCTGCGGAGAACTCCCGAGGCGCAGTGGAGCCACAGCCTCAGGATGTGGATCATGGTGGTGTTGGATGATCTAAGATGATCTTCTCATTTACATATGACCAGTTGGACTGGAACATGGGTGAGGTAGGAGCGGGGTAGAAGGTTTGGAATTGGCTTAATTCCGAAGTGGGGAACTATGATGTTGGGACCGTGAGGGGGAATGTGGAAGATGGTGTGACGAAGGGTGTGGCTGTGGGTGATCGTGAGACAGAGGGTGTGTCGGTGGGTGATCGTGGGATTGGGAGGTGGTCGTGGCGATAGTGGAACTGAGTGTGTGATTGAGGGTGATCGTGGGACAGAGGATTTGTCAGTGGGTGATCGTGGGACTGGGGGTGACCGTAGGCGATGGTGGAACTGAGGGTGTGACTGTGGGTGATCGTGAGATAGAGGATTTGCCGGTGGGTGATCGTGGGACTAGGGGGTGGACATAGGTGATGGTGGGAATGAGGATGGTGTCGAGGTGGGTGGGTCCTCTGTTGGCAATGAAGAACCTCATATGACCAGTATAAGAGAAGTGCCTGGTGCTGAGAAGGGAGTAGAGCCTTACACCAGTCTAGATAGCGATGGTTTGCGAGCTTCTGATGTTGGGATAACCCCGGAGGTTGAAGTACATACAAGAGTCAAGCGTACAAGAGTGTGTGTACGAAGAAAGACACACCCCCAAACACCATCCAACCGAAGATGTACAAGATCAGTGGCTGCGCAAGGACCAATGTAGCTTTTCGAGTAGCATCCAATTATGATTCTTCTTATTCCAATTACCGTGTTGTTGAAGATGATTTGGAGGGTAGTGATGATTTGGATGACTTGGATGACCTTGTCTCTGAGAATAGCTATCATCGTCTTCTTGATTATGAGGTGGAGAATGTGAGCGATTACGAAAGGCATGAAGTGAATGTGGATTTGGATTCTTCATCATTTGAAGTGGGGGTTGAATTCGAAAGCCAAGAAACATTTCGAACTGCACTTGCATCCCATCGCATCATCAAGGAGTTTGCCGCCAAATACATTAAGAGCGAAAGCAACAGAGTCACAGCAAAGTATAGGGAGGAAGGATGTCCCTGGAGGATATACACATCCTTGATACCAAACAGCAAGAGGTTCAAAGTGAGGACTTTGGTGGCTGACCACACTTGTGCTTCGAACAATCTTGCTGGAAACACCATGGCTGGCCAAGAGTGGATAGCTACCAGATATCAGCTTGGGTGAAGCACTCAATCACAGTGAAGTAGCTATCTGATAGGCTTAATGAGGCATTCAAGCTCTGTCTACCCTATATGACCGTTACATGGGAAACAGGAGGGCATCATATGCTTTATTTGGGAGTATTGAGGAGTCATATGTGAAGATCCCCTCTCTTATTGTAGAGTTGAAGTGTTGTAATCCTACTATTGGCATCCAATATTACTTGGAGGAGGATGACTCCTTCCTCAGATGTTTCATCTCATTTAAAGCTAACAGAGATGGGTACATGTTTGGGTGTAGACCCTTCTTGGGTTTGGATGGATGCTTCTTGAAGAGCAAGTACTTGGAAACACTTTTGTCTGCTACTGCCCTAAATGCATCAAACGGGCTCTTTCCAAGTACCTTCGCGGTCTGGAGAATGAGTCCAACGTTACGTGGAATTGGTTCTTGAACCATTTAGACGAGGCTATCCATTATGGTAAAGGAAATGATCTAACAATAATCTCAGATGGTCAAAGGGGTTGGAGAGTCCAGTGAAAGACAAGTTCCCATGCAGCATAGGGCATGTATGAGCCATGTTTATAAGAACTTCAAGATGAAGTATCCAGGGAGTGACTTGGAACATATACTATGGTTTGCGCTAGAACTTTTGAGTCAAAGCAATACCTCCATTGGATGAAGGAGATTCAAAAAAGACAAAACAAGTGCTTTTGACTACAAGATAGGAATTAACCAAAAATGGTCAAGATCCCAATTTAGCATGGGAGCTCACCGCCACTACATCACCAACAATTTAAGCGAATCTTTCAATCCGTGGATTAACAAGGCCTGCCACATTCCAATATGTGATCTGATAGATTGGATTCGATGGAAAATGATGACAACATTGGAAGAGCTGAGATTGAAAGGATGTAAAATGTGAGGTGTGATGGTATCTACTTCACTAGACTATGTAAGGACCTCAACCAAGAATCTACAAGGGTTCATCTTAAGGAGATCAAGCGAGAGCAGTGTAGAGGTGGAATGTCCCACTGGTCGTAATGTCTGTGGTCTTATTGCAAAGCAATGCACATGTAGGCGATGGATGGTCTCTGACTTGCCTTTCACACATGCTTGCGCTACCATCTCAAGTTTGCACAACGTGAATCGGGATGACTACTTATCCAAATTACTATAGCATAAGCCGTTATCGAAGGACCTATGCGGAGTCAATCGCCCCTTTACCCGACAAGTCGTGTTGGACACCCATTAGTTTAGCGTACAAGGTATCATCTCCGCACTCCATGAGGCCTCTAGTAAGGCCAAAGAAGAATTGAATAAGAGCGAGGGACGAGGAGAAAAAGGCCCAGCACAAATGCACGCGGTGTGGTTCTTTTGACCATCACAGAAACACATGCAAAAATCCGATAAATCCACAAACCAAAGCTACTGAAAATAGATCGCAAGAGTGAACCCAAATGCAGGCATCCATGGAAGATCTAAGTGGGAGAATCTGCACTCAATAGTCTTCTACTTAGGGAGCACGAAGGTATGACAAATTAGAATCATTCGGTGGACTGCATATACACATTTGAGTCTTCTTTTTTGATGATCCCATGTTCCTTGAAGTGGAGTAGCTATTAGGGCAAGAGCCTTTCAGAGGACCACCATCGTTCCCGGGAAGGCTGGTCCAAGCATTACGAAGAGGGTCGCTCGAAGAAAGCGACAAAAATTGGAGAAGATGGCCCTGGCATTGCTAAATGAGGTTAAAATCCCACACCATTTTGGATTTTTTATTGGATAATTTCTTTATTGGATTCTTTCTTAATGTCATATTATATTTCAGGTATTTATAGCTCCTTTATTACCCAAAATCCTAGTAGTTTTCAGCAAGTACTTTTGGAAGGTCTGATTCGATTCCAAATTCGAAGTTATCAATTCTACTTGCATGAGTATACATATGACAGCTTCTAGTTGGGCATTTTTTATTTCCAGGTAGGGCTACTGGTTAGAGACCTACTCTTTTTTTAGCAGAAGTTTGATGGAGTGATCCGTATTTTGGGTAGAAGCTTAATGATTTGGACAACACATAAAATCTACTTCTTGATTTGGAGTGTCGGTTTTTTGGATTTACTTGCTATGTAATCTGGGGGATTTTTGTGTTCAACATGTAATATAAACATTATCTTAGACTTACTTGCGGTATGAATAACATGGACATATTGTGTTGATGACAATCTGTGAGTGAATGCATACAAATCGAGAGTTCTATTCTGGTTGCATTGCTGGTCAAATTTCAGGTAATTGAGATTGACATCTACTGGCAATACAATGCAAGGATGAGAGCATACGAAGAGGCACATTCCCTCACATTGAGGTAATATATTCAGTTCTTCTCACGACATTCTACATGAGTTTAGTTGTGAGGAATACAAGTGCATAAATTGATAGGATCTTCACATGAAAGCATATGTTGTTGACTTGCACTCTTGTATTTGCAAGCTCACATTTTATCATCTTCAATTCTTCATTTAGCTTGCCTAACTCTTGCAATAACCGTAACTCTATTTTCTTCTCTTCTTGGGAGGTCTGATCAATGGGCATGTCGATGTCGACCCAGCAAAAAAATCATAGCTTAGATCCGGACATGTATAGAATTTCCTCCCCTTACTACATGGTCTCGAGGATGTCTTCACCGTAGCAAAGCTTCGACATTTGCATCTTACTCGACCGTTGCCGGAGACACTAGAGGCAGAGAGCTACTCCATCTCATAACCTAGAAACTATGTCAAATATGATTTTTGTAATATATAAATATTCATATAAAATATGATTTTTGCAATATAAACATCCACTTAATACTTTTGGAGAAACACTCAACCCAGCAATGTAAATTTTTCAAGGTGGTTCTCTCCATAGTGTTCTTACCTCTTGGATGTGTAGCAAAAAAAAATTTGTGATCTCATCAGGTACTGCAATGCTCTCAATGTAGGGCATTCAAATAAGATCGTTGAAGTTTAAAAAGAGATGTTGAGAAATGAGGGGCGTGTTAGGACATTCACCTCCAACTGTCCATAAATTCGAGGTAAAATAGGGCATTCACCATTAACAAAATGACCGTCAGTATAAAAATAGATGGTGGTAAATCCGAGGGTTTTCCTGGTAAGAGTTAGCAAGTTTACGGAGTCCAGTGGGGAAATACGTTGTTTCAAAGATCGATGAGGTAATTGGCAAAGTTTATAGGGTTCGTGGGGGTAAAAATTCCTTCTTAAAATAGGAGTCGATTGTTTTTTTACCATAATACAAAATTGGAGGATCTTGTAGCAAATATTGCTAAAAGCGGTGAGGGAGTGTGCATCTCATCTTCATATAACTTCCATGTTCATCATCCCTCAGCCACGCATTTGTTTTCGAAGTTGAAACTGCACTCACTCATTTCGAAGGAAAATCGAGGGTGGATGGGATGTGATGAACACATAATTTTCTATGGCTCGTGAACATACATTTTTCCTTGATAAAAAAGCCAATATATTGTACTGGATAGTCGATAAACAATGAAAATGAAAATATCACGACTCTAATGTTAGATGCAGCCTTTTGGTTTAGTCCACTACATAAATTACTATATTAATGATGAATATTTGTAAGAAAAAAATAGCGACGGATTGCTATTTAATTTGGGTGCCACAAAGTAAGACATTTTAACTACAGATTTATTATATTATGTAAAACAAAATTTTCATTGTTATTGTTAGAGTAGTGGCAACAAATACATTATCGCTAAAATTCCTTGGCTACCCTACTTTTGGCAGTAGATTTTATACGATGGTTAACTCGTAGCAATTGAAAAATTCTATTGCCACAATTATAAAATCCAATATTATAGATTTTTGCAACACTTTTTTTTAAATATATGGATTATATCTTGTTTTGATTTATTATAATTTTCCCTTTATTTCTAATAATATTATCCTAGATGAAAATATTATACTTTGTATTATTTCAATATATATTCAATTTACTTTACAAGAAAAAGTGTTCATTGTCATAATAATTGCCTAACTTTGGCAAAGGAAATTTTATTGTCAAAATTAGACATTTTGTTACTATAAAAGGTTTATTTTTATAGTGATCTCATGTGATAGGATTGCTTGACGATGTCTTCTAGTAGTCTATGCTTTTGTCTAGATGTTTAAATCAAAGCAAAACCTAGCACATTCTTCTTGTTGTCAACAATAATAAAAACAATGAATTTAAATACTAATTTCGCGCATTAACAAAATTTAAATTGGCAATACCATGGATTATTCCAACCATAATCAGCCAGTCATAAATCAAATTCCGATTTAGGAAATTCATTGTATAATATAAGAACTATGTATTTAGAAAATTAAACAATGTCAAGCATGAGCTAGAAAAAGCAAATGAATAAACCAATATGAGCAAGTAATTAGAAAAAAGAATAAGATCAAATATCAGGGAAGTGCCCATGAAGGATTATCTTTAGAGATGGAATCACCCCCACTATACCAATGTGTTGGATCTAGCGATGTGCTCCGAAAATATGACTACAGATATTTGACATCGGCTCGTTCCAGCAAATAATGTCTTCGAAATGCACCTCAGAGAACAAATGTCTTCGAAATACATCCCAGAGAACAACCTTTGAGAGAGTGGAGATATTCGGCGATGGAGAAAGAACAACGAAGAACACATAGGAAAACTTCATGTCAATATAAGTTAGAAATAGTAATCGTGCGAAGAGCGATCTGAGCATAGTAGTTTCATAACTGCTAATACATGAGGCTAGTTGGATTCCCAATGTTTGAATTTCACATCCAAAATGATGGAGTCTTAAATGCCACATTGGAATCTCAATGGTCGGATTTCAAATTAATCGGATAGATCAATTTATCCAACATACCAAAAGTAGTCCCACTAAAAAAAGACACGATTGGTGTGCACGTCTTAGCTTGCCCTAGGTGAGCACATGTGCTCGCCCGACTCTAGGCGAGCACAGGAGGATCACATGTGCTCGCCTAGGCTTCTCACCGGTTTGAATTATGAGGCGCGACCACGTGGCATGCGTCTGAAAATATGGACGAGCACTTGTATTGCACATGTGCTCGCCCCGTTGTGCTCGCCCATTTGAAATTTCATGTGCGGCTCATGTGGGCGTGTGTCAATATTTGGGCGAGCACCTACGGAACCATGGGCGAGCACATAGGTGTTCTCGCCCGAAGCCTTAAACAAAACGCCGCCCAGTCCTTCCTCATTCCATACGCATTCTCCCCCAAAAAAACACCTCCGATGATCCCTACACGGCCCTCCTCGCCATCGGCGACCTTCCTTTGTGTATTTCAACTACACACGCATCTTCCCTTTAGTGTATTACTTCATCCTTTCTCTCATTTCTTAACATCTTATTGCATATCACTCTTGTTTGGATAGTTTAAGGTTTTCAAATTGTTGTTATATTCTTTGTTATTTTGTATATATTCAAGTGATTGAATATGCTATCTATTCTTAGGATAAGACTTGTTTAATATCTTCTTGTTAGATTTGATGATGGTTGCCTAATTTATATAGAAATTCATATGTATGTTAGGTGTTTGATGAAATGCCACAATAAATAATATGATTAAATTTGGTAGTATATTTTGTTGATGCTTTATAAAGAATATAAAGGATAGGAATATCATGACATGATAGACTATAAATGAGGTATAACTTGGATTATATAATTTAACCAACTTGACTTAGTTTAGGCGAAAATTCTTTATTATAAGTCTATTTATACAAACAAACATCCTCATATAAAGTGCAGATATGGGGGAGATAGATATAATATGTGGAGTCATGGGCATGATGTATGTATGTGGAGATGGGTGTATATATTTAATGAAGGGGATGACTAGATGAGGGAGTGTATTATTATAATTAGAACAAAATAAGTTTTATATGTAATTATAGAAAGAAGAAAATATTTTTATATTAAATATTCATTAAAAAGGAATTCACTTCTATTATAAAATTATACAATACCACTACTCTTGGAATTGACTTTATGGATACCTTTTAATATAACTTAAATTGAAACTACTATAGAGACTACTAATTATGGTGGAATTATAATTTATTATTTATTAATAAATATGTTCTTCTTTAAAACTATTTATAACTAGCTTTTATCGATATAGATGTATATATTATAATGGAAATAATAATATTACATATCTATAACATTTAAAATGATGAATATTCCTTTAAACCCAAAACGTAAAACACTTTAAATATATTTCAATAAATCCAAAAAAATATTGAATTTTAATTATTTCTTTTATTTAAGTAAATATTTTATATATTAAAATACTAAAGAATGATAATAAGTTAATTGTATATGTAAATTGCGTAAATATGAATATAATTGTGGTGTAAATGTGATCAATAAAATGGCAAACCCAAGTGTGGTGTTTGTCAAACACCAATATTTCTTCCGTAATAATTTATTATCACGTTAATTTCTAGTTAATGTGTCTAAGTGTGTTACATTAACTTATAGTTAGGTCGATAGTAGGGCTAAAACACTAACAACTTATTATTAAATCACACAAAATCATTCACACGCAGTGCGTCCCTCCACACCGAGTGGTGTGTGGCCCTGCAAACCGGGAGGCGTATGCAACATATTGGAGGATTTCATCACCTTCAATTGTATTATATTTTTTATATTTTGCACAGTACTATTGGACTCACTTTAGGATGAGATATCCCAGTTTAATGGTCATGGATTTTGATGTTTGCATGTGGAGAAATCTTTTTTTGCAAGTACACTTTCAATAGTGTTCATTTAAACACTTTACTAGGTACTAATTTAGGATCACACTTATCCATATTCTCATCATTAACCAACTAAATATACATAAATATCCGATTAACATAAATGAGTAAATTTTTTAAGATTGTTTTATAGTCTCATTTGTAGCACATACAAATGTACGGCGTAAAGTAATCTTTAAATATTGCATTTATATTGACTTTCCTTAGTTCGGAGGTCATGGACTAAGGGGGGTCGTAAGGATTCAAACTCACTAAAAGGTGATCATTGTCACATGTTGTTTGTTTCTGATGGAAATTCAGCTCCAAAACTCCTTCCTCTTCGGTATACCAAACCAATCGTAATTTACTATCAAAATAGCACACTACGGTGATTGTTTTGAAAGTTGATTGCGATTGATTTTTGAGGTATACTGGAGAGGTGCAGAGTTATGCTGCCGAATTTTCCTCAGAAATAAGCAAGCATGTGACAACGATCGTCTTATAGTAAGTTTGAATCCGTATAGACGGGCTCAAGTGATGACATAATTAACACACTTCTCTTCTCATCTCCTATAATAAATATGATAGGTTTAGGCTATCGATGGGTTAGGTTTTAGGTTTTCTACTTACGTTCTTTGAGAATAAGCCAAAGTTAAACCTTCTCCTCTCATTTGATCGTATGAATTGTTACATTCAGGTGATAAAGATGGCTAATAAAGAGTGGATGTATAAGTGTGGAGTAGATGGACGTGTTATAGATACCTTTCAAAGAGATGTTCAAGAATTTGTAGAATTTGCTTACGCATAAGGTTCTCATGTCGTGGATTCAGATGGTACTATCTTGTGTCCGTATCAAAAGTATCATTTAATGAAGAAGGATGAAACTCAGATGCATCTTTACAAAAATATTTTCATGGAAGGAAATCAGATTTGGTGGAGGCATGGTGAGGACTTAGAGGACACGATGAATGAGTCAAAAGAAGCGGACAATATTAACCTATTCGTAGATATTATTATGGATATTGTGGGTTCTGATTTAAACATTGCTTGTCTAAATGATGAGGACTATATGGAGAGTCTACAGACTTCTTTGAGCTGTTGAAAAAAGCAGAAGTCCCATTGTGGTTGGGTTGTAAGACATTCAAAACTCTCTGCAGTTTCAGATCTTCTATCGATGAAGATGGAGTATAATATGATTAATCATAATTTTGATGCCATGCTTAAAATTATCAAGAAAATATTACTAGAAGATGCTAAATTACTTGATAATTATTACAAAACCAAGAAGATGAAACAGAAGATGGGTTTAGCAAAAGTTAAAATAGACTCTTGTACAAATCATCATATTTTATACTATGGTGAACATCAGCATTTAACATGTTGTCCGAAATGTGATGATCCAAGATGTCAGGAATCAAGGAAGAGTGGCACAAAAAGCTCAAGAAAGGTTTTACGTTATTTCCCATTGACACGGAGATTAAAATGGTTATATTATTGTAAGGAAACAACGAAAAATATGGCATGGAATGCAGAACATATAGTAGATGAGTACATGGAGCATCCATCCGAGTCTAATTGTTGGAAAGTATTGATGTCAACATTTCCTTCGTTTTCGGAAGAAAATAAGGAATTGTGTATAGGTTTATGTACAAACGGATTTAATCTTCATGGAAGAAGTAAATATTACTCTAGTTGGCCAGTAATGATAACACCATACAATCTACCCCCATGGTTATGTAATAAAAGATAATATATGTTTCTATCGTTGTTGGTGTCAGGACCTACACATCCAAAAAAATATATCGACGTGTATTTACGTCCTCTTATAGATGAGATGAAAATGCTATGGGTCGATGTAGTGGATACATATTATGCAAATAAAAGCCAAACAATTAATATGAAAGTAGCTCTACTCTAGACTATAAATGACTTCCCGGTGTATGGAATGTTATCTGGATGGAGTACGCATGGATGTAAAACATATCCATATTGTATGGAAGGTACAAAATCATTCCAACTTCAACACGGTCAGAAATCCTATTTTTTTTATTGTCACGTACGTTTTTTTTCAAACAATCATCCTTATCGAAGATAAAAGCAAGCATTTAAAAAGAATACCATTGATCTTACAGTTCCTCCGACAATTAAGACTAGAGAAACGATATTATCAAGTTTAGAAGATTTGGAAGCCTTGAACAACGGGGATAAAATAACTTTCTGGTTTTGGTGACAGTCACAATTGGATTAAGAAGAGTATATTTTAGGAATTACCATATTGGAGTAAGTTATTGATATGACACAACTTAGATGTTATGTATATAGAGAAAAATATTTTCGATAACATCTTCTATACAATTATGAATGTAACCGGTCGCAAAAAAGATACAATAAAGTCTCATCGTGATTTAAAAATCATATGCAATTGGTTGGATTTGTATATAAAGGAATATGATAATGGAAGGGTTGAAATTCCTAAAGCAAAGTATACATTAGACAGAAATCAAGTGAAGTTTGTCTGCGAATGGACAAGTAAATTGAAGTTTCCAGGCAGACATGCATCAAATTTATTAAATTTGGTCGACTTAAAGAAGTTCTCATTTAAGGGAATGAAGTGTCATGACTGTCATGTTTTCATGAAAAGACTGTTACTGCTAGTGTTCAGAGGATTATTACCGAAAAATGTTGTAAATGTTCTATCAGATGTCAATAGATTTTTCCAGGTTCTCTACTCGTAACGCGTACACCGGATGGAGATGGAATATCTTGAGAAAATTATTCGCATGATTATACGCAATATGGAGAAGATGTTTCCATAGTTATTTTTTGATTCAATGGAGCATCTGATGATTCATCTCGAGTTCATGTGATTATGTGCAATCTGGACAACAATTGTCAAGATCCGATATACAAATCGATTCTCTCGAGTTCGAGCAATGATAGAGTAGAACATGCGTGCATGCGCATGTGTGGCCTTTCAACCCCTCTATAGAGCTTAGACAAAACTCGTATATGAATCCATTAAAAGTTAACAACGAAGCAATATGGTTCTAACTTTCTACCTCATGATTCCCCCATGCTTCAAATTTGAGAATTTCAATATATAAATTAGCATCCTAATTGATGTCAATTGACTTAAAGTTTCAAAAATCCGCTATAAATTCACTATTTGAAAAAAACTCAATGCAACAAGAATTATATCTTGGCTGCCACACTTTTCTTTTAGTAAAGCTACCTTATAATTTGAACATCTAACTGAGTTAACTACCTTTCACCCTTACAAGAACGAAGTGAACTATGTCTTGGACTTTAGACTTATATATAGGGGCATACACCAGTAATAACAAAGTGTTCTTCTTGGTGCAATCTTTCGGGTTAGTGCTCTTAAAGACCATTCACCATTATCTTGTTTCATGAGTGGATTCCGGAGAGAGTGTCTTTCTTTAAGTGTGGTCCACAATAACACTCATACAAGTGGCGTTCTTTAAGAATGCACTTCTAATATCCTACACTAAGGCTCGAACCCATTCAGAGCTTATGCTCTTTTTTCTTGTAGCTTGAAGGCACTCATGTGTCAACTGATTAGACAATCATGTATGAGTATGAAAATGTTGCGGTAACCAGTACTCCAAATAACGTATTACTACATTGAACCTACTTTATTGTATCTCCAATCAGATAGGTTTGGTTGTTACTGCGGATGAAATCCCAGTAGATCTCAATCGCATCCCAAGCCTAGACTTTAGGACTAAATATCTATCAAGTTCATTAGTCAATGGATAAGTTGTGATATCTTAGGATCCAATGAAATCCACAACCATCAGTGATCGAGACACTAAATCATGTCTTTAGGTCATATTTGGATGTGTCTCCTTCTTTTATGATTGAACTTTGAACTTTTAGTCTTGGCAATCTTAGTCATATTATCACAATGTATCGAGACTGCAAGAATAATCTACCTACCACGGGAATCTCATATTGAAGTTCCCTTAGTCATCCATCCTCGAGATCAATCTAGAATGGTCTACTTCATATACTTCTATGAGATTGTATTGCCTTCAAGTGTACGGGTAACACTGTCGTTTCCATACTACTCTATTTATTCGATCCACCTTGCATCACTATTTCCTTCTAATAGAAAAAGGTGGATGACTAGAAATCTTAAGGAAAGGAATCTACCTAGTGTATGGGGAAAACGATAACATAGGTACTGGGACTAGTTGATAATGTAACCTAAAGGAAACAACTCCCTTCGAGTAATGTATTACTCGATCCAGAGCCTAAACTAAAGGAAACAGTTCCCTTCAACTATCGTATTACTCTATCCAGAGCCTCTCGATGAGTACGGTCATAACATATGGTGTATTCTACTCAGTTCTACAACTGAGACTGAAAAGTTAGGCCTTGTTCAATTTGCAAAGTACACTAAGTTTCCAATAATCTATTAATACTTACATTGAGACATATGAACTCTACTCTTATTCATGTAAAAAAAGTTGATTAATCAAAAGGAGTGCTTACATCATGATGAATCTTGAAATACGTCTCTTTATTAGTTGATAATTGTAGTATAGGAGACAGATTTCAATTCAGAAAAAACCACAATCTTTGAGTGTTGTGGAGAATTTTTACTTGGTAACTATACCAAGATCGAACACATGGAACGATGATTTTTAGTTGTGTGTTTCAAATTAATTTAAATAATTAATTAATCGTAATATTAATTCTTGTGAAAGAAAATAAAGCGAAAATAAAATAAATGAAATGCAATAAAAAATAAACACAGATGATGACGTTCAGGATCTGTGATTATATAATTCTAACCCTCAATGAAAATAATCAATTGATCCTCAAAATTAATCATAGATCAATAAGGAATAATTTCAAGAAATATATTCAAAGAATCCAAATTATTGGCTAATTGATCAATAATTAATAATCTAACAAGCTCAACAATCAATAATATATTCTCAAGGTATTCAAGCCTGATTTCCCTGTGATTTCTAACCCTAAAGAATGATTTCAATAATCAAAAGAAGTCGGGGAATAAGTTTTTAATGCTTCTCAGTATTTCTCAGTTAATCCCATACATATCTTAGAAATATAACCAAGAGATATTTATGAGACACAAATCCACATAGCAGGCCAAAAAATTCACTCGTCATTTGTCTAGAATGATCAAATCAGATTAAACTTTCTACATGAAAGGATTGATTTCTTAAAATTAATTATCTAAATCAAAAGAGAATCAATCTAATTAAATATCTTTAATCAAATTCCTTCAGATAAAGTCAGATTTTTCCCCAAAAAATATGGCACAAAAATGTCAACAATCAACCTGCATAGATCAAATTACTCTTCAGATAATCAATGCATAAATAAGTCAATTTTTGAGCCTTTAAAGATCAAATTAATCATTGAATGATATTCTAATTTAACCAAGCTCTAATATGTTCACAAGATATATAATATGATAGAGCACGAAATAAGCTTCAAAATGATATATTATGCTTAAAAATGGAGTCAATATGAGAAATTTATGCAATAAACAAGTTACAGGGACTAAAAATGTAATAAAAATAATTTTTTTTCTAAAATATGTCCCTGAAGGACTTATCTGTAATATTAGAAACTAGCAAGGGTTTTGAAGTAATTTACTCCACATGGGAACCGCTTGCGAATTTGAGGGAAGGCAGGGGGCATGATGTAATTTTCACCTAAAGCATGTGCGTTGCACGTGCCACATGTGGCTCAGGTACAGTCGGGTAGGCTTGGGAATCGAGCCTCCATGTGGCTGCTTCCAAGAGGCTCAGGCGCAGATGCAGGCTCGGGAGCCCAAGTCTGAATGTCGCTCGTTTGGGGGCAGTGGAGGACCCGAGCCTCGAGACTTGGGCCGAGGCTCGGGCATCGACATGGTAGAAGGAGGATCGTTGGATTAAGGGTTGGACCTTGATCAAACGGTGGCCGGAGGTCAAAGCTGTTAGCGTGGGGCAACGGAGGGGGCGGTGGCGCTGCTCCAAGCGAGGGGAGGTAGTCGCGTGCGACAGTTGATCTGCAGGTCAAGGGTGCATCGAGGGAGGCACGCCGAGGTGGAGCTCGGTCGAGACACGGTCGAGCGGTGGCGGAAGGCACGGGGCGGAGGGGCCTGAGCTCAGCAAACACACGACTGAGCTAATACGGAGCGATGGAGGTTCGACGTGGGGCGAGGGGCTGATGGTGATGGGGTCGCTTGGGTAATGGAGTCGTGGTTTCTGTGCGGTGGAGGGCAATGAGTGTGCGGGCGGAGTCGTAAAGGGAGAAGAAGGGGAAAGTAGTCGTCTGATGCACGGAGGAGATTGTCTCGACACATGTTGTTGCCTCAGCCGCGGCGAGGTGCGACAAAGCTCCACTACTCTAGGAAGGAGACAACATCACAAGGGTGTAGTGGATCTCGCCGTAAAGAGATCTTCACCAAGGAGGAGCATCGTTGTCACCGACGATCTCCAAGCTCCCTCTCTCTCGATTACAAATGATGGTGGATGGTTGTCGAGGCTTGCGAGGGTAGAGTATTTAAAGGGGAGGTGAGGCTCGACGCGATTATGGGAGAGGAAGCGGCCGAGGCAGAGGAGGCTCGTAACGATTGGAGGTGGAGGGTGTTGCGGAGGGTCGCGGGAGACTGTGATTACAAGAGAGGGAAGAGGCGTAGGGGAGAGGGAGGTCACTTGCGGAGCACATGACCAGGAAAGAGAGGGGTGAGGGGCAGGTCATGTGCAGAGCACGTGGCCTGGAGAGAGAGAGAGGTTAGGTAGAGAGAGAGTAGGGAAGAGAGAGGAAGAAGAGGGAGAAAAGAGAAAAAAGGAAATAAAAACTAAAACTAAAACTAAAATAATAATAATAATGAAAAATTAGGATTAAATAAATAAAATATAAAAATTAAATAAGAAAAAAGTAAAAATAAATAGTAAATGAAGTCAAGTCAAAAATTGGTTAACTAGAAGTTGTTCGTCTCGACGAGATCTACAACTTTCATGAAGGGTTCAAAATCAAAAGAGGTCATCTATATAAAATATATTTTTAGATATATTCTATAGATAATAAAAGTTGTATTTTTGTATTTTGTGATGTTTGTATTTTTAATTTGATTTTAATTAGTGGATTGATTTTTATACAATATATATAATTAATCTAATTTTTATGGATTTTTTATAGGTTAGGAAAAAGGTGAAATAAAATCAGGTAAGATAAAATGGGTACAAATTTTAAAAAGACATATTTTTGTGAATTCTTTTAGTTTTGCTCTTTTTGTGAATTCTTGATGCTATGTTATTTAATTAATCAAAGAATATAGTAGAAGAGAAATTAGGTTAAAATAGTGATTTTGTACATAAAATAATAGGCTCAATTCAGGTCAAAAACACAAATTATTTATTTAAAGAATTTAACCTTATTTCCAATACGATTAGTGAATGTTAATTAATTGATTTTAAAAGGTTTAATTAGTGAATTATTAAGGAGATTTTGCTAAGAAGTCCATATAAAGTAGATGAATTATGGATTCATTAACCGCATATACTTAGGTCTTTGCTTTTCCCCAAGCAAATTTTAGTGAGTTACAAGGTTGAATCCCTGACTGTTCATGTGTGAATTTCAAGACTTATCTCATTAAGAATCTTAGGTTTTAGTGGTCATAAAATTTGGAGCTCAACCAGGCTCTAGTCAAAAGGAATCCAACTTCTCTAATTATCAGATTTGTTCATACATATAACATAAGAGATATGACATTTAATGTGTACCGCAATCATGAGAGCCGAGTCGAAATATCACTCAAAGTCATGATCTGAGAAACTCTCTTCAAGACCTAATACTCACCACTAGGGAATAAATAAATTCTTGCATTCAGTCTACTGTCTCAGTAGTTTATCAGACTTGAAATTGTAGATGGGAGACTAGATAATGGAGGGTATAGGACTATGTCATTTCTTCTCTTCCTTTCATTGGAACAAGGATCATCTTGAGTACCTTATTACTCAGAACTTGTATATCTTTGGTTGTTGACCAGCATGTCCGTCAAGAGAATTTGGAGTCCTCTACACTTGTTTTCCTGTGAATACACCAAGATGTATCTTTTCTGGGTATCTAATATACCTTCTACACCCAGACTTGTAGCATTTACGATGCATAGCCCTTTTTGGGTGCTAGCCCGACTCTTGGTCCTAACAGCTTTGGTCTAAGTGGATACTTTGAAAAGGTTGGGAGCGCTCGTCAGATATTCATCTCATTTTGTGGAATTTTTCCTTTTGGAACTTTGAGCTTTTTCTTTGAATTTTTGTAATGATATTGGTCTGGCTATCTCCATTGCTTTTACCAAGTTGGCGAATATTGATCAACGATTATAATGCTTCATCACACCATGGCACATAGGTTAATATCAAGAGATAGCATGCAAACTTGTTCACATACTGACCAGGATTTGCTGACACTCAGGTTTCATGAAGCTTTCATTGACTTTATCCCATCCTTGAGTATCAAAAAATCAGGTCTAGGCTCAAATCTCCAGTCCCAATCCCTCAAGTGAAATCTCAACTCATTTCATCAATCATGTAGTTGTGCAGGTGACGTGGTGATCATATTCTTTAAAAGTAGAGATTAAGCACACAATATAGCACTCACATCTTTCAAATAAGGTAAGCATGGATTATTAAGTCTCAAACACTAATGACTAAGACCGATTAACTATGAATCAAAGGACCTTAAAAACCTGAGTTTCTTTCATTCCTCAAGTCTTGAGTGATAGTGAAAATGTTAGGGATAAAATATCAAATTTATTTTATTTTGTTTTTATTTATTTTGTTTTTTTATTTTTTAAAGCTCATTATACCCCTAAATTTTGGAAACATGTACTATTTACACAAAGAATTTAGTATAGTATACATAATATACACAACTTGTACCCATACTCAATTTTTGATGTGAAACAAGTAAAGTACGAGCTATGGATAAAATATATAAAATACACACACACCCCCCTATACTTAGCTTGTTCTATGTCCTCATGGTACAAAATGAAATACAGATATAGCTCGTACCAAGCATAGTTGAGTGAAAAGAAACTAAAGTCGACTCGCCCCCTATACTTAGCCTTTTGAGGGCCTAAGTATAGTAGAAGAGCAAGAAATGAGGTGGTCGAGGTCGAGGGTGAGAAGAAAAGAATAGAAATGATGTATACAAGGCCAAGGATGTTTGCGACGAACCTTCTTGCGGGAGTGTGATGGGAGATAGTATGGAGATGTAGAGGGTGGTGAAGAGGGAGAGGATGAAGAGGTCCAGCCATCGTCAGAGTCATCCTCAGAAGAATAGTAGTCATACATAGAGGATCTTCAACTATTATCGACAATAGGTAAGTGCCCATTAATCACAGTTGCACTTATTACACTTACCTAATGCATCACTTCTGGACCGGACGAGGATTCTTCAGAAATCACCTGATTTATAAGGTCAAAGGTGACTTTCTTGGTCGGTTTATTTTTTGTTAGAAGCATTGAGAGGAAGATGATCAGAGTTCTTCTCCCTATCACGAGTAACTGGATGACATTTATGGGTTCCTCATTAAATGAATCTCTGTAAAAGACAACCAATTCTTGTAGGGCCATACAAGGCTTCGGGAGAGGGAGCATGTTCCTGGTGGCTTTGTGAGTGATGGTGGGGGATGTTTATGTCACCTTTTGATATCCATGAGTTTTGGTGACATAGCAGGTTTCCTGAGATGGCTCCTTGTATGGTTCAAGTATTTCATGAATGATTGTCGACTCAAAGATTGGACTATTCAAATAGGTGTGATGATCTTCATAAACATTGTCCAATTATTCATAAGCTCATGAATATTGTTTCCTCCTAGGAGCAGTATCAGGGTGGGAGTGTGGTGAGAATCAAAGTTCAATCCAACACTCGGTCTCTCGGGTGTCTCTCCTAGGGTTTGTGTCTGTGTTTTGTGAGGAGAGGTCTAGTCGTGTTGGGTGCTCTTGTCCTGAACATGATTGTTGGTTGATGGTCGGGTTGTCTCAAGGTCAAGCGTGTTCTTGAGGGCTTGTTCATTGTTGTCCGTGTTCGGGAACTTGATGTATTGAGTCTCACAATTGACAATTGTTAAGAACAGCTTTCCTAAAATGATAGTAGAATCATACAATTCAACACGATGCTCAATATCAAGGACAATAAAGTCCACTTTGTGATTATCCTCTCAGAAGTTTATGACGATCGAAACAATTCCTCACAGTCTTTTGGTAGATCGATCTGGCAGTTGAACGATCACCCTCTTCTTTTTGAGTTGTCCGAGCTTGAGTTGATCAAAGAAGGTTTTTGTGAGGATATTTAATGTCGAGTCATCGTCTAACCAATGAGGGAATACAGAGTCCTCATCACAGATGATTCAAGTCAACCATTTGACTTTGCGGCTTTTAGTTTTGTGATTCATCACCAAAGAACTCGCCATAGATATGACATGATATTCAGTCCTTGATCGTTTCTTGCCCGTCTTTTTAGGGTTCAATAACCTCTTCACAAATCTCTTAAGATCAGGCACATATTCTATGGCATTGATTAATGGAAGTTCTAAGATCAGACTCTTGCAAAATACTTCCATTGCATAATTGTCCAATTTTTTTGAATGTTCTGGTTTTTCAAATTTTTTGGTATTTTTTGTGCAATGGTTAGTAGGTTGATCAGAGGTCAGTGATGGTTATGTCTGAGTGTATGTCACATGGTGGTTTGTAGTTGACATGGTGGTGTCCTCACTTCTTCTTGATTCTTTGTTGACTGGATGAGATTATGTATTTGTTCAGTCAAAACATTTGTTTTATGGTTGATCCGAGCAATCTCATCCTCAAACATCTGATGACTTGGTGATAAATAATCATACTCCACATGTTGCGACGCTGGCATGTAGTTCTAAGAGGAGTAGCGATTATCCATTGGAGTTATAGTCTAGTCACGAGCCATATTTCCTTGACTCTGAACTTCTCGTGGACTGTCAAAGGAAACGTGGTCATACTCAGGAAGATAGTCAACCTGAGTATGGGATGGTTCAAAAGCTGGGAAGTCCATAGTAACCGAAAATCGTGATTCTCTATCAAAATTGATTACTCTATTTGTCATCTTCAAATCTTCTCACTATGTTGTGTTCATTTGGAAGTCAGAATGTGAGAGCGGTCTAATCCAAGAAGAAGTGTGGGCGTGGGGTGGAGTGAAAGGGGTAGAGAGATATGATGGTTGCAGGAGATCGCTTTGGAAGAGAGGATTCCCCTGAAAAGAGAGAGAAGAAGACTATCGGGACATGATCGTGTACAAAGGACCCACAGAGTCTGGGTACCAAGACCAATGTGCTGACATCTTCTCAAGAGAGAGAGATAAAGTATGATTTGCGAACATCAATATGCTTGCACTTGCAAGGACTTTGACACACATAAGACAAACACAAAACAAACTCGTAGATTCACCTACTCGACTCTTGTGAAGGCACGTTAAGGTTCGGTCGCTTATCTTTTCAATTTTAATTTAGTAATAAAACAATCTTTGTGAAGATTAAGTTGGACTTTAGGTTCAGGAGAGTGTCACAAAGAGTAGCCCTAATCGTATGGCTAGTTGCACCTACTTTCAGCCAGTATGGTTGTAAGTACAGATCGTAGAATGGCTATCCATATTACTTCAGGATGCTACCTTACACGTTGTCCTTTAACTATCCAATCTGCTAAGGGAGACCGTAGTTCCCTCATTGAGAAGTAGCTAGTCGTTTTTAAATTCAATAGTCAGAATGAAGTCTCCAAGTTTTGGCTCTAAATAAGTGTGTAATTCTCGTCCTTATAAACAATGAGCAAGTTTCTCTCCACCAGACACAAGGTTAATTTCATATCAATTTATATACAGTTGTCTTGATTAACAGTCCCGATTTTAAATTCAGGTTACTATTTTAGTCTTATGTGAGCACAGGAAAATCATGCCTAACGAGGAGTCCCAATTCCATTAAATCCTAAGTTGTAAAACTGAGATAGAGGATCGAGAAAGCCAATGCAAGCATTTAAATCAAGGATACATGCTAAGAAGGAGACTTATAGTGATTCCTTGTACTCTTCATGTGAAATGCAAGACAAGGAATTTAAAATTTACTAAATGATATGCACAAGTGAAAATGCCCTAAACAGATAGTTCTATTATTATGAAGAATTGATTTAAAATTTTGGCTAAGTCGAATGATCTATAGTGCATATAGTTGTGAAAAATGTGTAGCCTAAATATTACGAGCACAATTAAAAATAAATCTAAGCTAGCATATGTGCATCTAATTTCCACGTCACTCAAGTCGGGTCCCAAATGTATAGAAGAAGCTGAAACAGACCCGACACATCATAAAATGTCCAGTCCAAATTATTATAAAACTTAGGGTTCATAGAGACCTTATAAATGATATGGAAAATGAAACCTAGTCTAATCTCTCTCTCACAAACAAAATGAAATCCAATCTTTTTCGTCGGACCTTGAATTTGTATCCAAAAATCGCTCCAAGTTATCTGCAAAGAGAGAAAATACGGTTAGTACCTGTAGTTAGAGAGATATGCAAAAGCAAAAATTAAAATGAAAAAGAAAAAATGATACAGAAATTAATTTCGCAAAAATCAATTAAAGTAATTAATATAAAAGCCTAAAAATATGTCCTCCCCTGCAATGACGGCATTTGATGAATCGTGAAATATGTCTTTTTATTACTCGATAATTGTAGTATAAGAGACAGATTTCAATTCAGCAAAAACCATAATATTTGAATGTTGTGGAGAATGTACTTGTTAAGTCTACCAAGGTTGTACATAGGTAACAGTGATTTTTAGTTGCGCTGTTTCAAATTAATTTAATAATGTTAGTTCCTTTGACAGAAAGTAAAGTCAAAATAAAAGAAATGAAATGCAATGAAAAATAAATAAATATGATGAATTTCAGGACCTATGATTATATAATTCTAATACTCGATGAAAATAATCAATTAGTCCCCGAAATAAATTACAGATCAATAAGGAATAATTTCAAGAAAGATATTCAAAGAATAAAAATTGTTGGCTAAATGATCAAAAATTAACAATCTAATAAGCTCAAAGATCAATAATATATTCTCAAGGTATTCCGGCCCGATTTCCTTGTGATTTCTAACCCAAAGAATGATTTCAATATTTAAAAGAAGTCAGGGAATGTGTTTTTAATCCTACTCAATATTCCTCAATTAGTCCCTTAAAGATCATAGAAATATAACAAAGAGAGATTTATTAGACACAAATCCACATAGCAGGCCAGAAATTGCACTCATCATTTATCCAAAATGATCAAATCAGATTAAATCCCAAGCATACTTTCTACCTGCAATGATTTATTTCTAAAAAATAATTATCTATAATTAGAAGATAATTAACCTAATTAAATATCTTTAATCGAATTCCTGCAAATAAAGTCAGAATTTTCACAAAACAATATGGCACAAAAATGCCAATAATCAACCTACATAGATCAAATTACTCCTCAAATAATCAATGCATAAAAAAGTCAATTTTTGAGCCTACAAAGATCAACTTAATCACCGAATAATATTCTAATTTAACCAAGCTCTGATATGTTCATAAATATATAATACGATAGAGCACGGAATAAGCTTCAAAATAACATATTATGCTTAAAAAAGGAGTCCATATAAGAAAGTTATGCAATAAAAAATTTCCAAGGATTAAAATGTATAATAAAGTTTTCTTCTCAAATATGTCCCTGAAGGACTTATCTATAATATAGGAAACTAGCAAGGGGTTTGAAGTGATTTGCCCCACGTGCGGGGCCCGTGACATGGGTGCGGGGACCTGCTTGTGAATTTGAGGGAAAGAATGAGGCGATGCAATTTTCATCTAAAGCATGTGTGTTGCACGTGCCACAGGTGGCTCCGTTGTGGTCGGGTAGGCTCGGGAACCGAGCCTCCACACGGCTGCTTCTAAGAGGCTCGGGCTCAAACACAGGATCAGGAGCCCGAGCCTATACGTGGTTCGCTTGGGGCGGAGGAGGACCCGAGCCTCGAGGCTTGGGTCGAGGCCCGCACGTCAATGTGGCAGAAGGAGGATCGTCGGGACAAGGGTTGTCTCTTGATCGAACAATGGCTGGAGGTCGAAGTTGACGACGTGGGGTGGCGGAGTGGATAGTGGTGTTGCTCTAGGCGAGGGGAGGGGGTCGCGCACGGTAGTGGATCTGTAAGTCGACGGTGCGTCGAGGGCGACACGTCGAGGGGAGCTCGGTCGACACACGATCGAGTAGTGGTGGAAGGCGCGAGGCAGAGGGGCTTGATCTTAGCTGACATACAGTCGAGATAAGGCGAAGCGACGGAGGTCCGTTGTGGGGCGAGCAGCTGATGGCGATGGGGTCGCTTGGGCAATGGAGTTGTCGTTCTATGCAGTGGAGGGTGTCGAGTGTGCAGGAGAAGTCGTGAAGGGAGAAGATGGGGAAAGAAGTCGCTTGATGCACGGAGTAATTGTCTCGACTCCTATTGTCTCCTCAGCCGCGACGAGGTGCGGCGAAGATTCGCTGCTCCAAGAAGGAGACAACAACACGAGGGTATTGTGGATCTCGTCGAGAAGAGATCTTCGCCAAGGAGGAGCGCTGCTGTCACCGGTAATGTCCCAGCTCCCTCTCTCTCGATTGCAGATGATGGCAAGCGGTTGTTGGGGGCTGCGAGGGTGGAGGATTTAAAGGGAAGGTGTGCTCGGTGTCAGTTATGGGAGAGGAAACGGCCTAGGCAAAGGAGGCTCGTAATGGCCAGAGGTGGAGGGCTTTGCAGAGGGTCATGGGTGACTACGGTTACAGGAGAGGGAGGAGGCACAGGGGAGAGGGAGGTCATGTGCGGAGCACGTGAATTGGGAGAGAGGGAAGAGGGGTCGGTCACGTGCAGAGCATGTGACCAGGAGAGAGAGAGAGAGAGAGGTTAGATTGAGAGAGATATAGTAGGGAAGAGAGAGGAAAAAGAGGGAGAAAAGAGAAATAAAAAGGGAAATAAAAAACTGAAAACTAAATTTAAAACTAAGTAATAATAATAAAATTAAGGATTAAATAAAGAAAATACAAAAATTAAGTAATAAAAAAATAAAATAAATAGTAAATGAAGTCAAATCAAAAGGTGATCAACATGAAAGGTGTTCGTCTCAACTAGATCTATAACTTTCATGAAGGACCCAAAATCAAAAGAGGTCATCTGTATAAAACATGTTTTTGGAGGAACTCTATAGCTAATAAAATATTATATTTTGTATTTTGCAATTTTTTTATTTTTTATTTGATTTTAATAAGTGGATTAATTTTTATACAATATATGTAATTAATCTAATTTTTATAAATTTTTATAGGTTAGAAGAAGGTAAAATAAAATCAGATAAGATAAAATAGGTACAAAATATAAAAAGTCATATTTTTGTTATTTCTTTTAATGTTACTCTTTTTATGGATTTTAATTCTTGATGTCATGTTATCTAATTAATCAAAGAATATAATAGAAGAGAAATTAGGTTAAAAATAGTGATTTTTGTACATAAAATAATAAGCTCAATTCAGGTCAAAAAGACAAATATTTATTTACAGAATTTAACCTTAATTTCCAGCATGATTAGTGAGTGTTAATTAATTATTTTAAGGGGTTTAATTAGTGAATTATTGAGAGGATTTTGCTAAGATGTCCATATAAAGCAGATGAAACATGGATTCATCACATCTTTACTTTATTAATATCCTAATTTCTCAAGTACCTTCTCAACATAGTGAACTTCAGAAACTACAATCCTAATAATCGACCTTGCCAGTTGAGACCCAAGATCATATATGCAACATTCATGGCCTTCATGTCAAACTTGATACTCGTGAACAACTTGATTTCATGGATAATCATCATATGTGACCCAAATAATGATCAGTCATCAATATCCTCGTATAAAATAATAAATTCATCATCATTCACCTTAAAATAGATGCACTTTTCGGATTCATAAACTTTAAAGCCACAAGGCAAAATAATCTTTTCAGCATTTCCATGTCACTACTTTGGAGCTTATATAATCCATTAAGGGATATAACCAACTTGCAACTTCTCTCACTTTTTAGGTGTCGTAAGCTTATCAAGTTGATCCATATAGATCTTTTCCTCAAGATCGCCATGAAGAAACATAGTATTATCCATCTGATGGATAGAGAAATCATATATATATATATATATGTCAATGTTATAAGCATACGGATCATGGTCATCATGATCACAGTGGAATATGTATCAAAATAATTGATCCTTTTTTTTGCCTAAGTCTTTTGGCAACTAAGATGATTTTTTACTTTTCAATTGATCCGTCGGGTTTAAGGTTTCTCTTAAACACCCGTTTACATCTGATAGTAGAGGACCCTTCGGATAATCAACCAACTTTCAAGTTCCATTAACCATAGTGGAATTTTTTCTGATTTGATGATTTATTTCTATTTTTTACTTCAAATGAAGATTTAGCTTCCTTACAAGTTGCTTGATCACCCTCTGCCTAGTAGACAACAAAGTCACCACTAATATCTTATAAAAATCTATGGTTGTTTAGTTGACCTATGTTCAACCCCTTCTAAAAGTTCATTGGCTTCAAACCGAGTTCAACCTCCGCATTCGATATCTTTTTCACTTGGGTTGGTAAATAACCTAAGGTGGAAGTTACATCATTGGTTAGATTTTGAGGAATCTCAGTCTGCGTATGGAAGACATCCCTATCGAATATAACATCATAGAGTTAGAAATAGTATTGACATCTATTCCAATTATCTTATACCTAAGTACCAAGAACCTATATGCATAGTTGTTTTTCAAATAGCCTAAGAAGAGACATCAATAGTTTTAGGACCTTGCTTCTTTCTTTTGGTTTTGGGACTAAAACCTCAGCGAGACAGTACCATACGTTAAGATATTTTAAGCTTGTTTTACATTCATCTACAATTCAAATGGACATTGTTCTTTACTCCTTAGACGAACCCTATTCATAATGTGGAAATCCATATTTGAGGCCCCTTCCCACTTATAGGTTGAAAATAATAACATCAAAGGAGTGTGTTAATCATATATACAAGATCATATTTTTTTCATTCTACTATCCTAATTGATTCTGGTGAAGATGATGTTGTAACCTCATGAACAATGCCACAGTGTCAGCATCCCTATCTAGCTTAAGAGTTTTAAGCACTTTGCATGTTGGTGTATCAGCCTGATTCTTACATACAAGAAAATTTTCTAAGCTTCATCCTTGGTTTTCATCCGATAAACATAAATATTTATATTATCTATGAACGTGGTAAAGGATTTTGACCACATCAATGTCAGACAAGGCATTTTTCAAAATTTTATTTTTTTTTGAATTTTTTCAAAGAGTATGAAACAGAATATTTAGAGAACGAAAAGCAGAAGTAGAAATAGTGTTCTTATTTACATCAAATCTTGTGCCCACAGCAAGCTGTACAAATGGATGACTGAATTGAGCAGGCTCATCCAAGAAAGACGGGCACCCAAAATCTACAGATGAGGCTCCATAGGTTGGTATTGGGGTGGTTGCAGGTGCGATCTCCTCGGTGGCTAGTGCAGCGGTGCTTCAGCTGTTGTTGCTGCTTTCTTTTTGTAATTTTCAATGTTGTTGATTTTTTAGCTTTTTGAATTTGGTGCTTCTCCTCCATCTTATTCTTCCTCACCCGGTCCGGATGCTGGATCGGCTAACGCAGATAATGATGATTTGTCTAGTGAAGCTTTATTCTTCCCCTTCATTGCGATAGTCGGTTGCAAGGTCCTACCACTCCTGAGAGTGACAACATTAGATAAAAACAAATCATACACATCTAACTTTGTTAGACCGGAGAGAACATCGCAGACTACTTGCTCTTTCTTCCTGAAATTATTGGGGTTGGCCTTCACCTGAGCCGGATTGGCATTTTAGCCGCGATGAGGTCATCAAGCTTCCGACTCATCTTTGTTAGGTTCTTAACTAGCTGAACCAGTCAATTCATGGCGAGCTTCACAGGAGCAACCTCAGATGGTTCAACATGTTGACTATGCTGATACTAGGAATGGTGTGAATGCTGTGAGTGGGAATAATAATTATGGTACTGAGGAGAAGGATGGTACTACTGCTGGTGTTGAGGAGGTTGGTTCTGATAAGGAACAATCGGGTATTGTTGATTGTGTCGGTACTGACGGTACTACGGTTGTTGGTACTAGTTATGTCTCCAATTATCTTGATAAGGCAGAGACTGGTGGTGGTGCTGAGGTTGATTCTGGACAAATTTCCCTCCTTGCTGTTCAGGGAACTGGCGATTTCCTGACCGATGGCCCTGCCATTGTCCGCCAGGATGGGCCAGTTGTGCATCGTTGTTCCACACGCCATTTATCTCTTAAATGAGAGGTGGTGGAGGAGAGCATTTATCTGGTAAGATCTAGAGCTCGGGCTGGTAAACCACAAGCTGTCATTGCGGTTGCTGAGGTAATGTAGGCTCAGGGGCTTGCATGTAGTAAACGTATTGAACCATTGGATGTGAGGGGTTATGCTGAGGAGGTTGAGGCAATGAGGGCTTTTCATCTCAGTAGGAGTCAAAGTCGATGTAGTCACAGAATTGCAGGAGCTGATAGTACTAACCAGCAACTTCAGCTGCTTGGTAATCTGATCCAACTTGTCCAGATGTTGTGTCCTCTATTCGATCACAGATTATTTCTCCAGGTACTGTGATCATTTCTCTATGATATCCATCTTGGACAGGTGGCTCCCTGTGATGCTCAGGTTGGAGCTCTCGTCCTTGTCCGAATCGTGAGAATATGTGATGTGCACTGGCTTCTGAAGGTTGTGGGGTTGGCGCTGATATACACAGGACGACGACAAGGAGGCCTCTCCTTCAGTCATCTCCTCAAAGATCTGCTAGTCGATCTCCTCAACTTTGTTGAAATACGAGCAACCACAAGCAGCATCCATGAACTTCTGACTCTCTATTGTCAGTCCCCCAAAGAAGTGTTGGACAAGGCTGATCCTAAGAATGTCATGATGGGCACATTTCTCCTGTAAATCTGTAAACCTCTCCCAATCCTTGTTAATGGATTCGTGGTTGGCTTGGGTGAAATTAGCTATGCGGGCATGCATCTGATTTAACCTCCCGAGAGGGTTATACTTGTGTAGAAATGCTGACTTCAGCTCCTCCCATGTGGTGACGACTTTCCCCAAGTGGTTGATCCAATGAAGTGCATTATCTTGAAGGCTAAATGAAAATGTTGTCATTTTGACTACGCCTAGCGGTATGTTAGGGTAGTGAGTTGTGCCACAAATGCGTGCAAACTATTATAGATGGATATAAGGTTCCTCATTCGCATTTTCGTGGAAGCTCGGTAGAAGCACCAAGAGTTGAAGCTTTAACTCAAAGTGCACATGGACCAAAGGGATTTGGATCCACTCGGTCATCTCTTCCTCTCCAGGGTTTTATGTCTCCTGGAGCGTGGGATTGGGCCTCTCTGCTTAGACTTCATATATTGGGTCTGCACGGCCTCCACCTGCTCTCTCTTCTTCTCCTCCTCCTCCTGGGTTGTCTCTCCTCATCCTTAGATCATTGAGCATGTCCTGGAGGGCGACCTGAGCCAATGACTGGTCCGTGAGCTACTGTTGTATTGCTTGAATGGAGGCAAGAAGTCGGGCATTCATGGCACTCTAGTCTGGCTAGCCATGCTCTTGTTGCGAAGGATGCTGGTGTCCCTTCCCTTTGCCTGTGGGAGCCATCTTTGTATCTTTTTCTGAATCTGGGTCGGAGAGAATTTCTGTCTTCAGGTCGGGCTCGTGATCTGCACATGGATCGATGCCCTGATCAGTCTGAATAGAAGCACCAAATGTAGTGAATCGTTCTGCATTAAGGTCAACACATAATTGCATTAAGGATGGTGAGTTGCAAGGAGTGAAATAAATTACCATCCAAAATGGGCAGAGTTCAGGACAAGAGTGGTCCCAAATTATTGAAGAAGGCGGGGAGTCTGGAGATCGTTTCGCGGAATCCGAACCGGGTTATCGGGAATTGCCCTGAATTATTGGAGAAGGAGAGCGCATGGAATCAATGTTGCTATCGACCGATTCCCGACTAAGCCGTCCATGAGTTATCATCTCGAAGATGAAGAGGGAGATCGAGAATGGATGAAATATACAATGTCAAACAAGGAATAAATGAAGCAGGAGGTCAAATGTGAGATAAAATAGAGAAAAGAAAAATGGCACAAAGTGTGCAGGGCCGATCTTTGAACTTAACTAAAATCAAGTAAACAACAAACAATTGTGGGTTCACCAACTCAACACAGGTAAAACCATAAGAGTTCGGCTATTTTTATCTTTTCAATTTCATTTTTATTTTGCAGGTAAGATCTTATAACAAGTCCTTATGAGCGCTATACCTATAGGAGTGTGTGTACTGCCAAGGAAGCTCCCCGTACTTGTTCCACCTCCTTTGTAACTTGTGATATGCGTACTTTGAAGTCCTTGATCTCATGCATGGGCGGCTACTCAGCCAAAAAATTTGAGAAAGAAAACCAATAGGAGAAACTAATATTTCCCTCGCAAGCGAGGTACTCGGCAACAGGACAATGAGACAGAAACCCCCTTGAGGGTGTGGCCTATGCTCAATACTTCGGACCAAGTAGGATGTTTCACATAAGGCAGGAACACAGTTGCCTACAAGTCCCTACTCACCCACATACGATAGAAGCGCCAATACTTCGCAAACCCATGTGATAATCAAGGCTGCCACAGATCGGGTTTTGGTCTCTAATCCTTAGGGGGTCGCGCCTCACTCGATCTGGAATGTATCTAAAAATGATGAGGGCTTTATGAATCCAAAACAATGAGGTCCATTATGATTTTTATTAAGATCAAAGTTTTATTAGCAGTCCCCTTGTTTAAATTTTTTCCGGTTTTCAATTTTTCGAGTATTTTTCAGAGTAAGCCACTTAACAATTTTTTTTGTATTTTTCCTTTAATTCTAATATGTGTAAAAATATAAGGAGAAGGCGGAAAAGTAATGCAAGTCATCTCTAAGATGGAAATCTCACCTTAGTGACTAATGATGCATGCAAAATTAGAATTACTTATAGTGTTTCCCAGCTCTCTCCATGCGGGATGCAAAATAGAATATATAAACATATATTATATGCATGGTATGCAAAGCGATAAAGCGTCCTAAACAGTAATTGTTATTATAGGGAAGAACCAATTTTAATTTCTCAAAAATAGATTCAAGTGCCCGATCTTGGAGACTCCTCGGTGCTCATCACAATGGGTCTTGCAAGCACTGCGTGGAGTGTCTCGCGGTGCACAGATCCAAGTTTGACTAATTAGCCATTAATTTTTGACTAAGTCCAAACATGTAATGCTATAGGCACATGCTTCTATTAGTATTTGGACCTAATTTACTGAGTCAAGCAAATCCTAGATCTAGGGGCCCAATCACATAAAACAAAAAACCAAGGTGGAAATCTTAAAACGTGCGAAACAAAGTAAAAGAAAGGCGATAAAACACGAAAAATCGCGACGAGCCCCCCAGGTGAATAGACACCTAGGCACTGGAATCCGCTAAGTGTGGTAGTGTTCAAAATTAATTAACAAAAATAAAAGAAAATCTCTCTCACACAAAGCAAAAATAAAAGCTATACTAAAGTGCTCCTCTATCCTCTCTCTCTCTATGTCTCCTCCCTGCTCTCTCCAATTGATCTATGCAGAAAAGGCCAATCCAAGCGTGGTTCGGGTGCGTCCTCCTCCTAAGAAGCGATCGTCTCCATGTGGTCCCTCGTAAGAAAAGCAACAAAGACAAGATGGATCAGAAATAGATAATCAATTATCAAAGGTAAATAAAAAGAGAAATAATGTGCAAATAAATATGTACAAAAAATGCTACGATGTGTGCCGCTCCCCGGCAACGACGCCATTTGAAAAACTAGGGTCTTCCAAGGGTCTAAAATTATATCTTCGCAGAGTGCGAGAATAAATTGTCGTTGAGGCGACTGCTCACAAGACTCGTAGTAATTCAATAATCAACCCACAATATATAAAGCAATAAAAGCAAGATATGTGGATCAAAATTTATTATAACCCTATAAACAAGTATGTATAGTCGCAAGCAGAGTAGTGTATCGAACATAGAGCGACAAGTCTATGTAGCAGGTATATTATTTATAAGTAAATAATAAACAAAAAATATATGTGTATTTTGTACAATATTCACTTAATTAATCAATTACTTATTTAATGTTTTGTGGGTTTTTATTTAAATAAAATAATCTATTTTTATATTTTATATTATATATTTTTAAAATTTTCATTTTATTTTATAATTTTCTAATTTTAAATTTATTTTTTAATATATAATACAAATATATATAACTATATGCATATATTCTATGTAATATAAGGAGTAAATAATATAAAATTAGTAACAAATATATAAAAACTAGAAAATATAACTAAGAATAGTCTTTTTTTATAATTTTAACGGTTTAAAAAGAATTATAATGTAATAATAATAATACTTATACATAAATATATATAGATACATAATGCAATATTGGGTAATATAATTATAAATATGTCTAAAAATAATCACAATTAACAACATAAAATATTTTTGTGTTTTTCATATTTTTCTAATTTTTTATGATTTTTCAGGGATTTTTTGCTATTTTTTAGGTATTTTTAAATCCAAAATATACAAAATCAGGGACTTTCTAAAGAATCCAAATTATTTTGAAATTTAAAAATACTAGATAAGGTTAACAATTCTCAAAATTAATTTTAACACATAATAATATATATAAAGCAAAAACTAATACTTTTGGAGTTTTTGTTAAATTTTTATAAGGATTTTGGATCTTTTTAATTTTTAGTCATTTTCTTTTTCTATTCTTAGGGAACTTTGGTTTAGAGTTATAAAATACAATGATAGGTAATTACTATTTTTTTAATTTTTAAAGATGGTTTTATGATTTTTTTTATTTTTATGGTTATCAAGGAATAACCTTGCTATTTTTTATTTTTAATAAATAGGAAAAGGCTTAAATTGTAGAATAAAAATTATAGTGTGAAAGCATAATGCAGTTGGCACCTTGTCCTATTTTTTATGATTTTTGGAGCACAGATGATATTTTACGAAAATAGAAAACATGCACAAAATTAATTGAACTGGTAAAGGTATTTTTGCAAATAAAAAAAAGACAAGAGGCTATATGCAAAAAATCCCAAAAGATTTGAACTAAAATTCGAAATTTAAATATTAAACTATAATTACAAGAACCTAGAAGGGTTTACATGCAAAATACCCATGCACATGGGTCGCCATGTGAGGTGACGTGTCAGGAGACTAAACTATAATTTTAAGAACAGTCGAGGGAATACATGCAATTTATCCACTACTTTTTGAATGTAATTAAAATTTTACAAGTTTATTTAATAATTACAAAAATATGGAGGGGCATTTGTGAAATTTACCCAGATCAGGAGGGATCGGATGGCGGAGGTGGTGCCATGTCGGTCCACTTAAGTTGATCCTGTGGTTTAGATGGATGACGTTTCGATTTATCTTCAACAGCCCAGATTAGATCAGGGCCCTCTCTTGTGATCTAACAACACTTGAGGCCTTTGCAAGAACATGAAGAACACATCACCTAGCAAGCTCCGGTCCGCAATTTCTCCTTTGTCTGGGGTCCAATCACCGCGTTGATGGGTGCTTCAGGTTCCTGGCGATGCTATGCTCTTGCACGGGGTTTCAGCAAGGTTCACTGTCCCCACGATCGGGACCTAGGCATGTCTCCTTCTCACGCAACCTGGAAGTGGTTCCGAGAACCGAATCCACCCTCCAGTTGTTATTTGAAACCCAATACGTGCACCAAAATGTTCGCTGGCTCAAGAAGAAGGTCTCGACCAAAAATCGAAGGTCTAAAACCTCATGAGATGGGATGGCGATGAGGCTCAAGCGAAGGCGATGGAAAGAGCCTCGATTCTCTTCGAGTCGAGTCGAATCAAAGGGGAAAATGGTCGGATCTGATGGAGAATGCGATGAGAATTGAGATGGAGGTGTGTATGTGTCGGAACAAGGAGTATTTCATGGTGAAATCATCCTGGAACTCAAGCTCCAGGTTTACAAATATATTTGATTTAAGCTAAAACCTGATGATTAAACCTAAAACTAAGAACGAAAATAAAATACCTAAAATCAATAGAAAAGGGGGCCTCGACTGGATGAAACAACAGGATGCAGAACCGTCGGAGATGACCCGGCGATGAGCTTGGATGCACCTCCTCCTCCTCTCCTCACTACAGACCGATCCTACGTGTTTCCGTCACCAACGCGAGGCTACTGGAGATGACCTGAGGGGCTAAGATCAACTAAAGAGGGATCAAAAAGACAAAAGGGGTAGGAGTGAGGTATTTATAGGCGAATGATGGGTTGACTTGGAGACGGGATTGCGTGACGAGTAAAGGTGGTAGGTGGAGATGGAGAGGTCAGCGTGGGTCGAGGATATGCATGGATCATAGATGGCAGAGCACGAAGGTGAGGGTGTGCATTGGTGATGCGTGGAAAATGGAAGAAACATGGCTCCCTGTGAGTCTGACAAGGGCGGCCAGGGTCAGACAAACAGTTGACCCAGATCAATAAATGAATGCACCCGGTTCGTCCATGTGGACCAACCAGGAAATTCCAGAGTAAAAATACTTTGAAGAATTAATATAAAATAGGAGGTGCTTTGATTAATTTTTTATTAAAATATAAAAAAATATTCCTAATTATAATTATTATTTATTACTTATTTTAATTTATTTTTCTAAGGTGTTTTATTAGGAATTAATATTTACATGTATAATCATAACTATATTTTATTTTTATTTTGTATTTTAAATTTTATTATTTTGTACACATAATTTATATATTTATAACTTAATTAAATAACCTTGACTATATTTTTATTGTATTTTTCTGAAGTTATGTGTATCTTTAATTAAATATGTATATTTATTATATAGGTATATGTATAGGGTATTCATCTATGTATTGAAATATACTTATTTATTTTTATTTTATTTTGATGGTTTTAATTGATTGTAAGTATTGATATGTGTTTGAATAATATATACAAATTTATATAAATAAAAGAAAATGAAAAATATAAAGAATAAATATATTGATTAAAATATATAGGTATATTGCACAATATGGGCTCAAAACCTAACTTTTGCATCTTAACTCCAAATTAAGTGAAACCACCTTCATTAAATAGCTTTTTAAAAGTTATATATAATTAAATTATTTTGGTTCATTTTGACAGAGTATGGAGAAGATAGAAGTCTATGAAGTTTTTATTTTGACTTTTTATTCTACGTGTCCCGAGCATACTGTGCATTATTTTTCTGTGAAATCAGTTTTGCATTTTCTTTGTATTTTTATCTACAATATTCATGTTGAGGGTTTATCATTTAAGGTTTGAAATAATAAAATAAAATGGATCCCAAAAAGTAAAATGTGAACCATTGGATTAGGATTTTGTACATGGTTTTCTGTGAATTTTATGTACAAGTTCTCTACCCTATCTCTCCCTACTTTAATCCTTGTCAACCAAGTCATCATGATGACTGGGTCTCGCACTCAACACCCACGATGTTTCATTTGTTTTTCTTTTCTTCCTTTATTCTTTTATTTTGAAATTAAATACAATAAATATACATTATTTTATATAGTATTTTGTACAAATTATAGAGTGTTTATTTTGACAACTTAATGATAGGGATTTAAGCTCAAAATGAAAGCATAAAGGTGATGAAGTGGAGATTCATCACCTTTGCCTTATTACATTTTTAGTTTATTCTATGTATTGCTAAAAAATATAATAAATAGGGTAGGTTCCTTTTTTAGAGTACTTTAACATTTATTTTTTGCTTGGACTTCTATTGTATCTGCAACCTAAAAATACCAAAAAAATATTAGAAAACTTGTAAAAACTAATAAAAATTCATATAAAATCAAATCCAAATATTATAAGTGTTTTTGGAAGCTGGAATCATGTATATTGAGGGAAAATATAATCCTAATTTTATCCCTAATTCTAAGCCAGTGTCCTATTTTCAAAGTTCCCATATATACTTGTATTTTTTCTCTATTTTCTCTTTTCTATCTTTTAATTATATTTTATATGCTTTGAAAAACTCACAAAAATATTTGTAAAATTCCAAAACCATACAAATGTATTTTTCGTTTTTTATATTATATTATATTTTTATTCTATTATATCTAAGTTAAAACATATATTCTTCCTTACCTTCTAATACATATACATATACATATATAATATTTTTATTATTGTTATTTTATTATTTTAATTTAAACTAAACTTAAAATTTAAAGTTAATAAAAAAATCAAAAATACAAAAAAAATTAAAAAACATACACAAAAAACACATAGGCATTTAGCCATTCAGTTGTGACTCACATACTCGATACTTGATTACATACATAATTAGTAGGTCGTATTCAACAAAGGTAAACTTTCCTAGTAAAAGTAAGCATTGAAATAGTTTTCTTGATGACATTAGTGTATCATTTTAAGTAGTTATTATTCATATCCTCAAGTGATCTATCATTATGCCTAATATAGATAATTTTCCTGTTCAAAAAGTATGTTATATGAGTTAGTGAATTTGAGTTGATATTTGAACCGAACTTGAATAGAGACTTGTTGAACCTCAAGTTTGGCGAGTCTAAAATCCTAACTCTAATAAACATGTGATAAACTCTTAATCCATGGGTATGGTCAAGCTTAATTTCATTTTCCAGTCATTAAATGGAACCCAATTTCATTTCACTTTCATTTTGCAGTCATTCGATGAATAAGTGCTTGCCAAGGGACTAACATAGCTTAAATATATGGGGATGATGAACCTGGGTTTAATCCACCTAATACATGAAAATTTAGCTTAAAACTGTGACAAACACTTGCATGCATCCATCAATATTGCATTGTTGTCAATACACATATAGATATAAGTACATTAAATAACACATCAATAAGCACAAATGTCAGCAAGAAATAAAACCAAGAAAATTAAGGAAAGAACATGGACAAAACCTTTCATTTATATATAGCCATGTATATAGCTTAGAAACTCATGTTTATTTTTAATAAATTCATATCAATTCCAAGTGATGTGAAACCACTCCACTTTGTAGATAATGATCATGCTAACTCTGAACATCGATAAAAAAAACTAACATGCATGTATATACAATAAAACCAAACCCTAATTTGTCGATTATTCAAAAATAAATTTCTCCTGTGTAGAATGACAATGGAACTCTGAATTACACACAAAACTATACCAATTTCGAAGAAATCGGAGTTCATATAAGAAACCTAGGAATTTGATTTATTATGTAAATTGCACAATTGTACATTCAAAACCTTTATATTTCATATAAACAACCTTTTCATTTTTATTTAATTATTTTTTTATTCTTTTATTTCCTTAGCTTGTAACATAACTAACTACATGAAAACAAAAACCAAAAATATGTGAAAGTACCATAAAGTATCTTGAAAAGATCAAGTCTTCTATGTTATAAGTACCTCTACTTTATATATATCCTATATAAAACTATCCCTAACTATTGAAAAATCAAAAAATTAGGTAATGTATAAATAATATTATATTAATATATAAAATATAATATATAAATATTATTAAAAGGAAAATCAAGAAAAATATGAATACCTTAAAACCGGGTATTTTATACATATAAAATACCTACAAATATTATATATATAGCTTATTTTGGTTTTGATCCTTCATAAAACTTGTAGATCTAATTGAGATGTACAACTACGATGAAGAACTTTTTTTATTTTGACCATCTTTTACTTTGATTTTAGTATTATTTTTTATTTCATGATTTTTGGCATGTTGCCACATTTTAGTCAACATCTAGTCAATGATTACATGCACCACCTCAAGATTCTCTCTCATCCCCATATGCATCCACCTCAGTCACGATTGTTGATTGTTCATTTGAGTTGGTTATTGACCAGTCCTTATGCCATGTGGTTGTCTTCCATTAGATGTGTCACTCCTTCTCCTAGCTAATGTTCTTCGACTTAAGATCGAGTCCCTTCCCCGATACACACTTACAACACCTTGATCAACCAATACTTCCTATCACCTTAGACCTGATGGACTTACGCTCTATGTCCAGTAGAGCTCTTAACCAACATTGTAGAAATCCCCATCGCCTCGAGCATAATTTTCTCATCTTTATACCTTCTTTGCAAGGAAACCATCGGCTACCATCACTTGCTAGACATATCCTCTTGCAAACCTAACTACCACCCAACATTTATCCCTAAACTCCACTACACATAATCCCAAAAATCACCTATCTAATATGTCCTCATCATATTCATCTCTCAATTGAATAAACTATCTTCCCCTTTCCTATTTAAATCTTTGAGAGTGTCATAATCCAAACTTTATCCTCCCGACGAAAAGAGACCCTCTAGCTCTTATTCGTTATTAATAATAGATCGGGACAAATTTGAGCAATGACGAGAGCCTCAACTCATGCCAAGTTCCATTGGAGCATCTTCTGGTCTCCATTGAAGTGGTTTTTTAGCTGCACAAGCTATGTGACCCTCTCTAAGTTGCTGGAGGCGATCATCAACATCACTAGAGCTCTGCTCCAGAAGACTGCTACATGCCATTGTCCTATGTCATCCTCCTTCCTAAGGTACAATCTCCTTTCCCTCTCCTTATTAGTTTTATTATCTTCATCTCCAATCCGTTGTTTGACCTCAACCTTCCCTATCACTCTAATCATACAACCATTTCCATATCCATTCCTAATTGTTATACATCTATTCATATCTTTGTGCTTCTCCGAGTTCCATACCAATCCACCTCCATGTACATCGTATGCCCGGAGTTCAACTCCTCCTTATTTCCTTTCTTTAGTAAGTACCCACTTACCAATTACATTCTTCACCTGGCATTCACCAAACTTGTGAAGCTCGACCCCCTATTTTATTCTCTAATTTTTGAAGTAAAAATCTATTTCTCAAGGTTCCATCTTTATTTTATATTTTTATTTAAATTATGTATTAGCCAAAAACATTTACAAACTTTCAAAATCATAATATATATATATATTTATATTTTATTTGCCAAAACTCAGCCATGGCTGATCACAAGCACACGTAAATTGAGGAGGATTGCACATTAGGTAGCCAACAACCATCGCAAGAGAGACAAATTTCTAAATAGAACACTGTTTAGGAAATCATCTCAAAACAACGGATCTTTTCAACATGGATTTAAGGAAACATTTAGATTTCACGGGGGCATTCCCTACTAGCAACATGTAGCATCACCCGAATGCAATGAGAAGTTAGCAAGGACCGCTACATTGAGGCTCGTATGCAGCTCAAAATTTGCAAGGGTTATTTCATGAGAAACTCATGCAAGGAAATAAGTAGTTCTACTACATCATCGCTCAGATGCAGTCCAAAATTTGCGAGGGTTCCCACATGATGGACACATGCAAGAAAGAAGTTAATCCAAAAGAGGTTGCAAAGGAAGTTACGTATATGTAGTTGGAATATCACTTTGACTGGTAAATTGACGGAGATAGCAGATATGATGGAAAGAAATAAGATTCTGATACTATGTCTCCAAGAGACAAAATGGGCTGGAGAGAAAGTAAGGGAGATTGAGAAGATATGCTTTAAACTTTGGCATTCAGGTAAATATAAGGACAAAAATAGTGTTGGAGTTGTTGTTCATAAGGATTTGAAGGATTGTGTGGTTGGGGTGCAAAGATTCGAGGATCGGGATATTTTGCTAAAAGTGATGCTCGAGAAAGAAATTCTGAATATCATCTCAGTTTATTCACCACAAATTTGTTTAGATGAAAGAAGTAAACAAGCTTTTTGAGAGGATTTGGATAAGATTATGCAAGGAATCCCACAAAGAGAGATGATTTGCTTAGGTGGAGATTAGAATGGACATGTGAGAAATGATACTTCACGGTGTGCTAGTGTTCATGGAGGACATGGCTTCGCGGGCAGAAATGAAGAGGGAACATCATTCTGGATTTTATAACAGCTTATGATCTTTTCATAGCAAACACTCTCTTCAAGAAGAAGGAGGAGCATTTAATTACTTATAAGAGTGGCCCAACGAGAACACATATAGGTTACTTTACGTTGAGGAGAAGAGATCGATTATGTTGTAAAGACTGCAGTAATCCCAGGAGAGAGTTTGACCACACTACATCTCGTGTTAGTCATGGATGTGCAAATAAAAGGGCTAGTAAAGAAAAGGAGGGTTTCAAGATCACTAAACTAGATGGTAGAATCTTCAATGAAGCAATCAAGCTTCAGGGAGAAGGTTTTAGAAGACTTATCTAGGGATTGTAACAGAAGTGAAAACGAGATGTGGGAGGCGTTAGCATCTTGTATCGGAGGGTAGCCAAAGAGATGCTAAGCGAGTTAAAGGGAGGCGCACAAGGCTAAAAGGAGGCTTGGTGGTGGAGTGGAAGGTGCAAGAGAAGCTCGAAACTAAAAGAGCATACTTTAAAGTTATGTCTAAGGATAAAACAGATGAAATTGTCACAAACTACAAAATATTGAAGAAGCAAAGAAGGCTGTAATTGAAGCCAAGTCAAAAGCTTGTAAAGTTTTATACAAAAATCTTGACTCTAAGGAGGGCCAAAAGGATATATTCAGGTTGGCTAAAGCAAGAGAAAGAAAGACCAAAGGCTTTTCTTAAGTGAGATGCATTAAGAAAGAGGAAGGTCACATGCTTGTAACTCAGAAGGATATAGAGACTAGATGGAAGAGTACTTCCATAAGCTTTTCATTGGAGAAGGAAATAAAGAGATCACTTTGGGAGATCTAGCTAGTAGTGAAAGTTAATTGAATTGTGCAAGTTATAGACGAATACAAAGGAAGTAGAGTGAGACATGGGAAAGGTGTAGGACTTGATGGCATCCCTAAAGAAGTTTGTAGAGTTTTAGGTGAGCGTGGTTTGACTTGGCTTACAAATTTATTCAATGTTGTTTGACGAAGCAAGAAAATGCATGAAGATTGGAGGAGAAGCACCATGATGCCTCTTTATATGAACAAAGGAGACAGTCAAAATTGTTCAAATTATAGAGGTATCAAGATGATGAGTCACACTATGAAAAATTGGGAACATGCAATCGAAAAAAGTTTGAGGTAAGTTTTCAAAGTAAAAGAAAACCAATTCGGATTCATGCAATGTCGCTCAACTATTGAAACCATCCACTTGCTGAGGAGAACAATGGAGATTTATATAGCTAAAAGGAAGAACCTACATTAGATTTTTATTGATTTGGAGAACGCTTACGATTCTGTCCCACGGAGATATTATGGAGATTTTTGGAGAAGAGACAAGTATGTGTCCTATACATTAACCTTATAAAAGATATGTATGATAGGGCTTCATCTTGTGTAAGGATACAACATGGAAAGACTGACTATTTTGTATCAACATTGTTCTGCATCAAGGTTTGACTTTGAGTCCATTCCTTTTTACTTTGATTATGAACAAGTTGACAAGTCATATTCAGGATGAGATATCTTGGTGTATGTTATTCATTGATGATATTGCATTTATTATTGAGACTAGAGAGGATTAAATGAGAATCTTGAAGCCTGGAGACATGCATAGGAGACTAAAGGATTTTGTATAAGCAGGGATAAAACTGAATATATGGAGTGTGCTTTTGATGGAAGCAATGATGAAGGAATCAATGTGAATACTGGTGATGATCACATTCAGAAGAGATATTCTTTTAGATAATCGGGATCTATTTTGCAACATAATGGGAAAATTTATGGAGATGTTACAAATAGAATAAGTGCATGTTGGCTTAAGTGGAGAGGAACCTCTATTGTTCTCTGTGATAAGAAAATTCCTTTGAAAATAAAAGAAAAGCTTCATAAAGCTGTTGTGAGACCTGCTATGGTCTATGGATCTGAATGTTGTTATGTGAACCATAGACATGTACTGAGAGTGGTAGTAGCACAAATGAAAATGCTAAGGTGGATGTGTGGACACACACGTAAATATCGGATTCGGAATGATGCAATCAAAAGAAAAGTTGGTGTATCTCCAATCAGGGATCAGATGCGATAAAATCGCTTAAGGTGGTTTGTCCATTTGCAAAGGAGGTCAGCTGATGCACCGATGATGAGATGTGAGTTTTGGGATGTTGAGCCGACTAAGAGAGGGCGGGAAAGACCCAAGAAGTTTTGGAATGAGACTATGCAAATGAATCTTAGTTTTTTGATCTAAGCCTAAGTATGACCAAAGATAGACCTAAATGGAGGTAAAGAATCCATGTAGCCGACCCTACTTAATGTGAGAAAATGCTTTGTTGTTGTATTTTATTTGCCAATAATATATTTCATGCTCCTTTTATTCATTCCCTTATATACACATATATCTAATTATATTTACTAATATTATTTAATTTTTCTCTTCTTGTTATATTGTAAATTAAAAATAAGAAAATTAAAAGAAATCAAATATTAAAAATTAAAAGAAAAAAATTAAAAATATCCCAAAGCACAAAAACACATAATCACTTATATAAGTACAAGTGGCACACATATTTGGATACATGAAGCCCACATTTGGCTACTGAGCGGCCTCCATGAGTTCAACCCTAGGGCTTGCCCATATTAATCTACATAACACTTTTTCTCTAGTTGTGCATATCTTATTTATTTCGAGTCAGGTGATCATTATACTACAATGATACGGTAATAGCTTTTTCTTACCATTCAGTGAAAACCTGATATTAGAAACCTTCTGGTTGAAATCACGACTCGAGTCTCCTGACTCGACCTTTCAACCTGACTGAACTTCAATCTTCTACTAAATCAAATTACTTATGAGAGAAAATCCAACCATGTTTCAAGTTGTTTCACACAGACAACTATAACCGTAAAATTGTGTTGATTATGCACTCCACTCTAACTACATCCATAGAAGTGCAAACACCTACAACCTCAAAATACAAGTAATGTAAATAATGTAAAGTAAGGCATGTAAAATGATATTGCAAAGCTGATAACATGCTTGTAAGATTAAATGATGGATCTCCTAGAGAGCTTGAGAGTGAAACCCAACGTTGAAGTAGATCTAGATCACTTCATAAATGTTTTGGATGAAGCATATTAAGTGTTTTGTTCTTCAACATTTCGTGTATGTGTTATGGTAGCTTAAGGTCATATTTATATGTTAACAAGGGTTATGTAACTGTTCAAAGTGATTTACGTGAGTTCGGTAAAGATTGACGAGGGATAGAATGTTATAGTGCAAAGAAATCCAAATGAATAGATTGAAAATGTGTGTGACTAACTCAACAAAATGTTTAGTTGGCTAAAAGTATTTCTCCACAAACTTCAAGAACCCATATTTGAGTTTATTACCATTGGATCCTAGAATTATTCAATTGCTGAAAAGTGTCGGTCGGTTGAAAAGAGTACAAAATCAAGTTACTGGAAAGTAGATTTAGTCGACTGGAATAATCGATTAGTCCATCGAGATCGTGACTAGTTGACTGGTTGGAACTTAGTCGATTGAAAAGGTTGTTGAACCTATTTCTAATAGTTATGCATGATGTAATGCTTGCTCGAGGTTCTTTATAATACTATAAATAAAGTTACATTAGGACTTAATAAAATAGAAGTTTAAAACTTTATTTAGAGCATGAAATCCTTTGAACTTGAGCTTTAGCATGAGCTTGAGTTCCTTGGTTTTGTCCTCTTTCTTCTATAAGCTTGAGTTTCTTCTCGATCCTTTAACTTCCTTACTTTTTGACCTTGCGTCAAGCTAAATACACAAGCTTTGTTATCTTCAAAATACACATGCTTATGCAGTACCTAACAATCTATTCCTTTTTTATGATGAAAAATAAATTTGTGTTTGTAAAAATAATGTATTTGCATGAAAGGTTTTGAAATCAATTTTCAAAATATCTTATCTTTCCCTTTATTATCTTTGTTGGCGTTATCAAAAAAGTTCAAAAAGATACCAAATAGGAAAAGATAAAGATTTTGTTCATTCTAAGGAAAATAAATTCTTTTAAAAACATTGATTAAATTTTGAACTTCTCCTAAGTTAGAGGTCTCTCTTAGTATTTAATTAAAGTCTCCCCTTAAAATGAGAATCAAAGGCTATCTTCAGCAATGCATGATATGCATGATTAGTTGAAAAAAAAACTAATAAGCCTAATGTCCTTTGAGGTGGACATCTCCAATCTTGATACCTTCTCCATGATGATGACATCCATCCTCGTTATTGCATTTGATAAGCATTTGGCCTTGGTGAGATCCATTTTGAATGTGGGATGGTGATATGACCTTCTCTATTTGTCATTCCTCCCTCCTCGATCTTCAATGCTTGAAAAAATTTCTTTTGCCACCCCTTGATCTTTGGACCCTTCATTGTTAGATTTCAATGTATCTTTCATTACCCAAATCTATCTACTTTTATTAGAAGAATTAGAACTAGAATCATGATAATCACTCTTTTCTTTTCTTTCCATTTCCAACATTAGGAAAAAAATGTCATATTTCATTTTTTACTTACCAAATCAATTTTTCTAAATAATCGCCTTGAACTTTGAAACTAGCAATAACTTTTTTTACTAATTCATTTTCTCTCCCGAAAGATTTAATCATTTATTAAAAAAGGCTTATATTTTTCTAAAGAATTGTTTCTTTTCCATATTTCACAACTTTATTAAATAAATCTCAAGAAGCATTATAAAGTTCATTATAAAAAAGTTTACTTACCTCTTCATCAGAGTTGGATGATCGAAAAATCCCATGAATGCATTTCTTCTTATTATTCACTACTACATGAATTTACCCATGTTTATTGCATTGGTTTCTTCTTGAGTTTCTTTTCAAATTTGAATTTCTTCTTTATTTTTTTGATAATCTTTCTTTGCAACCCTATTCGGTTGCATTGAAAAAAAATTCATCTCCCTTTTTTTTCTTCTTGAGAAAAGATTTCAACTTTGAGTGATGATGGTAATATCCTCATCATGATCTTAATTAGAATGTCCTTTTAGAATTTTACTCACAATAAAGGATTTTATCTCCTTTGACTTTTTCTTCTTTCTTCCTATTTTCTAACTTTGTTTCATAGGCAAGAAGGTTATTAATAAGGTCTTCCAACAATGTAGTGCTGAAGTAGGTTAACTCCTTTGTCGTCATCACTTTATGGCCCCACACCGACGAGAGTAAGATGATGATTTTGCTTTCCATTTCTCTGGGTAGGAGAATCCTCCCTACGTTCCTTAGTTCATTCAGAATTGAAGTGAATAAGACATTCACATCCTTGATTCTTCCCTCTTTTACATCTTGAACATCTCATGGTCACACATCGGAATTCTACAAGCGACATTCTTTAACTTTAGATGCACCTTCAGTGTTGTCTCCAAGTGTTTTTAAGTATTATAGGTGGTATTCCAATGCGAAACTTGATCGAATTTAACATTTGAAAGAGCATATTTAATAGAGAGGATTCTCCCGAGGGTCTGCTAATCAAACTCAATCAGCATCGCTGAGGTGACTGCTCAAGACAACCCTACTTTAGTTAGCAATTAACCCACAACCATAATAAATCAATGAATCCCAAAAATGCGAGTTAAAATTTATCTTCTCTACCATAAAATGCATAAGCTGTAGAGGTCGAACCACAGAGAGCAAAATGGTAGCCTACGGTTATCTGTGTACAACTAAGTCATTTATTTGTATAATTCTTTTTGTGGGTTTTCGATTTTATATATTTTTTATTTTATTTTTGGTTTTATAATTTTTTATTTGATTTTTAATTTTCCGATTTTGTATTTTCTTTTTATTTTTTATTTTTTTTATATTTTTAAAATATATAATATTTATATATGTATATGTATAAATACAATATAAAGTATAAATAGATACTACATAGATACAAATATGTGAAGATAGCTGAAATATAGTAAATAATATATTTTTCTTATTTTTATATTTTAAATTTTTTTGTTATTTTTATGGAATGTTTTCTAGTTTTTATATATTTTTTGAGTCAAAAATATCCCAAATATTGTATTAATAAATAAACCGACATTGATTTGGGTTTTAAAAATAATAAATAAGCCCCAAAATTACCCAAATTAATTTTAATACATAAATAATAATGTATAGATAATTATAAAATAGAAAAATGTATTTTTGGTATTTTTTATAGAATTTATATATTTTTCTGTTGGATTTTGGAGCTTTCTGATTTTTTTAATTTTCTTTTTCTTATTTTTAGGGTTTTTATTTTCTATACTCAATAAATATCAAAATATATCATATATAATTTTTTGTATTTTTTTAAAAAGGTTTTTATATTTTTTGGTATTTTGTAATTTATATAGGGAATACTTAGGCTCCTTTTCATTTTTGATAAATGGATAAAATGTAAAAAAATGCCAATTAAAAATATGGGCGTGAAACTACATAGCATGAAGCATTTATCCCTATTCTTTCATATTTTTAGGAGCTCATTAGCTATTTTTAATAATTAGGTAAATGTCACAAAAATACATGGCCTGCAGGGGCATATCTGCAATTAAAATAAAGTCCATGGTGCAAAGTGAAAAAAATGCTAAAAGTTTACAACGTTAATTCAATTTTAAAAGACTAATTTATAATTACAAAACCCCCTAGGGTACCCATGCAAATTACCACATCACGTGGGACAACACGTGATACGCACTAGAAGGGACCAAAATGTAATTATGAAAAGTTTAAGGGCCTCTCAACAATTTTACAAAAAATATATAATGTTAAATTCGATTTATTGGACTTTTTCTAAATACACAAACCAGCAGGGGTTTACACGCAATTTTGCCACCTCACGTGGGACGACACGTGAGGTGATGTAGACTGGACCTAAATACAAATAAAGTAAATACATGTGGTCAATTGCAAATTGTCCATTTTATTTTAAACGGCTAAACTTATCTACAGGGCTAAATAATAAACACAAAAATGCTATGGCTAGATGTGCAATTTACCCTATATATGTGCGCCATCTAACGGTTCTGGTATCGCTCATCCAGCGGCCGATGACGCTTCGTCGATGGACGCACGGGATTAGATCATTGGTCACGATCGGACGGCTGATGCATGGCACGATCCAACAGCTTTGGTGTGATCTGGGTCCACCTTCTTGATCAGACGGCTACGGGAAGGGCTGGAAGAACATGGACGAAGCTCGCCTGGGGCGAGCTTCGATCGATCGTTGCGAGCCACTCCGATCTTCTCCGTCGCCTTCGAGGGTCTCTGCACGTTCCTGGAAGCACCGTGGATCGACTGGAGGGCTCGAAGGTGTGGGAGGTGCTCCAGAGCTCTCTAGCAAGGTCGGAGAAGATATGGGTGCCCAGGTACCTTGAGTCTTCAAAAATCGACTCCGTTTGGAGTCCTTTGGTGCTTTGGACCTGCAGAAACTTTACATACAAGAAAATGGGGGTTCCGAGCGCCTTATTGGTGGTGGAATGGAGCGGAGTGAAGCGAGCGACGGTGCTCCGGCGAACGGCGGAGTGGAGCACCTAGATCTCCATATCCATGATGGATCTGGAGGTAGCGAGATGCGTGTGATGATCGTAGGGTGATCAGGAGTGAAGTGGGCACAGGGGGATATGACGGAGAAGCACTGATGACGCGCGGAGGAGCACGCCGGATCTCAACTCCGGTGAAGTACGGATGGATTAAAATATGCTAATCTAACCATCTAGGAATTAAATTAACTATTGGAAATAAAATCTAGGAGAAAAACTAAGCAAAATAAATGGAAAAGGCGTAGCTCTTATACTTGGGGGATGCCCAGGGAGCAGGGTGGTTGGAGAACTACCGCGGACCGTCACCTCGTCCTAGCTACACCTTCTCCAAGTGCGAGGGGGCTCATAGCTGTCACCTGGACCTCGACTCACTCTCAAGAACACTCAGCGAAGCTCGAAGGGGGATCAAACTCACAAGGAAGACGGATGCAATTATTTATAGACAAGGACGACGAGGCTTATTAGGTTAGGGTTTCTGCTCGAATCGAGAAGTGTTTGACCTTAGAAAAGTGATGGCGTTATTGAGGGATGATGGCAGAAGGATTTTTGTGAAGGAATCGAGGGGAAAACATCAACGGTTAGCAAGAGGAAAATCAGAGAAAACGGCTTGATAGACACTTGACACGCCAGGCGACTGGAGGCAGAGCAGTTGACCAGGGTCAACAGTTGACGCGTCCTCATTGGTCCAACTCAGCTTCTAGAAGACAAAGTAGAACCCAAATTCGAAAATAATTAATTAAAAAATAGTAAATGATTTTAATAATTTTTTAGTACAAAATAAAAATTTTATTATTTTATGTAGCATTTTATTATGATTTTTATTTATTTTTTGGTGTATTTTATTACAAGTTTATGTTTAATGGCTTATTTATATGTATAATTACCTTTATTTTGTATATTTTTATTTTTTTATATATTTTATTTTATTATTTTATTATTTTATTATTTTATTTTATCTATTTATAACTTATTTTTGTGAAGATAAATATATTTTTATTTTATTTTTATGATATTATTTGTACACTTAAATAAATGGATATGCATATTCTATAGGTATATTTATAGAGGAAAAGGAAGCTACAACATGATGTAGCTAACCTTAGCTACATCATGGGTAATTTCGTCCTCTTTTTTTATTTTTTTTTCTAAATTTTCATGATGGATTTTCATAACTATATACCTCTAATATGTCAATCAAATTTCGTCGGAAACAGAGACTCCTACGGCCTCCATCCAGAACAGGTAAAATACAGCAAATCTGTGACCGTTAAAAAATGATTGTCTGGATGCAGGCCGTAGGAGTCTCTGTTTCTGATAAAATTTGATTGACATATTAGAGGGATATAGTTATGAAAATCCATCATAGAAATTTCGAAAAAAAATAAAAAGAGGGTGAAATTGCCCCTGATGTAGCTAAGGTTAGCTACATCATGTTGTAGCTTCCCTTTCCTCATATTTATAAGTATTTTACCTAGGTTTCATATACATCTTTTTATTTATTGTGTTTTGATGATTTTATTTTGGTTCTGTATTTTTAATAAAATATGTATAATACTTACAATATTAGAAAAATATAAAAAATAAAAGAATGAAAGAATATATTTCCCTTTTATTTATATACATATAGAAACATGGATGTTTTGTCTATGCTTTCACATAGATTTATTTTATTTTTCATTTTCTTGTTGGTTTTATTTTAATTTTAATATGTTATGAATAATATTTACAAAATTATAAAAATAAGAATTTGTAAAAATGATAAGGGATGAATAAAATGAATATTTTAATGGGTAGAATGTACAATGAGGGCCCAAAAACTTAACTTTCACACAGTAACTCCAAAAAATATAAGATCACCATCATTAAATAGCTTGTGAAAAGTTATTTACAATTAGAGGTGATTTTGATATGTTTTGAGTTTTTATTTGAAATATATGGGCCTGTGAAGTTTGGTTTCTGGCTTTTTTATTTTTGTGTATAAAATGTACACAATGTATTATTTTGTACAAACTCAATTTAGTATTTTTATTAACATTATTATCCACAACTTTCATGTACAATGTTTCTTTATTTGGTGAGTGAATAATAAAGAATAAAATAGGTGTTAAAATGCATAATTAAATAATAAATAAATGGATTTTTATTGTATTTTGGCCCTTATCTCCTCCTACTTTATTCCTTATCGACCAAGTCAATTCTTGCCTTAGTCTTAGGGTTTAGGGTCATACAATATCTTCAATATTTTATTCTTTTTTCTTTTATTCTCTTTATTCTATAATTTTGGCATTAAAAATCTCATTATTTACATAATAAATGTAATAAATAATGGATGCTACTTTGTACAAATCAATACCATTTACATGCATTAGCTAGGGTTTTTAAGGCCAAAATGATAGAATAAAGGTGATGAAATGGAGATTCATCAATAATATAAAGAGATAATAGCTATATAGTTTAAGGATATCTTACGCATTTCTGTTTCATTTTCTTTGATTTCTTCTCCTTAATATTGCCAACCTTCCTTCGCACCTCCTATATCCTGAACTCAATGAATTGAAAGAAGGTCATCTTCATCTTTTTACCTTGAATAGTTCATTCTATTGAAGATTGGTAGATGAGTCAAAGAGTTCCCTTCTGAGTGCGATCCTCCAATATCAGCCATGTGTATTAGAGAGTGACTTTCTTAAAATGAATTAGCATATGATACCAAATGAGATATTCTTGTGTACCTTAATTTTTTTTTGGATCACGACAATCAAAATTCTTAAATAGAAAATGCTATATAACATATACAATCAAAAGATGATTGAGAAAACAAATTAACTACAAAGTGCACAAGGATGTAACAAGGGTAAAAACTACAAATCAAATCTCTCGACATACGAGTTGATTATGCGGTCAACTCTAACCGTACTTGTAAAAGTACAAAATCATATAACATTAAATACAAATAAAATAAACAATGTAACATGAGGTAAACGAAATTATCTTTTAAGATACGAGCGTGCTTGTAATATGAAATGGAAAACCTCCAAGAGAGATGAAGAGTGAAGCACAACGTTGAAGTAACTCTAGATCCTTTTACAAGTATTTTGAATGAATAATATGAATGTATTTTTTTTAACACTTTATGTATGTGTTATGGTAGTTTAGGATCATATTTATAATTTAAAAAGGGCTAAATTACCATTAGAAGTGAGTTAGGTGAAGAGTACCAACAGATAATATGTATAGTGCAAAGCGGTCCAAATTAATCATATGACATTAAAGTAGTCGACTAACCGACATCAAGATCCAATGTTCGAGTTTATGACTGTTGGAGTGCATAATTAGTCAACTGATGAAAAGTATCAGTCGGCAGAAAATCAGAGTCCAACCTCATATTACTAGAAAGTAGACTTAGTTGACTAGAATAGTCAACTAATCGATTGAAAGTGTGACTAGTCGACTAGTATGAAAGTTAACCGATTGAAAAGGTTGCTGATTCTATTTTTAATATTTATGCATAATGCAATGCTTGCATAAGATTCTTTAGAACACTATAAATAAAATTTCAAGTACGAGACTCAAATAATTTTTTTTCAACTTTCTCGTGAGCTTGAACTCCTTTGATCTTGAATTCCTTTCCTTGGCTTTGAGCTTGAGCATTAGTTCCATAATATTGACCTCCTCCTTTTTTAAACTTGAGCTCTTTATGTTTGAACATTTTCTTAGTCCTTTAACTTCCTTGCTTTTTGCCCTAGCTTCAAGTTAAATAAACAAAGTTTATTATTATTAAAATATGCATGCTTATGCATGAACTAACAAACAAAAATGAATATGGAATTCATTATATGGTTCGCACAAAAAATAGCCTTAAAAATAACCAGCTACATGCATAGAAGATCGCTAGACCAAATCCCATCTAACCAACAAGGAGAGCCGGAACAACTATTTGATTAGGGAGCGGAGATTCATCCTAAAGGAGAATCCTAATAAGTCAAAAAACAACAAAAAGGCCTTACTCATTATTAAGGAATTAGAAAAGACTGAAAAAATAGTAAATGAACATTTATCACTTCACAATCCACAATCTTTGACATGTTTCTTTTCAACAAAAACAAAAAACGATTCATCATTTAACAAAAAGCTGCATGTGAAAATGAATTTATAAATGCTTATCGATCCCGTACATTGATGTACTTTTCATATCCGTGGCTTAATCGCTCACTTTATTAAGTGACAAGCAATGAAATTACACTTAAGATAATGGAAGATCGATTCAACTTGATTAAGGCAAATAACATACCAATAAACCATAATTGTACCGTGCCTTTGCAAGCTAACCTAATTAAATAGCTTATCATTAAAGCATAACCAAATGAAAAATGAGACTCTATGCGGCATTTTTTATGTCAATGATAGGTTAAATATAAAAACTTATGATGGAAGCTTACCATGGAACGATAGAGTACTCAAATGGACAATATGCTTTAAACTTGATTACCCACAATTTAAGCTGGCTGTGAAGGTTTACTTGTTTCCCAAATTGCATGTAAATAACGGGGGGAAAGGAGATATTTTCCCATTAGGACGGTGGCACCAAACACCATTAGGATTCTCATTGAAAAAAAACAATTATCTACTTTGATGTTAATTTTAATCATCTTTCACATGCCCCTCCTAAGCTACAAAGGAGTCCAGGATGCCCCGCCGCCCAAAAGGCCAAAAGGGTACCCTTCAACAACCATGGCAAAACCCAATATCCCCTTCGTCACCCTCCGGAGATTCCCTTGTATTGCATTTTAGGTAAGGGTATTTTCGTCATATTGATGATCAAGTTCTTTATTTTAATGAGTTTTAACACTATTGGTTTCTCTGGGCTCTCTCGTCATCCCTATTCCTCCCACTCAGAAAAGGCCTTGTAGAGCGAGAGGGATAGGAGGGGAGGGGGCGAATCAAACCGCCCTCTTCTCCGATTCCGGCGAGAAGATTTGCGGCTGGCCGTGGCGGAGGAGGGTTTCGTGTCCCCTGGTGAGGTTCATGGTTCTCTTACCCCTTCTCGCTGCCTTCTCTGCATGCTTCTTGGAGTTTTGTGTATAGGGTTCTTTTCGTGTTCCGGTTTTGACAGATCCGTCCGCTCCCGAAACGAGTTTTTGGAAGAAAACTTTGGAGAAACCGTTATTTTCGTAGACACCCATCTGTTTCTAGTTACCGAATCATATTGAAAATATGATCTTTTTTGCATTAGGTACTGTTTTGGACTTGTTCTTCTTGTAATATGCAAATCTGTTGGTGTCAAGACCGTCTTTTTGCTGCAATCTTTTTGAGAATTGTTTGTTTCTGAAATTGCTATATTTTTTCTTCAGGATATTCTCATTATGTTGGTGTCCAGAGGATGTGGTGACGCTGGTTCTTTTTTTTCATAATTTGTGGGTTTATTTTCGTATTATGCAGCAATTTGTTAGAGAATATCTCCTTTTTGCGGTACCGATTCCACTTGTGTGTTCGATCTTCGATAAGTTATTACCCTTCTACCTTATGCGGGTAAATATCAGAGAATTTGGCTATCAAGTTCTCCACGTTTTTTTTGTTTCTTTCATCTTATTTCATTTGCGCTTTTCAATACCCATAGTTTTGTACATAATTTTTTATTGTTTGAACAAGCGCTTGCTAGAGAGTATCTTTCTTTCTACTACTCTGGCCAACTTTTAACTTTATCATTCTACCGGTTTGTAGGTATCGGAATATTTAATATCTGTCAAGGGAAACCAGGTTGGAAAGTATTTACATGCCATTGAAATGAAGAAAGATACTCTATTGAGCATGTCTGAACCGTTGTTTTTGCCATGGAGTCCCCAAGATGAACCTTTTCATCCAGGTGGTCTGTTTGCTAGCGTTGGGCAGATGGGGGTTGGATTTGGTATCTCCTCATCCCCAGCTCCCTCAAACCCCAGAGACAATGGGTTGAAGATTCCGTATACAGACCTCTATTTAAAGTACGTGTCTCCTGAAACAGGCTACCGTATTGTAGAAATTCCAGCGGAGATGCCTGTGGTTGATGGGGAAGTCGTGAAGAATAAGAAGAAGGCATTTAAGATCCGATTAAATGTTACAAATCCTTCCTTGAGGAGGTTAATTAGTGGTGGAATTGCCGGAGCTGTATCTAGAACAGCAGTTGCACCCCTGGAGACAATCCGAACTCACCTAATGGTTGGGAGCAATGGACACTCAACAACTGAGGTTTTTGAGAATATCATGAAGACAGAAGGGTGGAAAGGACTGTTTCGGGGAAATTTTGTTAATGTAATCCGTGTCGCTCCTAGCAAAGCTATAGAGGTAAGATATTTTTGCATTTTTTATATTATGTTATACAGTATAAATCATATTTTGGGAAGCTTATTGTTTTCATTGAGCATAAGAGAAAAGATTACATATAGATGACCTCTCCACAAACTGGAAAAGTATGATAATGCTTGAAGGAGAAGACCTAGAAAAAAAACAAGAAATTAGCACCCTAAATTACTGACCCAACCGGTCAATTGGAATGAAAGCATTCCTCCAGAGGGGAGAGTGTGAAATTTCTGGCATGTTGGAGGAATCGACACAGGAAACCAAAACATCACTATCAGATGAATGAATAAAAAAGATCATGCACATTAGAAGCATATCCCTGGAGATGGAGCAATACCGATATACAATCCACAATCTTGTAAGCCCAAAATTTATACAGGAAAGGATGTGTTGAGATCGCTTATTTGAGGCCGAGTACAATGGCTGATATGATAGAAAAACCTTTAAAAATGGAAGCTTGCATCTAAATTTCCATTGAGAAATGGACCAGTCAAGGAGGTATGGAGCATTTGTGCTCACAGCAAAGGGGCCCCATGTGCCTATGTGGTTGGCGATGCCAATGGGATTATGTTTTTGTAAAGTGGGGGGAACGGAGGCCACCGAGGCCCTAGAACAGCATGACTAGGACTTGAATGACATGATTGGGGTTCATAAAAGGTTGAGCAGAAGGGAAGAGGTTGCCTTGAATGGTGTGATTAGGACTTGTAATAGGTAGATGATCGATATTGGTTGGAAGTTCAATTCTATTTTGCAGTATTTAGCTTATAATAATTAATTGGATAGAATTTTCTCTGTATTAAGGTTAAATTCAGTTGCACTATGGAACACTGAAGAATTGGAGAAGTTATGTGTCACTTTATATATATATACTATTACTTTTTGATGACTTATATTATATGTTTATAATTTTTTGAAAAAAAGGACATGCACTGTATATGTGTATGCCCAGAAAGCTCACCATTTATCGCCAAAAGTTATTACAAGACTATTATAGGTATTTATACAAGATTACATGTTCCAACTCTCATTCATCGCATTTGCATGCACCACCACATTCTCTGTATAAAAGTGATCATGTCAAAATACCACCCCATTTCTGGCTAACCAAAATTCTCAAATCATAGCCACACACCTTCTCCATGCCGTTCCAATCCGCCCCAATGGAGACGGAGAACTATAAACTAGAGACACTGTTAGCGCTCACAGCTCCATTCACAAAGCAGTTTCGGACATCCAGAGAGCTTCCACAGGTGAAGAAGAGATGATCAGCATCTTTCACGACCTCCATGCACCTGGGGCACTTCGGATCATCCCCTTGGATGAAACACACAAATCTATCCTTTTTCCATAATTTGTTTGTCCTAAAGAGCCATAAGAGTACCTTCACACGAGTTGGAATCTTCCACTTTCAGATCCACATGCAATCCGCCACACACCCTCGGGATCAAAGATCATGGGACCCCTCATAGCCATGTAAGCCTTCTCAACTGAAAATGATCCATCACGCCAAATCCAGCAATTCCTCCCATCCGTGGGCCTAGACACCTCCTTGAGCTCCCCAAGCATAGCTAGAAGCTCCTCCACCCGTTGCTTAGAGAGCTCAGCTTTGAACTGAGGAAAAAAAGTATGTGCATCACATTCTCCAGTATGCAGATGACACGGTTATCACTTATATTGTTAATTTGGCATCTGAAGTTTGGTGAGTATATATTATCACTTAACTGAATTTGAGAATGCCAATTTCGTTGATTTAAAGCTGTTACAATCATGTTTATCTTGATGACAAACTTTCTAAATGCATATGCATAGTGAACCGTAGTGGTCTGGGATTCAGCAAGCAAGGGAATGTAGTTGGGTTATGTGTGTTACGTAAATAGTATATGTATTACTAAACTCATTTAGCTGAGACTTCTATGTTTAACTTAAATTGGGAGAAATTATTTTAGGAAATTTTATCCAGGAGACGCTGAAATTGTATTGGTAATATGGAAGTAAGAAGGCTATGTAACCTCTCGTGTTTATATCATGATAAAAATCATTTTATCTCTTGTGTTTATATTATGATAACAATCCGTTTGTTGTGTCTCCTCTGGTGCTAACTTCTGGATTTGGGCTTTGTGTAGGCAGTAACTAATGTAATTGAACCTGATCACACCTTAACTTGAGCTTTTAATTAGATTGGATGGCTATACACGTTTACTGGTTCGTATATTTTTGGTGCAGCCTGGTTATTAGAAAAGGTAAGAATGGCGGTTCGGAAAGTGTGAGAATGCAGTAAGAAGAATGAGAAATAGGTTGCTCGCGTGTGATTTTGGGTGGGAGCGCGCGCACATGCACACACGCACCCACACATGCACACACATAAAGCCAATGACGAAGCCATAATTCGTCCATTTAATCTATGTCTCCTTTTGAAAAATAGAAGCAACCTTTATATTTTTATTTGAAGCCAATTTCAATCAAGACCAAAATATGTCACCAAACCAAAAGTCACATCCAGTAGTTGCGACTTTTGGATTTTTGCAACTATTAAAAATTACAATAAAATAAAAACTACAAAAACAAATTGGCTATTTGGATTGCATCACCTTCGAATTCTTTCTCCTCTCAAACCATCCATTCCAAGCATCCCCTACTTTGTTTTTCTCCCTCACACAACTTGGCATGCTCCTCTCGCTTACAATATTTCCTCCTCACCTCTAATCTCCTTCTAAATTTCTCCACTTCCTCCTTTCTTCAACGCTCTCATGCAACTTGACGCTTTCTACCTCCCTCTCATCTCATTTCATACCTTTTCACATCCATTCTTTTCCATTTTACGTTTCCAATCTGTATTTGATGATAAGAGCAAGTTTCCATGATGTGGCGATCCTTCTCTTACCTTTTTTATTAATCTTTGATCTCGTAAATGAAGGCCAATTCTTAGACCTTATATTGTATCATGAAAGACTTTTCCACCAACTTACTACCATCTGAACACCACCTATATCACTCCTGCTCTCATGCCCCCAACCTCTTTTTCATCAATCACCATTAACTCAACCACCATCCCTTGTTCATGCAAAATCGTATGTTCTCCGTTGCATGTCCTCTCATCTTATCACCATATGTCTCTCAGTCTCTACACCTCCAGTCATCCTCCTTTGCCTCTCCTGTGATTTTTGTATATGATGGAAAATTCAAAGAAAATTTGTAGTTATACTTTAAAAAAGCTTCTTCTCAAAGGTTGGTTTAGAATGATATTGAAATTTTACAAAGAAGTTCCTCTAGCAAGTTACAAATACAATTAGCTGCTTTTGATATTTACCGAATGATCCTTACAATCAAGACAACTCATCCGAAAATGAGTTTTTCAAGATGGGGAGAACTGATGCAATCTGATTTTCATTAGTTATTTTGTCATTATTTATATTTCTTTATTTAAGTTTGTAAATTTTCATTAGTTAATTTGTCATTGTTACATTTCTTTATTTATGTTTATAAAATTAAAGGATGAATTCTTAGGGAGCGTCTTTTAGGACAAGATTGTGTCTTTTATGCATGTCTTTTAAATGGTATCGGCACTTAACATCAGGCAACATCATGTGTAATGAAAGAGACTAATGAATGATATTAGTTTTGGTTACATATGTATTTGGTATCTCTCTCCCCTTCGATTCTTTCTCCTCTTAAACCATCCACTTCAATCATCTCGTACTTTGTTCTTCTCCCTTGGCATGGTCTTTGTTCTTCTCCCTTGGCATGCTCTTTGCAAGAACAAGGCTCCAGGTGCCTCTGGACTGAAGAGCTGCCATTTCTCTTCCATGGACAAGCGCCATCGACTATCCTTCAGTGCATCTTGATAATTCCGTGGAATATCCATTGCTGACAATGAATGACAAAGTTCCTGAATTCGCCAGTGAGACGGTCAAACGACACAGAAGATGCTATACATATGATACTCAGGTATCTTAAGTCATCTCCAGGTGCGGGTCTGCTGTTTAAGAAAGGCAAGGAGGTTACTCATAAAGGGGGAGTGTAGACACAGAATGTTTGGTGGATAATCCCTTGAGATGAAAAATAACTGGATAGGGTATGAGTACAGAGTTCCAGTGCAATATCACTTCTCACAATCTTAACAGATGTAGAAAAAACATTACGAACTTCATTAATGAAATTGATGATAATATTCCCCGCTTCAGATTTATTCTTTAACAGAAATACCCACGACACACGAGAGAAATCATCCATAATAACTATATAAAACCTGTGTCCTTGATGATCGGGAACATGACTAGGACCCCTGATATCGATATGAAATAACTCAAACTTGGAGGTACTACTCCGACATTGACGACTGGGAAAAGTAGACCTGTGATGTTTTCCCAACTGACAAGCCTCACATTGAATGGACGCGTGAGGTGAAACCTGAGGTAACACATGACGTAGCTTCTGAAGCGGTAGATGTCCAAAGCGCAGGTGCCACAGTAATGGGGAGATGGATCCAGCAGATAGAGATGAGGTTCCAGCATAAGGAATCCGACTAAGGCGATAGAGGCCGCCTTGCTCATAGCCACGCCCAATCACGTTGCCCGTAAGGATGTCCTGAAAAACAAGAGAGGATGGATCAAAAATTGCTCGACAATGTAAATCCTTTGTAAGTTGGCTAATGGACAACAAATTCATCGAAAAATCAGGTGCATGTAACAAGTTCTTGAGATGCATGGATGGTGTCAATCTAATCTCCCCATGACCAGTAATCGGGGAATGTTTTCCATTAGCAATAACCACTGTACGGCCTGGAGAAACCTGTCTGTATCCTGTAAGTAGACCTTGATCACCACACAGATGACGTGTGTCACCAGAGTCCATAATCCATTCTAAAGTATCTGATCCACTATTGCTAGTGAATGCATAGGTGCTACCTGATGTACTGGTGGATGCAGACACGGCAACGTCGGCGTGACTCTCAGAAGTAGATGTTGATGTTGCGGGATCAGATGGAGGAATGATGCCCCTCAGACGGGCTACAAGATCATCAAAGTGCTGATGCATATATGACGCGGCTGGGGGCTCGATCTATTCAACGACTCGTGCAGAAGCTGGAAATCCATGCTTAGAATAGTATGTGTTTTCGGTATGTCCAGAACGATGGCAAAAAGTACATGATGGCCGAACACGGCCTCCTCTACCGCGAAGTCTACGGCCATGAAATTGATGATGATGACCTCCTCGACCTCGATTTGCTGCCATGGCTGAGGCTGTTGGATTCGTAGCAGACGAGGGAACAATGATACAACTCAGCTTATGAAAAGCTTCCTCCATAGGAGGAATAATAGAATCCGCCAAGATCTGGGAACGTGCTGCCTCGTACTCAGGATCAAGGGCAACAAGAAAAACACCCACCATAGTGGCATTCCGATAGATCTTTTGTTGCTCTGGAGTGGCTGTGACAGGCATGAAGCTATAAAGCTTCTCAAACATTCCATGTAAAGATGTGTACAAAGAGTGTAGAGGCCGTCCATTCTGCTTGATAGTAAATATGTCATGCCGGAGTCGCAGAATCTTTGTCTCATTCTTTACCTGAGAATATGTAGCAACCAGAATATCCCACATTGCTTTTGCAGTGGGCTGATGAAGAATATCATTGGCAATCTCAATTGTCAGGGTTCCAGATAGCCAAACTTTGGCATATGCATCATCTGCCTCCCATGAGGCATTGACCCCAGTCTTCTCAGCAGGCTCTTTCAGTAAGAATATGTTTCTTACCAGTTGACTTCATCATACTCATGAACTGCATTGCCCACAGTTCATAATTTGAACCATCCATCTTCACAATCGACGTTGGACCTCTGAAGGCGCCTATAGATGGGATGTCTGCCTTGCTCTCTGACATAGTGATAACAGAAGACTGGGGTAGTAGACCGAAGATATGATCGTCTACACGGACATTAACGGGTTTAGTTGCATGTGTAGACTCAAGCTACCAAACCCATTACTTTGGAGAAGCGCGCGCGGAACGAGTTCTGAGGTCACGCACACGCGCTTGACTTAGGGTTGCACGTGCCCAGAATTCGAGACCTTTACATGCACAGTGGCGTTCAGGAATGTCACGCGCAGGGGGCGCGTGCTGGGGTACGCGAAGATCATGCGCACTAGGGCACGAAGATCTCGTACAAGCGCGCAGTGCGCACAGCCAAGCACGACGCTCAGCGCGTACAGTGCGCACAACGCACACCGCGTGGAGGAGGCGCGTGGAGGCGTGAGATCGGAGGTGCGGAGGCGCGAGACCGGAGGCGCAGAGGTGCGCGGAGGCGCGCGATACAGGAAGGCGCGGAGGGCTCGAAGGTGGGGCTAGGGTTAGGGCTTGGCTCGAGAACTCCGATCTTGGACCGTCGCTCTGATACCATGTTGGGAAAATAAAAAAACATGTTTATTCCATCAACCCTAGGCTCTCTTATATAGGAGAGCAGCCTATGGGTAAAATACATAAAGAGTCCAACAGAAAATAAAATTATAAGAAAAGTACAGAAGTGAATAATATCTCTCTACACTCTTCTCCCTTGCGCTATTTCATTATTCTCACCTCCAATCCCCTTCTAAAATCCTCTTAAATCTCTACTTCCTCCTTTCTTCACCCCCCTCACATAGCTTGACATGCTCTACCTCTCCCTCATCCCGTTTCCTACCTTCTCACATCCAATCTTTCCTCCTTTAACATTCCAATCTGCATTAGTGAGAGAAAATGTGGTCAAGAAGGGGATTGGATGATAGGGGAGAAGAAAGAAGAAAGAGGGATAAAGCCAATGGCTAAACCATAAATTGTCCATTTAATCTTTGACTCTTTTACAAAAATACGAGTGACATTATATGGAGCCAATTTAAAATTAAGAGGCATGCCTCTTGGAAGAAAAGTTTTTTTTACATGGAAAAACATTACTTAGTTAGGCTCATGAAAAATATTACAAAAAAAAGAAAGAGATTACCTGGACTGCATCAACTCTTTCAATACTTAGAGAACCATCTCCTAATGAATTGGTCTTCCCTAATAGCACGACGTCTTCTGAACAATGTTGCTTGTGAGGTGCCTCTTCATTAGACCATCGTAAAATGGGATTGATGTGAATGTTATGCTCTGATACCAATTGACATAGAATGGATATTTAAGGAAGGTAAGAATGAGAATGAGAAACACTACAATTGCATGGGGTTTTGGATAGGAATGCGTGGAGATGCACAAAATGAGGGAATGGATATTCAAGGAGGGTAAGAAGAAGAATGAGAAACATTACAATTGCATTGGATAGGAATGTGGGGAGAGATGCACAAAATGAGGGAGGGAGCATGCCAAGCCTTGTGAAGGAGAAGAAATGGGGTCATAAGGAGAATAGAGGAGGAGAAAGGGAAGAATACAAAATCAAAGAGAGAGATGGATAAAACCAACAATAATTCATTTATTCAATCTATCTCCTGTACAAAAGTTGAGTGCCTCCTATAAAGTCAATCCCAATCAAAAGGTTTGCCATTAGCACCAAAAGAAGTATCCTTACATGATTAGACATGTTATTGTTTTCATAAAAAGATACAAGAAAAACAGAAAAGTAAATGACTTTGACTGCATCAGTTTTCATTTTTTGGAACTTTAGAAGAACAAGAATGAAATACTAATAAATGTTTTTATCAAGCTTGACTGGATGAGTTTATTCTAAAATTTCTGAAGTCTTTGAATGAGAGTTCTATTTAAATGACACATGAACTAGATTTGGTCTCAAGCCGAATACTGTTTATGTTTTTTTTGTATCATGTGAGATTAGCATATCACATGGAAATTCGGATTTTTTTTCACATCATTTGATAGATTAGTTGGTAAAGAATCTAATTTAATAATTATTGCTGTATTTGGTCTTTAGGTTTACAAATGCCAAGTTCTTTCCTATTTTCTAGGTAATGTTTTGACCAAAATGTTATTTAGTGTATACATAAGTTTAAAACTTAACTCCATATTATATGACATAGGTTTACAGTCGGATCTTTCAACATAGATTTGATAAGAATTTATGTAGCCGATCCTACTTAAAAGTGGAAGAAGGCTTTACCATTTAGTATATGACATTGGTTTAGTATATTCAAGAAGCTGATGGTAGCATGTTTTTGTTGGTAGGATCATTTATATCCCCAGTAAGAGGGTAGATGCTCTTGATAGGTCAGACCTAACCAATGTAACTTCCAACTTTGATATCTTTGGAGGAGCTTATTTTATTCTGTATTTTGATATGGCATTTACATACACGAGTTGTACATGGTTTTGGATCTCGTAGGCCGACTTATCCTCTTTATAGTTCCTGAAGTATTCCTACATAGAATATACTTGGATATCGAAGTATATCTTATATTCAATTCTCTGTTAATTTTTGGTGTAAGGGCTCTCAATGAACTATCTTGGCACCCCTATAATTGAGCAGTCATTTGGGGCCATTAGCTGATCCGGTTTCCTCTCAAGAGCGGAGATTATTCCCCTCTAACTGACCAACTGTGATCCCCGGTCATTTAATATGAAAACTTTGCTTGGATTTCATATGCATGGAATATAATTTAAAAAATCAACAAGAAGATTAGCTATTTGAGAGGAGGGAATATGATTTGGTATTTGATACGAGTAAATGAAAGCCAAAAGATTCATTGGGTAGTAATTGCTATTGTTGGTTGTCATTGTTTTTGTTTTTGTTATTCTGAATGATTTTTCATTTATAGAATATGTTGCACACTGTTTATGTAAAACACATTTTTTGGTTCTGAACATTGTTTTTTTATATATTTTTCACAAATCATGATATGACATGTCATTCTTGAATCTGTAATATCCGCAATAGATTCATGCTTTTTTTTCATTATTGTGAATTTTGGCAGTTATTTGCCTTTGATACGGTTAAAAGTTTTTTAACACCGAAAGCTGGGGAACCTTCAAGATTCCCACTTCCTCCTTCACTCATCGCCGGAGCATGTGCTGGAGTCAGTTCAACTCTGTGTACATATCCTCTAGAGTTGCTCAAGACGCGAATAACCATACAGGTTAGCAGCTCAATCTACCTACAATAATAAGATTCCCGTCCTTTTTATCCTTACCTACACATCACAACTGCAGAGGGATGCATACAACAGCCTCTTGGATGCTTTCATCAAAATTGTGCGGGATGAAGGGCCAGGGGAGTTGTACAGGGGCCTTGCCCCAAGTATAATAGGAGTAATACCGTATGCAGCCACCAACTACTTCGCGTATGATGCACTGAGGAAGGCATATAAGAAAGTTTTCAAGCAAGAGGAAATCGGCAATATTCAAACTCTATTGATTGGGTCGGCTTCAGGTGCCATCGCAAGTACTACCACCTTTCCCCTTGAGGTAGCACGCAAACATATGCAAGTAGGGGCAGTGGGTGGAAGACATGTTTACAAGAATATGCTTGATGCCTTGCTGAGCATTTTAGCAAAAGAAGGGGTGGGTGGTCTCTACAAGGGGTTGGGACCAAGCTGCATGAAGTTGGTACCTGCCGCAGGGATTTCATTCATGTGCTATGAGGCTTGCAAGAAAATCTTGGTCAACAAAGATGACGACGAAGAATGATAGCGACCTATATTTTACAGTATTATTATTATTTATTTAGTAGGAGTGGAAGAGTTTTGTCCTTTCAAATTTTAACAATGGTGACAGTTTGGGGGGATGACTAAATTTTGCTTTTTTTTCCAATTGTTCCCAACTCTTTGATCAAGAGAATTATCTGACATAACCGGATGCTAAGAGAACGAAATGGCCATTCATTTTTATTTAGCATAACATGTGGGATTTGAGTTGAAGGACTCCGGCATTTTCCTTTTTTCAGTCTCCGGCTTCACCTTCTCAACTGCCCGCTACCCATGTAAATATACTGTTCACTTGAAGAGGATAAGTTGACTAAATGCCTTAAAGCTGTTAATTCTAGTTTTTTTCCTTTGCATTGGATTCTCTTCTCCTGCATGTTATTAAAGAGGTGTTTCTTGTATTATATTTCAGTCATAGAGGTTGGCATAAAATGGTGTATAATGCAGGTTATGAACGTCGCGGTGAGCCTAGTTTTCAGGATGGAGCCTGAACAGAAAGAGGGACAGAGGCTAGAGCAGACATACTTTTCCTGAGATAAATGTTGAGTTACAAAATGATGCAAAGATCTGTTGAACACATTCTGAACAGACAGTGGGATCAGCAAAACTTTTTTTTTCATTGTCTGCAAACGTGAGACGGTGGGATCAGCAAAACTTCAGACAGCCTTCTGTTCGGAGTTTTTTCTGTCATGTTAATGGGAAGTCCTCGTAACTTTTACAACATAACCGCATCTCGACGTGACATTAAGACCTCGATAGAGGCTGCTGGCTGCGCATTGGAGGATGGATAGCAATAAAAGTGAAACTTATCTTTGTTCTTTTTCGGTGGCTTGAGAATAATGGATATATATTGTAGAAAGAGAAAGGAAGAGAAAATGAATATATATATTGTAGAAAGAGAAAGGAAGAGAAAATGAATGATGTAATTGTAATGTGATTATTGTTGGGAAAAGAGACTTCGATAATCATTCAGAAAAACCCTAGGCTCTCTTAAATAGGGAGAGACCTTAAGGGTAAATTATAAAGAGGTCTATAAAAGATAAAGAAATAACGACAAGATACATAAAGAGATAATAATACTAAGAACTATCTCTACACTCCCCCTCAAGGTGGAGCATAGATGTCTATCATGCTCAGCTTGGATGAACATCTCTGAAAAGGTCCTCTGAGCAGTGGCTTGGTGAATACATCTGCAGTCTGATCTCCTGAGCTCACATGTGCAGTAGATATCAATCCTCTCTGGATCAAGTCTCTAGTGTAATGGCAGTCAACTTCAATATGCTTGGTCCTCTCATGGAAAGCTGGATTGTTGGCAATGAATAATGCTGCCTGATTGTCACATTGAAGCTTCATAGGTAGGGGCACAACTACATGTAGATCTTCTAGTACGGACCGAACCCACATCATTTCCGTGCTGGCTTGAGCCATGGCCCTATATTCGGATTCGGCACTGGAGCTTGCCATAACAGTTTGTTTCTTGCTTTTCCAAGAAACCAGAGAGCCTCCAACAAACACTGCGAACCCTGAGGTTGATTTTCGATCCTTAGGGCATCCTGCATAATATGTGTCTGCGCACGCTGAGATGGATAAGTCTGTGCCCTTTCTGAATAGCATCACTGACCCTGGAGAAGACTTCAGATACCTCAGTATCATGTGTATAACATCCATGTGAACCTGTCTTGGCTGCTCCATAAATTGACTCACCCTGCTAACTGCAAATGCAATGTCTGGACGAGTTATGGTAATGTAGAGGAGTTTTCCCACCATTTCTCTATATCTCCTCTTATCTACTTCATCAGTATCACCATCATACAACTTCATGCTAGGGTCCATGGGAATACTTGATAGTTTGCATCCATCCATGCCAGTCTCAATCAAGAAGTCTGTAATGTACTTCTGTTGGGTCATCACCAAGCCCTGTGCATTCCTTGCAAATTCCAACCCCAGAAAAATATCTTAGGGTTCCAAGATCCTTTGTAACAAACTGACGGCCTAGGAATGCCTTCGCCCTTTCTATGCCCTGAACATCATCTCCTGTAACAAGAATATCATCAACATAGACCATAATGACAACCGTACCTGCCGATGACTTCTGGACAAACAACGAGTGATCGACATTTGACCTCTTGAATCCATGTTGCTCAATTAGGTTGGACAGCTTCTGGAACCATGCTCTCGGACTCTGTTTGAGGCCATATATCACCTTGTGAAGTCTACAAACCATCTGCTTCTCCCCCTCAGCATTAAACCCAGTTGGCTGCTGCATGTAGACTTCCTCCTGTAAGTCCCCGTACAGAAAGGCATTCTTGACATCTAGTTGAGATATACTCCATTCACGAACCACATCAACAGATAAGAGAATACGAAGGGTAGAGTGTCTCGCCACTAGAGAGAACGTATCCATGTAATCCACGCCATAGTTTTGTGTAAACCCACGGGCGACCAAGCGCGCTTTGTACCGATCCAACGTGCCATCTGCATGATATTTAACCGTGAAGACCCACTTAAAGCTCACAACGGATGCATCAGGAGGTGCAGGGACCAAAGACCATGTGCCACGGGACTGCAAGGCCCTCATCTCTTCTTCCATAGTTAATCTCCATCAATCATTCTTCAAAGCTTCCTGGTAGGTCCGTGGTATATCCACGGAAGACAAGGCTGAGGCAAATCTCTGAAAATCACTAGTGAGATGGTGAAAGGAAACCTGTGAAGCAAATGGATAAGAGGCACATTGCCGCCTCTGCTTCCGAATAGCAATCGGAACATCAAGATCATCATCTGTTGTACTGGATGGGCTAGTGTCATCCTGTATTGAAGAATCCTACACATGTACCAAACCTGACCCGTTAGTAGTAATGCCATCTAAACATACCTGAGGCGTAATGAGTGGCTGATGTGTAGTCTGAGCAGGACCTGACTGACGCGTATAGAATTTTGGTAGCGGTGAAACGATAGGCCGTGGAATGGGTGGAGGAGGAGGTGGTGGTGGGGTGCTGGCGTGGAGACAGACACAGGGGAAGACTCAGGTGAACTCCATATAGGTGGTGGAGGAACATAGACATCATCAGTGGTAGTGGATGGTACCAGTCTGTCACCTGCAGGAGAGAAATACATGACAGACTCAAAGAAAGTGACATCAGCACTCATGAAGTACTTCTTATTTGTAGGATCATAACACCGGTAGCCCTTCTGAGTCCTGGAATAACCAACAAAGACGCACTTGACTTCTCTAGGAGAGAGTTTGTCAAGTCCGGGAGATAGAAGATGAACAAAAGCCACAGTACCAAAGACACGTGGAGACAATGAGAATAACTCCTTGTCTGGAAAAATAAGAGAGATAGGTATCTTCTCACCAAGAACTGAGGATGGCATTCGATTGACCAGATAACATGCAGTAAGAACAGCATCCCCCTAGAAGGAAATAGGGGCACAACTCTGAATCAACAGGGTTCAAGTAATATCCAAGAGATGGCGATGTTTTCTTTCCGCCATACCATTTTGCTGTGATGTATATGCACAAGTGATTTGGTGAATAATACCCTTTGATGAAAGGAATTGAGAAAGTGAGCGTGTACAAAATTCAAGGGCATTATCCGTCCGAACATATTTGACTGAGGAAGAGAAAACATTGTGCACTTCATTAATTAAATTCTTGATCACATCTCCTGCTTTAGATTTATTCTTCAAAAAAAAGACCCATGACACACGAGAAAAATCATCCACTACCACAAGATAAAATCTGTGCCCCTGATGATCGGGAACACGACTCGGACCCCATATATCTATATGTAACAACTCGAATGGCGAGCTACTGCTCCGTCTCTGACGACTTGGAAAGCTCGACCTATGATGCTTTCCCAACTGACGAGCCTCAAAATCGGCGCTTTAATAGTGCTGAATTAGCACTTGGAATCGTCATCGCAGTCGGGCCAATTCGGCCTCATCAAAGACCATCTCATATAAATATATAAATCAAAATGATATGGTCGTGATTTTTTTACTTGGTAAGATACCAAGGTCGAACTCAGGGACACAAGCCTCTCTCGAATTATTCGGATTTTTATCTATCTAATTAAGCGTTGAGTTAAAGACATATAGGCCAAAACATGCAAAGACACAACAATACAATGCATTAAAGAAATAAACGTGCATTTTTTTATCAAGCAAATAAATGCAATGCAGTGCGATGCAAATATGCCCGAAATGATCATTACTTAAGCCATAAAATATACGAGTCAATCAGAATCATATAATGAAGCAATTTTCATTATATAGCAAGTAGGCATGAGAAACAAGGAAATCAGGACACTTAGATAATGAAATAATGCACTACGGATCATAGTGTCAAATCTAAAATTAAAGCATGCCATAAGAAAGACAGCAAGGAGAGTTTCAAAATGAAACTAAAATCATCTCAATCGGACATATATAGCTCAAGATATGCATGAAATAAACCAGGGGCATAAGTGACGATTCCGGAAATGCTGCGTTTAAGAAGTTGTTTTTATCGTGTTGTGCGTTGTAGGCGGCACTCGGAAACGATCAAGAAAATACCATAAATGATTTATTCAATTTTTAATCTCGTGGTTTTATGTTTATTTTACTTGGGCAAGTCCTAAGGTCGATCACAAGGAGGCAAAGGAACAACCTAGAATTAAATCTATCAAAGTTCGTTTTCGGTTTTCGAGGCGGTTTTTTTTTGGAATTTTAAATGCAATAACGGATGCAAAATGCAACTTTGGCCTTATTTTAGGGACTAAAATGTAAATTACGTTCAAATGATGTCCAAAAAATACAAAACTTGGCCACAATGTAAACTATAATGAAATGGATGCACTGTAATTTTTTTGGAATTTTTGGATGCAATATGAATTTTTTATGGATTTTTAAATGCAAACAAAATGATTTTTAATATTTAATTTTAATAAATAGCAAACCTACTTATTTTCAAGGATCAAAATTATCTGAGATCTATCACTAGGTGACGGATCTCAGAAAAATCCTAAACCTCAAAAATGTGGGGTTTAATACCTATTAAAAATTAAATACTAAAATGTGCTAAATGATTTTTACAGGATAAAATATGCATGCAAATGCAAATCTTTTTGGGCACAATGTTAAAAATAATTAACTCTACAAGATGTGATTTTTCGAGAATTTTTAGAGCCACGGTTAATCAACTATCAATTTTAGAGCAAGAGATGGGTAAAATATCCAAATTTTCACAAAACAATTATTTATTAATTAACCATCAATCACAAAATTACCCACAACATGTCAAAGTGTCGAGAATCAATTCACAAACATCGTGCGATTTTTAGATTGATAAAATAATGTAGAGAAAGTATTCAAAACTGAGGGGGAACACAGGGGTCCATATGCAAATATAATAAATAAAAGAAATAAAGTAAACTGCAGTGGGGGGACTTTTGTGTAGTTACCTATACCCCAGAGGGTATTCTTGCAAATTTCCCAGAGAGGCACGTGCTGCGCCCTCTGGTTTTGGACTGATGCGCAAATATGAGAACTCCAGGGGGGTTGTTGTAATTGACCCAGCAGGTCACGTGCGGATCACGTGACCCCTGGGGGTTGCTTGCTGGGGACGTTCCCCCACGCACGTGCGATGGGCGTGCGGGGGGGCCTCGGGCTTTGGGCCCGGCCGGCGAGGCGGTGTGGAGGCGGACGGCGGAGGTTGTCGCGGTCGAGGTTGCTGGAGGTGATGACGACGTCGACCTCCCTCTGGCCGACACACAGCCTAGAGGGCGGTTGCGGCGGCACAAAGGTGGTGACGAAGGTGGTGAGGGCCGAGGGGCTGTCGCGGCGGAGGGCCAGTGGCGATGGAGAACCACCGCCTCCTGCGGTGGTTAGGCGGAGGTGGTGGCGCTGCGTTGGATCCGATGACGAAGGCGGCGGCGGTGGTCCTGGTCGATGAAGCGGTGGTCGTCGAGGGCGCAGGGGGGTCGGTGGCGACGGCGTCGAGGCGGAGCTCGGCGAAGATAATAGGCTCGACGAGAACTTCGGAGCTGGAGCAGAGGGCCGAGGGTGGCGCTGCGACGGCTATGGGGAGGTAGCCGGATCTCGTCGGAGAAGACGAGGGCACCGGGCTGTCACCACCGGTGTCCTTGTCTCGTGCAGTCGGCGGATGAAGTTCACGATAGGTCGGCGTGGCGTTTTTATAAGGGAGGTTTCTTGGCCGGAGATGGAAGTAGGGTATAACGAGGGATTCCCGGCGATTTGGATGAATCGAGAAGATGATGTGATTGAGGATGAAAGGAGGAGGAGATCGGAGATGGATTCAGCCGGGCGAGATACGCGGAGGCGCGGCGGTCGCGTGATACGCGGCGAAGAAGTCGGGCGGCGGAGCTGATTTGGGAAAGGGGGGGGCGGAGGAAGACAAGCCAGCGGCCGTCCGATCGGCCGAGATCGGACGGCCAAGATCGATCCACGTGGCGACTAAAGGCGAGGGGAGGAGGCACGTGCGGAGCGCGTGCCTGGGGAGGCACGTGCGACGCACGTGCGTGGTTTTTAAAATTTTTTTTATAAAACGAATATAAATAAAGTCCAAAAATGGCTGACACGTGGCGGCCTCTGGGGCTGCCACGTGTCAGCACCAGAAAATTCGAGACTAAAAGATTTTGTAAATTCGATAAAAAATAATAAATGACCTCGGATCAAAAAAGTTTCTTCACGAAAATTGCTCATCTCGATGAGATCTACAACTTTCATGAAGACATCAAAACCAAAATCGATCAAATGTAAAAAGTGAATTTTTGGGGTATCCTATGTACATAGAATACCTTGATTTTTGGGTTTTATAATTTTTATGTCATTTTTAACCAAGATAAAAATCCGGAAAAACATGGAAAAATCAAAGATAAATAAAAGACACTTAATTCTAATTTTTTTGGATTTTTATTGATTAAGAAAATATATACATAAAATACAAGTTTAAAAACCGCGAAATATACAATGTACAAAAGAGGCCCAAAACCCAACTTTCACATATGAGCTCCGATTCACTTGAACTTGGTCTTGTTTTGAAGGTAATTGAATGTACATTAGTTCAAAAGTGAGTAGGATTAAATCGGACACTGGATGGAGAAGATATGTGGCTTTCAGTCCGAAAATCCTTAAATTAGGGCTTGGGTTTTTGGTCCACTTATTTGGGTTAGTTATTTTTTTGTATTTTTCTTTTATTCTTGTTAGTGATATGTACACAGTGGAAGTGGTTTTGAGTCATTCGGAGTTAGTATGAATGGGTTAAAAATCTGGGAAGTTAGGCTTATTTACAGGTCATTTTGGCTTGGATTTTTGGCTTCTTATTTTGTGCAGATTTTTGTGCTAAAATGCAATTCTTATGGAAACATGCATGAATGCTAATTATGCAGAATAGATGCAAGAATGCTGTTGATTTTTAGGGATTTGAGCTTAATAAATGAGATTTAGAGTGATGAATACGAGATTCATCATCCCCCTATACTTAAACCATGCTCGTCCCTGAGCATAAAAAGAAATGCCATGAGGTGAAATGAGATTGGGTTCCATACCAAGACCATGAGTTGAAGGTGAAAGTAAGCCTAAACTCAACCTTTGGATTATTTGTGTGTCGGAACTTCTGTGAGACTTAGGATTTTAAAATCAACAACCCTCAAGTTCTACACATCATTGCTACAGTTTCAGCTCAGAAGTCATCTTAGATCAATCATCTTCCCAAAGTATACTCTTTGAACATTGAATAACCGACTCTTGTGTGTGAAATATTTTAGCTCTTCCCACCCAGAATGCCGGACTACTGCACAAGCCTCCTCTCCAATAACTCATCCTCGGGGAGTCAGGTATTTCCTTCTAAGGTCTGTCGCGCTGTGTTCACAATCGAATTGGGGGGAGAAGATAGAAGAATGAGAAAAGAACTGGAGGGTGGCCAGTGTAGTCACCTCTCCTTGTGAAGATGGCCAGTGTAGCCGAGTCTCCACCAAGATCTGCAGGTTTCTGGAAGCTTGGACCTTTTTGGTCAGATTTTATTTGGTAGTTGCTTCTTTGTATTTGGAAATTTTGGTGGTTCTGCTTGGATCTTGTTGTGCCCCTACGGATATAGAATCTTTTGTTTCCGTACATTTTTTGGGGTCTTAGAAAAAATTGTGCCCAGCCGTCCATCCCTTTTCCGAAGCTTTATTTCAACCCGTACTCCGGTCTTTAGATTTCCACGCTACCAGAAAAGAAACTCACACAGTCTTCCAACATCCCGTCTGAGTTGAGCTAAGTGCATAGTGCGAGAGTACAAATTAATTCCCTATTCCAGAGTTGTACCCAGAATGAAGAGACCAGGTTAGACACTAAGAGTCAAACGCTGTACATTGTCATGTGGAACTCAAAGAATTAAGTCAAAGACCTGAAGACTCTAAAATCCTATTTCTCGGTGAAGTTCCTCTGAAAATCAGGTGGATTAAGATTAAGTCCAGACCACTCTCGGTTTCGGCTCATAACTCGGTTCAGAACCCAAAGACTTTTCACATATGCAAATGCGATGTTTGATGAAATGCGAGTGTGTGAAATGCAGACACATTTTTTTGTTTTTGATTTTTTTGTTTTTTTATGCAAAGGATTTTTGTTGTTTGTTTGTTTGTTTTCTTCTTCTTCTTTTTTTTTAATGCAAAAAATGAATAAGAAGCCATTTTTTTTTCAAAAATTTTGGGCAAAGTCAGTGTTAGTGGATTTTTTTTAATTTTTAAGAAAAACCCACCCCGTAAATACATATAGACTTATGCACAAGTACGAGGTATGCTAAAATGTATACAAAGTATATATACAGACCCCCCTATACTTAGCGAGTGCTGTGTCCTCAGAGCACAAGAAGCGTAAGGAAGACATAGCTCGGGCTAAGCGTAAGAGAGTGAAAAAGAAAAAGATTTACAAAAATCGCCCCCCTATACTTAGACTGTGAATAGTCTAAGTATAGAAGAAGAGCGGAAAAGAAAAGAAAAGAAAAAAATGAAGCGGTCAGGGTATGTGAATGAGGAGGGTATATATAGATGGGTGACGGTTCCCCCTATACTTAGGCTCTGGTCAGCCTAAGTATAGAAGAAGGGAGGAGGCGAGTCGATCAGGAGGTGGAGTGTGATGGTATATATAGATGGCATCGGTCCCCCCTATACTTAGGCCTTGGCCTAAGTAGAGAAGAAGCTGTACAAGGAGACCGATGTGGTCGGGAGGGAGGGTGGGTAGCCGATGATTAAGGCGGTTTACGGCTGATCTTCTTGTAAGCCTGCGGTGGGAGATCGTAATGATGAGTCGGAGATGAGGCATATGATTCCCAACTATTATCAGTGTCATCCTCAGAAAAGTCCTGATGGATAGTGGACGAAGTGTTTGAGTCGGATGAAAGATATCCATCATCAGAGTTATCCTCAGAGGAATAGTATTTGAAAGTGGACATACTCCAAATATTCATGTCTTTTTGTTTCTTTAATTGTTTCCTCAAGCTTCGTTCCTTTTTAAGATCAGTCGATTTGTCCTCCGATGAATATTCAGATGCTCCAGTCTCAGTCAGTTCATAAGAAATAATTCCAGTGTACTTGTGAAAGGTAGGAGCATCAGCTTTGGATGAGTAATAATTAGGAACGGGAGTTGTCCAACGAGAATCGAATTTTGGATCCTTGCGAAGATATGGCTTTAGAGTTGCCGAACAGACCTCACTCATGTAGACTACCTTTTCCGGACCTGATGAGGGATCATCAACCGATTCCTCTTCCGAAAGATCAAATGTGACTTTCTTTTTCTTGTTTCGTGAAGATGTCGGTTCACTTGAGTACCCAGATGAATAGCCATTAAAATTCTTCTCCTTGGTCGGTGTTCGGGCTACGTGTTCGTTCTTTGTTGCCTGAATGTTGGTGCACTCTTGATTTGGGAGGATTTGGTCAAGATAATCAGAGTAGGTTGCTCCAGGGTGCGACCATGCAAATGTCTCAGGATCGTAGCAGAAGGATTTGTCTATTTTGAAATCTGCGGGAATTGAGATATCGGGGAGAGTCTCTAAACCAATAGTCTCATTAACAAACGCAATCTCAGGTGTAGCAGCGGGGTAGGGCTCTTGTACCGTTTCATGGTTGCGGTTGTTGGGGACTTTGTGGGTTACCTCAGAAAATCGTACTTCCTCAAAGACTGTATCAGATCGTAGTGATTTCAATGCCGTAAAATTTATTTCCCGAGTCTCACAATCGATACTCGCCTTGGCCAATGCCAAGAATGGTTTTCCGAGAATGATTGGAGACTGGGTGAATTCTCCTTGATGCTCAATATCAATGATCGCGAATTCTACCTTGAGTGGAGCACCTTGGAATTTCATGATGACAGAAATGGTTCCTCTCGGCCTTTTTATCGATCGGTCTGCCAATTGAACAATCTCTCGTATCTTCCGAATTGGCCCGAGTTTGAGTTCGTGAAATACATATGTCGGGAGGATATTGATCGGTGAATTGTCATCAATACGAGCATGTGTGAAAATTGTGTCTTTGATTTCACAGTCAAATCTGGGCAACCGCTTCACTATGCGGCTCTTGGTTTTTCTCCTCAACACCAAGGAGGAAGCCATTGACAAGATATGTCTTTCAGTTTTTGTTCTAATCCTTCCTGACTTTTTGATGATTAATCTGTCCATTAGAAATTTCTTGAGGTCAGGGAAGTGTTCAATGGCCTTTATAATGGGAAGTTCAAAAATCAAGTATTTTTCCAATGCTTCCCGTAAAGCAGGATCCAAATTTCTCAGATCTTCTTCAGATTCAATTTTTATGAGATTTTCTGGATTTTCAAAATTTTTTGTATTTTCTGTGTGGTGTGGCGATGTGGTGTTTTCCTTAGATGAGAAGGTGCCTGGATATTCAGAATTTGGGTCAGAGGCATAGTTATTCCTAGGGCAATAATGAGCAGAAGTTTTGATATTGGAGTCATCCCTAAGTCTTTGAATATCCGCAAAATTTTCATCATGGAATCCAATCATTTCTTCATTTAGTTTTACACCCGATCCACCATAGAATGAGATTACTCGGTCGGCAAATTTTTGAAATCTATCCTCCATCAATTCAAATCTTGTTTTTATCCTCGAAATATTATCCTCACAATTTTGCTTATGATCAATCACGGGAGCACTTGGATTTTGTTCAATGATTCCGTCTTCCATTTTTCTGTACGTGCGGTGAGGAGAATTTCTTGGAATATCCATTATACGATCATTTCTTGAAAATTTCTCCTCAAAATTTATGGAAGGAGGCTGCTCATATGGTACATGCACGTGTATTTGATCTGAGTGGAGTTCGGTCAGTTGATCCTTATTAGTCAGATCTTGATATTGTGGAGTCAGCATACAGGGTTTATATGTGTCTAGGAGTTCAGTCCAGTCCTCTGTATGAGTATCATGTCTGACAAGGGGTTTGTTATGGTCAATCCAACGATCATGATCATTAAGCGCATGTCTTTCCATCTGGGTTTGGGTTCTCTGCCAGTCATGGGATTTAAAGAGATTTTGATCTTGAAATGTTTTATTGGCGAGAGAGTGAGAATAAGACGGTTCAATCCAAGATGGTGTGGTTGGATGATTTAAGAAAGGATTTAATGAGGTCGAAGTCATCTGCGGTTGAAAGCTTCCCGCAAATGTTGGAGGATTAAACGAAGAGGAAGTAGTGGATTTGGGCCAAACCGACATAGATTTGTTTTCATAGTGGTGTTCGGTCATTTTTGAAGGAGTTGAGAGAAATGATGGGTTGGATCTGAAATTTGGAAAAATTTCCATGATGAGATTAAAATCAAGAGATGAGAGAGATGATTGTATGGGATAAAAAATTTGTCAAACGTGTGGCTATTGATCTTTGATATCGGTTCACGCACACCAATACAAACACAAATCAACCCTGGGTTCACCAACTCACACAATGAAGCCGTAAGATTTCGGCTATTATCTTTTCAATTTTAGTTGGTGATAATTCAATCTTGGCAAAAATTTAGCGAGCTGAGATTTTGGAGTTGGGCTCTATCCTTAAGTGTCGTCTCTCGCTCACTTAGAAAAATAAAATCATCCAAGGTCGGGGTTGCTCTCCCGCAAAAATTTTTGATTTTATGGGTTATTTGAGATCAGATATATTTAGCAGTCCCGATTTTAATGAGGTGATCACTGAAAAATTAGATGAGCACAAATACACGTCTACCGTCCAGTCCCAATTTCCTTTAAAGTTATGTTATAAAACAAGAGAGAGGAATTCGAGAAAAGCCGATGCACGCGGAAAACTATGATGAATGCTCAGTGAGAAGACTTATAGTGAATCCTCGCAATCTCCATGTGGGATGTTAGACAGAATTTAAAAATTATTCTAAATGAAATGCAAGCCGATGGAAAACCGCACCTAAGCAGAAAGTTCTATTAGCGGGAAGAATTGATTTAAATTTTTGTCTAAATTGAACGATCTATGTGCGTCTCGATTAAAGTGAAGTGTGGCTTAAGACCCTACGAGCACAAGCAAAAATATAAATGCTCTGAGAGCCGTAAGTGCAGGTCTATCCTAATCGCCACTCAAGTCGGGCCCCACCCTCGCCGGAGAGTGAAACAGGCCACGACACACCACAGAATAAAGTTTAGAGGTCTTGTTACACACGCGAGAGTCCAAACGGACACCGCTGTAAAATTGCAGAAATTAAAAGTGCAGAAATTAAAAACCTAGACTCTACTCTCTCTCACGACTCGACTCAATCTTAAATTAATTGCGGTTTTTGGTGAAGTTGCGTCGGTTATTGAAAACCGCTCCACGTACAAGGTACCTCGCAAAAAAATAAGAGAGAAAATGTAAGAGAGTGACACAAAATAATATGAAAAATAAATGCTGAAAATAAATTGCAGAATAAAAATGGAATTTACAATGAAAAATTCGGGGGTCAGACTACCCGAATGCGGAAAACTGAACAAAAATTTTCAAACAAAAATCTAAGCCGTTTGCCTCCCCGGCAACGGCGCCATCTGACGATTCCGGAAATGCTGCGTTTAAGAAGTTGTTTTTATCGTGTTGTGCGTTGTAGGCGGCACTCGGAAACGATCAAGAAAATACCACAAATGATTTATTCAATTTTTAATCTCGTGGTTTTATATTTATTTTACTTGGGCAAGTCCCAAGGTCAATCACAAGGAGGCAAAGGAACAACCTAGAATTAAATCTATCAAAGTTCGTTTTCGGTTTTCGAGGCGGGTTTTTTTTTTGAATTTTAAATGCAATAACGGATGTAAAATGCAACTTTGGCCTTATTTTAGGGACTAAAATGTAAATTACGTTCAAATGATTTCCAAAAAATACAAAACTTGGCCACAATGTAAACTGTAATGAAATGGATGCACTGTAATTTTTTTGGAATTTTTGGATGCAATATGAATTTTTTATGGATTTTTAAATGCAAACAAAATGATTTTTAATATTTAATTTTAATAAATAGCAAACCTACTTATTTTCAAGGATCAAAATTATCTGAGATCTATCACTAGGTGACGGATCTCAGAAAAATCCTAAACCTCAAAAATGTGGGGTTTAATACCTATTAAAAATTAAATACTAAAATGTGCTAAATGATTTTTACAGGATAAAATATGCATGCAAATGCAAATCTTTTTGGGCACAATGTTAAAAATAATTAACTCTACAAGATGTGATTTTTCGAGAATTTTTAGAGCCACGGTTAATCAACTATCAATTTTAGAGCAAGAGATGGGTAAAATATCCAAATTTTCACAAAACAATTATTTATTAATTAACCATCAATCACAAAATTACCCACAACATGTCAAAGTGTCGAGAATCAATTCACAAACATCGTGCGATTTTTAGATTGATAAAATAATGTAGAGAAAGTATTCAAAACTGAGGGGGAACACAGGGGTCCATATGCAAATATAATAAATAAAAGAAATAAAGTAAACTGCAGTGGGGGGACTTTTGTGTAGTTACCTATACCCCAGAGGGTATTCTTGCAAATTTCCCAGAGAGGCACGTGCTGCGCCCTCTGGTTTTGGACTGATGCGCAAATATGAGAACTCCAGGGGGGTTGTTGTAATTGACCCAGCAGGTCACGTGCGGATCACGTGACCCCTGGGGGTTGCTTGCTGGGGACGTTCCCCCACGCACGTGCGATGGGCGTGCGGGGGGGCCTCGGGCTTTGGGCCCGGCCGGCGAGGCGGTGTGGAGGCGGACGGCGGAGGTTGTCGCGGTCGAGGTTGCTGGAGGTGATGACGACGTCGACCTCCCTCTGGCCGACACACAGCCTAGAGGGCGGTTGCGGCGGCACAAAGGTGGTGACGAAGGTGGTGAGGGCCGAGGGGCTGTCGCGGCGGAGGGCCAGTGGCGATGGAGAACCACCGCCTCCTGCGGTGGTTAGGCGGAGGTGGTGGCGCTGCGTTGGATCCGATGACGAAGGCGGCGGCGGTGGTCCTGGTCGATGAAGCGGTGGTCGTCGAGGGCGCAGGGGGGTCGGTGGCGACGGCGTCGAGGCGGAGCTCGGCGAAGATAATAGGCTCGACGAGAACTTCGGAGCTGGAGCAGAGGGCCGAGGGTGGCGCTGCGACGGCTATGGGGAGGTAGCCGGATCTCGTCGGAGAAGACGAGGGCACCGGGCTGTCACCACCGGTGTCCTTGTCTCGTGCAGTCGGCGGATGAAGTTCACGATAGGTCGGCGTGGCGTTTTTATAAGGGAGGTTTCTTGGCTGGAGATGGAAGTAGGGTATAACGAGGGATTCCCGGCGATTTGGATGAATCGAGAAGATGATGTGATTGAGGATGAAAGGAGGAGGAGATCGGAGATGGATTCAGCCGGGCGAGATACGCGGAGGCGCGGCGGTCGCGTGATACGCGGCGAAGAAGTCGGGCGGCGGAGCTGATTTGGGAAAGGGGGGGCGGAGGAAGACAAGCCAGCGGCCGTCCGATCGGCCGAGATCGGACGGCCAAGATCGATCCACGTGGCGACTAAAGGCGAGGGGCGGAGGCACGTGCGGAGCGCGTGCGTGGTTTTTAAATTTTTTTATAAAACGAATATAAATAAAGTCCAAAAATGGCTGACACGTGGCGGCCTCTGGGGCTGCCACGTGTCAGCACCAGAAAATTCGAGACTAAAAGATTTTGTAAATTCGATAAAAAATAATAAATGACCTCGGATCAAAAAAGTTTCTTCACGAAAATTGCTCGTCTCGATGAGATCTACAACTTTCATGAAGACATGAAAACCAAAATCGATCAAATGTAAAAAGTGAATTTTTGGGGTATCCTATGTACATAGAATACCTTGATTTTTGGGTTTTATAATTTTTATGTCATTTTTAACCAAGATAAAAATCCGAAAAAACATGGAAAATCAAAGATAAATAAAAGACACTTAATTCTAATTTTTTTGGATTTTTATTGATTAAGAAAATATATACATAAAATACAAGGTTAAAAACCGCGAAATATACAATGTACAAAAGAGGCCCAAAACCCAACTTTCACATATGAGCTCCGATTCACTTGAACTTGGTCTTGTTTTGAAGGTAATTGAATGTACATTAGTTCAAAAGTGAGTATGATTAAATCGAACACTGGATGGAGAAGATATGTGGCTTTCAGTCCGAAAATCCTTAAATTAGGGCTTGGGTTTTTGGTCCACTTATTTGGGTTAGTTATTTTTTTGTATTTTTCTTTTATTCTTGTTAGTGATATGTACACAGTGGAAGTGGTTTTGAGTCATTCGGAGTTAGTATGAATGGGTTAAAAATCTGGGAAGTTAGGCTTATTTACAGGTCATTTTGGCTTGGATTTTTGGCTTCTTATTTTGTGCAGATTTTTGTGCTAAAATGCAATTCTTATGGAAACATGCATGAATGCTAATTATGCAGAATAGATGCAAGAATGCTGTTGATTTTTAGGGATTTGAGCTTAATAAATGAGATTTAGAGTGATGAATACGAGATTCATCAATAAGTGAAAGAAAACATGAAATAAAAATGCAGACAGGTCCCTGGGAGGGACTAAAATGTAATTATGTAAAAGAACATGACCTTCCCTGTAAATTGCCCCCACGCACAGGGGCGTCTTTGCAAATATGGAAACCTGCGGGGGTGTGGTTGCAAAATAACCACAATGCACGTGGACGACATGTGATAACAGGACCTGAATGCAAAATGGAGAAGTTCGGCGGGCTTCTACGCAAATTACCCACAATGGCACGTGCTCTGCACGCGCCATTCAGGTTCAAACGAAGGCTCGGGCGTGGAGGTGGTTCGGACTGCTTCGGGCTCTGGCTCGTGTAGGCTCGGTGCCGATCGACGCTCTAGGAGGTACGACGTAGGCTCGGGAGATCCAAGCCTGGAGGCTCGGGCGCCGAGGTTCGGTGGTGCTCTGGCTCTGACACGTGGCTGATCGCAAGCCATCCGATTACGAAGATCGGACGGCTCCTGGATGGGGCTTTAGTCGATGACGTGGGCTCTCCCTTGCCGTTCGATGTGCTCTGGAAAGGAGCATCCAACGACAACTGTATCTTCATCCTTGGCTGCGGCAGGCGGCGCGATCCGAGCTCCGGCGAAGGAACTCGAGCTCCGCCACGTCCTCCCGAGTCTGGCAAAGATCCGCGACCGCTCCTAGATGATCGGAGATGGACTTTGAAGCACGACGAAGACGTTGAGCTCCTTAGAGAAGAGTGGTTCTGCCTGGACATCAGAGGCGGCGCTCGAAAAATGATCTCCAGTGATAGCTCCGGCCAGTGAGTATTTTAGGTACATGCAATGTTAGTAACATAGCCGAAGCAAGAGAACGCTGTGTGCGTGCGAGGTGGAGTGAATGGGGAGCTATGCGAGCGGAGACGGTGGTAGCTCGGAGCTCCTCCGCCGTGAATGGCGGAGGAGATGGGTCAGAAGGTGAAAGGGGTTGTGGAATACAGAGAGGATGATCGGTGGGGAGCGCGTGAATGGGAGAAGTGAGATGGAGCTCGGAGGGGGGTTAATGGAGGTCGAGGGTGAATGAAGCGGCCTAGAAAATTAGGATAAATTAAAGAAAAAATACAAAAGAAGAAGAAGGAAACTTACCGGAGGTTGGGCGGGGCGGGGCCTGTGCTCGAGGTCATCGGAGGACCTCGGGGTCATCGCTGAACTCCTCCGGCTACGGGGAGAAGCTTGGCGGAGGCGGAGCTCCGCGGGCCTGGCCTACCATGGCCAGGGGTCATCACTGGAGTAGACCTCCGTCTTTGCGCTCCTCGCCGCCCCCTCGCTGTCACCGGGGGGCGGTGGCTTGTTGGGAGGTGACCCACGTACAGGTGGACGGGCGGATATGGAGGGGTTGCGGCGTATTTGAAGAAGAAGATGGCGGAACTGGTGGTGAGGACGTGGGTTTCGAGAGATGTGTGGGATGAATGGAGGAGAGTCCGTGGGTTGATGAAGGTCTCGCGAGGTAGAGGGAAGAGTAGGGAAGACCGTGAGACGGATGGCGAGGGGTGAGGTGGTCGGAGAGGATGGCGAAAATAGGAAGGGTGGACTGGTGCACAAGGTGGTGAACGTGGGTTAGAAGGGAGTCCGGAGGTAGGGGATGACACGTGGGCCGTTGGATCTAGAGATCCAACGGTGAGGAGCGATGCACGAAGGGGCGGCGTAGATTAAATCAGGGGTGACATGATCAAAGGTGGTGGATATGCCACGTGGCGCATCAAAGGGGAGGCGCCAACTGACGGAGTGGATGTGCTCCAGACTTTGATCAGATGGATGGGGTGCGCGATAGGAAGAAGCGGCTGAGATGGAAAGATGAAGGTGCGATCGAAGGGCTCAGCAGGCGGCACGTGGCGAAAGGCGGGAGTAGCGGATACGGGCGGTGGAGATGATGCCTGAGGAGATCTGATGGCTGGGAAAATGAGCGCGCGTGGAGATTACTTAGTTGTTGGATCAAGAGAAGATCCAACGGCCCTGGTCAAGGGCAGACGAGACAAGGGAGGCGGGCCATGTGGCTCACCCAGAACGGGCCACGTGGCCCAATCAATTTATTCCAATCTTCAAGTTGAAAAATGAAGGTCAAGATGGCCGAATTTGAGAAAGCTCAAAACATGAAAGTTGTAGATCTCAATGAGATCTACAAGTTTCATGTTGACCAAAACTGGAGATGAGGTCAAACAAAGACTCGAAAGATTTTTAAGGGTATTTTTAAGGTTAAAAATACCACAGATTTTTGTTTTGCCATTTTTTTGCGATTTTTAATTTATTAGAGACTCAGATAACTACAGGATATTATCTGGGTTTTATTGACACATGTTTAAGCAAGGAGGTTAATAAATGGAAATTAAGATGATGAAATTGGGTTTCATCACCCCCTATACTTAAACTATGCTCGTCCTCGAGCATCAAAGAGAATGACTAAGTTGGATTAACCCCCTTGTGCATGTGAGTACATGATCCAAGACGATCAAGTTGACTCAACTTTAGAGGTCCAAAATTCTAGAATTCAACTCAGCCTTAACCAAGAGGTATCCAATTCCTCTACTTCTCCAGACTCTCTCTGATGTACATATAATCTAAAGGATATGAATTTTAGTGTTGACTGCGATTCCGAGAGTAGAGTCAAATTGTTACCCAAAGTCTTGGTCCGAGAAAATCTCCTAAGGACCCAATCCTCAACACTAGGGAATAAATCAAATCTTGCATCCATTCCAGCGTCTCTTTAGTTGTCAGACTTAGAAAATGTAGATGGCAGGCCAGTAATGGAGGGTATGGGTTTGTGTCATTTCTTCTCTCCCTCTCATTGGAACAAGGATTCTCTCTAGTGCCATTTACGCAACACATTTTTTTGGTGTTGATCAGTGCGTCCGTCAAGAGAAGTTGTAGCCGGCTGCACTTGTTTTCCTGGGAGTACACCGGGGTGTGCCTTTTTTGAGTACCTATCATACCTTCTACACCCAGACTTGTAGCATTTACGATGCAGAGCCCTTTTTTGGTGCAAGTCCGACTCCTGGTCCTAATAGCGGTGGTCCAAGTGGACACTTTGAAAAGTTTGGGAGCGCTCGCCTTTGGTGGAAGCTCTTTGATATTTGACTTGTGGAATGAGCTTTTCTTTGAAATTTCATTGACTTGCATAATTTTTGGCTAGCTCCACTGCTTTTACCAAGAGTTGGCGCACACTGATCAACATTTTTTTATTTATTCACACCCTGGCACTTAGGTCAATATCAAGAGATTAATATAAGAACCAAGTTCTCATACTGGCTAATATTGCTGATACTCGGTTTCATGAAGCCTCCAAAGATTTTATCCCATCCTCGAGCATCATTATATCAAATCCAAACTCGACTTCCTCATCCCAATCCCTCAGGTGACAAATCAACTCATCTCATCGAAAATCGCAGTTGTGCATGTGATGTGCTGATCATATTCTTTATGTCTGAGGCTAAGCATGGAATATAGCATGCAAATCTAAAAAAAACTAGGGGAATGTGGATGATTAAGTCTAAGACCCTGATGTCTAAGGCTGGTTAACCTAAAATCTCAAAGACCTCATAAAGCTAAGTCTCCTTGAACATTTCAGATCCTGGGAGGAAGTGTAAGTGTAGAGGATTAATCCAACTTCTTCATTCAAAAACAAGACACATTTTTTTGAACTTCAAGAGATATTAGGACTGCCTAAACTCAATTGAGCATCTGCAATTCAGCCAGTATGGATGTAAGTACAAGCTGAAGCCCGTTGTTTGAGGACGGGGCCTTACGCGATGTCCTCTAAAGCATCCAATCTGTTAAGGGCGAACCCTCACTGAATGCAGCTTACTTAATTGGGCTTAGTAGTCACTAACGACTCTTAAAGGATTTTGGGGTTTTTCTAATTTTTATGGATTTTAATTTTAAAGGTTAAAACACAAGTTAGACTCAACTTTCCTTGAAAAGAGCTGAAAGATTTTCAAAACCATGTCACACAAATAAAAAGTTTTCAAAACATTTTCAAAAGAATTTTTCAAAACAATGAAAAATCATTTTTGAAAATATTTTTATTAAAATAGCGTAACATAATATCGAAAAGCTGTGAAAAACATTTGAGTTCTCTTAGTCCAAAGAATTTTACTTTAGCCAAAAAGTTTTAAATTTTTCAAAATTTTCAGATTATAGCTAAAGTAAGTATACGGTATATACGGTATACCCCCCTATACTTAAACTTTTCTATGTCCTCATAGCACTAGATGTTACAAGTACATAGGTCCATTTAAATATATAGGAATATACGGGAGCTAAGAGAGGCTCCCCCTATACTTAGGTTAGAAATAACCTAAGTATAAAGGCAAGGAAAGAAGAGTAGAGAAAATCATGATACTCGGGTCCCCCCCATACTTAGGTTGAGATTAGCCTAAGTATAAAGATGGAAATTGATATTGGGAGGGACCCAAGGTAAACGAAGAAGATGGTTGGATGTACAGATGAGCGGGTGAATCTGCGGAGATGAATGGAGTGACTAAGGTTCTAAGGAGTGTATCGAAGCAAACAAGGCTCAATCAAGCAAGCAAGACCCTCAGGTTCACCAACTCGCACATGAAACCAACCGAGGTTGGTTTATTATCTTGTCGGTTTTATTGGTGATCAAACATTAGATATTTACGCGGAGAAAATGTGAAGTGAAAATAAATGCGTAAACGAGGGTGTTGTTCTCCCAAAATCAAAGTTTTTACTCCATTTTTGGTTTGACTTGCAATTAACAGTCCCAGTTATTTTTTTTATTGTTGTCACTGAATTAAGGTTAGCACATCAATCAAGAAATCATCGTCTACCGTTCATTCCCATTTTTCCATTAACCTAGGTGATCAAGCTAGGAAAGAGAAATCGAGAAAAAACCGCGTATTCGATAAAACCACGATCTAGGCTAAGCGAGAAATCATGTAGTGACTTGGTGATAAATCCGTGAAAAACTTGGGTCGTTTTGAAAAATCAAAACTCATGTATGCAAGTCGATCAAAAAGCCGCACCTAACATGCTTCTATTAGCGGGAAAATTTTCTTTTAATTTGGCTAAGTGAGGCCATGCTACGTGCGTCTTTATTTAAGGTGTGTTCTACCTACGAGCAATCACGTAAAAAAATGAAATACGCTCAAGAGCCGCGTGCCTGGTCCTAAGTCGACACTCAAGTGGGAACGATTCCCACACAACCACATATAATCGTTCGATTACAATCGCGAGCCTTCAATCAAAGACCGCTGTAAAAGATGAATTATTACAAGTATGGAATGGAAATAAAAATGCGACATATTTTTTTCTCTTTCTTTTCTAGGTGCTCCAAGCATGCTCCTGTGGTTCCTCGCAGCGGGAGACATCAGCTCCTCGCCTCCTTGATTGATCAAGGGCCCTGCCCCAGAAACAAGGACTAGAGATCAAATAAAAAAATAAAAATTTTATAATGCAAAATATGTGAATAAGTTGACCTATAAAGAAAGATACACTTAATTAAATAAAAATCCAAAAAATATAAGAAATGAGTCGTGTCCCCGGCAACGACGCCATTTGACGAGCCTCAAAATCGGCCCTTTAATAGTGCTGAATTAGCACTTGGAATCGTCATCGCAGTCGGGCCAATTCGGGCTCATCAAAGACCATTTCATTTAAATATATAAATCAAAATGAGATGGTCATGATTTTTTTACTTGGTAAGATACCAAGGTCGAACTCAGGGACACGAGCCTCTCTTGAATTATTCGGATTTTTATATATCTAATTAAGTGTTGAGTTAAAGACATATAGGTTAAAACTTGCAAAGACACACCAATACAATGCATTAAAGAAATAAACGTGCATTTTTTTATCAAACAAATAAATGCAATGCAGTGCGATGCAAATATGCCCGAAATGATCATTACTTAAGCCATAAAATATACGAGTCAATCAGAATCAGATAACGAAGCAATTCTCATTATATAGCAAGTAGGCATGAGAAACAAGGAAATCAGGACACTTAGATAATGAAATAATGCACTACGGATCATAGTGTCAAATCTAAAATTAAAGCATGCCATAAGAAAGACAGCAAGGAGAGCTTCAAAATGAAACTGAAACCATCTCAATCGGACATATATAGCTCAAGATATGCATGAAATAAACCAGGGGCATAAATGTAAGAAAACATGAAATAAAAATGCTGACAGGTCCCTGGGAGGGACTAAAATGTAATTACCTAAAAGAACAGGACCTTCCCTGTGAATTGCCCCCACGCACAAGGGCGTCTTTGCAGATATGGAAACCTGCGAGGGTGTGGTTGCAAAATAACCACAGTGCACGTGGACGGCATGTGATAACAGGACCTGAATGCAAAATGGAGAAGTTCGGCGGGCTTCTGCACAAATTACCTAGAATGGCACGTGCTCTGCACGTGCCATTCAGGTTCAGACGAAGGCTCGGGCGTGGAGGTGGTTCGGACTGCTTCGGGCTCTGGCTCGTGTAGGCTCGGTGCCGATCGACGCTCTAGGAGGTACGGCGTAGGCTCGGGAGATCCAAGCCTGGAGGCTCGGGCGCCGAGGTTCAGTGGTGCTCTGGCTCTGACATGTGGCTGATCGCAAGCCATCCGATTACGAAGATCGAACGGCTCCTGGATGAGGCTTTAGTCGATGACATGGGCTCTCCCTTGCCGTTGGATGTGCTCCGGAAAGGAGCATCCAACGTCAATTGTATCTTCATCCTTGGCTGCGGCAGGCGGCGCGATCCGAGCTCCAGCAAAGGAGCTCCAGCTCCGCCACCTCCTCCCGAGTCCGGCGAAGATCCGCGGCCGCTCCTAGATGATCGGAGATGGACTTTGAAGCACAACGAAGACGTTGAGCTCCTTAGAGAAGAGTGGTTCTGTCTAGACACCCGAGGCGGCGCTCGAAAAATGATCTCCGGTGATAGCTCTAGCCAGTGAGTATTTTAGGTACCTGCAATGTTAGTAACATAACCGAAGCAAGCGAACTTCGTGTGCATGCGAGGTGAAGTGAATGGGGAGATATGCGAGCGGAGACGGTGGTAGCTCGGAGCTCCTCCGCCGTGAATGGCGGAGGAGATGGGTCGGAAGGTGAAAGGGGTTGTGGAAGACAGAGAGGATGATCGGCGTGGAGCGCGTGAATGGGAGAAGTGAGATGGAGCTCGGATGGGGGTTAATGGAGGTCGAGGGTGAATGAAGCGGCCTAGAAAATGAGGATAAATTTAATAAAAAATACAAAAGAAGAAGAAGGAAACTTACCGGAGGTTGGGCGGGGCGGGGCCTGTGCTCGAGGTCATCGGAGGACCTCGGGGTCATCGCTGAACTCCCCCGGCTACGGGGAGCAGCTTGGCGGAGGCGGAGCTCCGCGGGCCTGGCCTACCATGGCCAGGGGTCATCACCGGAGTAGACCTCCGTCTTTGCGCTACTCGCCGCCCCCTCGCTGTCACCGGGGGGGTGGCTTGTTGGGAGGTCACCCACATACAGGTGGACGGGCGAATATGGAGGGGTTGGCGGCGTATTTGAAGAAGAAGATGGCGGAACTGGTGGTGAGGACGTGGGTTTCGAGGGATGTGTGGGACGAATGGAGGAGAGTTCGTGGGTTGACGAAGGTTTCGCGAGGTAGAGGGAAGAGTGGGGAAGACCGTGAGACGGTTGGCGAGGGGTGAGGTGGTCGGAGAGGATGGCGAAAATAGGAAGGGTGGACTGGTGCACGAGGTGGTGAACGTGGGTTAGAAGGGAGTCCGGAGGTAGGGGACGACACGTGGGCCGTTGGATCTAGAGATCCAACGGTGAGGAGCGATGCACGAAGGGGCGGCGTAGATTAGATCGGGGGTGACATTATCAAAGGTGGTGGATATGCCACGTGGCGCATCGAAGGCAAGGCGCCAACGGACGGAGTGGATGTGCTCCAGACTTTGATCAGATGGCTGGGGCACGCGATAGGAAGAAGCGGCTGAGATGGAAAGATGAAGGCGCGATCGAAGGGCTCAGCAGGCGACACGTGGCGGAAGGCGGGAGTAGCGGATACGGGCGGTGGAGATGATGCCTGAGGAGATCTGATGGCTGGGAAAATGAGCGCGCGTGGAGATTACTTAGCCGTTGGATCAAGAGAAGATTCAACGGCCCTGGTCAAGGGCGAACGAGACAAGGGAGGCAGGCCACGTGGCTCACCCAGAACGGGCCACGTGGCCCAATCAATTTATTCCAATCTTCAAGTTGACAGGAATTGAAAGGGGGTTAATAAATGGAAATTAAGATGATGAAATTGGGTTTCATCACCAACCGACATGCTTCACAGTGGAAAGACGAACTAGGAGAGATCTGGGGCAGAAGATGGCGCATTTTCTGGAGCGGAAGGTGACCAAACCGGAGATGCCAGATGTACGGAGAGACTGGTCCGGCAGAATGAGAGGAGACGCCATCACAGGAATCCCGAACCAGACGATATAGACCATTCTGCTCAGAGCCACAGCCAATCACCCTGCCCGTGAGTATGTCCTGAAAAATGAGAGAAGACGGGTCAAATATGGCACGACAATGCAAATCCTTCGTAATCTGAGTAATAGATAACATATTCATTGAGAACTCAGGAGCATGTAGGACGTTCTGTAGCTGCATAGTGGAGGATAGGAAGACCTCCCCCCTGTCCAACAAGGGGCGAATGGGTACCATCTGCGATCTGCACTGAACGGCCGGGAGGAATGTCCCTGTAGGCATATAATCTATTTCTATCTCGACAGAGATGATGTGTGGCTCCCGAATCTATAATCCAGTTAGATATATCATGAGATGGTGTGAATGCAGTAGATCTACCCAAGGTACTAGCAACGGCAGATGAACTGGCGGAGGCTGTAGCAGCAACATCTGAAGGACCACCAGACGAATCACCAGATGAATGTGGCATAATATCTCGGAGACGTGCCACAAGTTCGTCAAATCGATTATCTGCAGTAGACGGTAATGGAGACTGAGAATGCTCTGCAACACGTGCCGATGCTGGGAACCCATGCTTAGAATAGCATGTCTCCTCTGAGTGTCCTGTGCGGTGACAATAGGAGCATGTCTGACTGAAACGACCACCCCTTCCCTGGGGTCCACGCCCACGTCCACGACCACGACCAGAAGGCGGGCCACCTCTCCCACGCGAGACTGCCATCGCTGATGGGGGTGGAGTAGAAGAGCTGGAGGAAACTGGAATGCGACTGAGCCTTCTGTAAACATCCTCCACTGGAGGAATAACTGAATCAGCTAGGATCTGAGACCGGGCGACATCATATTCAGGATCAAGAGCCGCAAGTAAAACACCCACCATGGTGGCGTTCCGAAACGTCTTCTGCTATTCAGGAGTAGCAGTGAGTGGAATGGTACTGTATAACTTCTCAAACATCCCTCTTAGGGATGTGTATAGGGAATGGAGAGGTCTGCCGCTCTGCTTCATTGTGAAAATGTCATGCTGAAGCTGCAACATCTTTGTCTCATTTCGCACCTGCGAATATGTAGCGGCAAGAATGTCCCACATCGCCTTAACAGTGGGCTGATGGAGGACGTCATTAGCAATCTCCATCGTCAATGTACCAGACAACCAGACATTTGCGTAGGAGTCATCAGCCTCCCATGAGGCATATATCACTGTCTTCTCTACGTGCTCATCCTCGATAAGAATGTGCTTCTTACCATTTGACTTCATGAGGCTCATGAACTGCATAGCCCAGAGCTCATAGTTAGACCCGTCCATCTTCACTAATGGCGCAGGACCTTTGAATGCGTCGGTGGAGGGCATATCAACCTTCGATTCTGACATACTGCCGCTGGAGAAGAACAAGGGTATGTAGACAAGCTAATGAGTGTCTACACCAACTGCATTAGATTTGAATGCGTATGTAGACGTTACGCACTCAAATCCATATATCGGCCGAAGAGACGAGGTGGACTAGATCACGCCTTAGATGAGGCCTACAGCCCTTGCAGCGGCAAGGAAGCCGCTGCTGGAGGGGCGGTGCGCGGGGAGGAAGCTGGAGGTCGGCGCCAAGAAAGGAGAGGGCGGCGGGTGCAGAAGGGGACGACGGGTGTGGAGAGCCCTAGGGCGGCTCTGATACCATGTTGGGAAAAGAGACTTCGATAATCATTTAGAAAAACCCTAGGCTCTCTTATATAAGGAGAGATCTTAAGGGTAAATTACAAAGAGGTATATAAAAGATAAAGAAATAACGACAAGATACATAAAGAGATAATAATACTAAGAACTATCTCTACAATTATTAAGCATATAATTTTTTGTGGTAAATTTCAGTATAGACGTCTTTTTGACACCGTATCCTCTTTTCCTACTAAAAGGAGCTTGAATCTGTTGTTTGTTTTTGGTATTTTTTAGTGGCATATGACGTCAAATAACTCCCTGGATCTTTCGTGTGGTGCGGTGCTTTACGCATCAGGTTGGGCGGGTTGCCTTCTCTGCTGAGATTGTGTTTATGAATAAAGGAGGGTACCTGTGGTGAGGTGGAGCGCGAGTGGAGCCTGCAGGGTACTGAGCTGAGTGATCCCCGGGTGGGGAGCACGAGAGTGAGGGTCGAAGGGGGTATTTGATCTCAACTGCTCACCCTAAGGCGAGAGCCGATGCAACGAACCATAATCAAAAAGGGAGGGGGGTGTTGCGCTCGCACTGCCTTGCCCGAGGATCCCTTCCAGGGGATCTGATTATGCCTGCAAATATATATAATAGGGACTCATTTCCATGTTTTAATAGAATTGGAACCCCCCCTTATATGGGGGGTTGTCCACTATCACCTCTCTTCTAAAATAGGTGAGATTGATTCTTCTAGCTCGATACGACTATCGCCTTTTCTCGCGCCATCTCATTTATGTAATGTCATTAGGGATAAACGAATACACATATATTTGTATATGTTCCGCTATCGTATTCATTTTACGTAGATTTTGATGTTGTAAAGTCGATGTAGATCAATTTGACATTCGTGAATATTCGTATTCGTATACCTATTTTAATACGCAAATATAGTTGTAAAATTATTTATGATTGAATGTAACAAAATTTATTAAGGGGGTATTCGGTTCGGAATAAGCATGAATAAGGAGAATAATGGTCTATTCCCGTTTGGTTGGGAAGATAGGAATAAGGAGAATGAGGAATAACGGTAGTTAAGTGCTATTCTCTGTTCGATTGGCAAAAGGAGGATGATGAATAATGTTTAGAAGGTAGTTAAAGTTGCTAGATGGAATTATAAAAGGTTTGAACCATGCAACCGTTAGCTCCTTATACCACGGTTTCATTTACATACTCGAACATTGGATCCATTTTTTTTATAAATTCAAATTCCGCACAAAAAATACAAAGTTCAATATACATAATGGCTTGCATCATCACATGCTACCCAAGGTCGCCGATCGGGTCATGCGCTTAAGTTGATCTGACAATCAAGTGCACAATCAATCTCTCCTCTCGTAATCGCCGTTAGGTTTCCTCCCGCTTCTCCACATGGAATTCTTCATAAAATTTCACCGCATTTATTAAGTCGGCCAAGAACACCTTTTTTGCTGCCAAGGACTCGAGCACTGGCCTCAACATTGACGCCTTGATTTTATATCCGCACGGTCTCTGAAAAAAAAGGCACTGATGATGCACACTATATGAATGAATAAATATAAATATGCATTCTTAATTATATTTCTTACCTCTCCGGGGCACGTGTACCATAAATAAACAAATAAAACTGAGTACATAATTAGGAAATTATACAAAAATGCCTAGCAGAGGAATCGAAGATAGAACTACGTAGCTGTGTTAATTTACAATATATAACTAAACTAAGTAGTAATGATGCAGGATAAGATAGCGAGAAAGAGCGCTATAGCCTCTTCAGATAGCAAGAAACTGAAAGGGCATGAATCCCACACCAGATCATGAATCCAAAGGGACAATAATATGATGTTCAATAGAACATTAATCCAACAGAACAGTAAAATATTATGAAAACAATATTCCAACAGGAAAGTATGAATCCATCAGGAAAATATTCCAACAGATCATCAAGCAATACTCTGAGCGGCAACAATCTTAAACATATCAGCTGAAAAACTCTAATGAATCATAATCATGTATCATAAATAAGAGATACAAATCCAATGAATCATGTATCAGATGTGCAATCAAACAAATCCAATGAAACTTATATCAGTGGAATATAGGAATCCTATTAATCATATGGCATGGTTGAATTTAAAGGGCACTATGTAGTGGGAGATCAGACCCAAGCTAATTAGGATAGATAAAGAAAACACCTGTCCAGGTCATAGCCATAGATCTGCAGTTGAAAAATGCATATCAGAAGCCTAAATATTGCCTGAAGAAAGCATGGATTGAGCAAATATCTAAGCACCAAACATCTCATCAGGTATGATACAACCTCAATCCAACAAACAAATCACTGATCCAACAACGTAACATTAATCAGGTATGATATAATATTAATCCAGCAGCAAATCAATAATCCATTAGCTACAGTAGGTATGATAGAACATTAGCATTCTACCAACATAACTTTGATATAACAAAACATTACATCAAATATGATAGAAAGCAAAGCACTAATCCAACAGTATAGCATGATCATATGGATTGATCAATCGCAAGAACACATCAAGAGGTTAAATCTAAGCTCAAACAAGCGTGCATGGATTGAGCAAAAATCTAAGCAGTAAACATCTCAGCGGGTATGACACAACCTCAATCCAATGGCAAAATACTAATCCAACAGCAGAGCATTAATCATGTATGATAGAACATTAACCCAGTAACAAAGCACTAATCCATTAGCAACATCAGGATAGAAGATCAACATTATACCAACATAACTTTGATCCAACAAAAATTAACATCAGGCAAGATATAACATCAATCCAAAAACAAACCACTAATCCAACATTAGAGCATGAACATATGGATTGATCGATCACAGGAACACATCAGGTTGAATCTGTGCTCAAAATAACATGCAACTGATCAATCACGAGAACAAAAAGCGAGTCTCAGATATAAAGCACAAACATATCATGGGGTTAAATCTCAAAGCTGATCATATGGATTGAAGCAACGAGAAGTTCAAAATACGAAGCAAGAACAATAGCCTCAATCAAGGTACCATATTAAATTGAAACTAAACCAGATATGGCTCTACGAATCGAGCTTGAAGGAACAAATTTCGCAAGTTCACCTCGCAATCTAATAAACTCACAAAGAGGAAGAAATGTGGATGCAACAACAAAGCAGGAAGAGCTCAGAAAATGTGCGTGAGGCATGGGCGATGGCATACCTAAGGGTCTTTTTATAAGGATTTTTCCACTCACAGAAACCCTAGATTCCATATCCGACGCCATGGAGAAGATAAAACAAACATTCTCAAGGACACCAACTCACCAAAGCCTGCAGGAGGGAATATATGGGCGACGTCTACCTCCACCTACTCCATTGAAGGCATGGTAGGATGCTCCAAGTCCAGATTTGGAGGTCACGATTGCACAATGACCACCTCCAAAAGTAGAACCCACAACAGAGAGACCACGAGAATGCAAGAATGGAGGGGCCTAATGGAGAAGCCATCACATAGGGGGAGGAAGGGGAGATGGCATGATGGAAGGGGTCATTGAGGAGGAGAATAAGGTTCGCCCAAATCACCCCATGGAGAGGCGAGAACGTGACGCTCGAGGACCTGGGAGAATAGCCCCTTACTCTTGGGGCTATTCTCTATCTACCGAACAACCCCTGATTGCATCACTACTATCAATACAGTTGATATGGTGAATATATTGGGAAAAGGGAAGTTGTTCTGTGTAACATCCAAGCTAGCTGTTACACGGATAATTTTCCCTATTTTTTTTCAAAATTCCACCATGTATATTCATCTATGTATCCCTCCTACATGTCATTCGAATTTCGTGAGAAACAGTGACCCATATGCCCTCCATCTAGAATAAGTAATTTTAATTGTATGAAATTTGTTGTAATCGACTTGTTCTACATGGAGGGCATATGAGTCACTGTTTCTGACAAAATTTGAATGACGTGTAGGAGGTATATATATACATGATTTTATTTTCGAAAAAAATAAATAAAAAAGGGGGGGGGGGGGAGGGGAACTGCTCCATGTAACAACCAGCTTGGTTGTTACACAGAATAACCTCCTGCCCTCGAATATATTTAAAATATATATTTTATGTGTAAACTATTCTGAACTGTATATTTTAATTGATCTATAAATTATTTCAGTTATTCTTCGTATCCGATTCATATTTCTTTTTAAAAATATGATAATACATTTTTCACACTCGTCAATATTCATAATCACATTCATATTTCAAAATGAAGGAGGATCCGATTATACATATATTCGCATCTTTATCATGCATTGCCCTAAGGCGTTAAAAGATCAGTGATGCCAACATCCGAAATACAGAATAAACATGAAAAGAAACATGCCAGTGTTCCTTTGTCACGTTGCTTTATTGTGTCCGTCAAATCTTGCCAAATGGGTCAAATGCGATCATGAGTTGATTGTAATTTAATATCCGAACAGTAAATAGGATTGAGTTGAGATATCCCCATGTGAATAGTAGATGTTTGGAGGATTAAAATTGAAGGATTGGAATGATAATTGTGATGTAATATGATATTGATTATGTATTATATTATTTTTTTAATGATTATAATATATTTTTCATATTAATAATTTTATTTGAATATAATAAAAAACTATTATATCAAAGAAATTATAAAGTCAATACAAGTAATCCCCACCCAAGTTGGAAAGGTTCGAGGTATGCCGGCGAATCTCGATGTACAATCAAACAGGCCCTTTGGATGGCGGCTATCAAGGACTTCACGCTTCTACATTTAATCCGTTCTTATTTTTTTTTGGCAAAGTGAGAACCTTCAATCTTCGCTTTGGAAAGAGACTGCTATCAAAAACAGCCTTATGAGGCGAGATTCTGGTCATGCAAAACGTGCTGGTGAAGGGGGAAATTACAGATGAGCAGACAATTCCTCACTGTTTGCACCAACATACTTTTTCACATGCAGTTAATAATACCAAACATCTATTACTATATATTAAGTAGGGGATCTTCCACCGACCCCCATTAATTTTTTACCTTAAAATTCCAATTTTGCCCCTATTCAAATCACGCCATTGTAATTTTCAATGACAATATCAGATCACGGAAAATTTCTCCCTCTTCCGATAACTTGCAGGTTCAATGTTCCAAAGACCACCTTCCCTTTCTTCCCTCCATCCACTTTCGCCACCATGTCTCCATTGCGACCCTCCGCCACTGTTCGCGTTGTCCTCGCCGTCGACCAGTTACTCCTCGAGGCCTGCTCCACGGCATCGCCGCTGATTGTGACGCTAATGTCGACAACGATGCCTTCTTACAGACTGAAAGGGTCACGTCAGCTCCTCCACCTCTTTGGTCACGAGGGTCTCATGTACCATATCCATCGTGTAATCGACTACTCTAATGCCAATGTCGTGATTGAGCTCCCCCGGTTGCATGTGCCATATGCACTCGAGGACCACCAACAGCTTCTTCGGTTACAGAAACATGACCGATCTGTTCACGATAAGGTGCATGGAGCCGGTCATCTTTGGTGCCCTAGACTAGCAGATGCATACCATCACCTATGTCTCCTTCCTCTCATTCTTCATCCCCAAGGATCCACCAATGCATTCCAGACCCTCCCAGATCGTCCTCTTTGGTTACAGAACAATATTGTATTAAAAGCCTATGACTTTTGCGAGCCCAATCTTCTCTGACGTCTTTTATGCATCACTAGGTTTTTTGGATTTGATGTTCTGATTTATGATGTGCAGGTTGTGTTAATTAATACTGGGATTCATATTCACTTAAATATGCAGCTGATATTCCTATTATTATTCTTTCTACATTCAATTTCAACTATCATCTGCTACTTCTAGATTTCATGAAAGAGAGGATATATTTAATATTAAAGGATAGTTTCGCACACCATTTGAAAGCATGTATGGATTGTAAGTCTGTTTGCCTTTTTACACACTGACAATTATGATAACAAGAGACATTTTTCTATTAACACCTCTCTTTTTGCAAACAAAAGGGTGTAAGTTTGTTTCTTTCTTTCGAGGCACTTCAACTCTTTGCAGAGTGAATGCTTCCTTGGTTGTTATCACTTAGACAGGGATATCACCACACATGGGAAGAGGTAAAACCATGTTGTTTGATCTTTTGTATTTTGAGGATATTGTTAAGGTTTCTTTTTCAAGACGGCAAGTTCAACCAAGTAAAAGGAGCTCTTAGAAGTCTATGTGCAGATAGGAAGGGCAGAAGTAGAACAATGGCTGGAGACATGGTGGTAAATTGGAATGTGCGTGACAAAATTATTTGCTGCTCGGCAACTCTGCTGTGGTTAATAGATGTTATGGTTATTTTTATTAAGTACGTTCTCAATTATTAGTTCAGTTGTTTTGATATTCACAAATTCCAGTCCGAAAGGTCACATTATTCATAATTTTTATCATAAGGATTCAACCATGCCCTATTAGCAACAACTATCACTGTTGCTTACTTCTGTTTCAGTTGTGTGATGAGAATGTTGATGTTATGCACATGGAAAAAGATGTTGATGGCATATCGGCTGTTATCGAAGCCCTACAATATGACGACTTAATAGCGTATCCAATTTGCATACGAAGATGGATATTTTTTTACGATAAAAAATCGATATCCATATCGAAAGAGGAATATGCATCAATACATGAATAGTTATCATCATAAAAAGATATTTATATCTACGTCTTGCTACATATATGCAAGATTAGTTAAAATGTCAAATGTGTGTGTATATATATACACATACTTGCAAATCCTAATAAAAATATTGAAAAATCTCAGAACTGTACACATAAATATCTAACCCTTACATACAAATAGCTATGTCATACTTGAATTTTAAAAAGTAACAAGGTCATACTTGACTTTTAAGATTCATTTCATCTTGAAGATCGGATTCATGTAATTCAAGGTTAGAAAGATAATAAGAACAATTATTGTTTTTCATAATTTAAGGATTATATTGAGAGAACTCTTAATGATTGAGTACCGCATTTTTTATTTTTAAAATTTGTATACCATATTTACTCATTTTTTAAAAACATCAATAGTGATATGACTGTAAAGTTTTATTATACATATATTATTTGATTTTCTTCTCATGTGAAGTATGAGTATCGATTATTAACTTTATGTTACATGTATAAATATTATGTCAAGTACGTAAACTATTAATGCTCATCTATGATGGACTTCTTTTAGAATTATATGTAATGTATGTGTGAATCGCTAACTTTGCCCGTGCAAAGCACGGGTTTACACTAGTTATTATTAAAAAGCAAGTTTCTGATTTACTCTTCAAAAGTTGCTATACCGAAAATCCTTGCTAAGTTAAAAGGAATTTGAACTTCATAGAGAAGAGAAATGTCTTCATTGAAGTGAAACTCAATGAATGTTGACAAACGTTCCCAAACCACAGGCCAAGCATACTGAAGACTCTTGGCCAAACAAAACCCCACAACCTCTAAACACACTCAAAATCACTAACTCAACAACCACCATGAAATCTAGCAGATGGACAAAATAAACACGAATCATTTCTGAAAAAACAGATTAGAAATTATTCAGCCTAGCTTGACATCTAGTCTACAACTACTACTCTCCTTGGGAAATGCAAACAAAAGAAACTAAAAACTACTGCTGCTGCACAAAGAAATTTGCAGATTTAGCTTTGACCATTCGCTCCTGCATCATTCCCTTCAGCTGCAGTTGCCATTAGCTCATCGAAATTCTCGGTTTTCCCCAGTACTATCTCAATCTAGATAATAGAAGTTGTCAGGTCATGTTACCAAGAATTCATGATGCAATAATGCATAAAGCATTACATGTAATTATGATCTACATTTAAATCATGTTGTAGATCCAAAGCAATCGAGGAACTGGAATTTGATGGATCAACCAAAAATGAAACTTGTTAGGCGCCATATTACCTTGGCTTTCTGGATGGACCGCCCCCTTGACTCATCTTTCATGTCAACAGTTGAAGTGGTGATCCCTGCCCATATTATTATTAGTAAGATCATGAAAATAAATTAATAGATCAAAACCGGCAATCCAGCCGGAGCCTTACTCTTTTCAACAGCAAAACCATTATTTTTAAGAATCTCTGCAACCGTGACAACAGTCGCTATTGCTGAAAAAAAATAAGGGTCAGTCTATGTTTATTATGAAATCTAAAAATATAAATAAATTCAAGATGTTCTAGAATATTTTCTTGTAATTTGATTTATGGAATAGAGGCAAAAATGTAACAAGAATTAATGTGCGATATCACACTGACACTTTGTCAAGAAAATAGACACTGAGATTCTCAAAGGAGTGAGTCTTGACACAAGCATACAATCAGACAGAAGCATTCTTTCACATCTAACTGAATCGAGAACACACCAGCAATTCTTTTTTAGAGCTCAAAGAGACATGCATCACGAATTCAGACCTTCTCCATAATTATCAACAATTCAAAACAAAAAAAAATGCATGTCACGAATTATCATTGCTTTTCAGAAATCTACCAGCCACTGTGCTTAGTAGACATTAAGCTAAAAAGTGGCACTATTGTGTGGTTATTGATGCATCAACTTACATGTAATGAAAAAAACAAAAACTGGCTATAAATACAGATGAGTCCAGTCAAAAAAACGTATAGAATTAAAGAAGTTTCTGAACTATACATCCTATTTCAACGTTATACCTGAACTTTAAAAAGTAATAACATGGGCCTCGATGTTTAGGATTCGTTTGAATATGATCATGGACTACTGAAATTTTGTTCATTTCATCGTTCCAATCTCAAATCACATTAGCTCAAAACCAATTGAAACAAACGTAGATTGAGTACCATATTGTTACTTATTACACATAAGATATGCTGTTGAAATAGAGTAATTTTTTTAAGTCACTTGTGTAAAAGGAACTGATCCAGTATCATTACATGTGCCCAAAAGATAAGTACAAAATACTTGAAAATAAGCCATGTAACATGATTTGGTTTAAAAAAATAAACTGCCAATAAAGTACATATATTAAACTGCTTTTAGGCCAACTATAAACTTACAAGGATAACTAAAAAAAGCTTAAACGGGTGACAATGTGGACAAACTTAATGTCGAGGAAAAAAACTACTATAATAAAATATTCATGTGATGAATATTGCCTAATATTAATGGACTCAAGCAAGCTGGATGACCCCTACAATTGAGCCTCAAATTCTCTATACAAAGGGACTCCAAATTGACCTGCTTCATCCTGAGAACTAAGAAATCACAAGAGGATGGACAGGACATCCTAGGAAGCAATCATTTATAAATCTAATTTGGACACAATCACAGAAATATATAAAACCGATAGCAAAAAATCATTCAAGACTGCGTAACCATAATCATGCTTTTGGATATATATATATATATATATAACGGACAAATAGGAAAAACATAGAGACAAATACATCTATCGATCAAAATGTCTTCCCAAACATAGAGTACAAGAACCAATGCTGCAGAAGATGGTATTCGATATTCAGTCGGATGAGTTACACTGAATAAAGAATAATCAGGGGTGACTATTCAGAACTATTTCTAATACAAAAAATATTTCTAATACTGTCATTCATATATATTTATCAGTGTATGGCCATCAATTAACAAGAATCCAATATAAAAGTAAAAGTTAACAAGATATACATAGAGCTTTGACATTCATTGTGATACCCCAACAAATGGTAACCTTTTAGAATTTAAAAATAAAATAATAAAAATCTAGCAGTCAGTCTTGGACCGACTATTGGCTATTCAGTCAGGGCTCATAGTTTGACTGACTTATTAATATAGTTGGCCAACTATTTCAACATTGATAAGAACAACATTAATCAAATGCTGCAAACAAAAGCATTGAAACCAATAATGCTAGAAACTGAGGTCCTTCTTGTCCATCACATTAGCTGAGTTTGTGCCTCACAGAAAAATCACCTTGTTATTATCAGTATTTTAAAAATGCCAAAACAATGCAAGTGATAAGGCACAACCAGAGCAACCAACTCGATAATGCTAGATATCAATGTACGTCCTGTTCTTCGCATTTCCTTAATTAACATCACGAAGAAACTCACATTAGCCTTGGTACTCTTAAAATAAATCAGCACGTGAGGACACATCAAAACCGACCATTGCCCTACATGCTCTTTGCACTTCCTGCAATCAACCAGTGTTTGTATCCTTCTTTTACCAATATTCGACCAAATACCGTCCACAAAAACAAAGAAAAGGTAGAAACGAACTAATTTTCCCCATATTACTTGTGCATTCCCGACGTATAAACGGTCCTTCATCCCGAGTCAAACATAAAACGTTCCTTCTTCCCGTGCTGAACAGGAGCACAAAGCCTATAATGACACTGAAAGACGCGGTTCAAATCTAGCCAAATAGAAAGATAGCAAATTACCCATTCCAAGAGCAGATAATTCCACTTCTTCGTGCTGCTGCATGTATCTCTGCAACACAAACATCAAAATCAAGCCTTTTTTACATCAAATCCGGAAACACCTCCACGCAATGACATACCAACAATGAAAACTAGAAGTCCACACCCACAAGTAAGAATCACGAAATAGATCTAAACTATAAAGAACCCTACAAAAAAAGAGTGTACCTTGGCAAGATTAACGTAGAAGAAGAGGGGTTTCTTTGTGTTCGAAACCTGGATCCGATTCTTCTTGTGGGAGTCGCTGATGTTGACGTTGCTCATCCCATCGGTGATCTCCTCTACGATCGCAACCATGGCTTCGAGCGTAGAAGCCCTAACCCTGACAGTGCCTAAAACCCTAACTTCGACGACGGGTAAAGAAGAATTAGAGGGTGGACGGTTTTATAAATTTGAGGAGGAAGGGTTTTTCATATTTATAATAAGAAAACTACCCAAGCGTCTTTTTTAATAAATGAACTAAAACTAACTAATTTATTGTGTCTAGATGCGAATCTAAAAGTGATGCAATGTGGTAGTGGAACATGTTTTTTTATCGTACTAATTTGAATGGTAGATTTGTTGCGAATGATAGCTGTATTAATTGAGAAATTAATTAATTTGATTATTAATAGGTTGTTGTAACATTAATAAACTTCATAAATTTCAGTTATTTATTTATCACTCGTTTGCTTGGCCAAACAAAAGACCCAGATTCCAAGAGAAATTGTGGCTTTTAGTCATGCTAACGACCTCCCAGCTTAAAGTAAGCTAGCTATTCAATACTACTAGATATCTGGGATCGGTGTTCCTTAAGGACGGTAAGAATATCGAAGGAAAGACTAGACCCATTGATAAGATCGTCTTTTAAGCCAATAGTCAGCGTATGAATGCTATTTTGTAATTGAAGTCGTAAGGTTGATAGCGGATTGGGGCATCATGAAAGAGACTAGATCGAATGAGTTTGACCAGGAGAAGATGAAGCAAGCTTCCTTGCATTTTTTAGCATCTCTCCATAATCTTTCTCGAGGGTAAGGGATAAAGCACTAGCTGAGGACTGGACAAAAGATCTTTAAGTGCATGGAGAACTTTGTCCTTCTTAGCGATTATAGAATAAAGGCAGAGAGATGGGGAAGGGAGCCTTAGGATTAAAAATAAAAAGTATTACATGGAAGTTGGAACCTAAGTCACGAATGGACTGATGGGGACCTCTCGATAGTTCGTCGAAGGATTCGATGAGGAAAAAGGAGCCCACCTATATTTGTTTTGAAAGAGGAGAAGAGTTTGGTCACGAGTTCAGGCAAGCCTGAAAATTCGAGGGGTCAGAAATGCTTCACGAGGGTCTTAAGTGATGCCTTAATAGCATTAAAGGGCCCTTAAAACACTACTCGCATTGTGAATTGTGATGGTGTAGGTTATACTATGACTTAATCAGGGTTTGATCTTATTGCTATTAGTCTGTAGGTAAGTTTTGATAGTTCATACATGGGCATGTATATTTTGATGATAACAAATCTTGTGCAGATAAATAGAACTTGTGCATTTATCTTGAAGCTAAGTCAAGAGTAGGAAGGCTACCAAGAACAAGCTGAAAGCCTGAGGAGCTCAAGCTTAAGTGAAGAGGAAGCTAAAAAGCTTGAAGGAGTTCAAAACTTAAGTTTAAGAAAGGATCTCAAGCCTAATAAGACTGCAAAGTCTTTTCTTTTTATCGAGTCATGCAATCTGTAATTATGTTAGATTGTAAAAAGACCTCAAGAATCATGTATCTTGCATCTTAGACTTTGACTTTCATGTCTAAGTATCAAAATGATCAATCACTGAATTTTCACTGATCGATCATATTTTTGAATTCTTATCTATTATCCAATATTCATTAATCGATCATATTTTTTAATTATTGTCGATCACCAAGTTTTCACCAATCAATCATATTTTTGAATTCTGACCGATCATCAAGTTATCACTGATCGATCATATTTTTTGAATTCTGATCGATCATCAATTTTTCATTGATCATCATATTTTTGAGTTCCATCGATCATATTTTTGAACATGACATTTCAAGAAAAATTTCCTTACCATTTTTAACTCCAACAACTATGGAATTTCGAGATCTATAAATAGGACCACATACCTCACTGATTTAACACACAACATGAGTAACAAGTTCTCTTTTCTCTGCTTTCCACTATATACTCTAAGAGAAAGATCAAATAGTTATTTTCTATTCTGTTCTTCATGCATATACCTTTAGAGTTCTACCATCAATTCTTATGGGCACATTCCTCGCTCTGTAAGATCATTTTATACCTCATATTATTTATTACCTATTTATTTCTGATATAGAGGTTAATAGGATTATTTACCTGTATACAATTGAGTTGATCGCGTAATTAGATTGTAATACAGTTGGGTTGCCTGCATAAGCAGCTCAGGATAGTGGAAGGAGTGTGTGAGTCAGGTTGAAAGCTTGAGTTGAGAGACTCTGGTCATGGTGTTTAACCAGGATGGTTTCCACCTTAAACATTTGGGCACTTGTGGTTGATTTCTTATCTTGTGATTGAAAGTAATACATAACGATGTGGCTATTTGAGTTTATTTATGGCAACGATATTGATCATACTGCCAATCCTTGTTCCTAGGCCTCGCTAGCCATTGATAGGTGGTGTTGCTGCACCCATGGTTGTTGTCAGCCACCATAGGGTCCCTGAGACCCTCTGATCTGTTGTAACAGCCCTTGTATACCTTTTTTTGATGTCATCAGGCAACCAGCACCCTCCACCGGTGTCGTCAGCTGCAATACCCCCCACGTGATTGCTTGATGTGTTATACTCCTTCTATTCAGATCTTTTGGTGCCCAACATCATTTCTAGGGCACTTTTCGGACTTTATATGCATAATTGATCAACCACTAACCTTGTTGGTCTCTATATCTGACCACTATGACATCTGCTTCAATTGAGACAAAGCCTTTGTCCACTACCATGACAGCAAATGGCACTACTATCAAACTTAAGAGCACATAAAACTATGTCCTATGGTCTCACTCTTGCAAGGTGTTTATTGATGGTCAATGGACAATGTATATCCTGACTAAAGTTCCCCTAGATGAGAAAGATAAAAACTATGACAACTGGCTCACAGACAACTACCAAGTTATCAACTGAATGACCAAACACGTTGAGGCACATATTACCTCGAATCTTCTTTTCAAGGACACGACAAAGGAAATATAGGAGGATCTTGAGCAGTTGCAATCCTAGAAGATGATGAAGTCACGCCTTACTGGCATCTACATGTGAATCTGGTATGCATCTCAAGGTGAGTCGACCCTAGTTGAGTGCTACATGCATCTCACTAGCATGTACGAGGAACTTGTGATCTTTCAGCCCTCAGGTTGTACCAAATAAATAGAACAACATTCAGACTGGCATGTGTGTCGCTTTCTTGATGGCTTGCATCCTAGATATAAGACAGCGAAGCAATAGTTTCTAATATCCGACACATTGTCAACGATGAAGATTATCTTTGGTTGTCTCAAAGAAGTGGAGACATCTGCTGCACAACCTTCGATTTTATCTCCTGAAGAGAACTTTACTCGATAGAGCCTTCGAGGAGGTTGTGGATGTGACTTTGGTCATGGTCATGGATGAGATTTTGGCCTTAGATGTGACCTAGGTCACGGTCGTGGACAAGATCCTACTGTTCCTCAGTACCCATAGTGTGCTCATTGTTGTCGTTGGAACCATCTATTCGAACGACGCTGAAAGAAGTTTTTCGTACCTCTTTACCTAGTTGATTGTGCCTATGAGGACACCTATGATGAAGAGGTGTCTACTGCTACGAACCCTAGTGGCAAAATGGTACATCTCAATGATGCAAATTACTCCCATTTGATGCAGATTCTCCAAACTCCCAGGCCCACTTCTTCTTCCAATGAGACTACCACTGCTGCCTTGGTTACCCCTTCAGGTACAATAGCCAACTTTGCAACCCCTCCCGCTCCCGCTTAGATTATTGACTCTGGAGCCTCTAATCATCTGATCGAAGAAGGTAGTCCACTAACCTTCTTCAAACCCTCTTTCTTGGTGAAGTTGATTCAAGTCACCAATGGGTCTCACTTGCATGTTACTACCGTCAGAACCATAGAGCTCACCTCTAAGCTATGACTATCTAGGGTACATTGCGCTCTTGATTTCCCTCCTAGCTTATTGTCTATTCATAATATTTGTGTTGGGCTTAATTTCTGTGCTATATTTGATGAATTCTATTGCTATTTTCAAGGAATCCATATGATGTTGATTTTTGGTGGGGGCATGAGTAGAATGGCCTCTCTTATCTTGACATACCCTTGAATTCTATGTTTTCTGGTGTTGCATCTATATCCGAAAACCCATTCCTTTGGCATGTGTGCTTGGGCATCCTTTAGCTAGGGCTCACTCCATAATGTTCCGTGAACTCTCTAATATGAAGCCCTTTCAATGTGAGGCATGTGACTTTAGGAAACATCATCGAGTTTCTTTTCCATTTTGTGTTGACTCTCGTCATACCACTCTATTTGGACTTGTTCATTGTGATGTTTGGGGACATTGTACGGTTTAAACTTTACGTGGCCATCGCTATTTTATTACCTTTATGGATGATTATAGCAGATCCTCTTGGATTTATCTAATATAGGAATATTCAGAGATAAATAAAATGGTTAGAAATTTCTTTCAGTATTTCAAAACTTCTTTCTCTAAATGTGTTCAAATTATTCGAATTAACAATGACCATGAGTTCACCCAACAGGACTTGTCATCTTTCTTTGCCTCTCAAGGGATTGTTCATCAAACGTCATGTCCATAGACCTCTCAGCAAAATGGGGTAGTGAAAAGGAAACTCAGACATTTGCTTGATATTGCTAGGTCTCTCCTTATTCATATGAATGTTCCCAAGTACTAATGATGTGGACACCATCCTTATTGTTATTAATCTCATCAACATGTTCCATCATTTATCCTAAAGAGGCACTCCTTTCTCTCTATTATACCCAACTAATTCTCCATTTCCTTTACATCTAAGATTTTTTGGGTGCATTGTGTTTGTTCACAACTTCCATGCAACCGATAAATTATCACAGAGGACCACCAAGTACATCTTTCTTGGGTACTCTCATACTCAGAAATGTTTATCGGTGCTATGATCTTGTTGGGCGTCGATATTATATTTCTGTGGATGTCACTTTCTTTGAGCAGACTAGCTTCTTTACACAAACTATGGGTGGCATCCCTTTGGATCTTTCACCTCCACCAATCGTATATACACGCAAGTACACCACTGCACCTGCTTCTATTCCTCTTCCTGTTCCCTTTTTGCAATTTGGCGTGCCCTTTTCAAGTGCTCCCATCATTATTGCCCAGATGTACCTAAGAAGCTTCTGGTAGCTCTCCGCAAGCAAAAAATGCAATGTACTTTTCACCCTATGTCAAATTTTAATGTTAGTGATGGTTTATGTAGTTGTGACAAGAGGTCTACAGGTGGCCTAAATGCCATTTCTGTTCCCAAAGATCATTATAGTGCTATGCATGACCAGGTCCAGTGACATGCCATGGATGAGGAAATGGACGCCCTTACATCCCGGGGCTCGTGGGATCTTGTGTTATGCCCTCCCCCCCCACCCCCGGCTGTTCGACCACTAACTTACAGATGGGACTTCATGACCAAAAAGTCTCCTGATGGGGACATATTGAAAGCCAGATTAGTTGCGAAAAGGCTTCACACAAACCTATGGGTAGATTATTTTGAGACCTTCTCTTTGGTTTCCAGGATGGGGTCCATCCGTACATTCTTCATGCTGCCGCTAATAAATCCCAATCAGTTTTTCAACTTGATGTAAAGAATACCTTTTTCTATGGTGACATCAAAGAGGAGGTGTACATGATACATCCACTGGGTTACACAGTCGAGGGGGATTGTGTATGCCGACTACATAAGGCCATCTATGGCCTTAAGTAGAGCCCTCGAGCATGGTTTGACAGACTTACCAATGAGATCAACACTCTTGACTTTCAGAGAACGACATTTAATTCCTCTGACTTCATCACATAATGGTCTACTTGCATTGTTATACTTGTTATTTATCTTGATGATATGGTTATCATTGGAGATGACAAACCCGATATTTCAGAGATCTAGACCTTAATTCAAAAGGCCTTTGTCACGAAGGATCTTGGCCAACCCTGTTACTTTCTTGGCATTGAGGTGATACGTACACATCGAGGTGATATGTATCATAGAGGGACTCCATCTCTCTTAGAGGAAGTATTGCCTAGACAATCAACTGAGATCTGGCATCAATGCTGAAGTAAGGAAACATTTCACATCTACTGACCTTGCCTTTGAGGATACTACACGATATAGAAGCTTAATGGTTCAATTTCTCTATCTCACTATTACTAGGCCATATATGCATGCTGTGAGTAGAGCCAACCAACACATGGAGAGATCCAGTTATAGTCATCGACAGGATATCCTTTTGATCCTTAGATATTTGAAGGAATCTCCTGGTTGTGGACACTTCCATGGAGTCAACGGTCACATTGATGTCTCCGCCTTACAAATGTTAACTATTCCAATTTGCTTGAGGACCGTCGGTCCACTACAGGCTACACCATTCTCATTGTGGTTAACCTTGTTATTTGGTGAAGCAAGAAGCAGACAGTGGTCTCCAGATCGAGTGTTGAAGCGGAATACATGGTAATTGTCCAAGCCACTTGTGAATTCACTTGGCTTGTCTCCTTTTTATCAGAACTTGGACTTTCTGTTGCTACTCTCATACCTTTATTCTATGCAACAAATTCGCTATGTACATCGCCACCAATATTCGTCTTCCATGAATAGACCAAGTACATTGAGGTTGATTGCCATTTTATGTGGGATGCAATCAAGAAGGAAGGATCTCTACTCCATAGTCCATACACCTCCATTGATATTCAGCTTACAAGCATCTTGACGAAGGTATTGCTGAAGAAACGCCTCTCGTGTCTGATTTCCAAGGCGGGCATGATCTAAAAACATGCTCTAACTCATGGGGAAGTGTTAGAATAATTGTATTTCTATTTTATTTTAGTCATGTAACCCTTTAGGGTCATATACGTAATTTCCCTTTTGTGCTCTCTAGGGGTTTTATCTATATAATAGACCTTAGAGTTATTATTAATAATTTATTAGTCTTTTAAGATTTATTTTAATTTCTAATGAAACTCGTATTCATCATGCTAAAAGCCGCTAATTAAAACCTTGGCGTAACCACCCCAATAAAAATCCCCTTTAATTCTTCGTTTTTATCTTGTACTACATTGTATATAATTAACCTGTAAATTACTTGTATTTAAATTCCTTTATTTTTCTTGTATTTATTTTATCATAAAAAACCCTTAAAAATTAGGTAGAATAATTATCTATAATTCACTTACCATTAAAAAGATTAAAATATATAAAAACATCTCAAAACCACAAAATCGGTATTTTTATCCCCTTAAAAATACCCCCAAAAATATGTTTTGTACAAATGACCTCTCTTGGCTTTTTGACCAACATGAAAGTTGTAGATCTCGTCGAGACGAGCAACTTTCATTTTTGACTTTTTCTTGATTTTACCTCTAACTATTTATTTTATATTTTTATTTAAATTTACATTGTGATTTTTCTCATTGGGCCACGTGGCGCTCTCTGGAGCGCCCACGTGGCCCGTCTCCCCTCTCGCCACCCGACGCTCACCCTGATCGTCGGATCCACTCGCCTCTGCTCCCATCTTCACCATCCACCACGCTCCGCTTCCAGCCCTTGGATCCATCTCCCATATCTGATCCCCTCCGCTACCTCGCGCCTCGTCCACAGCCACTCGATCAACACCTATCCTACGCCTCCTGTGCATCCACGTCACCCTTAACCTCCACCGTCTGATCATCATTCCATCCAACGTCCTTCCTTTTCCCATGTCTGCCCCTCACTTCAGCCGCCCGATCAACTCTTATCCTACGCTTCCCTGCACTCCACGTCTTCCCTTCCCCGTAGCCGCCCGATCTCCACCATCGCTCCATCTGGGCCGCTCTTTAGTGCCCATCCCTCCACCACACGATCAGATCCTAAGGATCTGATCGTGGCCCTCCGCACGCGCTCCACTCCCAGTCGTTGGATCGTTAGATCCAACGGCTATGGTTCATCGTCAACCTCCAGCACTCTCGTCCCCAGCCGTTACGCCTCGTCAACCCGCTTCCCCCTTCCTATTTTGGAAGGTCACTCCGGCCATGCCTCTCTCTCCTGACCGTCACCCCCACGAAGCCCTTACTTCCGACGTCCTCGAGTAACCCTCATCAACGCCCGCCATTACTACCCTCCGCCTTTATTCCTCTCGCAAAAATGCTCCATCCTCACGTAACTCCCAGTTGCTCTCTCTTATAAAACCACACCCTCCGCCACCATCGGCCGTCGTCCACCATTATTGGGCTTGATCCTAGCCTCCTCCGCCCCTCCGGTGACAGCGGAGGGGCGGAACGTAGAGGCAAAGATGGATTTTGCTCGATGTTGACCCGCGGCGGCCATGGCCGTGTCCCGGTGTCTCTGGCCACCGATCGAGCTCCGAGGCCCGGCTGACCTCGTCGGGCAATGACCCGAGGCTCCTTGAGCCTCAGCTCAAGCCTCTCCGCCACCGGCTCTCCGACGAGGTCTCTCCTTCCCCCTTCCTTTCTTTGCTTTTTCCCAACCTTATCACTCTCTGTCACCCTCACCTGACCCCCCCGAGCTTCGCCATCCATCAGTCATTCACGCAGATCCCCTCTCCCTTCTCCATACCCTCCTTCACTCCGACTCCCCTCTTCTCCTGCTCCGCCGGAGAAGTAGCCATCGGCCACCGCTCTCGTCGCCTCCCTGCCCCCCACTCGCCTCACCTCACTCGCATGCATTCGCACGAGCTTCGGCTATCGACTAACACCTGCAGGATCTTAAATGGTCGAAGTTAGCATCGGAGCACCTTCGAGCTCATCGCCTCCGGCGAGGCTTCACTGAGCGTCACTTTTGATCCACCGTGGAGCCTCGTCACTGCTCCAAGATCTCCGTCGGACCTCTAGAGAGCTTCCACGACCACCAGAGAGCCTCGCGAGGCGGGGCAGAGCTGAAGGAAGGTCATCGGAGCCCCACCTTCTCCGGTGACCTACGGAGGAGGACGAAACTACAGTTGTCGTCCGATCATCCGGATCGGACGGCCAAGATGAAGAGGCGTGGCAGCCCAAGCCTTGAAACAGACCTGCAGGCTCGGGTTCCCCTAACCTCTACCCGAGCTACACGACGCTGCCACGTTGTCCAAGCCACAGCTGCCTCCCGAGCCTAAGCACCTCACGTGCACCACACGTGAGGGCCTGTGATATTTGCAAGAAAGACCCTGATACTTTTGGTAATTGCAGAATGGTCCCCAGGCACGTGCCTCACGTGCGTGCCTGGGTTTTTTACAGGTAGGCTCTCAAACTTTTCTGAAATTGCATAAATGCCCCCACGCGCATGGAAAAATTACACAGGGGCCCAGGCGGTTTCTTTTATTTGCATTTAGGTCCCTACAGTGACCTAAATGCTATATTTATCTTTTTATTTGTTGCATTTTTATTACAATTATGCCCCTGCATTGTTTTTAGCATAACTTGAGCATCGTAGGTCCAAATTGCACGATTTTAGTGTCGTTTTGATCCGTGTTTTGTCCTCTACATCTTAGCATGTTTAAATTTCTCATTCGCCACTGTTTTTAATGAAGTGATTTTTTATGTGATAAATGAGATCCGGTTATCCTTGTTCTTGCTCTAATTTGATGACCGCTCTTTATGTCGGGATTAAAATGACTCTGATTTCATTTTATATTGTGATATAATTGTAATCTGTTGTTCAGCATACATATTCTTTTGCATCATATTCATGCATCCTCTTTAAATTGCTTAAAAATCAATAAAAAATGCATGCATCTTAGGATTGCATTGTGATTAGCATAGTTCATCATGTGGACCTGAAACTGAAATTAATTCACACTTGTGCTTCATGAATCGAAATTTGATAAATTCATTAGGTAGTCGTGTCCCTGTGTTCGACCTTGGTAGACTTGCCAAGTAAAAATTCTCCACAGCATTCAAAGGTCTGTGGTTTTTGCTGAACCACATTCGCCTCCTATACTACAATAATTATTCATTCTTAAAGAGGCGAATTTAGCGTTCATCAAATGGCACCGTTGCCGGGGACACGGCTTAACTTAATTATTGAATTTTGATTTTCTTTGTTGAATAATTTCAAATCTTTTAGGTCTTCATTTCATTCATTATTTTTTACATCTGTTGATCTAACTTCTCCGTGTGTTCTAACTTTTCTCTTTTGTGGTAGGGCCCATGATCATCGAGGACGCTCGGTCTTCATGGAGGCGTGAAGTCGGGAGCTTCCGCTGAAGAGGCCGCAAAAGAGTTTGTGAAGAAATTTTAGGAGTTTTAGATCAGACAGCCTGCATTTCATACTGTAAAAAAACCTGCATTTGCATATTTATTTTCAGTTTTGCATGTTGTAAAAAAAATAGATCACTTGATGATCTATCCCCCCCCCCACACACTTGCACATACACACTCACCTCACCCCATCTCCCTTCCCCCTGTATATTTCTTTCTCTCTCTCTCTGTCTCTCTTTCTCTCTCTCTCTCTGTATATATTTCACGAACCACCTCCCCCTCACCCTTGTATCATAGAACACCTTTCCCCCCCTAATTCAGACCTTACTTAGGCTATTTGTAGCCTAAGTATAGGGGGGACCTGCCTGCTCATCCCTCCCTCGTTCTGTCTTCTTATACTTAGGTCGATTTTGGCCTAAGTATAGGGGGACCCTCCTCCTCAGTTCCGCTATATCACCCTATATTTGAACCGAGCCTTGGCTTCATGGCATTTGTGCTATGAGGACATAGCAAATTTTAAGTATAGGGGGTATACCGTATATTACTGTATATTTACTTTAGCCTTAGCTCGTGTTTTAAAACTTTTTTAAAAAATTATTTTCAGGCTGGGTTTTGGTAAACTGGTGAACTGAGTTTTGTAAAAACCTTGTAAAAATTGTTTATTAAAATTGAGGGTTTAATTTTTGTAAATAATTCTTTTCAAGAAAACAAATTAAAAAAATCAAAAATTAAAAATCTTTCTTGGATTTTGACTCTGACTTATAGGCTTAGTAGACATTTTCAGTAAGGGAACCTCGGTCTCCCTTAGCAGAGTGGGTGGTTTAGAGGACATCGCACTTGGCCCCGTCCTCAAGTAACACGGGTCTCGGCCCATAGTTATACCCATACTGACCGAGAGTGGATACTTTTATTTGAGCATGTGCCAGTCATTGTCTCTCTGAGGAATTAAAAAGAAAAAAAGAAATTAAAACCCATAAAAATCTGCAAAAGAAAAAAAATCACACAAAAAATTCACTAACCAAGGAGTTGGTGTATTCCTGACACATTCACAACATTCACTCAAGGCTTAAGGATTTTTAGGACACTGGATTTCTGTGATCTTGAGAGTCTGAGTTAACATGCCTTAGTCATTAGGGTTTTTAAGACTTAAATATTCACACTTCCCTGATTTGAAAGATTTGAGCGCTATATTGCACTCTTAATCTCTACCATCAAGAAAAATATGATCAGCACAATCACTTCCACAACTGCATGATTGATGAGATGAGTTGAGATATCACTTGAGGAACTGGGACTAGAGATTTGAGTTTAGACCTGATCTGATGATATTCGAGGATGGGATAAAGTTAATGAAGGCTGCAGAAAACCTGAGTGTCAGCAATACCCTAGCCAGTATGTGAACAAGATTCATATGCTATCTCTTTGATATTTACCTATGTGCCAGGGTGTGATGAAACTTAATGGAAACTGTTGATCAGTGTGTGCCAACTTTTGGTAAAAGCAGTGGAGCTAGCCAACAAAAGAAAAGAAATGACAAAGAAAAAGCTCTGAATACCAAAGTCAAATTACAAATAAGCTTCCACCAATGGCTAGCACTCCCAAACATTTTCAAAGTGTCCACTTGGACCAAGCGCTAATTAGGACCAAGGAGTCAGACTGACACCACAAAAAGGACCCTGCATCGTAAGCGATACAAGTCTGGGTGTCGAAGGTATCTTAGATACTCGGAAAAGACACACCCCGATGTATTCTCAGAAAAACAAGTGCAAACGACTCCAACTCTCTTGACGGATACATTGATCAACAATATTAAAATTTACATGTGTTGAGTAAAAAGGCACTAGAGAGGCCCCTTGTTCCAATGTGAGGGTGAGAAAAATAGACACAATCCCATTACCTCCATCATCTGGCCGTCCACCAACATTTCAAGTCTGACAAACTAATGAGACGGTTGACTGAAGCAAGAATAGACTTATTCCCTAGTATTGAGGATTATGTCTAGAGGAGAGTCTTTGGGACTGGAACTTTGAGTGATGCATCGACTCGGCTCTCATGAAATGCAGTACACTAAATTTCATATCCTTATATTATATGTACAAAAAGAGAGTTTGATAACCAGAGAAGTTGGATTCCTTCTGACTAAGGCTTGGATAAACCTGAAATTTTAGGATCTCTTAAATTAAGGGTCTTCGAAAGATTGAGCCTTGAATTTTTCACGCGCACTATCAGGAATTAATCCGACTCCTTCATTCTTTAGATGCTCGAGGACGAGCATGGTTTAAGTATAGGGGTAGGATGAATCTCGTATTCATCATGCTAAAAGCCGCTAATTAAAACCCTGGCTTAACCACCCCAATAAAAATCCCCTTTATTTCTTTGTTTTTATCTTGTACTACATGTATAATTAACCTGTAAATTACTTGTATTTAAGTTCCTTTATTTTTCTTGTATTTATTTTATCATAAAAATCCCCTAAAAATTAGGTAGAATAATTGTCTATAATTCACTGATCATTAAAAAGATTAAAATATACAAAAAACATCTCAAAACCATAAAATCGGTATTTTTATCCCCTTAAAAATACCCCCAAAAATATGTTTTGTACAAATGACCTCTTTTAGCTTTTTGACCAACATGAAAGTTGTAGATCTCGTCGAGACGAGCAACTTTCATGTTTTGACTTTTTCCTGATTATACATCTAACTATTTATTTTATATTTTTCTTTGTATTTACATTGTGATTTTTCTCATCGGGCCACGTGGTGCTCTCTGGAGCGCCCACGTGGCCCGTCTCCCCTCTCGCCACCCGGCGCTCACCCTGATCGTCGGATCCACTCGCCTCTGCTCCCATCTCCACCGTCCACCATGCTCCGTTTCCAGCCCTTGGATCCATCTCTCAGATCTGATCCACGCCGCTACCTCACGCCTCGTCCACAGCCACTCGATCAAGCACCTATCCTACACCTCCTGTGCATCCATGTCACCCTTAACCTCCACCGTCCGATCATCATTCCATCCAACGTCCTTCCTTTTCCCACGTTTGCCCCTCACTTCAGCTGCCCAATCAACTCTTATCCTACGCTTCCCCACACTCCACGTCTTCCCTTCCCCGTAGCCTCCCGATCTCCACCATCGCTCCATCTGGGCCGCTCTTTAGCGCCCATCCCTCCACCACACGATCAGATCCTAAGGATCTGATCGTGGCCCTCCGCACGCGCTCCACTCCCAACCGTTGGATCGTTAGATCCAACGGTTATGGTTCATCGTCAACCTCCAGCACTCTCGTCCCCAGCCGTTACGCCTCGTCAACCCGCTTCCCCCTTCCTATTTTGGAAGGCCACTCCGGCCATGCCTCTCTCTCCTGACCGTTGCCCCACGAAGCCCTTACTTCCGACATCCTCGCGTAACCCTCATCAACTCCCGCCATTACTACCCTTTGCCTTTATTCCTCTCGTAAAAACGCTCCATCCTCACGTAACTCCCGGCTGCTCCCTCTTATAAAACCACACCCTCCGCCACCATCAGCCGTCATCCACCATTATTTGGCTTGATCCTAGCCTCCTCCGCCCCTCCGGTGACAGCGGAGGGGCGGAACGTATAGGCAAAGATGGATTTTGCTCGGTGTTGACCCACGGCCGCCATGGCCGTGTCCCAGTGTCTCCGGCCACCGATCGAGCTCCGAGGCCCGACTGACCTCGTCGGGCGACGACCCGAGGCTCCTTACGCCTCAGCCCAAGCCTCTCTGCCACCGGATTCCCCTCTCCGACGAGGTCTCTCCTTCTCCCTTCCTTTCTTTGATTTTTCCCAACCTTATCACTCTCCGTCACCCTCACCTGACCTCCCCCTTGAGCTTCGCCATCCATCAGTCATTCACACGGATCCCCTCTCCCTTCTCCAGACCCTCTTTCGCTCTGACTCCCCTCTTCTCCTGCTCCATCGGAGAAGTAGCCATCGGCAACCGCTCTCGTCGCCTCCCTGGCCCCCCCACTCGCCTCACCTCACTCGCACGCATTCGCACGAGCTTCGGCTATCGACTAACACCTGCAGGATCTTAAATGGTAGAAGTTAACATCGGAGCACCTTCGAGCTCCTCGCCTCCGGTGAGGCTTCACCGAGCATCACTTTTGATCCACCGTGGAGCCTCGTCACTGCTCCAGGACCTCCGCCGGACCTCCAGAGAGCTTCCACGACCACCAGAGGGCCTCGCGAGGCAGGGCGGAGCTGAAGGTAGGTCGTCGGAGCCCCGCCTTCTCCGATGACCTGTGGAGGAGGACGAAACTACAGTTGTCATCCGATCATCCGGATCGGACGGTCAAGATGAAGACGCGTGGCAGCCCAATCCTTGAACCAGACCTGCAGGCTCGGGTTCCCCTAACCTCTACCCGAGCTACACAACGCTGCCACGTTGCCCAAGCCACAGCTGCCTCCCGAGCCTAAGCACCTCACGTGCACCGCACGTGAGGGCCTGGGATATTTGCAAGAAAGACCCTGATACTTTTGGTAATTGCAGAATGGTCCCCAGGCACCTCACGTATTTTATAGGGAGGCCCTCAAACTTTTCTGAAATTGCATAAATGCCCCCGTGCGCATGGAAAAATTACACAGGGACCCAAGCTGTTTCTTTTATTTGCATTTAGGTCCCTCTAGGGACCTAAATGCAATATTTATCTTTTTATTTGTTGCATTTTTATTACAATTATGCCCCTGCATTATTTTTAGCATAACTTGAGCATCGTAGGTCCAAATTGCATTATTTTAGTGTCGTTTTGATCCTTATTTTGTCCTCTACATCTTAGCATGTTTAAATTTCTCATTCGCCACTGTTTTTAATGAAGTGATTTTTTATGTGATAAATTAGACCCGGTTATCCTTGTTCTTGCTCTGATTTGATGAGTGCTCTTTATGTCGGGACTAAAATGACTTTGATTTCATTTTATATTGTGATATAATTGTAATCTGTTGTTCAGCATACATATTCGCTTGCATCATATTCATGCATCCTCTTTAAATTGCTTAAAAATCAATAAAAAAATGCATGCATCTTAGGATTGCATTGTGATTAGCATAGTTCATCATGTGGACCTGAAACTGAAATTAATTCACACTTGTGCTTCATGAATCGAAATTTGATAAATTCATTAGGTAGTCGTGTCCCTGTGTTCGACCTTGGTAGACTTGCCAAGTAAAAATACTCCACAGCATTCAAAGGTCTGTGGTTTTTGCTGAACCACATTCGCCTCCTATACTACAATAATTATTCATTCTTAAAGAGGTGAATTTAGCGTTCATCAATTTCACAATTTCATTTCTCAATAATTTAAATAATTTTTATTTATTAGAATCTGTATATTTAATTGTTATTCTTTTGAAAAATTATTAAGATTTAGACAATTATTTAAGTAAAAATTTACATAATTCTTTTTAAGGTATATATTTTATATAAGGTTTATCAATCATTATATTGTAATTCCATATAATATTTACTAATTGTGAGGTATTTTGATATTACTATATATTATATTTAATTTAGAATTCATTATAAAAGATATATATTAATAAAATTTTGAGTGTTATAAATTATTAAATAATATTTTTTTTAAACAAAGTATTATGATTTAGATAATTACTTAAGTTATAAATGTTCACATAATTCATTTTAATTTTTACTGTTAACATAAATTTTATTAATACTCAGATTTTTATTCCACAAACTATTCTATTTTATTTATAATTAAATATGAAACTTATATATTATTAATGTCAAAAAGCTTTCTAGGTGTTTTAAATTGTTAAACAATAGTATTACTTTGTAATTATTAAAAATTCAAAATGTTTCATTAACACCATTTATATTTTATTTAAGTAATTTATTTCATGATAAATATTTGAATTATTTACTTATATATATATTATAATTGGTACTTATACTAATTCAAGTTTGAGTGAAATTTACCTTAATATGGAAGCAAAGTTACTTAATTATTTATTAGTAATTTATTAATCTTTGATACTATATTTTAATTTTAATTTAAAATCAATTTTCAATAATTTATTTTTTTATATTTATTTTATTTTTTTATATTTTTTAATTTAGTTGTTTTCTGCAAGTTGTTAACTTTTAAATGATTACTTCAATTATTAGAGTTTACGCAATTCATTTAAGCTATATAATTTAGATTGATTTTATTAATATTTATTTATTTATTCTACATAGCCTCTACTATATATAGTAGTTTTAGTATAAGTTGTTCTAGGTCGTATTGATTAGTTGAAAGGTCTAAAAAAGGTTGTTCTGATGGAATTAAACTTTTTGGTACAAGATTCCAAAAATTAGTACACTGCAGGAAATAAAATTTCCTTTGGAGATCAAAAAGAGGATTTTATTCAAGGGAAAATTGACATATTTTGTTTCACCATAGAGAACTTGTTTTTTCTAAACATCCTAAGAAAAGTTGCCCACCATCTTTGCTTAAAGCCAATAGTTGATGTGTACCATTTTGTGACTATCTCTCTTCTAAGTAAATAATAATGAGCATAACAACATATTTAATTTGCATCAACTTGGCATTTCAGACTATTTGATGGGATGGGTGAACATCAACATTCAAGTTTTAGATCACAACTATTAGCAGTTGTGTTAATGTCAAAGTTAGTTTTATATTAATTATCTTTGTAAGTGTTTTAAATTATTAACTAAATTTTAGTATCTTATATTTTGAATTTACATTATCTATAATTTTTTCTAGAATTTTCTTGGAGTTCACTCTTTATTTTTTTATTTATACAACATAATTAGTAATTAAGCTATAAATAATTGGTTACAGGAATATACATATTTTTCTTAATATATATTTCATTACATTTTTAATTATCATAAAAGGTAAAAATATTAATAATCTAGTGTACTGTAAATCGGGGAGATATTTTTTTGTTATTTTTGTTTTTGAAAATATTAGTTTTTGTTGAGTATTAATAAATATAGTATTTTAATTATTAAACACATAATATTTTTGAAATTTTTAAATTGCACAATGCTAAACAAGCTAACATATATCTAATGTAATTATCAAACAATTTTTTTCTAAATGTCTTTAAAATTAGAATAAGAATTACCTACATTATCACACATTTAAATACAAAAGAACATGAAATCCAAATACAATATTATAAATAGTGCATGAAAAAATTGCGATGTAAGAGGAATTATGCATATTTTCATAATGCATGAATCTAAATTATGGTCAACGAGTTCTTCTTCCCCTATGATATTGAATCCATATCCTCTCTTACCTCTCTACCTCTGGTCATCGTCTTATTGTGTGCAAATCAAGAAGTGGGAAACGAACTCAACTACCACTGATTGAAAGCTTTCTCCACACGCATACCCAACCATAGAAGTGACTTTGAAGTATACTTTTTAAGTGCAATAACCATATCTCTATAGTCAATCCCCAAAGCTCTTAATTGATGTGAGCATACTTACCAAGGGTAGGAAGAATCCTACAACTCCCCCGCTCTTTGAAAATTTGGATGGGAAATTTATTTGTATAAAGAAAGGATGACAACCTTGACGCATTAGCTTTTTGACTTCAGCCCGTGTCTATAATCTTGTTGTCCTGCTCAACTCGACAAAGTAGAGTCTGATAAAGCTTATGTGAGCACGCTATCCTTTCACCCAGTGTCGTCGTTAGACCTCTAATTAATGGTACTAACATAGGAGAATTCTATTAGATTAGCAATATTAGGTTTTGCCTTTAAGGTTGTTTCAAAGGTGGCACGTCATCATCTTTCAATCAATTCAAATATGGTGGAATGCTTCCTCCTTCGTCGCGATCTTTAGCCAAGTTCGTTAAGCCTCCCAATTACTAGTAGTTGAGGCAAGGACTAATTCATTGTGCATGTGAGTAGTTTGTCCTTAACGTTCTATCTCGTCCTTCTATTACATTTCGAATCGATTCCTATTTTGATCACCGCCCTATGTTCGCTCTTAGTTCCTTTGTTCTTCGTTTGTTCTTTGTGATTTCACGATGTTTCTATCTCATGCTGACTTATTCATCATAAATTCATGTACTTCTCACTGCACGTGCACCTCAGGTTGAAACTGATCGAAGTAATTCTCGATTCATTCTCTTCCCATCTCATTGATCGCTCACTCACATTTGGATTCAATTTAAAGTTATCGTGATTTTCTGTATATGGTTAAAGAATCATTTTCCATCGAATTAGCATGAAGACATCCGTTGTGTTCATGTTGTTAAATTATTTTTCAGGAGAAGGTATTAAAGAATAAGAACATGAGTTGTTCCTTTCTTCAAGAATCCTCAAGATTCACTACTAAATAGCCTCATTTGAATGACTTCAAATAGATTTTGGTTTAAATATTTTCATTACAATTAGAATCAAATAGTAAATTAGATCTTTGAGATAATTCTAGAGATTATTTCTAAGCATTCTTTGTAGGGTCACTTGCTATTGACCATACCTTTTCCTTGGAATGAATTGTTTATTTTAGATTTTTTTAATTTATAGAAAATTGTGCTTTTATATTTTAATCCAAACTCAAATAGGTAGACAATCATAAAATTCTTATTATTTAACCAAAATTATTTTTCCTTTAAAAATCATAAAAGTGCAAATTCTCCAATAAAAATCTATTTAAAAAAATAAAAATATACATATATGGATTAATAATATTAATATATAAATAAATTTTGTTTTCAAAAATATTATCATATCACATTTTCAAAAAAAAACATAAAAAGATGAAAAATAAGAAAAACATTTTCTAAATATATCAAAGTCTTTTCAACAATTATAAAAAAATTAGAGTAGGTTTAGTTACCTTAGAGTAATATTATAAAAATATTTGGCAAAATTTTGTTATTTTACGAAAAATCCAAAAATCAGAAAATAAAATCTCATTTTATTTGTTTTACGTATATTTTCATATAAAATACTATTATGCATAAATTATACATATAACTTTTTTTTCTACTACTGTCATAAATCTTTTCTCACTTTAAAATAATAAAGGTTTTAAAATATCATTTTGAATTTCAAATAAAAATTGAAAATAATAATAAATAAATAGAAAAATATAAACAACTAATATAAATTTATAAAAATAAACATATACAAAATGAAAAAAAATTAGAGTAGGTTTAGTTACCTTAGAGTAATAATATAAATATTTGGCAAAAATATGTTATTTTACAAAAAAATCCAAAAATCAGAAAATAAAATCTCATTTGTTTGTTTTACATATATTTTCATATAAAATACTATTATGCTTAAATTATACATATAACTTTTTTTCTACTACTGTCATAAATCTTTTCTCACTTAAAATAATAAAGGTATTAAATATCCTTTTGAATTTCAAATAAAAATTGAAAATAATAATAATAATAAATAAATAATATAAACAACTAATAGAAATTCATAAAAATAAACACATACAAAATGACAAAGGACCTAAAAAGGATTGAAACACACCAAATAGATATCCGAGTGAACACCTACCCCTATAGGTTCCTATACACCTTCTCTAGCACATCCATGAATTTGACACTTCCAAAAATTACCATTGTATGTACAATTATGATAATAAATATAAACATTGTTTGACTATCCGATTTCACAAATTGCAATGAAGCAAAAAATAAGTAATCGGATGCACTATCAGAAGCATACAATACTATAAAGGGATTTTTACCCGACAGACCCTATAATCTTTGTCAATTACCTCTACGACCTTTGAAACTACGTAATTCCTCCCTCACCCCCGCAAACTTGTTAACCTTTACCACACAAACCCGGTGGTTAACCCTCATCCATTCAACCGTTAAAGTTAACCGGATTTCGTTATCTTGCTTTACATTATACCTATTTTATTTATCGAATTAACTGGAATTGCCACTTCCTCCCCATGAAGCCTCCCCTATGACCACCCTGCGTCGAAGCCCCCCGACACTGCCTCAACAGCTCAAGCCTCCCGCCAACAGCTCGAAGCTCCCCTGGCCCGCCCCGTCCCCTGCTCGGCACCCGACCTCCCCTGCTCGAAGCCTCCCCGCACCTCCCATGGAAGGCCGCTGTCTGGCCCACCCCTCCCCCCGACCCGCCCCGCGCCTCCCCAGGTCAACCCCCCATCCCCTTCTTGCCCCATGCCTCCCCAGGTCAAGCCCCCGCCTCTCAGGTTCCGCTCGGAACCCCTGCTCGCGCCCCCCGGCCTGCCCTGCCCCTTCTCGCCCCTGCTCGCGCCCCCCGGCCTGCCCTGTCCCTTCTCGCCCCTCCCCTCCCCCCCCCCCCCCCGCCCACCGCCGCTTGAAGCTTCCCCCAGTCCTGCCGCCTTCCCTTGCCCGCCCCTCCCCCCGCCCGCCCCGCGCCTGTCAACCCCCCGTCCCCTTCTCGCTCCTCCCCTCCCCCCTCGCCCACCGCTGCTTGAAGCTTCCCCAGTCCGGCTTCCCTGACCCGCCCCTCCCCTCGCCCCGCCCCGCGCCTGTCAACCACCCCGTCCCCTTCTCGCCCCTCCCCTCCCCCCCGCCCACCGCCGCTTGAAGCTTCTCCAGTCCCACCGCCTTCCCTGGCCCGCCCCTCCCCCCGACCCACCCCTCCCCAGGTCAAGCCCCCTTCGGCGCCTCCCTCCCTGCTCGTGCCTCCGCCCATTTTTTCTTAATTAGTTCTAGCCGCTCGATCATGGTTGGGTAGATTAACTTGTTTTTAACTCAAGGAAGTTAACTCTAGATGTGTCATTTTAGCAGTAGGGTTCGTGCGGTAAAACGGAGCAAGTTTACGGGGGTGAGGGAGGAATTACGTAGTTTCAAAGGTCGTAGATTTAATTGACAAAGATTATAGGGTCTCCCGGGTAAAAATCTCTACTATAAATAAGGGATTTTTACCCAGCAGACCCTATAAATATTTTAAAATGCATCTACGACCTTTTGCACAATGTAATTACCCCATCGACCCTGTCAATTACCCCAAGAATCACCACGGGCTTAAAATATATTACCCGTAGGGTTCATGGGTTAAGAGTTGGCAAGTTTACGAGGTCGAGGGGGGAATTAGGTTGTTTTAAAGGTCGTGGAGGTGATTGACAAAGTTTATAGGGTCTATCGGGTAAAATTCTCATAAAATAATGATTGCAAGTGGAGTTCGAGATGATGGTAAATAAACCACTCGATCCAACCATTGCACCTAGGGATGCAAACGGACGGATACAGATATAGGTATACCGTATCCTTATCCGTTTTTGAATACGAATACAGATGCGGATACAGATATTGATGGATATTAAAACTATCTTACCATATCCTTAAAAAACGGATACAGATGTAAAACGGATATTGATCGTATATGAGTAGTCTTAGAAATACTCTACAGAATCGAGTTAAATATATACGAATTGGATGTGTAACACATGATATAAATTTACTAAATGTGTTTGTATCATAAAAATTATGCAAATATGGTAAAAGAAGGTATAGAATTATGTCATATAAGGTTAAAAATTAATATATGATTATATTTATATGTGAAAACGGATATACGGATACAGATGTTTGCGGATATCAAAATGATATCCATATCCGTATCCATTTTAAAACGGATACGGATGTCAAAATCTGTATAAAATGAATACAGTAATGGATCGGATACGGATATATCCGTAACCGTTTGCATCCCTAATTGCACCCCTCCTCCCCCTTTTTTTCGACTCACATGCAATCATGAAGCCTAGGGAAAAGTATGTGTGAAACTAGAAGATGGTGGTGCGCGCTAGAACATGGACAACGGACTTTTGTTAAATAATTATTAAAATATTCGTAATTAATTAAATAAATATCATGTTTGAATATTTTTAAAAAATAGTTACCAATCGACATCAGAAAATGCTGCATTCAAATGATCAGGCATGCTATGTGCTCGATCACACAAAGACCAACTGCTTGGAGGAGCGACTCCATCCTGTAGACGAACCTCGAAATTTGTACTCTAATTATTTTCTTTATCAACTCGCTCTCCTTCCTTCTCTTCTAAGTACCAATATATCCTCCTCAATGATTGAGTAAGCACGAAGGGGCAAGGGCTAGGTGACTTGGCTTCCCCAATGAAATGAAATTTATCTTTTATTACTTTCCATTTTACTATAAATAAAAGCATACCTAATTTAATTAATATCTCAATAGGATTATAGTCTCTCCATCTCAAAGACTCAAATACTACTCAACCCCACCCAACCCAATCTAACTTGCATTCTCCATTTCTATCTCTTAAAGCAAATACCACTTTTTTATCTTTTTATTTTTCTTTATATTATCATTCCCAAAGGATATTAGTTTTCTTAAACTTGTTTCTATTTAATTTGAAAAATTATTCACCTTGGTATTATAAAATGATCTAGAAAAATATGACTGATCTATATTTACTTCAACTTTTAAATTATATAGGCCTTGGATCATTTTAAATTTTCCAATAAAATGTAATGGTTTGTTGTTTGAAATAATCACAACATGATAGTCTATTATTAAGTTATCATTATATATTTAACGTTAAAAAATACATGTAATGTCAGTCATTTTGATGAATTTATGGATAACTATTTAGAAATAAATTATATGGAAAAATAATATGAATTATGATTAGATATGAAGTACAATCATGAGAAGACAAGGGAACATGAAAAACTTCTAAGAGATTGAGAAATTGGGAACAAGAATAAAACAGTAAGTAATATAGGATTCTACTTTAGTTCCTAATGGTTAAGAAAATACATCCGTCATAACCATGACACTAACAAATATGTAGAATCATATATTACTTCTTGTTTTACACAACTTTTAGACCATTACGTTTTATGTAGAAATGTTTTTTTTTCTACACTACTTTTGTTAGCAATGTCCTGCAGTCAAAAAATTAAAAATCCAGAAAAATATGCATATCTGGAGGAAAATTCATCCCGGGGATAAGTTTCTAAACTTATTAATCCTGGGCGGTCACGATTATTTTTTTTAGTTATGTACTGTAGGTAAGCCGCCTCTTGAAGAGGCGACTTTGCCCTTAATGTTTTTATGTGTTATATGCCAGTGAGAGCCGCCTCTTCAAAAGGCGGCTTTGGCTAAAACCAAAGCCACCTCTTGAAGAGGCGGCTTTCTCCCATAGAGTTTTTATGTTACGTATCAGTTAGAGCCGCCTCTTCAAGAGGCGGCTTTGGCTAAAATCAAAGCCGCCTCTTGAAGAGGCGGCTTACCTATGGTACATAACAAAAAAAAATAATCGTGACCGCACAGGACTAATAAGTTTAGAAACTTACTCTTGGGACGAATTTTCCTCTGCATATCTGTTAGTCAAGAAAATACGACGATAAAGCCTTTTCTCACGTTAAATAGGATTAGTTATATTTCTAAGTCAAGAAAGTTGTGCAAAAATGCACTTAGATGAGAAAATAAGCTCGCTTGATTTTGCTTAGCTCAAGAAAATCTAGAATTAAGTTACTCCAAACATGATGCACAAAAATGCCATCTCACCTCTGAAGTAAACAGGAGGCGCGAGAGAAGTTAGAGGCCATTAATCCAAAACTGAGATAATACACCTGCATATATCTGTATGCAAATCTGTCATCCAATCTTTTGGATATATAGCAGATCAGGGCTGAGCCACTCGATTCAATAACCATCTTCAATATAAATAACTTTTAGTTTCAATAACACGAGGACGAAAACACTTATGGGTGTTATAGGTAAGGTTTGAAAGACAATTATATGATAAAACCCATGAACAATACAAAACTGTAAATATAATTCATCTTAATTTGTCGGAAAGTGGAAATGCACATCAGGTCTGTACATAATCTGAACACCCAAAACATTCAGAAATTTACTCATAAGTTGCTGTTAATAAAAATCAATCAGACAAAGGATAGCTTCTGGTCCAACATCTCCAAATCTCTATAATCAAAATAATGAATAGAATTATAAACAAAAATATTGAACAAGATCTCACAGGAGGAGAGATCACAAGATAAAAACAAGTATAGCCAGTTACCTTTTTTATGTGATCTCAAGCAGTATACAACTAAGATAGTTCTATATAAAGAAATGTCAAAAGCTGCCTAGTCCTAATCCGTTCTCTTCATACAGAACTCAATTGGTATGAAGCATGAGAGCTTGTGGTTTGAGAGGTCCAATCGGCAAGTAGGGTGATATAACCATGACAGCCATAAAAAGTGTGAACTGCAATGAACAAGAAGATCAATGATGTCTTAGTGTAACAGAAGCAAACGTATGGAAAGATTTTTTTTTATTTATAACAGATCATTAACAGCTTTAGTAACGATCTAAAGATAAAATCTACAGCTAAACTTGGGTGTCTTACCAAAAGAGGAACCGTTAAGAAGCTCCAGATAGGCCACAAAGCCACCGTAAACCTAAATTATGGGTATCAGGAAAAAGAGTGTGACTAATGGTGACCAATTTAACGCCATTGTTACTTTCACAGAAACTGTAATGATCCATGTTTTAACTTACAGAAAGAAGGTTAGAAACCCAAACACCATCATCAATGGAGCAAATGAAGGAAAAATGGCATATTTATCGAAGGATTTAGTGGGTCCCTGCCTTATCAGTGCCCCGTAAGAAATGATACCCAAGTTAGAGAGCATGCTCAGCAATCCAAAATATAAAACAGGCCTGCAAGAGATAGACATAAAGCAATGAGAAAAATCATTTTATTTTTAGAACAAGTGCATTATGGATTCTCTATAATATTGACATTAAACTAAAGGCCATTGTAGTGCTTCGTCAGAAGCACATGAAAAAATGACTCACAGACCTTTCCAAGAAAACATCAAAATTGCACTAGTTATGTACTGACATACAAACGATGTACAAATTATACAATTGCTTACATTATTATATTACAGCCACAACAGCTTACATTATTATATTACAACCACAACATTGTCTAAGATTAAAGGGCTTAATGGGAAAAAATGAGCTTTTCAATTTAATATAAGATTTGTCTCCACAATCAATGATAACATAAAAATATAGTAACCATTTTGATCGAAGGATAATAGACTTAAAATTGCATAAAAAGATGACATGGTTACTCGAACTATATTTCTAAAAAAGGCTGCATTCTTACTGGTCATATGCACATAATAGTAGGTTTGCACATTCGGACTTAGACACTTAGCAAGGCTCTGGGTTCATTACCCAAAACAAAAGGAGAGAGGAGCATTCTTTCAAAAATTGAATGAAAGCTAACATTCCTGACAATCCAAATAACACTGGAAGTCAATGACTGGATCCCCAACCAATTGTTTCCTAAAAATATAAAAAAATGTAGTAGTGATTATTGTTCCTTCAAGTCCTAGGAACTACTATGGCTCCAGATTATTTATTCTCATACTTAAAGTGAGGCTCATATGAAAAAGAGGCACGCATATAACCCAGAGATCCACATCTACATTTTGAATAATATATTCACGAAAGTCGTTTCCAGCATTTGTTTGGCAAGGAAAAATGATACATATTTTGGGATATGCAACCAATTGAGAATTACTCAAAGTTCAATAAATGAATTAATAAACAGGCTTTCTATATTGCTATTTGCGATCACATTATCGGTGCTTACAAGTTGGGTATAACAACAACAAGAATAATCAAAAGCTTGTAATTGCTTGACATGTTCTTTAAAAATTGGTTAAATTTTACAGCTAAAAACAAAAGTAATGTGCACTAAATTAAAGAGAGAAAAGTGCAAGATGAATTACCTATCAAATCTAATATTAAAACAATTGTAATTTGTTATCTAGAGAATAATAAAAGGCTCCAAGGTATAAATAATGGCTATGTTCAAACATTTTTCCTTCGTCCGCCAGGGAGGATTAAGAAGCCCTGTATAAATGACAACCACGAATTGAACGTTAGATCATTTGCAGTTTCAGGAATATTGGCAGTCCTAGAGATATAGTAGATGTTCTGTAGTAAGTATTCAGAAGTATTGGGATCTAACTGAGACGGACAAGTCACCCTTTCTGTATCCGTGTATTAGAACTTCGAATAAATGTGTGATGCTAGAAGGCATTAACAGGCAGGACCAGGCTAGAATTTGGAAACACTGGAAGAATTTTTTTCAGAAGGAACGGAAGAAATTTGAGAATATAAAGGAAATGAACAAGGCCGTGGAGGAATGGGTTAGAATATTCAATAAATATTTATATGATTTAAAATATTTGAAGGCCATGGCGTGCCAAATCATATACATATTTAGCGTATAAGATTCAACACGTGCAGATTTTTCCCCTCTATTACAATATGATGAAAAGCTAGGAACACTCTAGTCTTTTTTTTATATATCAAAATGCAATTTACAGGGAAACCCCTCCATGCAAAGCGACTTTTACCAAACTATAATTTCCAAGGTGAAATTTCTATACACACACAGACGGACTCAGCTGGAAGATCTTCCCAGCATTTTCTTGCCCCTTTGCTAGAGAGGTTTTTTGCCTGGTTGCTGGGAGAGCATCCAATGATATGGGCATCATGCCCTTGACTGCTAGCAGCTGGTTAGTTTACTGAGGTGTTGGAGGGATGTGGGTTGAGCATCTGCATATAAGTCTTCGATAACTTGCCGCAGTGGGGTTTTGTTGATTGTTCATAAAAGGTGTGCGATATTATGTCTGAAAGATCTGCAAAACTTGTTCATGGGCATGGTCGAGTCGATTTCCAATTGGATGAATCTATCCCCTTCCCTCGATTTCACTTTTGATGTTTGGGAAAAATGCAAGTTGATGAAGAAGACCACAGCAGATGAAAATATCTCCAAGGCTGTAGGTGTGGAGATGAAGAAAATTTCTAATACTGAGGCTATTAAAGTCTCATGTTGTGCCTTTGTTTGGGGGTCTACTCCCTATAATGAAATCAAGCATTGAAGACATAATTCCTGTTGTGGAATTCACTGATGACGAAATCAATTTATTGCAAAAGCTTTTTGTGCCGAGCTTGATTGCTAGATTTCAAAGCTCAATGGCTGATTTGATGGAGTTCAGGGAATTCTGGTAGGGAAGATTGGAATACAAGGGTGAATTTTATCTGGGAGCTCTTGATTGCTGTAGATTTCCATTAGATTCGTGAAAGAGTAGTTTGTCGGGGCCTATGCTTCAGGAGGCTTCATTTTTTTTAGGAAATTGGTCACAATAATCAGATGGTCTATATTTCAGGCCTAACTTGACGACCCCTCAGATTCTTGTTTGGAATGGCCTTCCAAGCTTAAACATTCGTCTGCACATTCCGGGTGCCTCTTGTCCTATACGAAGGGATCTTAGTTTTTTGGATATAAGTCCGAGATTGACCCAAGACAGATCTGAATGGAGGCGAAGAATCCATGTAGCCGACCCTACTTAATTGTGGGAAAAGGCTTTGTTGTTGTTGTTGTTGTTGCACATTCCGGGTGCCATTCATTTTAGAGCACGTGCTTCAGGGAAACACTTTTTTCGAACAAGATGTCTGAGTTCACAAGGCCTGGCTACCTTTAGCCTTACTTGGAGATTGATTTGCTTAAGCCTGGAGTTTCATGTGTGATAAAAAAAATGAGAATTAATCGTTTCGACAAAGGGTAGTCGATCTATGAGAGACTGCCTAAATTTTGTTCCCGGTTGTTGTGTGATTGGTCATACATTGGCTTTCTTGATGCAGTAGAGGCTATTTTACGAATAAAGTTTTGACATGTAAGCAGATACAATAAGGAGAGATGAAATTCTCCTGAGGGACAAGGGAACTGATGTTATTCGTTAAATGTGAACTCCGATTGAAGAGATCAAAAGTTAGAGAAAGGAGTAAAATCGGATAATTTAAATTTGGAGCAAATTGATGATCTTGCAATAAAAGTGGCATTATTCACGAAGTCGCCGATGTGGTGGTTGACAACAGGGAGCTACGATCACCACATTCAAGGCTGCAATATGCTAATGATCTCCTGCAGCAGCAGCTGTTCAATATTGAGTCTGGAAACAGTATGGAGCTGCAGCAATACCAGAAGTCTAGAAAAGTTTCACTGCTGCAACCTGGTGTACAAAAGCTATTAGCCGCTTGTGGTTCAATGGAATTAACAGCAGCAAAGTTCTGCCATTTTTTCTAAGGGAAACGCGGATAGAGAACAATCTAGACGGCACTCAGAAATATACACATCAAGCTTTACAAGAATGTACTCCTAATAGTCATGACAATACATCTTGTAACGGTAAAATGAGCGGAAAGAAAAGGATGAAGCCACCTTACCTTGGCATGTTGATTGACAAACAAAACCTTGCATATGATTGGTTCCTTGTTGAGAAGGAGTTGGCAAGAATATGAAGAAAGTAGATGGGACCAGCCGACCAGGGAAGACAAATTCGGGGTTCTACTAGTCAAATAATGGCTACAGCTTTAGCTAAATGCATGGATAGCTCGAACTTCTGTGCCACAGACAATATCAAAGAGTGGAAAAAGGCATTGCCCTTCTGGGTTGGTGAAAACTGGAGGGCACACAAAAGAAAGGAAGTTTGTACAATTATTGGAGAGGAAGTGAAGAGAATCTGATGAACGGCATGCATCCAGGAGGAAATAGCAGATTTTAAGAGAAGGCTGAGTAGACATGATCGAAAGCGCCCTTCTGGATAGGAAGAAATTAGCTCTCAATGAGTACTTTGAATCTCATTAGGTGAGAGATGGATGACGACATGGTAGCACCATTTTGTGTGCATTTAAGGAATAGCAGCCCCACAGGAGATGTCATATTCATTAACCTTATAATGGGTATGTATGATGGGCTTCATCTTGTGTAAGGTTTCAGTCTGGACAAACTAACTATTTTGACATCATCATCGGTATGCATCAAGGTTCGGCTTTGAGTCCATTCATTTGATTATGGATGAGTTAACTAGTCACATTTAGGATGAGATACATTGGTGTAGGTTATTCGCCGATGATAGTGTGTTGATTGATGAGACTAAAAATCAGTAAATGAGAAGCTTGATATTTTGAGACATGCCTTAGAGGCTAAACCAGAGAGGGGTCTCTATTATTTTATCTAATAAGAAAATTTTTTTGAAAATCAAAGGAAAATATTACAAAATAGCTGTGATACATGTTATGCTCTATAGATCTGAATGTTGGCCTATGAACCATTTTTTATTAAAAAGAGGGTGCACTCCCGAGACGGGAGTCACCTCACCCAGAAATATATTAAAATTAAAACGTCACCCTTACAAAGAAGACCAGGAGTTATAAAGCGCATTACAATGAGAGACAACATTCTCGGAGTACAACCGCTGGCTCTTGAAAATGAGCTCATTTCTCCCCGCCCATATGGCCCACAGCACAGCGAACGACTTGGAGCAGTCGTACGTCGAACCCATCCCCACTGCACGCAGCGACCTCCAAAAAGTCTCCAACCTGCCACCTCCACCCAAGCAATCCATGCTTCCCTCCACACTCGCCGAAGTCCCACACCCAAAAACGAGGTGATCCGCATCCTCGACCGAACCCTCGCACCTGCCGCATATCGTGTCCTCAACGCCAAAAAACCTCCCCCTCCTCGCCTTATCACATAATCGATTTCGCCTCAGACACTAGAGAAAGATCTTCACCTTGAGAGGGATCCTGGCCGGCCATATAATCTTCATGTCCTGACAGAAGTCCACATCCTGCTCCTGTTCCATCGCCGGCATTCTCATAGCGTTATACGCCTTCTTAACAAAGAACCTTCCGCCCTCCCATACGAAGTGATCCGCCTCCACCGATTGCTCCTCCGGCAGTGGCATCTCTGCGAGCATCCTCAAGAACTCCTCCACGCGTTGATCCGAGAGATCTGAGACGAAAAGGGGCGTCCAAGACCCCCCAACCGCAACCTGTATAAGAGTGTCCTCCCTCAAGCCCGCCAGTGCCAGAAGTCTAGGGAACCTCCTTCCTAGGGCACCCTCCCCAGTCCAGTCATCCCTCTAGAATCTGAACCTCTGGCCATTCATAACCCAACCTTTGGTTGCAACCTAGAAGAAACATATGGCAGAACAGAGCATATTCCGGCCCAGAGCGGCGACTCGAATCTCTTCCTACTGGCAACTAGCTCACCATTGACCCCATATATGTTTCGCAGCAATCTGGCAGCCAAGGAGGTAGAAGGGCCCCATATCTGAATCACCCACTTGGCAAGCAATGCCTTGTTCATGATCTCAACATCACGAACACCAAGACCACCATCACTACGGCCTTTGGTAATCTCATCCCATCCCACCAGGTGCAGCACGGATCTTTGTTGCCTATTGTTAGAGTATTTGGTTGTGCGCCCATTGAGTTGTAACAGGGTAAATGGATCCTGGAGGAGATCCATTTACCCCATCTAGTGTTTAGTCCCACACCGTCCAACGGTGGGACTTGAAGGCTCTGGATAGGCTATATAAGAGCCCCAGACCTCATGTATCCATTGAGAAAAAGGAATGAAGTATCCGCCCCTTTGAGGGCTTCTCCCGTGGTTTCATCCCACTCCTCACGGAGTAGGGTTCCACGTTAAAATCCCGATGTTCTTTCTTCTTGTTATTTATCTTTTTCCATGTTACGCTTCCGCTTCCGATTTTCTAACATGGTATCAGAGCGGGTTGATTCTTGAGGATTTTAAGTTTGTTATTTTTTTCAAGATTAGACGTTGGAGTTCGTGTTTTTTTAAGATATTATTATGTGATTCAAGTTCTGTTCTACGTTGGGCTGAGAAAGTTAGGGTTCCTGTTGGAACCCTAATTCTGAAAAAGGCGCGCAAAATCATCGATCCAGGAGCCCTCTCCCGCAAGGCAAAGTTCCCCTTTCCAGGTCTCTACCTCCAACTCACGCAAGCTGCGTGCAACTCTATCCATGTCCATGTCCAGCCTCCAAGTCCCTTGGATCCAGGCGCCGTCGCACCTTGACGCGGGTCAATCGCGCACATCTGGGCAAGGCTCCAGAGTAGGCGGAGCCCTACTTGCTGTACAGATCCTGCGTCCAAAGCCGTCACCATCCTCCAGATGCGGCAAGCCCGAAGATCCGCGTCACCATCCTCCAGATGCGGTTAGCCCGAAGCCACACTCCAGATGCGACACCATCCTCCAGGATCCTGCATCGATCTGCTCCTCCCTCCGCATGCGCGTCTTCCTCTCCGATCGCGCATCTCCACCTTGCGGTCCAGCAGCACCCATCAGCGGCGAGTCCCTCCTCCGCATGCTCCTTCTGCGCTGCTACCTTGTTCCGCAAAGCCGCCCGCAGGCGGCACAACCTTCGCCGCGGCAGCACTCGCTCAAACCCCTTGATGGTGGCGACATCAACATTCAGTCGAAGCCCTGTCGCCGCTCCCGGTAGCATCTCCAGGCCACAGGCGATGAGCTCCAGATCCCCTCCTCCAGGCGCAGCTCCCCTCCCTACCTCCGATCTCCAGTTGCGCGCAGCGCGCCCGATAGGACTCCCGCTCTCTCTCTTAAGCCCCGATGGCGGCGGTTTTTTTTTTTCCACGAGAGGGTTGCCCTGCGTGGGAACCCTAAGCGGCAGGCCCTTTTCCTTAAAAAAAAGAATTTTGTATTATGGGGGCAATGATTTAAAAAAAGGGGGGGAGTGGAGAGCAAGGGCATGCCGTGATTTTAAAAAAAATTGAAAGGAAGGGGACTGCAACAGAAAAAACAGAAGGGGGAGAATGAATTGGGCCCAAGCAGGCCACGTAAAAAAATTGCAAAAAAAAGAATAGAAAGGAGAGGAGCCTTATTTTGGCCAAGTCTGGCCGTGTATAAAAAAAAGGGTTGCAATTTTTCGAAAAAAAAGAGGCACGTGCAATAAAAAAAAGCCGCACGCATTTAAAAAAAAACTGATTGAAAGTCGAAAAGAAAAATGAAACGGCTTTAAAAAAAGTTTTTTTAAAAAAAATGATGTCGGCTTTAAAAAAATTGGAAAAGCCGCGAGAAAATTTTGAGATTGTTCGTACCCCCAATTTCTTTGTCTTCTCCCAACTTGGTTGATGATTGTCATCCATGTTTTCCGACCAGTATGGGAGAAAGGGGGAGTATATATGTAGAGTCACATGTCTTGTATTCCAGATGCAAATTCATATTTCCAGACCAATCAGATTTCAGACTCTACAGATTCCAGTTTCAGACTCGACGATCATTGTTCCGAGTCTCCAGTTTCAGATACGCACGAGTGTGCGGTCATTTTCAGATGAGCATAAGTTGCCATCTTTTGTTTCACGGTCCCCATCATTCTTCTAGTTGTCAGGCCAGAGTTTTCATGTGAGCCATAGGGACTCCAGAGCAGAGGACCATTCCCTATGCCATTGAGGGCAAGGGTTTTCATGTGGTATCATAGGTACACCAAAGCAGTGCACCATTCTCTGAGCCAGATGGGAGAGACCCAGTTCTCCAAAGAGGAGACTATTTTCAGACTCCATTCTCCAGCTACCGTGGACTCCGAAGAGGATTGCACAGCCACGACCTTTTGTCAGTTCAGCCCTTTTTCAGAGATGGAGCAGTTGTCCACATTATTGTGGCGGGCCAGAGTACTCCGACGAGGAGACTCATTTGCAGTTGCAGCGACTCTGACAGGCACAGTTCAGAGCGCATGCTCTCCGTCGAGGAGATTCAGCAGACTCACACTCCAGCCCGTTCGTCCTCCTCACCTGCACGGCATGAGAAGCAACGTCCTCGACTGCAGTAATGTACGCGTTGGGTTGATATTGTCCGTATTGTCCTGTAGCGTTGAGTTGAGTATCTTTCTGTTTGTCCAAGCTGAGCATTGCATGCTCCAGCTTGAGTGGGAGTGTTAGAGTATTTGGTTGTACGCCCATTGAGTTGTAACAGGGTAAATGGATCCTGGAGGAGATCCATTTACCCCATCTAGTGTTTAGTCCCACATCGTCCAACGGTGGGACTTGGAGGCTCTGGAGAGGCTATATAAGGAGCCCCAGACCTCCTGTATCCATTGAGAAAAAGGAATGAAGTATCCGCCCCTTTGAGGGCTTCTCCTGTGGTTTCATCCCGCTCCTCACGGAGTAGGGTTCCACGTTAAAATCCCGTTGTTCTTTCTTTTTGTTATTTATCTTTTTTCATGTTACGCTTCCGCTTCCGATTTTCTAACACCTATCATCCGACCAGAAAAAAGTCTTCATCAGCGTTTCCACCTTCTTCCTGACCCCCATCGTCATCAATCGCGTTGAATAGAAGAAGATCGAAATGGCTGAGAGCACATGCTTAAGGAGAGTCAACTTCCCACCTCTAGATAACGTCACCACCTTCCAGCCAGCCAGCCTCTCCTCCATTCTGACAATCAGGCAATCCCAAACGGACTTCTTTAGCTTACCATCCACCAGAGACAATCCAAGATAGGAGATAGGGAGATCCCCCAGAGGGCAACCCGCCAGATCCGCGAGCCTACTACGTTCGTCGGCATCCAGACCTAAACCCACGACCATGGATTTGAGCTTGTTAATCTCAAGACCAGAGAGGCTGCCAAAGATATCAACAAGAAGCGCTGCATTTCAATTCTGCTCCTCCGACCCTCCCAGGAGTAAGATCGTATCATCTGCATACTGCAGCAAGGGGATAGAGATATGCCCCAACCGGAAACCCTCACACCAACCGCACTCCACCGCCCGTCTAAAAAGAACCGCCAGACAGTCGGACATCAAAACGAAAAGCATGGGGGCTAGTGGGCAACCATTCCACACTCCACGTTGAGGCTGCATCAAACCCCCTTCGGGCTTGCCATTCACCAAAAAAGAGAAGGATGAAGTAGTGACACATCTCTTCATCAACTGAACCCAATTCTCTGGGAATCCCCTTTACCGCAATGATGTCCACATGAGCCTCCAATCAACGCAGTCATACGCCTTCGCATAGTCAATCTTCTAGAGAGCGGCCTTCTTCTTCGCCCTCTTCCACTCAAGGCATATCTCTGAAGCCATAACCAAACCATCCACCATTTGTCGTCTCGGGATGAAGGCGGACTGCCCCTGAAGCATCACTGAATCCATAACCAGCTTGAGTCTGTTTGCAAGGATCTTCGCCACCACCAGGTAAATTGCGTTCGAGATCGCAATAGGTCTGAAATCGTCTACCATCACTGGATTCTCCTTCTTAGGCACGAAGAGAATGAGCGTTCTGTTCACTTTTTCGAAACCCATGTTGCCATCCTTGAACTCGTCCAGTACCTCCAGAAGATCTGCCTTCAACAGATCCCAAAATCCCCTGTAGAACAAAACAGGAAAGCCATCGGGCCCAGGAGCCCCATCTGCATTCAGACCCCAGATAACCCTTTTCACCTTCGCCTCCGAGAAGGCAGCCAGCAGCCCTTCCACTTGCCCTTCCGAGAGCGACTCCGCCCCCACACCCTGCCATCCCCACCCCTCCCCTCGCCTCCTACGCGGTGACTCCAGAAAGTGTCCTCTCAAAGCGATGTCAATCTGCTCCTCATGCGAAAACCTCTCGCCCCCAATCTTAACCTCATGCAAGAAATTCCTTCGCCTCCTGCCGGAAGCCAAGGAATGAAAGAACCTCGTCTTGACATCTCCTTCCTTGAGCCACTTCTGCCTCGACTTTTGCCTCCACTCCACCTCTTCCTTCTTGTCTTCCAACATCAGCTCCTCAAGCAAACCCAACCTCTCCGCCACCTCATCTTGAGTCAAACATCTCTCATCGTCCAGGGCATCCAGCCTCGTCACCCCCGCCTGCGCTTCCCCTCTCCTTTCCTTGCGCCGAGATCTGACGTCTCTCCCAAATGCAGTAAGATATGACCTGAGGTATCTCAACTTCACTGCGAATCTCGAGACCGATGACCCCTCCAAGCCCCTGTTCCTCCACGCCTCCACAACCATCTCTTTGAATACGTCCTCGAAAAACCAGCTCCACTCGAAGTGAAAACGAAACCTACAAACCCTTTCCTCCCCAGCCGACCAAAGAATAGGAGTGTGGTCAGAATATGCCCGTGGCATCGCCCAGGCTCTGGCCATGGGGAAAGCATCCAACCCAGGAGAAGACACCAGGAAACGATCGAGCCTGGAGCGCGATCTCACGTTCCTCCACATGTACAAACAACCAGCCGCGTCAATGATGGACAGTCCCAGGGAACCATAGACATGTGAAGAGAATGACAATATCATAAATGAAAATGCTAAGGTGAATATGTGGTTATTGAGATTATTGTACATCTTTGATGTTATTTTATATTTCTTTTTATTTATGTACCTCTCATGTTATTTACCCAAGGGCTTTTCTCCGATATAAGAGAGCCCCAGGGTCTCATGAATATCAAGAAATTCATTTTCCTCCAACATGGTATCGGAGCAACGGTCCTATACCTGGGTTCTCGTGTCCCACCCTAACCTTAACCCTACACGCCGCCTCCCATCCTTCCCCACGCCACACCGCCGGTAACCCCTCCTTCGGCAGCAACCTTTCGTGTGGCACATCCACACGCACCTGCGCTCCCGTGCGCATCTGCACATCAGCGCCCACGCGCATCTGACCTCCCACGCACATCTGCGCCCACGCGCACCTGAGCGCCCCTGCGCCACAGCACCCACGCGCAACTACGCCATAACGCACCTGCGCACACGCGCATCTGCGCTATCGGGCACCTGCAGTTTGGTCGTGTATACGGGGAGATGCGGTCACATCTTGATCGATTTTTCATGATTTTCAACATATAAATCACATCTTCCGACTCTAGCCTACAACAACAAAAATGATGATGGTTGTATGAGTCTACAGATACAACCAATCCTCTATATGATTGTGTAGACTCATTCATATCGGTCTACTCCTCAGTTTTGTTCAGGATATTGGTGTTCTTTTTACCATGTCAGAAAACAAGGGTGATGTTTTTCATCTTCCGGCGCCTTCAAGGGCCCGGCTCCCATCGTAAAGATGGATGGGACCAACTACAAGTTGTGGTCCATGCAGTTTCGCACCCTCATACAGTGCCATAACAAAGTGCACATTCTGACGGATTCAGAGCTAGAGGACAAAACTGGGGCTAATGCTTCTTGGAAGCAAGATGATGCCTATGCTCGCATTTGGCTCTTCGGGACGCTCACGACAGATATAGCCAATGATATTGTCAATCAACCTACGGTAAAGGCTATGTGGGACATCTTAGCAGACACATGGGGGCGAAGAATGAGAGCAAAATTCTACAATTGCAGTTTGATATTTTTTTGACCAAGCAAAATGGTCGACCTCTTCATGCACACTTCTCTCATCTTAGAGGCATGTTTGAGCATTTGCATAGCTTGATGCCTATTACTACCAGCACTGAGCAGCAACAGGCATATCGGAATGCCACTATGACAGGCATTTTTCTGTCATCTCTTGACTCTAAGTACGATGCAACACGTACTCAAGTACTTACTGGAGAGACGATACCTCCAATAAAGGAGGTCTACAAGAGGCTGAGCAGGATCACTACTTCATCTACTACAGTGGCTCAGACTCCCTGTGCTATGGCAACTTCTTGTGGCAGAGGGGGTACTTCACAATTTCACAGTCGAGGACCGTGTGGTCAAGGAGGCGGACGTCGGCATGACCCATGTTCGCATTGCCACCGTCTCGGTCATTCTGAGGAGACATGCTATATGAAGCATGGATATCCTGCGTTTGCCCGTGTTGCTGAGCAAACCGAGCCTACTCCTACTCATGCTCCTGCTCATGATGCATGTTTTGATGATATTGTTTCCAAACTAGAGAGATGATGACTACTCCTACCACTTCGACTGCAGGATCTTCAGATGTCGCACACGTTGTCAGAGCCTCTTCAAGTTCGTCAGGTATTGCTTATGCACTTACTAGTAGGACCAATTCAGATTTGTCAGACTGGATCATGGACTCTGAAGAATCTCATCATATGTATGGCGATTGAGCACAGTTTACTTCTTACAGGTCTATTCCTCCTAGTAGATTAGTTGTGATTGCGAATGGGGATCAACTACCCATTGTTGGTCAGGGGAAGATTGTTCTAGCTCCCTCGATGCGTCTGCAGAATGTTTTACATGCTCCAACATTTCAAATGAATCTTTTATCTATTAGCCAGATTACAAAAGATTTACATTATCACGTCATATTTGACCCATCTTCTCTTGTGTTTCAGGGCATACTCACGAACAGGGTGATTATATATGGTCATGAGCAGAAGGTTTTACAGACTTGTTTAGCCTCCGTGTGCTGGTGCTACTACTATCCCTTCTGAATCTGTTTCTCCTTTCATGTGGCATCTTCGCTTTGGACACCTTCCTCTGCAGAAGTTGTGTCATGTTCTCCCACAGATTTTGTCAAAAAAATATTCTCCCACAGATCTCTACTCGTACTACTTTGGAGTGTGAGGCGTGTCAGCTTGGGAAACACCATCGTTCATCCTTTCCGAGTTGTCAGAGTCGTCACAATAGTCATCTGTTTGAGTTGCTTCATTTTGATATATGGGGTCCTAGTCGTGTTCCTGATCATCAGGGACATCGGTTCTCTATATAGTTGATGTGGATGATTTCTCTAGATTATCTTGGGTTTTCCTGTTAAAGAATAAGTCTGAAGCTGAACCTGTTATTAAATCTTTTCTTATTGAGATCAAGAATATTTTTTTCTGCTACTGTGAAATTTATTCGTAGATGCGAGAAAACCGCTTAAGATGGTTTGGTCATTTGCAAAGAAGGTCAACTGATGCACCGGTTAGGAGATGCGAGTGTTGGGATGTTGAGCCGGCTAAGAGAGGGCGAGGACGGCCCAAGAAGTGTTGGAAAGAGACTATACGAAGGGATCTTAGTTTGCTGGATATAAGTCCGAGATTGACCCAAGATAGATCTGAATGGAGGCGAAGAATCCATGTAGCCGACCCTACTTAATTGTGGGAAAAGGCTTTGTTGTTGTTGTTGTTGTGAAATTTATTCGTACTGACAATGCCTTTAAGCAGACCTATTGGTGTTGTTCATCAGACTTCGTGTGCTTACACTTCACAGTAGAATGGTGTTGCTGAACGCAAATACCGCCATCTTTTGGATGTCATGAGGACTGTTTTGATTCAGAGTCGAGCCCCTCATTTCTTTTGGGGTGATGCAGATCTCACTACTTGCTACTTGGTGAACCACATGTCGTCTACTATCCTTGGAGAAAAAGTTCCTTTATTGATTGCATTTCCCGAGAAGGACTTATTCTCCCTTACTCCCAGGGTCTTTGGATTTGTGGCTTTTGTCCACAATTTTACTCCGGGTTGTGACAAGCTCTCTCCTAGAGCTGTCAAATATGTGTTCGTTGGTTATTCTCGTACCCAAAAGAGTATAGATGTTTTGATCTTGTTGGGCGAAAATATTATGTTAGTATTGATGTCATATTTTTTTGAGTCTATTATGTATTTTTCTCCTACAGGTGACAGGTTGTCTAACGTTGACTCTGACAAGAATATCTTTGTTCATCCACCTCCGTTATCTTCACCACTATCTCCACATGTTGAGTCTCGGTCACCTCCACAGCCTCCACCACTTCCACCTCTGTCTACCTAGATACAGTTCCTACCTCGATTTTACATTCGTAGGTCTTGTACTCGCCCCTCTGTTCCTACGCATTCCCCGTCATTCAGCAAGCCCCAGGTACGTGATGAACACATTGTTTCCACTGATGGCACTAAATCTATGCCTGACCCACAGGATACTACACAGGAGGTGTTGGTACCAGAGAACAGTAAGGCTGATGACCTCGATGTACCTATTGCCTTGAGGAAGCCGCATTGCAATTGTGCCACATATCCTCTAGATGCGCATGTTTCCTTGGATTATCTCTCAGACGAGTATAGGAGGTTTGTTATGGGTCTCTCAGCTATTACTATTCCACGAACATATCAGGAGGTCATACAGGATAGCAGTTGGCGACTTGTCATGGAGGAGGAGATGACCGCTTTGCAGACTCGCGGTACCTGGAGTGTTGTTTCTGCTCCTCCAGGTGCATCTGTTGTGGGGTGCAAATAGATCTTTACGGTGAAGCAGCGACCTGATGGCGGTGTGGATCGCTACAAGGCAAGGCTTGTAGCACGTGGATTCACCCAGACTTATGGGGTGGACTATCAGGATACCTTTTGTACAGTGGCCAGATACTCAACATTGCACATTCTCCTATCAGTTGTTGTTTCACGGGGCTGGCCTCTTTACCAGCTTGATGTGAAGGATGTGTTTCTATATGGAGATCTACAAGAGGAGGTTTATATGCAGCAACCATCAGGGTTTGCTGCCGAGGGGGAGTCTCAAAAGGTGTGTAGGCTCCACAAGGCAATTTACGGCCTGAAGCAGAGTCCGAGAGCTTGGTACCAGAAGCTTTCAGAGTTGATAGAGCAACAGGGGTTTGCTCGGTCCACTGTGGATCACTCACTTTTTGTTCAGAGGACACAAAAAGGTATTGTTGCTATTCTTGTCTATGTTGACGATATTATTGTCACGGGTGATGATAAGCAGGGCATTCAGGCGGCCAAGGAGTACCTAGGTCAACCGTTACTGACCAAGGACCTTGGCAATCTCCGATACATCCTTGGTTTAGAGTTTGCCAGGTACCAGCATGGTCTTGAGATGACCCAGAGGAAGTTTGTTATTGATCTTCTATTAGAGACAGGTATGAAAGGGTGCAAGCCTGTTACTATTCTTATGGATCCAAGTATGAGATTATATGATGATGACACTGAGATAGATAAAAGGAGATACAGAGAGTTAGTTGGGAAGCTCCTATATGCTACCATCACCATGCCAGATATATCCTTTGCTGTGAGAAAGGTGAGCCAGTTCATGGAGCAGTACAGGAAGGTTCATATGGATGCTATCTATATGATTTTGAGATATCTGAAGTCTTTACCAGGTACTGATCTTATATTCAGCAGAGGCACTTCTCTTGATGTCACAACGTGTGCAGACACAGATTATGCAGGATGCCCTAGGAACAGGAAGTCTACTTCTGATTTTGCTATTTTTGTTGGCAGCTCACTCGTGTCATAAAAAAAGTAAGAAGCAGACAGTGGTTGTAAGATCTAGTGTAGAGTCTGAGTACATGGCCACGTCTCCGGGAACCATGGAGATGATGTGGATTAGGTCAATTTTGATTGATCTTGCAGTTGATGTACCTCTTCTTATGCAGCTTCTATGTGACAATCAGGCAGCACTTTTTATTGCAAATAATCATACATTCCATGAACGTACGAATCATATAGAAGTGGATTGCCACCATACCAAAGACATGACCCAAAAGGGTCTCATCCACCTCTCATATTTCTACAGGAGATTAGATTGTTGATATATTCATCAAAGCTCTTACTAGAGGCCCTTTCCAAAGATGTTGTTCCAAGCTAAACATGATAAACATATACGCTCCAACTTGAGGGGGAGTGCTGAGATTATTATACATCTTTGGTGTTATTTTCTATTTCTTTTTTCTTTATATACCTCACATGCTATTTACCCAATGATTTTTCTCATATATAAGAGAGCCCTGGGGTCTCATGAATATCAAGAAATTTATTTTCCTCCAACAGTGGTCATACACAAAAAGATCATGTGATCAAAAGGAAAGTTGGTGTAGCTCTGAATCTCTGATAGAAGATAAGATGAAAGAAAATCGCTTTAGATGGTTTGGCCATTTGCAGAAGGAGGTCTACCAATGCACCCGTTAGAACATGCGAGATTTGGGATGTTGAGCCGATTAAGAGAGGGAGAGGAAGGTGCAAGAAGTGTTGAAATGAGACTATCCCAACGAAACTTAGTTATTTGGGTCTATGTTTAAGAATGACCCAAGATAGATCCGAATGGAGGCAAAGAATTCATGTAGTAGACCCTACTTAATGTGGAAAAAGGCTTTGTTTTTACTAAGGAGAGACAATAGATTGCATAGTGCTAACTAGATATACGTTGGCAACGCCCCCGATCTGAAACAAAATTGTATAAACGGTTTCTTTTCTTTTTGGGTGGTTGGGTACGTTTGTCTCTGGGATCCATTTGTATAGGAGTACTATAATAAATCTCTAGGGGTATCCTTTGTATAGGAGTATCCTTTGTATTCTTCCTTCTCTACATATAGTGAAACCAATGCCGTTGCCCAAGGATGTAGCATAGTTAAGAGTAAACCGCGTAAATTCGTGTGCACATATATTTTCTTGTTTGCTCTGATCCTCGCAACAATCCAAATTACACCAAAAAAATTAACGAATCAAATGTACACCCATCAAGATTTAAAAAGGGACTTGACATGTGTGATGAAAAATCACCACATTCCTTGCTAACCATGCTAACCAAGAATTCCAACCTTACTCATAGTTATCGCTTTCCTTTTTGTTAAGGCCATGATGGCCACACTCTTGATGTAAGGATTAAGGATATGTACTAATCACATATGCACTCTCATGTAATTATTGAAGATAATGGAAGGGTGTGCTTTGTTAGTAAAAAATTCAAGCAAACATTGTGCATCTTACGCTAAATTTGCTTTTAAAAATCTAGAAACTACTACTACAACGAGCGTCCAAAAAAAACTACTACTACAACAACAAAGCCTTTTTCCACAATTAAGTAGGGCCAGCTACATGGATTCTTCGCCTCTATTCAGATCTATCTTGGGTAACTAATAAAATAATATTAACAAATTGTTTTGCATTATTTGGAAGATTAACTGACTAGTTGGACCGACTAACCTGTTGGGCTGTCTAGTAACAATATATAAATCTATTTGATCACACAGCTGTCCCTCCTGACACTAAAATGTAGTTAGTCAATCTAGTCGACCTAGTCAACCGAGTACTGCACTTATTCTCGAGACCTATCATAAACGTGATTAAGCATCACTAACAAGCCATGTATGAATTGTTCAACCATTGACAAGTTTCGGCAGAGCTTAATGGTAGGGAGCGACAATGGATTTTTGGTGCATACGAGACACCAACACCAGAGCTACCCTACGGCAATGTTGTGGGCTTTGTGGTTATTGAGAAATCCTGTTTGCAAGATTGATTATATCGTGTAGTCGTTCGTTGTTTCACTAAAAATATTTTACTCAACAAGGATTTTTTTCATGTGCTCTGAAGGTCATAAATGAATGATATTTTGATATAATTAATTTTTCCTACAGAGATGAGATAGTTCATTTTTCACATTTTTTTCTGGAATGTTTATAAAGCAAATCAAGTGCTTCTTCTAAAGTTAAAAGTAACAATGGGGAACATAAAGAATATACAGAGAATATAGCTAGTGAATCAAGCCTAACAGACTCTCAGTTGCAATAATTTTTGAAAAAAAAAAAAGAACCCAGTCCACATGCCCTTCTTGCTGGGGAAGAAAGGGAGGGAGGAGTCCCAACTAGGTAAGCTAGGAAGGCTAGTAGGCTATCCCTTTCTAACTAGGTAGAAAAGGTACAGTCATACTGTGGCACCTCTTGTCAGGATCTTCCACATAGTAAAATGATGCATTCAGAAAAGCTTGCTACTTATAATATATCGGCTTGTGATGACAAAAATTTCCGGCACAATGAGTCGAGGCAACGTGAAACCAAATGACCTGATAGTATTGTCCCTAATCCAGTTAATTTGTTTTTGTGGAGGGTCCCAATAACGAAAACGCATGAGGAGCAAGTTAATATGATAGCATCTTCTTTCCAAATGATACTTGAAAAGGGATTGACAAATAAGGGGCAACCAATTTCAGGCACAATATGAATGATGAGTAGGATGCCATTCTTTTAGCACAAGCTTAAATATTCGGGAAAAAAATAATTAAACTTCGTTTATCAATTTGATTTCCAATCACTTCATCAGAGTGCTGACCGTAAATCATATGCTATAGGCTCCAGAAGCACTAGAAATACAAAATAGTCAACAATCAATTACGTTCCCATACAAGAGGCTTGCAAAAATTTTCAAGTATTCAGCAAAAACCAGCTAATCAGCAGAAAACCCATTGATCACAAGACATGTAGATGAAGCTACTCAAGACATACCTCTTGATCCTATTATCCCAGCACAAGAGGGATATTAGATTTGATTGCATGTCCCCAAGATACACCATGAAAGCTGCAGAACTGATCCACAGGGCATTCTCCAACACCTGTGTCCATGTCTGCGCTCTGAAGATGACTGGCTCCGATTCTCGCAGCATGCGTGAAGATGCATCGTCCTCAAGATCCTCTCCCCCAGATAGGTACCCCTGGCTGTACCTCTGCCTCATCAATCCCCCTCCCCCAGCAGGCGTCCCGCCAGACATATTCCGGGATCAAATAACAAAACTTTCTACCTCCACACCTCAAGCCAATATGGTGAAATCAAATATTATGGGCACTCAAGCAAAACCCTTTTAAGACAACAAAAATGGTACTTTAATACTCTTCCTAACTATGAGAACACAAAAAACCCCTTTCCTGATGAAGAAACTCACTGTATAAATCAAAGAATTGACATGGAATTCCTCCTCTTCTCTTGCTACTATTCAAGCGTAAACGAACATAGCCCACCAAATATAAGGCGCATCCTTGAAGAAACAAGTACCTCAAAGAAGGATAACCTTGAATTGGCCACCACCTCAAAGACCCATCTGAAACGCCTCTTGGAGAAATTTCGAAAACCCTACTTTTCTGAAAGGCCCCACTAATTAAAATACCAAAACCGCATCCCTAATCCGAATGAACGCAACGATCAAGTTTGGAACTTTCTATCAGCATGCGGTTCCCATTTAGCCACAAATCGGACATAGAAGAACCTCGAATGGGAATCTGACCGGTTCTGGCTCAAAGGCGGCGCCTTTCTGGACACCTACTGTTTGTGGAGGCTTCTGTCGATAGATGGATCGACGGGGCTCTTTTTGGATGGATTCGTTACGTGTACTCCACAGTGGAGGTTGGAATCTTCCGATGATTTGTTTGATTTCGTAAGGAAGATGAGGACAAGGAGATTTGGAAAAAGGCGAAGATATTTTTTTAATAGTGATCTATTGTAGTCGAGCAGTCCGATTTTGTGGGGATTTGCTCACCCGGCCTAACTAATGGTATGCCAAAAAAAGGAGATGTTGTGTGACGAGTTGGACCTTGAGTGTTTTGGATTATGGAAAAGCTGTGCAGTTTTAAATTAGTCGTTTTAGTCTATGGTGGTAATATGAAGTGGTGGAAAAGGATTTTCTGTAGATAATATTAAACTAATTTAGTAAATCAAATAGACGTTAGGATTTTATACTTGTAAAAATCAATGTTTTTCAATCCATCCAGACACCGAATCGGAAGATTTATCGAAGTAGAATCGCGATAACCATATAATCAATCTGGTTCAACCGAATGATGATGTCATCATTATTTAAATTTGGATTAAATTGAATCGGTGAGAAAAAAGTGGTTGAACTAGCTAATCAAATCGAAATGAAATAAAATGTATATAAAATGTGGAGAAAATGGGAACGCTCCCTGTGAGTAGCCAACGGACAACTCATGTCCCATTTTCTCCCATTTTTAATTTTTTTTGGGAATAAAAATATATTTTTTTCATCACTATATCCCCTTAATATGTCATTCATTTTTTTTCCAAAACAGATACTCATATGCCCTCCATCCAAAACATGTTGATTCACCAATTCTAAGACCGTTAAAACTACCTGTTATGGATGGAGGGCGTAGGAGTATCTATTTCCGACGAAATTTGAATAACATATTAGGGAGATATTGTGATGAAAATATATGTTTTTTTTATTTTCTAAAAAAATAAAAAATAGAGGGAAATGGGGCGAGAGCAGCCTGTTGGCTTATCACAGGGAGCAGACTCATTTTCCCAATAAAATATATACTTAAATATACTTAAAATAGAAATAAAATAATATATAGTATATAGATTTAGTAGTATACATAAAATATTTTTTTCGTATGCACCATCAAATGTCATACATGTCATATATATGGAGAAAAATTGAGCCGCTCTCGCCTCATTTTTCTTCCATTTTTTATTTTTTTGAAAAATTAAAAAAATGTATTTTCATGACTATATCTCTCTAGTCATTCCAATTTCATCAAAAATAGAGAATCATATGCCATCCATCCAGAACATGTAATTTTAACGGTCTTAGATTGTTGTAATCGGCATGTTTTGGATGGAGGGCATAGGAGTCTCTGTTTCTGACGAAATTAGATAGCGTATTATAAGGATATAGTGATGAAAATATATTTTTTATTTCTAAAAATTAAAAAAATGAGGAAAATGTGGCGGGAGCATCCCGTTAACTTCCCCAAGGGAGCAGCCACATTTTTCTTATATATATACACACAGAGAGAGAGAGAGGGTTGATCCTGTGAGAGTTAAAAACTGTGAGCAGCATGAGAGTAGTGAGTGTGGACCACTAGATTCTGTTATCTCTCTCCTGATTGATTGGAGGAGGAGAGAGATGAATAAAATCTAGTGGTTCAGACTCATTGCTCTCATGCTCTCACAATCTGGAGCTCTCACACAGGATCATCCCTCTCTCTCTCTCATATATATATAGGTGATCTTGTGAGAGCTAATATCTGTGAGAGCATGAGAGCAGTAAATCCGGAGCACTAGATTCTGCTCTTCTCCATCCTCCTGCAAGCAATGAGGAAAGAGATGACATGATCTAGTGGTCCAAAAATCATTGCTTCCATGCTCTCACCTATTTTACTCTCACATGATTGGCCCCTATATATATATATATGAGTGATCCTGTGAGAGCAAAAAACTGCGAGAGCATGTGAGCAGTGATTTTGGACCATTAGATTATGTCTTCTCTCTCCTAGTTGAATCTAGTGGTCCAGAATCACTGTTCTCATGCTCTCACAGGATCAACCATGTATATATATAGAGAGAGGGTTGATCCTGTGAGATACAAAAATTGTGAGAGCATGAGAGGAATGATTCTTGACCACTAGCTTATGTCATCTCTCCTCTCATTGATTGCATGAGGAGAGAGAAGAGTAGAATATAGTGGTCCAGATTCATTGCTCTTATAGATTTTAGCTCTCACAGAATCAACCCTATATATATATAGAGAGAGAGAGAGTTGATCCCGTGAGAGCCAAAACCTGTGAGAGCATGAGAGCAATGAATCTAAACAACTAGATTCAATCAGGAGAGAGAAGACAGAATCTAGTAGTTCATAATCACTGCTCTCATGCTCTTACAGTTTTTTTGCTCTCACATGATCACTCCTATCTCTCTCTCTCTCTCTCTCTCTATATATATATATATATATATATATATATATATGAGGGGTGATCCTGTGAGAGCCAAAATTGGTGAGAGCATGAGGGGAGTGATTCTGGACCACAAGATTTTGTGGTCCAGAATCACTCCTCTCATGCTCTCACCAATTTTGGATCTCACAGGATCGCCCCTCTATATATATAGGGCTGATCCTATGAGAGGAAGCATTTATGAGAGGATAAGAGCAAGAATATGGACCATTAGATGCACAGGAGACCGTCGGTCATGATTAAAAATAATTCCCCCTCCCTCTCTCTCCCCCTTCCCAACCCTCCCCCATGGCGTTACATCTCCCATGCAAAAAAAACCCATCTTCTGCACACTCCTTTTTCATCCTTCCGGAGGCCCTTGACGAAAGCCTCTCCAACGGTCCGGTGTTGAAACGACCCTTAGAAAACCATCCCAAAGAAAAAGCCAGCAAAGCCCTCTCCGGAATTTTGCTCATGTCGTTGTTGCCTTCCGATCCCGTCGGCCTTTGTCAGTTGTTCTCCCTAGATGTCCCGAGCACCCAAATCAAAGGTCAGTCCCATTTGATTTATCCTCAATGATCCTACGAGACTCTTTCTATCTGCCTTCAGGTTCCTTGCCAAGTGTTTTAATATTTTTTTAGTTGACAACCCTTTGGTTTAGCTCCAAAACTCTCCCCTATTATCATCCACATCATCCTCTAATGGTTCGATCGCTCCTCCCCAACTCCGACGTGCTTACGGAGGCTGGTCCCATGTGTTCGTCACCAACTCTAGCGTGCCTATTGGAGGCTACTAGTCCTGTATGTTCAATGCCAACTCCGATGTTCCTATCAGAGGTCAATCCCATTTTGATTACTATGTATTATGAAAATCTAACTATATTAGAGCTAACGTCAGGTGCCGCAAAGTTATTTGCTTGAATAAGGAAGGCCACATACTCTCTTGAAAAAAAAAAACTAAAAAAACATTGTTTTTATCAATTTTGTCTACATAAACCTATAAAAAATGACCAATGCTTTCCTTTGTGGTTTCCCATGTAATGCAGGTGGAAGGTACTAAAGTTATGAACAGGGATGAGGAGAATCAAATCCATTTAAACTTGGATGAATGTTCGTCAGATATAAATCAAATTGCTATGGCATATTCAAATACTATCATTGAGGTATATTACTGTTATAGTATATTTCTTTAAGGTATAAACTATTTAAATTTTTTAAAAAATTTAAAACACAAAGTATTTCAATATTTTTAAAAATTGTTCATACTTTTAGGCATATTGGATTTTGTTATATAGGATAGTCAAATTCACCCCCAAGTGTTGATGATCCAAAATCATATATTGATTTGATGCTTGATTCTATCGATGACGTTTTTACATTTTATAAGAGGTATGCTCATGGCATTGGATTTAGTGTGCGAAAGTCTTCGGAGACGAAGGATAAAAAACTAAACAAGTGATATGGAAGTACTTTGTTTGCTCAAAACAAGGATTCAAGGAAGAGAAGAAATATCTTTCAGAAGACATCACAATTGGGAAAGAGAAAAGGAAAAGCGTTACTAGATAAGGTTGTGAAGCAAATTTAGCAGTGAAGAAAACTGATGATAAATGGGTGGTTGAAAAATTTCTTGAAAAACATAATCATGCATTAGCTACCCCGATAAAGAGACATTAAGATCTGCTCGAAGGGTTTCATTAGCACATAAAGTCCTACATAATGTATTTTCTCAAGCAAATGTACCCACATCTAAGATGATACATATCTTAAAAGCACAAGTTGGTGGGCACGAGAATATTGGTTGCTTGGACAGAGATATCCGAAATTATGAGAAAATGTTGCATCATTATACAAAAGATTCAGATGCACTTTCCTTTATCAAAAATTTAGAAAATAAAAAGAAGGCACATCCATCTTTCTATTATGCATACCAACTTGATGATGAGAACAAATTGCAATACGTATTTTGGGCAGATGGAATTTCTCGAAAAAATTATAGCTTATTTAGTGATGTTGTCATCATTGACATTGCCTATGAAATAAACAAATATTTGATGATTTTTGCACCGTTCACTGGGGTAAACCATCACAAACAATCTATACCCTTTGATGCATCATTGTTAAGAAATGAACGACTTGAATCCTTTACATGGTTGTTTGAGAAATTTTTAGATGCAATGGATGGGCACCAAATGGAGTCAATCATTACTAATCACTATGAATGCTGCGATTAAGATTGTTTTCAATAGTGCAACTCATCGATTTTGCATGTGGCACATTTTAAATAAAGTTTCAGAAAAAGTTGGACCTACAATAGCATCGGATCTTCAATTTCAATGCAAGTTCAATTTGAGTGTTTAGGGTTCAGAAACACTTGATATGTTTGAAAAGAACATGGAAAGATGTTATCTCACAGTGCAACTTACAATATATCAAGTGGTTCAATGACATGTATGATATACGTACAATGTGGATACTTACATATTTTAAGGACATGTTTTGGGTTGGATTAAGAACGACCAACGTTCAGAAAATATGAACTCTTGTTTCAGTCATTTTGTGAGTAAGGAACTTAACTTGGTTAAGTTTTGGTTGCGGTTTGAAAAATACAATGGATCATCAAAGGCAAAAGGAATTGGACGCTGATTATAAGACACTGTACTCGAAGGCAGAGTTGAAAATTGAAGATGAGTTTGAAAAAGAAAATGGCAGATATTTTGACACGTGAGAGTTTTCATCTATTCTAAGAGGAACTTTATCGTTCATGTTTATGGTGTACTACTAAGAAAATCGAAGAAGAAGGTGACATATGCGTCCAATTAATGAAAGAAGAACAAGTGAAAGAAGTTTAAAAAGGAAGGTGGTGTATAATCAAGTAAATAAAATTGCAAGCTGTGAATGCAAATTTTTTGAATGCAAATGCATACCATGTAGGCATATATTAAATGTATTACGGTGAAACTCGATTGAAATACTATCAGAATTCTACATCAACAATAGATGGACAAAAGATGCTACACGAAAACCCATGTTTGCCATGCATGGAATTGAACTCAAGGAGTATTCAAATGCTGTTGGTTCAACAAAACTTGCACAATTATGGGATACATTTGGACGATGTGGACAACAAGTATTTCATGATAGTCGGAATTGTCCGTCAAAGAAATAGGTTATTTAGAATTTTTATTTCTTTAAGAGATTTCATGTTTTCCAACAATTTGTTAATTTATTGTTTTCTAACAAGTTGTTAATTTATTGTATTTTCTATGAACTCAGTTAGGAGGGTCGAACAAGTTGCTGAGGCATCAGGCGCACTTTATCATTGTTCATTGCAACAAGATGGCTCTTATAGTGGACTCCATTGTTGTTGTATTAATTTTCTTTATGAGTTTCATGTGGTCTATTAAATTGTAAAAGTCATCAAAAAGATAACTTTAGTGGTATTTCACCTTTTTTTGATATTCCATATTCCAATTTGATGGGTATGAAATGGAGGCTATGATTTGACATTGAGGTGTTTTGCTTATTACCAAGTGAAGATGAAGTGATCGTGGGGGAGTTGATATGCATGAAAATATTATAGTTGCAAAATGTTGTATGTTGCAAAAATCATTTTGATTTTGTATAGTATATATTTAACTATGCTTATTTCCAATTATTTCAAGGTATCATGCCTAAATTTTTCAACATTAGTCGGTACTCGAGAAACTAAAGATGGGCAGCCTTGGTTAGTTCGGCTTTCAACATCAAATTCTTCCCTCATAGAATTGAGAACTATCCCATACATAGTGAATCTAAATTTCTATACAAGGGATTCCGAGGCAGTATCCCATCGAAAGTAAATTAAACAAACATTTGAGTCGCTCCCATAAGCCATTGGAAATTAATAATATGCGACTTAGGTTACAGTAAACTTCAACAAAGTCAACAACTTTCTAACATAGGATATAACCATAGGATTATGATCACAATCACTGATTATTTACATGATTTTTTTTTCTAGTTTTCTTCACATAAATAATTTTTTTTCTTTCTAAGCCACGTACTACTGCAACGGGTACATACAATAGTAATAAATCAAAAAAAGCTAACAAATGAGCTCATGTAAGGTGCTCAACCATCTTCTTTGGTTCAATATCGAGCTCACATTGCGGTGGATCCCATAAGCTTTGTCTCCATATCCGGATAGTTTCTTGTATCTGCTTTTTCCTCCTCTATAACATACTCCAGAATCACCATGTTGGGAAGAGAAAAGGCAGGTTATGTAAAGGAAAACTCACTTTGGATATATTCATCTGAAAACCCATATCTTATCTAAAAAATAGTTGTTCTTAGACAAGGAAATGCAGGAAAGATAAAAAAACAACCACAACAAACGTAAAAAAGAATTCAAACGATAAAAAACCAATCCCAATGCATTTGACACCAAAGATTCATCATCTGGATGAAGGCATACCTCTATGATAAACTGTAGAGGTATCCCTTCTCTCAACCCTCGGCATGTGCATTGCATCTCCTTCTGCAGTTGGCACCAAAGATACGTCATTTGGATGAATAAGCAATGTTCTCCTGATGTTTCACACTAATTCAACTAAACATGCACACACATTCTAATTGCTTTATAAAAATCAAAATATATGCAATTGGATTACAAAACATGGATATAAGCATAATACCCTTGATTTTTTCAATAGTATTCCATTTTACATTATCATGATTAATATGACATACTTCTACTTGCATGCGCCCTCACAGGGCAAGGAACTCGGAGACAGAAAAGAGTCTCGCAGGATCGTTGTGGCTGAATCAAATGGGACTGACCTTCGATTTTGATGCTCGGGACGTCTAGGGAGAACAACTGACAAAGACCAACGGGATCGGAAGGCAACAACGACAGGAGCAAAGTTTCGGAGAGGGCTTTGCTGGGTTGTTCTTCTGGATGGTTTTCCAAGGGCCGTTTCGACACCGGAGCGCTGTAGAGGCTTTAGTCAAGGACCTCCGTAAGGATGGAAAAGGAATGTGCAGAAGATGGGTTTCTTTTGCATGGGGGATGTAACGCCGTGGGGGAGGGGTAGTAAGGGGGAGAGAGAGGGAGGGGAATTATTTTTAATCGTGACTGATGGTCTCCTATGCAATCTAATGGTCCATATTCTTGGCTCTCATCCTCCCATAAATGCTTCCTCTCATAGGATCAACCCTCTCTTTCTCTCTCTATATATATGTATATGTATATATATAGAGAGAGAGGAAAAGGAAGATGGCTGCTCCACGGAGCAATTTTCCCCTCTTTTTTTATTTTTTTTGAAATTTCAACCATGTATATTCACATATATATATATATCCTATATGTCATTCAAATTTTGTCAGAAACAGAGATTCCTAAACCCTCCATCTAGAACAGGCATATTTTAACGGTCTGAAATTTGCTATAATCGACCTATTTTGGATGGAGGGCATATGAGTCTCTGTTTCTGACGAAATTTGAATGACATATAGGAGGGATATATAGATGAATATACATGGTGAAAATTTCAAAAAAAATAAAAAAAACGGGTGGGGGGAGGGGGGGAATTGCTCCGTGGAGCAGCCAGCTTAGCTGCTCCATGGAGCAGCAGCTTCCCCATCCTCATATATATATATATATATATATATATATGTATGTATATGGGTTGATGGGGCTGCCCCCACCCCATTTTTGGCAATTTTTTTATTTTTTTTTGAAAAATATCACCATGTATATTCACCCCTATATCCCTCCTATATGCCATTCGAATTCTGTCAGAAACAGAGACTCATACGGCCTCCATCCAGACAGAGTTGATTTAAAAAATCCTGCGACCGTTAAAAAAACGTCTGGAAGGAGGCCGTAGAAGTCTCTGTTTCTGACGAAATTCGAATGGCATATATGAGGGATATAGTGATGAATATACATGGTGGTATTTTTCCAAAAAAAATAAAAAGAATTTGTGAAAAATGGGGTGGGGGCAGCCCCATTTTCCCCTATATATATGTGGGTTAAATGGGGCTACCCTTGGGGGGAGCTAACTTGGCTCCCCCCGCGTTATTTCGCCCAGTTTTTTTTTATTTTTTTTTAAATTTATTTCGTAAATATTCATCACTATATCCATATATTATGCTATTAAAATTTCGTATGAAACAGAGACTCGTACGACCTCCATCGAGACAGACATTTTTTAACGGTAACAGAATTACTAAAAACGACCCTTCTGGATGGAGGCCATATGAGTCTCTATTTCACTTGAAATTTGAATGACATAATATATGGATATATTGATGAAAATCCACGGAAGAAATTTCGAAAAAAATAAAAAAGGGCGAAATGGCGTGGGGGGATCCAAGTTAGCGCCCTCCATGGGGGCAGCCCCATTTTACCCTATATATATGGGGACTAGGAGCATGCACCTTGGGGTGTAGGTAACTCCTTGCACCCAATCTATTTTTCCATTATTTTTTTACTTTTTTTGAATGAAAACTTGAGGGGATTTACTTAATACATTGAGTAGAATATGTATTTCAAGTTTCATGCAAAACAAAACATTCTTAACACGTTCATCTAGAAGATGTCATTTTCAGCAATTCCGAGATTATTAAAATTTGATAGTCTTGATGGAGATGATAGGAGTCTCAAATTAATTAGAATTTTGAATAACACCATGGTGATATATAGTGATCTAATTCCCCCAAGGTTTCAGTAAGCTAGTGTAGGGAGTTACCTACACCCGTGGCTCATATATATATGAGGGCAGGGAGCCTGCACCCAATAGTGTAGGAAACTCTCTGCACCCACCCCATTTTCGCATTATTTTTTTATACTTTTTTTTAAATTTAAAGTTGAGGAGATTTACTTAATATGTTGAGGGGAATAAAGGTGTTTCAAATTTCATATAAAATAAACATTCATAACATGTTATCTAAAAGGGGTCGATTTCAGCAATTCTGAGATCGTTAAAATTTGGTAGTCTTGATGGAGATGATAGAAGTATCGAATTAAGTTGAATTTGGAATGACAACATGGTGATACATGGTGATCTAAATTCCCCAAAGTTTCATTTAAAAAATAAAAAAAAAATAAAAAATTTACCGGTATAGGGAATTTCCTGCACCCGCCGGTGTAGGGTCCTTTTTTCCCTATATATATATATATAGAGAGAGAGAGAGGGGTGATCCTGTGAGAGCCAAAATTGGTGAGAGCATGAGAGGACTGATTCTGGACCACAAATTCAACCAGGAAAGAGAAGACCAGGAGAGAGAAGACAGAATCTTGTGGTCCAGAATCAATCATCTCGCTCTCACCAATTTTGGCTCTCACAGGATCGTCCCTATATATATATAGGGTGAAATGTGGTTGTCCCCTGGGAGTAGCCAACTTGGCTACTCTCACCCCTATTTCCCTCATTTTTTTATTTCTTTGAAAAATAAAAATTTGTAAATTCATCATTATATCCCTCTAACATTCTATTAAAATTTCGTCAGAAACATAGACTCCTACGGCCTCCATCCAAACAGGGTCGATTTAAAAAATCCTGCGACCGTTAAAAAATGACGTCTGGATGGAGGGCCTAGGAGTCTCTGTTTCTGACGAAACTCTAATAGAATGTTAGAGGGATATAGTGATGAATATACAAATTTTTATTTTCCAAAGAAATAAAAAAATGAGGGAAAAATAATGGTGGGAGTAGCCAAGTTGGCTACTCCCAGGGGGCAGCCCCATTTAACCCATATATATATATGAGATGGGGGAAGGCTGTTTTGAGGTAATAGCCAAGATGGCTGTTACACAAGGCAGTTTCCCCAATATTTTTTTA